>CANTUR010000184.1:1200000-2400000 GCA_947683625.1 Mallotus nudiflorus
CTCTTGCATATCATGTAGAAAAATGTATCTCTCTGGTGGATGAGATACCCTATTAGACATTTTAAGAGTTGATATAGTGACATTCTTAATTGGAATAGGCTCTTTGGGTTGATCAATATCTATATGATCAATTTGTTAGACTTCTTTAGATGACTCCTCATTTAATATTATCTTTCGTCCTTTGCCACCTTCCTTAAGAAACTCTTTCTCAAGGAAAATAGCATCTCTACTTATATTAACAACTTATTTAGTAAGAAGATAAAAGAATTACCTTAAACTATCTTTAGGATACCCAAAAAACCTTGCTTTGGTTAATTTTACATCCAACTTATATGATTTTAGCCTTTTTATAAAAGCAAAACATCCCCAAATCTTAATATGTTTAAGACTTGTTCTTTACCATGCCATATCTCATATGGTATAGTAGAAACAAATTTAGATAAAACACAATTAAGGATGTAGGAGGCTGTTTGGATTGTATAACCCCAAAGTGAAATGAGAAGATCAATGTAGCTCATCATAGGACGTACCATATATAATAAAGTACACTTTTTTTCTCAAACACACCATTTAATTGAGGTGTTCCACGTGGTGTGAGTTGTGACAAAATGCCATGTTCCTTAAGGAACTCAATGAAATTAATGCTTAGGTATTCACCTCCTCGATATGATAATAGAGTTTTAGTACTTTTCCTAATTGGTTCTCTATTTAAGCTTTAAAATCCTTGAACTTTTCAAAGGGTTCACTTTTGTGTTTCATAAGAAATAAATGGCCATACCTTGATCAATCATCTGTAAAAGTTATAAAGTAGTAGAAACCACCTCTAGCCATTTTAGCAAATGGTCCACATATATCACTATGTATGATCTCTAACACATCCTTGGCTCTTTGTATTTGTCCAATAAATGGTGATAAAGTAATCCTACTATAAAGACAAGTCTCACAAGTCAGTGTGGATGCAGATTTAAGATTGCTCAAGATTCCCATCCTTTCCATCTTATTGATCCTATCCTACACAATGTGACATAATCTCAAGTGCCATAGATATTTGGAGTTAGAGGTATTTTCAATTAGCATTGCATTTGCATTACTCCTATTAATTTGAGGCTCATTATTATTGGACATATTATGAGCATAATATAAATTTTGTATTAAATAACCCATGCCTACCTTTTCATTTCCAAAGTAAATGATACAAACGTCTCTTTCAAAAAGAAATTCATAACCCTTTCTAGTTAAACTAGAAATAGAGTCAATGTTTCTATAGGCATTATATACATATAATACACCATCCAATAACAAAATATGATTATAAAAATCAATAGAATAAGATCCTATAGCCTTATCCATAACACTTGCTCCATTTCTAAGCTTTAAGGTCACTTCATTAGGCCTAAATCTTCTCTCATTTGTTAGATCCTATAAGGATGAAAAAATGTAAGAACTAGTAATAATATCTAATACCCATGCATTTGATGAGCTATTAGAACATTTAAAAGTTAATATATTAGAGAAAGTTTAACATTCTCCTTACTTGTCCTTTCTTTTTTGTCTTGAGAGACTTAAGGAACTTAAGACAATTCCTCTTCCAATGTCCTTTACCTTGGCAATAGAAACACTTTCCTTTACCTTGTTCTTCCCTCATAATTGCCTTGCCCTTTTTCTTGGCTATGCCTCTCGTGGCCTCGACAATACTCATCTTGCCTTTTATTCTTTTTATTGTATTTCTTCTTACTCCCACTAGAAGAAGTAAAAGTGTAGCCTTCTTCCCTTTGCTCCTTTAGATAGCCTTTGAGGTCATCACAACATGTTTAAAAGTTGCATAAGAGTACACTCTATTTTGTTCATATAGAAGTTAGCAATGGTTTGCATAAAAAATTCAAGAAAGGATTAAAAAATTAAATCCACTTAGAGATGGAAGTCTATAGTAAAGTCTAAACTCTCTAGCTCCTCTATAGATATAATCATGGAGTTTACATGGACTCCCATATCCTTAGCTTCCTTCATCTTAGCATAAACAAGCCACTTTAATATCTCATATATAGTGGTCCTACTATGTTCACCAAACAACTCCTGTATATGAAGTAGGATTTCATTTGCACTAGTGTGCTTCTCATATTGTTGATGGATTTCAGTACTCATGGAAGCCCACATGATGCAACGTGCTTGTAAATCATCATCCTTCCATTTTTGTAAAGTATCACGCTCCTGTTAGGAAGCATTTTCAAGAAGGGAGCCAAGTGGGCATTATTCTAATACATATAGTATTTTATTTAAAGCTAAAACAACTTTTAGGTTCCTTAAACAATCTATAAAGTTAGGGCTCATGAGCCTATGTTGGTTAATTATGATTGAAAATGGATTTGATAGTCTTATATTATCAAGTTTCTACAAAGGTAATAAGATTAATTAGTTATATGACATTGTTATTATTACTCTTAGATTTGGTCTTTAATCTTAATGGCCTACCATAAACTTGGCGAATCCTACACTTTTAAAGTAGGAAATGAAAATCCCTTGTTGGATGGATTTCTAGTGGGTGATGGAGTTCTTAATGAGTCACTAATATCCCTCAGATACACATTGCCATTCTTGAAATATTAGTAATCATTAAGTGGACAACACTTATCCATCACATCGCAGGTGAGATTCAATCAATCTGGCTCCTAATGTTATGGGCCTCAAGTACACAATGTTGTTTTTAGCCTTTAGCATTGGTTAGTTCCATACCATTGGATCAATGAAATGTATGGATTTGAACACTACAAACCTTAGGTACTTCTATTTGCCATTCTTGGCATATAGTAGATACACCCATAACATCTCATGCTTAACAATAACATTATATGAATCTCTTAGACTTTATGTATACCCCTATCTATCCATAGCACATAATCCAAAAACCATGCATGTTATTTCTCCAATGGAGAGCTTAGACCTAAATTTAGTTTGAAAGATTTTTGGGTCTTTAATTAAGGTCTCACTTTGCATAATAGCCAATTATATATATATATATATATATATATATATATATATATATATATATATATATATATATATATATATATATATATAATTGGCTATTATGCAAAGTGAGACCTTAATTAAAGACCCAAAAATCTTTCAAACTAAATTTAGGTCTAAGCTCTCCATTGGAGAAATAACATGCATGGTTTTTGGATTATGTGCTAGGTCTCACTTTGCATAATAGCCAATTATATATATATATATATATATATATATATATATATGTACACATACATATTGCATAATGGATGCGCAAATAAGTGATTATGGCTTTTCCTAAGCCTATTCTAATTCTTACTAAGTGGCTTAGGCCAAGAAAAATCTTTAAGACATGAAACTCCTTGTCACTATCTCCATGGGTCTCCCACTTGAATACTTCAAGCTCCATGTCATAACTCTTATGATTTACAATCAATCCTTGGCATACTAAGGCAAATATTACATCCTAATTATATGTAATTAACAATTAATTATATACCAAAAAATAAAATAAATTATTATTGCAAACCATAGGATGTAATCTAATTCCATAATTATTCCTTGCATGTATGACAAGAAAAAATTAGGTAAAATGCAACTCTTGCATATTAGGATTAATTTTCTAAGCATAAAAATGATGTTCATAAGCTTTAAGTGACCCTTATAGTCATGAGGAGCACCCTTTGGCTTGTGAGGGGCACTGCCAAAATGAAAATGAGCCTTTTATGGGCTGCTCACGACCCTGAGGTAGCTCCTCACTATCGTGAGCACCCCTAGTACTTATTATTAGCCCTTTTTACACTTTTTTAGCCACAAAACTTACAATTAACATCAAGTATAATCATAAAATTTATAATTATCAATCAATTTATCATGTGTAAAGTGCAAAAAAGGACTTTGATACCACTTGAAACTAATCGGTTCTACAACCTAGGCATTAAGAACATGTATGGTGAGCACAAGCCTAAGCAGGGTAAATTTTAAAAATTTCAATTACATAACCCCTCATGAAATGAAGAATTCCATTCCCAAAGATCCATTTCTCATTTTACATATAGCTAAACAAAAAAACAACATATATACACATCAATTTAAGAAACTTTAAGTTTAAGAAAACTTATAAAATCCTAGTTTGATGTAGAGCACAATAGTTATCTACAAGCTTTGGATGCTTTAGGTTCAATACTTGAATTAAATGTTGTAGCCTCCTAAATGTAAAGGTTTTAGCTTGAAACACCAAAGCTCCACCAAATCACCTTCTTGCTTTGATTTGATTAGTTGTAAGTAGCCTTTCAATTAACCCTCATAAATCTTGCATAATTTAATCTTTGCAAGAACACTTAGGGTTTATGTTTGTGTAGAGGTTGTTTCTCTATTTGGGTATATGTCTCTTCTTATTCACTTAAGAAACATTACTTAAGTTATATGTAAAGAAAGCAAGCACATTTTCACATTACCCATTAGATCACAAGCATGCCATTTGGCATAATCAATATACAACTTGTATATATCATTAATATACTAAGAATTATGTAGAGAATACACCTTATGTATTTATCTACATTCATCCTCACATGTATCTATATAATCTAATCTTTTTCTTTGCCAAAGTCAAAAATTTACACATAAAAGATAATGTGCCTAATATGCCAAATTTTCCTTGGTCAACAATTTACGCATTAGAGATATTGTTTGCCTAACATGACAAATTTGACCATATCCTTTTTATATGGACTTAGGCTTGGTAATTGGGCTAACACTTGGCATAAGCCCAATTTATTAAATAAATGGGTCTAGATTAGGTTTATGGGCTTTCTCAATATCTTAGATTAATCTTTAGTCCAAAACTCTTTTGGGCCTAAGCCCAAACTACTTGGGCTATTAATCCAATTCCAAATAGAAACAACATATATTATTAATTTAACAACTATTGAGAAGGAGATGTTAGTAATCATTTTTCCATTTGACAAGTTTAGATCTTATCTCCTTGGCTCTAAAGTAGTAGTGCACATAAATCGTGTAACATTGAAGTACTTGATGAATAAGAAGGATTCAAAACCAAGGCTGACAAGATGTGTGCTTCTACTATAGGAATTTGAGATCAAAATTAAAGATAAGAAGGTATCAAAAAATATGGTAACTGATCAACTATCAAGGTTGGAGTTGGATCAAGAAGGAGTTAATAGTAAAGAGCACATCAAGGAGATATTTCCCAATGAGATGCTTTTGGCCATGGAGTTTGTGGATGCTCCTTGGTTTGCTGATATAGCCAAATTCATCTCATGTGGGAAGTTTTCAAAAAAGATCACTAATTAAAAAAGAAAGAAGTTGATTAATGAATCCATATTCTACATATGGGATGATAATTTCTTGTAGAAGTTATGTAATGATGGAATGGTTAGGAGGTGCATAGCAAAAGAGGAATTTGGATCAATTTTACAACATTGTCTTAGGATGGTTAATGGTGGACATTTTGGCTTATAAAGAATAGTTGTAAAAGTTCTTGAAGTAGGGTTTTATTAGCCGACACTCTTTCATAATGCAAGAGAGATTATGCTTAATTGTGATGCATGCTAAAGGAGTGTTAACATTTCAAAGAAAGATGAAATGCTTTAATTAGGAATCTTAAAAGTTGAGATATTTGATGTTTGGGGCAACAATTCCATGGGGCCATTTCCTTTATTAAAGGTAAATAAGTAGATACTTATTTATTTTGATTATGTATCAAAATGGGTAGAAGCTCAAGCTTGTTCAATAAATGATGCAATGGTTATTTACAAGTTCTTAAAAAAGTTATTCTCTCAATTTAGTTTGCTTAGAGCTATCATAAGTGATGGGAGAACTCATTTTTGTAATAAAAATATGGAAACCTAATTGTCTCGATATAAAGTGAAGCATAAAGTGGCAACACCTTCAAATAAGTGGGCAAGTAGAGGTTAGCAATCGAGAATTAAAGAGGATTTTGGAAAGAACAGTGGCCAAGTCAAGAAAGAATGTGCAAGGAAGCTTAATGATGCTTTATAGGCATATAGAATTGCATACAAAACACCCATTGGGATGTCCCCATTTAGGTTAGTCTACGGAAAAACATGTTATCTTCCCATTGACCTTAATCACCAAGAAACTTGGGCGGTTAAATCCTTGAATTATTACTTCAAAAAGGTAGCTAAAAATAGAATTTTATAGTTAAGTGAGCTAGAGGAGATTAGAGAAACTGCATATATGAATTCAAGGATTTAAAAAGAGCGCACAAAGAGATTGCATGATGCAAAAATTAGGAGTAAGAAGTTCAAGGAAGGGCATCAAGTATTGCTTTTTAATTTGAGACTTTGGTTGTTTCTAGGAAAATTGAAAAGTAGATGGCCAAGGCCATTTATAGTGAATCAAATATACTCTCATGGAGTTGTGGAACTAAGCAACATGTAAGGAGAAAATTTCAAAGTTAATGGACAAAGGTTGAAGTTGTATCATGGAGGCACATTGGAAAATTTTCTCTAAGTTGCCTACTTAATAAATGCAATAAAGTGATGAACAATGCGATCTAGCTCATGTACCTTAAAGAGACCACTTCTTGAGGTCTCTACCAAGCTCATTTTATTTACCTTTATGTTCATTAGTTGATAGTTCATCTTGCAAATTCATTAGTTTGATTTTTAATGTATACTTCACTTTATGTTTTTCAGGAAATAAAGGAAATAAGGAGCTTTAGAAGAGTTTTATAATAATGTGTGGGAAAGTTTATGAACTAATGTGATGTTATATATGAAATTCAATGTGTATGAATTGCTTGAATATTGAGTGGTTTCATAAACTATTTAGGTTGTGCACCCTGTTATGCAGCCATGTGGCTTGATTATTGTTTTAAAAGAGAAAAAATCAACATTCAGGCATGACCATGCATATCGATGTACATAGTCATGCTAAAAAGGCTGAACATATAACCAAAACATTGCATTTAGGCATAACTGTGTGTATCGAGATGCACAACCATGCCTATCCATTTGAGAAATTACAAAGTGAAGCATGCATAATCATATGTGTCGAGGCGCACAGCCATGCCTATCCACTCAAGAAATTACAAAGTGTAGCATACACAATCGTGTGTGTTAAGGCGCATAGCCATATGTGACATGTAGATTTAAATTTTTAATATGCCTTTTCAAATTTTAAGTGGAGCCTCCTTATTTTCTCTAATTTCTCACTTCCTTATTTCTAGGGTTCCAAAAATTAACCTCTCCCCGCTTCTTTTTCTCTACTTAAACATCTATCTCTTCCATTTCCTCTTTCCATCTTAATATTGTCTCTACCATTTTTCTTAATTTTCTCCTTATTCAAATAATTACTTTCTTTTTTCCTTCCATTTTACTAATCTCTCCATTTTCTTTCAAAATCTCATTTCCTCATCTCTTATCACATTCATTTCACCATGGAAAGGAAATAAAGGAGGAAGATAATAACAAGGAAGAAATCCAATCCTCCTTCCAAAAAAATAAGGCTTAGTGGTAGCTCTAACAACCCAGGTGGTGCTAATGAAGAGAGAATGGTAAAAACTTTCCTTAAAATCATTAATTTTAGGCATGAGGAGCAAAGGAAGAAGTTTAAGCAAATGATGTCTAGGAAAATTGTCCTTAAAAGGGATATGAGTGCTTTATCTTTAAAGGAAATTGAATTGCTAAATAAGGTTACCATGTGTGTGAATAGGATGGGTTAGGGTGAGTTTATGAATATGCAAAGTCCTACTTATGTGAGGCCAACTTATGAATTTCTCTCCTCATTTAGCTTTTATGAACAAACTCTTATTCTTACATTTTTCCTAGAAAATGAGGAAAAAAAAAACTAGGATTATTTGAGCTTAATGATATATTCTATTTTACTAAAGATCAAAATGCTAATATTAAGTATAATAGAGATGCTTTTTGGAATGGAATTACAATACAAAAAAGGGTGTTTTATAAGGCTAGGTCAATAAAATAATATTGTATTTAATCATCGGCTTTGTAGTACTTACATGGGCTCATATACCATTCCTTATTTATAAGGAAAAAAAGGGATTCTGTGGTTCCCACTATCAAACTTAACATTTTATATTGCATGGTTAATGATAGGAAACTTAACATTTGTCATTTAATTGCTGGGAAATTGAGAGATGTGGCGACAAAGCTCATTGGGGCTATTAAAGTAAAGGGTTTAACCACCACCTACTTAGGCTTTGACACTAAAAACATGCCTTTTGATAAGCTTAAGGCTCGTTCATTGATTGATACATATATTATAGAGGCTATGGGTTTGATTAGAAAGGACCTTAGATGAAGATTTATTCTCATTTGCTCCAATGATCCACCATAAGTTGAACGAGAAGAGGAGGAGGAAGAAGAGCCTAGAGATATTTATTTGAATGATGTTATATAAAGATTAGAGGACTTAGAGCTTCAAGTGGGGGTAATTGACTCAAATGTTAATGAATTTAATTCACATGTCCAAAGAATGGATAACACAATGATTTAAATGAATCATACAATGCAGATGATAAACCACAACCTCCAAACTTTCTTCAACTTCTAGAACTTCATTCCACCACCATAACCACCAATCCATGATGAGCCTAAAGACCTTGAAGAGGAATCCTAATATGAGGAGGAAGGAGATGAATGAAAAAGTTATTTGAAAGTTGTTTTCTTTTATTAAGTTTGAATAATGTTGGTGTTAATTTAGTTGTGTTAGTTTGAACAATGTGATTGATGTTTTTATTTATTTTTTCTTTAGTTTGCATATGTTTTAGATGGTTAAGGATTTTAAGTTTTTAATTTAGTTTATTTCATTTGAATTTCTTACTTAATTCCACTTTTAATTTCTGTGCAAAGTAATATGTGATGATAACTTATAAGAACAGGTCAAAATGGTACAACTTTGAATACAATTATTTGAAGTAATGTGTACATTTTCTATTTTGAATTTGGATATAGGAACTTGTGCATCCATGACCACATAGGTGTGTGCCTGCTAACTATTAAAATCCATCATACAGGCACAGTCGTGTGCAACGATGTGCACAGCTATGTGTCTATAGCAATTGGGCACCACAAACTTTTTATTCTAATTTACTAGAGATTCCTACAATAATAAGGACATTGTATGTTTTAAGTGTGGGGGAGGGATTAAATTTTTAAATTCAAAAATTTTATTAGTGTTTTAGTTTTCTTTTATTAGTTTTGTTTCCTTATGTAAGTAAGTTTTCTAGATTAACTTAAATTCTAATTGATTTTTAATTTAATTTAAATAAAATTTCTTTTTCTATTAGAACATTTTTATTTTTCAATGAGGAATGTAACTTTTCTTTTCAGGGATAAATCTCTTTTCCTAATCTTTTAGTTTGTTTTTAGTTTTCTTCTTATATTAATTTTCATGTTTTCTTATTCTCTTTAATCTCAATTAATTCTACAATTTTATTTCATTCTCTTTTTTTTGTGTAATTACTAATGTTTGTTTGTCATGGCTAGAACAAAGAACCAAGCAAAAGGAAAGAAGCTTAGTGATGGCAAGGGTAAGTTTAAAGCTATAAGGGCTGATTATGAAGCCTTATTTTCTATCTACTCTGAAGAGGAAGGTAAGAGGTTTTGTTCTTTAGTCAAAAGAAAATTTAGTAAGCCTAAATACTTTAAAGAAGAGGTGTTAATAGACATGGGTTTAAAAGGGACCGTAGGTTTTTCTTTTGTAAAAAATTTGGTTGGTCTAAATTGGTTGTAGCTCAATATGATGTGTTCTTTGAGCTCACTATAGAATTCTACACTAAATTAAAGATTTTAGATGAAAATCATAGAGTCTTTTCTTGTAGGTTTTTTGGAAAAGAATACTACTTTGATTATAAAATCATGTCTAACCATAATACTACTTTGATTATAAAATCATGTCTAACCATAATACTACTTTGATTATGAAATCATGTCGAACATCTTTAGTTTTTCTAAATGAGGTATTTATCAACCTCCATTGGAGTACAATATGAGTAGTTTTTGGCATGAGATCACTGATGGAGATAGAGTTTATGAAGGTCAAGTGATGACTAGTGGTTTAATTCAAGATCACTCATATTTGTTATTACACAAGTTCATGTCACATACAATTTTTAGTAGAAAGGACAACATTAATGTTTCCCTTAATGAGTTGTGTATGCTCTGGTGCTTTAAAACTAACACAAAAGTATATAGCACATACTTTGTTTTTTGTTGTATGCAGCTTGTTGTGCAGGCTATGAAAGTAGCAGTACCAATAGGGCATATTGTCATAGGTTTAACACTGTATTTCACATCATTCAAATTTGCTAAACATCAATGGAGCCACTAGAACCTAAATTCCTTAGTGAAGTTTACCTCATTCTGGTTGAGATCATTAGAGAATGGAAAGAGCTAGAGGATATCACTTTAAGGAGATGTTATTTACTACAATAAATAACACTGCGATATGGTAATGTTCCTTTACTAAGAACCATATAAGAGGAAGATGATAATGGCAGTGAAGACCAATTGAGGAATAGAGGAAATTTTGAAGGATGGAATGATGAAATTATGAAGAGAATTAAAGAGCTTATGGATATTTCTAACAACAGGATTGGAAACATAATCATGGACTTATTGGAAGAGATAGAGTGCCTCAATATACTTTACAAAAAAAAGGCAGAAAAGTTTCCAACTTAAATAGAAGAACTTAAGCAATAATTTTCTCAAAATAAAATATCAAAGATAGCAAATGAAGTAGTAACGGAAGTCATCATTCCATTTACTTCCCCTTTGAGTGCATCTAAGTAAGGGAAGCATACTGTTCTCTTAGTTAGGTTTTTGTTATTTTATTTTTCTTTAATGTTTATTTGATTGTTTTTCTTAGATATCATGCATGTTTTTAGTTTAACTTTTTGTGTGGTACATACATTATTCGCACAATTGAGCTTTTGTGACTTATTCATATGAAGAACTTTATTCATTAAATGTGGTTTTTTTTAAAAAAAGTATATTAATCTTCCTTTAATGTTTTTTTTTGTGAATTTTTAAATTAGGAGTTTTTGGTTAAGAAGTTTTATATTTTAATGAACTTAATGCTTACTTTTCTATTGAATGCTTGAACTTAGGCACTTGATGTTTGAGAAAAATGCTTGGAAGTAGGAATTTGAATTTAACTCTTACTGTAGTCAAGTTCATATGTATCTTAGTATCCATGAGCTAAAAGATGAAAAGGAGCATAAAACACACTCGTTAGGATCTAAAAATCTTAAATATGAATCTTTATATGCTCCTCCTACTCTGATGCTCTAATATAGAGTAAACGTATCCAAAGGACCCTTTTTGGAGGTATCCACACTAAATAGTGTAAGAAAGGTGGGAGATATTAAGATAGGGAAAACTTTGAATAAATAAAACCTTGTGGTGCCTTATACGTGTTGAAATTCAGGCTTACTAAGTGTTAGAATGATTTCTATTTGCTTTTATTTTTCTTTGGTGTCAAGTGCTTATTTTCATAAATTCAATAGAGAAGTTTGCTTTTCACACGGTAATGATACATTCTTGACCTTGAGTTATTGTCTTAATTTTAAGTTTTTAAACTTTATATTAAAGGAAAATTAAAATGGTTAGTCAAGTTAAAACTATTTAATGAGTTTTATTCTTCATGTGAATATGTTATATTCAATTTTTCTTAAGGACAAGCAAGAGGTCAAGTGTGGGGTAATTTAATAAGTGTCAGAAATATACTATTTTGAACACTCAATGTTTTATATTTGGAGTCATTTTTCAAATAAATTATTAGTCTTTTATTTAATCTTTCTTTAAGTTTTAGTGTTTTCATTGAATTTTATAGTTTTTATTCATTTTAAGTATTTTAGTTTAATTTTACTTGTTTTTAATAATGTAGGTGATAAAGAGAACAATGGAGGATTAATGCAAAGCACTTTCGGAGGATGCAGAGGTGTCTAAAAGTGCATTTAAAGTGAAATCAAGTTATTCTAAAGATATTGGAAGGTGTGTGACTATGCACATGAATGCACATAGTCGTGCCTGAATGGAGTGAAGACATACATCCATGCAAACCTTGATGCATGACCATGATTGATCCATTAAAGAAAAATAAAGACTGGACACACAGCTATGCGCCTACAATAAACTTTTGAAATTTATTATTTTTATTACTAATTTTATGGGGATTAGAAGATTTTAAAATATAACAACTTAAGAAAGGCTGGGGGCTAGGGTTTTCTAAAAAGAAAAGAGCCACCAGAGAAAGAACAAAAAAAAATTTTCTTTTCTTTTCTTTTCTAGAATCATGCTAGAATTTAGTCTAATTTATTTTTATATGGATGGTGAAGCTGTTTATTTTCAGAGTAGAGAAGGGGGTTTATTCTCTTCTTATTATCATTGTTGATTACATTTTGCTTGAATAATTATGATTGAGTTTCTTATTTTTCTTTCATTTTCTCCATCTCTTTCTATTAATATATATGGCTAAGTAGTTAGTCAAGGTTCTTATTTTAATTCAACCATAATGTTAATGGTATTAAATCTAAGTCATTAAACCTAATTCTTGGTTGTTGTTGTGCCTAATGTCATAATAGGATTGATCACCCTTTGATAAAATTTACATAATGGCACTTGATTGAGAGATTTGTTACATTAGATTCAAATAATAACCTATTAATTGTTTACTCATACAATTAATAACCTATTAATAACCTCATGCAAGAAGAGCCACTTATTTTCTTATTGTCATTGTCGTTGTCATTCCTTTTTTTTTTTGTTACTGCTGCCATTGTCGTTGCAGTTGTTGTCGTTTCATCGACCTAAGTTGATTTTTTTTGAAACTATAGCTATATAATTTTATTGATTTTTGTTGTAAATTTATTTCAGTTTTTTATTCTAAAAATATAGTTCTATATATTGGATCCTTAATCTAACATTGGGCTTATTTATGAATGATTAAGTATTGCAGGCTGTCATATAAGGTGAGCCCAATTAAAAGTGATCATTCTGATTTGGATAATTTGGGCTTTAATGTATCTAAAGGGTGTGGAGCATTTAATGTGTAAAGACTAATACATAATTTCTATTTTAATGATGGGCTGAAATAGAAATACCAAAAGATAACATGAAAGTTATCTATATAAAGGTGGTCATAGTCCTTAGATCATACGTATTGTAATTTCCTGCCTTTTCTAAATCTCATCATTAGAGAGAAACATAGAGAGAAAACCTAAAAGCATTCTCTTAGAAATCATACTAACGTAGAAGGGTAACCGTATGACTCTAAGGGATTAATCATAGATTCAGGTACGCTTCTGCTACTATATGTGTTATGATTTTTATTGATTTAACATGAGATTAAGTTTTAGGGTTTTAATCTAATTTGGGAATTTTGCCAACAAGTGGTATCAAAGCCGCTCATGTTGAATCACTATGAATATTTTATTATTTATTTGGTGAATTTGATATTGGATATAAATGATTTCACATTTTTGAAGATTACGGTTCAATAAAAAAAATTGAACTATTTTGTTATTTAATTTAGCATTTTTTAAAAGGCTAAAGTACATGATTAGGTACCAATGCCATTATTTTTCATTTTATTATCCATGTATATATATGCAAATAGGCTTCAAGTTCATATGGATTCAATTTGTGCTGTTATTCTTTTAGTTTTGGCAAACGTGATGGTGTATATATACAGATTTTGTGATATTTGGGTGTATATACGATTTCATAATTTTATTGAAATCATGTATAAATTTATTGAATATATGATTTTGTTTTATTACATATACACATACATAAAGCTTTCCATATGCATTTTTAATGGCCTAATTGTTTATAATTTCATGGTACTGTACCATGAAATTATGCTACAAGTTTGGTTCTTATTTTATTGGAATTTGTTTATAAATACAGTACATGTTCATATATGTCTATGAGTACAGTTTTTTTTTGAAGCAAAAGTTTGTGCTTTTGTAATGTTGTATGTGTATGTATATATAAATGTGATGGGTTTAACTCATAATGGGTACAACTTGTTGATTATGAATTCAGCTTGGAGTTTTGTATTTTTCAAGTTATGGGTGTATATATATTTATTTATATGTACAAAATCTTGGTTGATTTAAAAAAAAATTACAGCAATGAAATTTAAGGAATTTTTTTTAATTTATGCAATTAAGGTATTTTGGATACAATTTTAAATTCAAATATTGGTATGGTTATATATATTTTAAGATAAATTAATTAAGACAACATTTCACCAAAGTAAACTTTTTTGTTGAGATTAATTTATTTTAAAATATAAAAGGTTGTGTGCATGTAACTTATATGAGTATTGATCAGCCCAAAGGAATTTTAGTATTTAATAGAATTGCATGTGCATTTGTGGTAATAAATATGTGATGATTATTCAGTTTTACCTGTGAACAGTAAATTGGCCCAAAGGAAGATTCGTTATTTGACATGTTCTTATTATTAGTGTTTGATTACTACACTAAGATATCACTTATAAGTTAATATTATTATCCAAAGACAACATATTAATGGAGAGCCTGGTATCTTGAGATGGCATTTACCCTTATTTGAATTTATTATTGATTTTGTTTTGGAACTTATGTGAGCTTCTTTTGGTTGTTTGTTATTCTCTGTTTAGTTATGAATACTCCTGGTAATATAATTGCTAGTAGCAATTGCATTTCTATGCTTAATGGCACTAACTTCATGTCATGGCAAGGGAACTTCTTAATTGTTCTCAGAGTCATGACAATCATGAAGGCCATTCTAGAAACTTTTATGGGCAAAATGTCCAAAAGGATAAAGCATAAAGAAACTGCAGATACAGTGCCTCAAAATAAAAAATAAAAGAAACCCAATGAATAAAAAGGTATTAGTTGTTTCTTCTGTGTAGTTGAAGAGCATAAAAGGAAGTATTGTAAAGGCATACTTCTTAATTTGGTTTGTTTTGAGGTTAATTTAACTTCAGTGCCTAAACACACTTGGTGGCTAGATTCTAGTGCAATAACTCACATCAGTGTGTTTTCACAGGGTTACCTGAGTTACGAAAAGCCCAATGATGCTAAAAGATACATCTATGTTGGCAATGGCAAGAAGGTTGAAGTTAAGGCAATAGGGAAATTTAGATTATTGTTAAAAATTGAATCTTATTTGGATATTAATGAGACATTTATTATACCATCTTGTAGACGGAATTTGATTTCCATTTCCACTTTAGACAAATCAGGTTATTCTTGTCTATTTAGGAATGCAAAATTCAGTTTAATTTGGTTGGTTCTGGTTCTTTGTCAGGTTATGATAATCTTTATTGGCTTGATATCAATGCCTCATTTAATTAAACCTTGAAAGCTAGCACACGAGGTGTAAAGAGAAAATTAACTGATGAGAATTCGGTTGCATTATGGCATAAGAGATTAGGTCATATCTCTAAATAGAGAATGGAGAGACTTATGTCAGATGAAATTCTTAACCCCACCCCTTGGACTTTACAGATTTTTATTAATGTGTTAACTGTATTAAGGGGAAACAAACCAATAAAAGGAGATTTGAAGCCAACATGACTTAAGATGTCTTAGAACTTATACATACAAATATTTGTGGGTCATTTACTACAACTTCTTGGAATGGTCAACAATAAGTTATAATGTTCATAGATGAATTTTCTAGATATGACTACATATATCTCATTAATGAAAAGTCATAGTTGTTGGATGTGTTCAAAAGCTATAAAGCTAAAGTTGAAAATCAACTCAACAAAAGGATAAAAAATGTCAAATTTGACCATGGTGGTGAATACTATAGTAGATATAATGGTTCAGGTGAACAACGTCTAGGACCATTTGCTAAATTCCTAGAGGAATGCAATATTGTCCCATTATACACTATATCGAGTTCACCTGCTATAAATGGTGTTTCTGAAAGATGAAATAGAACACTTAAGGACATGGTGAGGGGTATGATTTCTCATTCTACCTTGCCAAAATCACTATAGGAGAAGAACTTAAGCTATAGCATATATCTTTAATAGGGTTCTAACAAAAGCAACTACCAAAACCCCATACAAACTTTGGACTAGCAAAAATCCTATTTTGAAGCATATGCATGTTTGGGATGTCTAGTAAAGGCAAAGCCTTATAGGCCTAATGAAAAGAACTAGACTCAAGGATGGGTAGTTGTTATTTTATTGGATACTCTATAAGATCTAGGGGGTATAAGTTTTATAATCCCATAACTAAGTCAATTTTTGAATTGGGAAACGCTCGGTTCTTTAAGGATGTTAAGTTTGCGAGGGGAGATAAAGTTAGAGACTTTGTCTTTGAAGATGAATATATTGATATTCCCATAGGTGCTATTAGCCTTGATCAGGATTCTATTCCTGACTTTGTTCAAGACATAGAACACTAAGACAATATTGGAGAACCTCCCATTCAAGAAATTATTCTAAAAGAATAAACTCTACCACCTCAAGAACCTATGCCTTTAAGGAGATCCACTAGAGAAAAAAGAAATGCAATATTGTTGAGTGTAATTTTATACGTGTTCTAGGATTGAATTTTAATGAATTTTGAATAAATAGTTAGTAATAATTAAGAAGAATTTAGGTTTAATTTTGGCATTTGTTTAAGTTAGGCCTTAATTCTAATTTCCTATTATTTTTCAGTTTATTTAGGAGTTTTTAATTGATATTAATAAGAGTTTCCCCTTTTTGTAGGAAAGATTGAAAAGAAAGCCAACAATAGTCAAGGAAAGCTAAACATGGCCATGACATAGGCGTGCTTGTGCCCATGTCACATTTTGAAAGAAGAATCAAGGCAGCATGGCTTAGGCACAACCATACTGGAAGCCATGTCAACCACTAGAATTGAAGGAGTTGTAAGATAGAATGGAGCATAGGCATGCCTAAAACCATAACCTCTTTTATGCGAATTGAAGAATCTATAAAAGATCACACAGTTTAAGCACGACCATGCTTAAAACTGTGACTGCTTCTTTCTAAGTTGAAGAAAATGTGAAAGCTCAATGTGGCTTAAGTACGACCATGCTTGAAGTCGTGCCGTAAAATTAAGGACATGACATGGCCATGCTTAGGCCATGTCAAGCAGAAAAATATTCCTTTTTGGTGGAAACTTGGGAATTCAAGTGCAAGTAGGTTTTACATTAGACTTTTCCTATAAAAGGGGATACAAAGAAGCCACTGGGGGGAATACCACCACCAAGGCAGGCTAAGTGTGGAATTGAAGAGCTTAATAAGGATTGAAGATTGAAGCGTGCTTTCAACGATTTTTATCTTTCCTTCCTCTACTTTTCTTATGAATAGCTAAATTAATTAGAGTTGGTTTTGGAATAGCTAGTTAATATCTATTGGAATTTTTTATTTCTTATTAATGATTTTATTTTCAGTCAATTTTATGAGTTGTGCTTAATTTCTTGTATTCAATTAAGGGCCCAATTGTTTGCATGTATGTGGATAGATTAGAGACAACGAAAGTTACATGATTTATCAACTTATAGACTTGTAAAACTTAGGAACCTTGATCATGAAAGTAAATGAATTCTTCAAGGATCAATAAATTGCTAAGAAATTTAATTAGCTTTAGTTAATTGATGTGACCATGAAAATAGGCTGTAATTAACTTTGGTATTCTTAGAGGATCTCAAAAGAGACTTTAGGTAATTTCAGTGGTTTACCCTTGATTGTGATCAATGAAATAGATTAACTTAAGTCCATAATTTAATTCCTAACTAGTGAAACTAACCTAATCTCTATTTTATCCCCATTTATTTAATTAGATTAATTAGAATAAATAGTTTATTTTAATTTATTTAATGAAATTCTTACAATTTATATTGATTTGTGCTAGCTAGGGAAAATCAATTGATAATTAGTGCTTAGTACCTTTTCCTCATAGGAACGATACTCTACTTATCACTTTATTACTTGCCACATTCCATACACTTATAGAGTTGTGCTAACACATTTTTAGTGTTATTACTGAGAATTGGCATTACTAATATTAACACATTTTTCTTTTTAGTTAGATTAACACTTTTTTTTATTTTTTTTATTTTATTGATAAATAATTTGTCATGGATAATGATGAATTTTCTTATCAATTTTTGAGATTTAATACATGTGACAATGTAGAACATATGCAATTTAATTATTTTTCATCTTATTTTTAGTTTTGTAATTGGTGTGAAGAGAACCACAATGGGGCATATTGCCCATATTATTCATATTCACCTCTATCACCTTATTACAACCCATTTTGGAGCAGTTGTATGGATCACACTTGGAGTTATCAATAAGAACCTAAGTCAAATCTTGAGATAATGTTGGAAAATTTCATTCAAGAAACAAAGAAGATAAAAGAACAATACTTGGAGGATAAGTTAAAGCAATTCATTCAGTCATTAAATAAAGCAATGCAAATGGTTCAAGAAAGTCTAAGGAGACATGAGAAGCATTTTAGGAAAATTGTAGAAAGTCAAATTACATGCTTTCAAAAACTTCAAATGTGTGCACCTATGAATTGCTCAATGCAACCAGCATAAGGAGAAAGTATACAGGATGATGAGAGCACTTTGAATCAAGATGATGAAGAAACTTTTGAGTTGTGCCATGATGAGCAAGAAGAGTTTATCACTATGGAAATAGAAGAAGTCTCCAAGTGTAAGAATCAATTTGTAGACATCAAGGATGATGAAGTACAAAGACACTTAACTCAACTTCAAGATGAGTTGGATGAAAAAATTGTAACAATTCTTAAAGCTACAAGGGATGAAGATTATCCATCTATAACTGAAAATGCATATGTTTCATGACCTATTACGGTTATATATGAGGAATCCATGAAAGGTGTTGGACTGTCTAAGAACCTGCATGAAAAGCCTTACATTCTTCAAGTAATTTTAGAACCAAATATTTGGCATGTGAAGTCTGCACTTTATTACCTAGGCATAAGGTAGCCTAGCAAAAGTAAGGAAAGGAAGATACTTCCAAGAACACTTCCTCATGTTCGGTTGCACCCATGATACTACACATTCAAGGGGTCAAGCTAATGACCTAAAATTAGAGCTTATTGGGAGGCAACCCAATGTGTTTTAATTTATTTCTTTTGTTTAAGTATATTATTAGTTTATTTTTTTCTTTTTTTTTCTTTTTTTTTGTCATGACCCAAAACAGGGGCCATGACCGGCGCTAGGGAACGGGAATTCTTTCGAATCCGAAACCCGTAGCAAGCCTAAAAATAAAATAAAACATACAATAACAATAATAACAACACTTAATGCAGTGGAAATAAAATCATAAATATCAAAATAATATCCATATCTCATATATAGTTAATCCTTTGATACAAGTCTCCGTTCAAATTCTTAAAATACATATCTCATATAAATACAATACACAAATCTCCAAAATAACCATAACTACTGCAGTGTCTAAATCATAAAATAAAACTCAATACTCAGATAAGCAGTTTAGAAAGAGAAGCCGGGGCAGAAGAAATCCGGTGTACGGGCCTGCTACTGAGGTCTGAAGACGATAACTCTCCTGAAAAATAGTCAACGAAGGGGAGTCAGACCTCACTGAGTGAATTACTATAATATATATACATGCATACTAAATGATAATGCATACAATCAACAGTATATATTTAATATGTATATATACAGGCAAATACAAACAGATGCAATAAATTCATTTTATATATTTTTACTGAAATTCACAGTTTATGAAGGATCAAATAGAACCCTAGAATATCGCAACCTCAAATCAGTGTCAGATAACACTCTAGCCACACAAGCTCACTTATATCCAAACATGGTCACTCGATCCATTTGGACAGTAGACTGGCCCCGAGACACTAAGTCAACCAAGTTTCAGCAGTCTGACTGTCAGTGTGATTGGCCCCGAGACACTTGGTCAACTGAGCTCCAGCAATCACACCTCCAAACCATATCTCACACATCAAATAATCATATCCAATCAATATCCATAAATGGTTAGTAATATAGCCTAAATGCTATAAGCATATCGGTACGTACTCGGTCCCAGTGCTGCCCACTAGGTAGCACGTTCTATCGATATCCTTTATTTTAAATATAAATCATACATTCATAAAAATAAATGATGCATGAATTTAAATAAAATAGCAACATAAACCATATATATACTGGAAATATACCAAAAGTAAACCAGGTATATTTCGAGTATATATATACATCAAACAAGTCTAATATAATAGCAAAATAAGCTAGAAATATATTCAAAAACATTTTAAACATAAATGGTTAATAAAGCATGCATATAATTTAATATATACCAAAAATAAACTAAAAATAAACTTAAGTACTAATCAAATTATTTATGCATATTTAATCAAAATAGAACGTATATTTCTAAAATCATGCACCCTAGAGCACATATATATAAAATAGCAACTCACACTTAGTGCGCTCCTCGAGATGGGTCCGATGGGTCTGGTCCACTAGGCCTCGGTCTTGGTGCAACTAAAAAAATAATAACAACAGAAATCAGAATAAACCTAATAGAAAATCCTAGAAACTCGATCTAGAATATTAGACACCGAAACAGAATTAGGGTTCGACCGGACATCACGTTTTACGATAATTCTATCGAAAATTCGACAGAACCTCCCTTGTAAAATGGACATCTCTCTACTCAAAGTATAGAGCCGGCCCTCCAAAGAAACACACTTCAAAAAATAAGCACAGAAACAAATCCACAACCCCTCGGTCGGACTCCAAACTACAATCTACCGACCAGGGTCCACAATTCACAAAATAATATA
Source organism: Mallotus nudiflorus (assembly GCA_947683625.1). Taxonomy (NCBI): domain Eukaryota; kingdom Viridiplantae; phylum Streptophyta; class Magnoliopsida; order Malpighiales; family Euphorbiaceae; genus Mallotus; species Mallotus nudiflorus. Next base: position 1,220,846 of record CANTUR010000184.1, read on the forward strand.
AAAATACCAAAAACACCCTTATATCACAGAAATGCATTTTATAAGTAGAAATTACGTAATTAGCCTTAAAACACATTAAAAATCGATAAAAACTCATTTTATTAGAAAAATCATATATTATATATATAATTGAAAATAATTCACGAAAAATAGTTTTAATTAATTAAAAATACTAAATAATTTGTATAAATCATTTTTATACCTTAAATAATTATTAAAACCAATTAAATTACATTTTTAGTCAATTTAGGATAAAATTACCAAAATACCCCTATATATATAAATATACTAAAATTCATTCAAAAATTCACCAAAAATAATATAATTATCCAAAATTAATTTTCTCAACATATTTATCAATAATATCAATAATTAAACTCAATTAACTAATTAATTTCAATTAAAAACACAATTAACCTAATTTTCCAAAATTACATAAACCTAAATAAATTCAAAATAAATACATAGAAATTCATAAAAATTCCAAATAAATTTCTATAATTCATTTCAACACCTATAATTATCATAAAACATAATTTCATAATTTATTTAATTAATTTCCGAAAATTAGAAAATAATATTAAAATATTCAAAAATACCCAAAAATCAAAATAATCTCCAAAAATTCCACAAAAATTCACACATGTAGATTAAGCTACTAGGATTAACATTTATGAAGGAACTTTTCATGAATCAATCAAATTGAAGTTCAAAAAAATCAAGAACCCTAAAATGGCCGAATTTGAAAAATTGAAACCTCAGCAAATCAAGACCATTTTAAGTGAAACAAAGCTTGGAATCACACTCATCGAAGCTCAAGGAGAAGAAAGAGACCGGCCGTGTCAAAAACGATGGCCGGAAAGGCGAGGTGTGAAGAAAATGCAAACTTTCGATTTTCCGGCGATGACAGAGGCAAACAACGCCGGAGAAGAGAAGGAAAGGTGGCGGAGCTGCTGGCTGGGGAGGGCAGACCTGTTGGCGGCACACTGACGGCCTGAGAACGGAGTTACCGGCGGTGAGGGGGAGAAGGAGACGATCGGGAAGAGGAAGGAAGAGGGAGGGGCTGAAATGGTAATTTTCTAAAATTTTCATTTTTTTAACATATTATATGTATATATATATATATATATATATATATATATATATATATATATATATATATATATATATACTTTACACTATATATTAAAATAATATAAAATCACACACATTAAATATACACCACACACATATAATTTAATATTTTAAAATTTAATACACCTAAAAATAATTAAATAATATTAAAACAAATAAATAAATAATAAAATATTATGGTAATTATTTAAACCTAGTTAAATAAATAAATACACACATATGCTTTATTTAGTATTTTAAAAATATGTATGAGTTCATGCAAGTCCGGAAATCTATTTAAAATAATTAATAATAAATTATTTATGTGAAAATTTCCCCGAAAATGCAAGTCCTGGAAAAATTTTACGTAAAGTACTATAAATAATATACAATAATTAAAATAAGTTTTAAATACATATTAACTCGTAAAATATCATAAATATATATACAAAAATTATTAACACTGCATATCCCGATGCAATATTAAAAATAAATATTTAAAAATACGGGATATTACATTTTTTGTTATTTTATTTTATAGGTCATCCAACATTTGGAGCAAGCATAAAATGAAGACAAATGCTTACTAGGGAAGTCCTTGTTTTCTTTTCCTTATTTTAATATTTTGATCATTGAGGACAATGCCATAGATAAGTGTGGGGGAGGATGTCAAATGTTAGGGTATGTTTTTATGTTTTAGGTTTGTGTATTTTATGTATGTGTTATTTTTTGCATGCGTATTAGTTAAATTAAGAAAATAAAAACTATTTTTTTAAAAATGTGATAAGATTCATTAACTTTCAACTCGATTTCTCTACATTTATTGTGATGTTTGTCCTTAAAACTTTTTATTTTGGTTTTGTGCAAAAATGAAGCTCAATTGCAATTAGGGGGTGATAGTGTATAAGTATGCATTTTTTATTAAATTATTGAAATATTGATTGGTTTATTAATTAAGATAGTTGAACATGGTCTTTATGTATTTATAATTTAGTTCTTATAACCTAAGCATGAATTGAAAGATTGAATTTGAGCATGAAATTGGGAATTAAACAAAATTTTAAAAAAAAAAAAAATCTTTTTTCTGCAGTAAGAGCAATGCTTAATTCTAAATTTTTACATGCTCTGAATCTACTCCAATGCTTTAATTAGAGTAAGAGTATCCAAAGGAACCATATAGCAGTATCCACGCTTAGTAGTGTGGGAATAGCAAAGGATTACTAAAGTGGAAAGATTTGATTAGAGAGAAAAAGGATGAGATGGAGCATAAACGCACTCGTCAAATAAAAGAAAAGATGTTGTGAAATGGAGCGTAAAACGCATTCACAGTCAATTTTTTTCTCCTTAGGTTATGTTCATTGGATTTCAAATCGCTTATATGCTTAGGTTGTGATTAGCAAATTGTTCATATATGATGAATTTTTGTCTTGTTATCTTTTTTAGTAAACATGTTTCAAACTTGGTGTTATCCACTTGCATGTCTTAGAAATTGCAACTCTTTGGTTGTAGTTGAGCTACTGTTTAAATTTTTAAATTTGATTTTTGCTCAAGGATAAGCAAAGCTCTAGTATGGGGAAATTTGTTCAGTGTAATTTTATATATGTTATAGAGTTAAATTTTAATAATTTTTGAATAAATATTTAGTAATAATTGGGAAGAATTTAGGTTTAATTAGGCATTTGTTTAAGTTGGACCTTCATTATAATTTCCTATTATTTTTAGCTTATTTAGGAGTTTTTAATTGATATTAATAAGAGTTTCCCCTTTTTATAGGAAAGATTAAAAAGGAAGCCTAAAATAGTCAAGGAATACTAAACATGCCCATGACATGGGCGCGCTTATGCCCATGTCACATTCTGAAAGAAGAATCAAGGAAACATGGCTTTAGCACGACCATATTAGAAGTCGTGTCAACCACTAGAATTGAAGGAGTTATGACACAAGATGGAGCATGGGCATTCTCAAAATTGTGCCCTCTTTTATGCGAATTGAAGAATCTATAAAGGACCGCACGGCTTAAGCATGGCCATGCTTGAAACCATGATCGCTTTTATCCAAGTTAAAGAAAATATGAAAGCTCAGTATGGCTTAAGCACGGCCATGCTTAAAGTTATGCCGTAAAAGTAAGGATGTGATATGGCCACGCTTAGGCCATGTTGAGCAGAAAAATATTCCTTTTTGGTGGAAGCTTGGGAATTTAAGTTCAAGTAGGTTTTTCATTAGACTTTCCTATAAAAGGGGATACAAAAGAGCCATTGGGGGGAACACCACTGCTAAGGGAGGCGAAGCGTAGAATTAAAGAGCATAACAAGGATTGAAGATTGAACGTGCTTTCAATGAGTTTTATCTTTCCTTCTTCTTCTTTTCTTATGAATAGCTAAATCAATTAGAGTTTGGTTTTAGAGTAGTTAGTTAATACTTATTAGGGTTTTTTTACTTATTAATGATTTGATTTTCAGTCAATTTTATGAGTTGTGCTTAATGTCTTATATTCAATTAAAGGCCCAATTGTTTGCATGTATGTGGATAAATTAGAGACAATGAAAGTTGGATGATTTATAATCTCATAGATTTATAAAACTTAGGAACCTCGATCACGAAAGTAGATAAATCCTTCAGGGATCAATAAATTGTTAAGAAACTTAATAAGCCTTAATTAATTGATATGACCATGAAAATAGGTTGTAATTAACTTTGGTATTCTTAAATGATTTTGAAAGAGACTCTAGATAATTTGAGTGGTTTACCTTTGATTATGATCAATGAAATAGATTAACTTAATTTTATAATTCAAGTCCTAACTAGTGAAACAAACCAAATCTCTATTTTATCCCCATTTATTTAATTAGATTAATTAGAGTAAATAGTTTATTTTAATTTATTTAATTTAATTCTTGCAATTTATATTGATTTGTACTGGCTAGGGAAAATCAACTGATAGTTAATGCTTAGTACCTTTTCCTCGTGGGAACGATATTTTACTTATCACTTTATTACTTGCCATGATATATACACTTGCTGAGTTATGCTAACAAATACCAGATGACTATATTTTATTTCTTTAAGAATGTGAGGTTGACATTAGAGTGATAGAAGATGATCCAATCAACTTCCGTCAAGCTGTGGAAAGTTCTAATTCTCAAAAGTGGATTGATGCCATGAATGAGGAGATAAAGTCTATGAAAAACAATGATGTATGGGATCTTATTCCATTGCTAAAAGTTGCAAAACCCATTGGTTGCAAATGGATATTTAAAACCAAAAGGGATTTAAAAGGCAATGTGAAGAGGTACAAGGCATGTCTTGTTACAAAGGGCTTTACATAGGAAAAAATGCATTGATTATAAAGAGACTTTTTCTCCACTTTCTTCGAAAGACTCTTTTAGGATTATAATGGCATTAGTGTCATATTTTTATCTTGAGCTACATCAAATGAATATGAAGATAGTGTTTCTCAATGGAAATATTAATGAAACAATTTACATGATGCAACCAAAAACCTTTGAGTCTGGAGACCCAAAGAATATGGTTTGTAAATTTAAAAAATCCATTTATAGACTCAAGCAAGCATCTCAACAATGGCATTTCAAGTTTCATCAAGTGATCATCTTATTTAGATTTAAGGTGAATTTGGTTAATGATTGTGTATACCATAGGTTTAGTGGGACCAAATATATTTTTCTATTTTTATATGTCGATGAAATTTTGCTTACCAATAATGATATAGGCTTATTGCATAAAACCAATAGTTTTCTAGCTAAGAACTTTGAGATGAAAGATCTTGGTGATGCCTCTTTTATGTTAGTCATCCAGATACACTAAGATCACTCTCGAGGTGTTCTTAGATTATCAGAAAAGGGCTATATAAAAAAGGTTCTCAAGAGATATGGCATGCAGGATTGTAAAACCAGGTGATACCCCTATGGCTAAAGGAAACAAGTTTAGTCTCAAACAGTGCCTTAAGAATGATTTTAAGGAAAAGGAAATGCAAAAGATTCCTTATGCATCAACATTAGGGAGTCTAATGTATACTGAAGTTTGTATGCATCCAGATATTGCGTACATCATTGGGATACTCGGCAGATATTTAAATAATCTAGGAGCATATACCATTGGAAAGCAGTTAAATGGGTCTTATGATACTTATAGAGAACAAAGGACTACATGCTCACATATCAGAGGTCAGATCAACTTGAGATCATTGGGTATACTGATTCCAATTTTGCTAGATGCCAAAATATTATGAAATCTACATCGAGCTATATATATATATATATATACACTAGTTTGAGGTGCTATCTTTTAGAAGAGTGCTAAACAATCTCTTATAGCCTCTTCTACTATGGAAATAGAATTCATACTATGTTATGAGGCATCTAATCGTGGAATATGGCTGTAAAACTTTATCACGGAACTGTGCATAGTGGACAATATTGAAAGGCCACTCAAGTTATTTGTGATAATAAGTAATCAGTTCTATATTCTAATAACAATAAGAGCTCAACAAAGTCAAAGCATATAAACATCAAGGTCCTTATTATTAAGGAAAGAGTTCAAAATGGACATTTATCTATAGAGCACATTGGGACAAACTCCATGATTGCGGATCTGCTTACTAAGGGAGTACCACCTAAAGTGTTTCATAAGCACACTACTTCTATGGGTGTTATGTTATTTGAGGATATTGAGTTTTAGTGGGAGTTTTTTATTTTGAATGCTCTTAATATAGACATTTTTCAGTTATTTCAGTTTAAGGATTTCAATTATTTTGGTTATTTTCTACAAAAATAAAGTTTTTGGTTTATTCACATTTTGATTTCAGTATGGCTTGATCTCACTAAGGTTTAAGGTGGACCCGTTAGAAATAGGCATGTTAAGATCACATTGCATGAAATTTCCATGTTACATATCCATATCATAATCCATGTTATTCAATTATATCGACATACGTGACCATTGATAAGTTTAGTTACGATAAATGTAACAAAGGCTGCTTTGATCCTATGTTGGTATGATTGATGGACCAGATTGGTTATAGATACATTTTGGTAATGATAGTACAGTTGAACTCATACGGTTATTTTTTTGCAATGCATAATTATAGGGTTACACATATAGCCCAAGTGGGAGATTATTGGATCCTTAATCCAACATTGGGTTTATATGTGAATGATTATGTATTGCAAACTGTCATATAAGGTGAGTCTAATTAAAAATGATCGTTCGGATTTGGATAACTTAGGCTTTAAAGGTATAGGGCTTTTAATGTGTAGAGACTAATAGATAACTTCTATTTTAATATAGGCTAAAAAAGAAATACCAAAAGATAATAGGAAAGTTATCTATATAAAGGTGGTTATAGTCCTTAGGTCATATGTATTGTAATTTTCTATTCTTTCTAAATCTCATCATTAGAGAGAAACACAGAGAGAAAATCTAAAGACATTCTCTTAGAAAACATACTGATCTAGAAGGCCAGCTGCACGACTCTAAGGGATTAATCATGGATTCTATGTGTTATGATTTCTATTAATTTAACATGAGATTGAATTTTAGAGTTTTAATTTAATTTGGGAATTTTCCTAACACTATAGTGCTGTAAATGTATTATTGTTTCTTTTATTGTTTGGTTATTGTTGTTTGATTATTGTTTATAAGCCTAAAGAGATTCAATTTCATGGGAATCTTTGTTGTATCACTAATAGTTTTGTGTAATCAATTTATGATAATTCTTTGTTGTATTCAGTTTCTGAATAATTTTGTGTTCTCGGAGTTGTTGCTTTCTATTTGTAAAGCTCCTTTTTTAGAGTTGTGCATCAACTTTTTTTTCTCAAGCTCTGTAATGAGTTATTTGGATGGAAACCATGGTTAGTGTCAAGCTCGAGCTCGTTTGAATTTAAGTGAGTCGAGCTCAAGCTATAATTTTTCAAAAGTTATCGAGCTTGAGCTCACCTTTCCTTTATCAAGCCGAACCCAAGCTTTTTTTTAACTCAACTCGATTATAGCTTTAACCGTTGGAAGGGAGCTTATAGCTATTCAATTCCTAACAAGTAAATATTAATGTTTGGTTAATATTTTTAAATGATAGGTAATAGATGTTGTTCCACCAATCTGCTTCTTTTCATATCAGTTCCAATTTTAAATTTTTTTATGAATAGCTCCTATTAATTTAATTGTAATTACTTAACTGTCTATATCTATTTAAAGTAAATTAAAAACTAAATTTTTATATAATAACTTTTTATTTTCATACCTTTTTAGTTATTTATTTATTTATTTCATATTTGTTAATTAATGTTTTTGAACAATTTTTTTAAAGTCGTACATAATAATAATAATAATAATAATAATAATAATAATAATAATTATTATTATTATTATTATTATTATTATTATATATTCATGTATAGTATTTTTTTTTAAAATTAATATACATATGTTATATTGTATTATATATAATAGATATATTATTATATAATTTTATTATATTTAATTACATAATTTTTAATATTTAAAATCATAAATATTAAATAGCTTTTGAAATTAATATGTACAGTAAAATATAAATAATTAAATAACAACAAATGCAAAATTTGAAAATTCTAAACAACTTAATTAATATCTATAATAGTCATTAAACATATAAATAGTTCTACCAAATACTTAATATTCATCAGCTAATTACAATAAGCTAACAATTATCGGTTATCGGCAATAGCTTGACCAAATAGACTTTTAGAGTGTTTTATATAAAATAAAATATATTTATTATAAAATAAAATCTTTTATATTTTTATAACAAAAAAAATAATGAAAGTTCTTAGAAGTAAATACTGCATTATAAATAGAGAAACTTATATATATAGAGAGAGAGAGAGAGAGAATTCTAAAAGTTGGATACCACCCCGAAAAACTCAAGCAGGATTGCAGAAAAGTCAATATCAAACTAAACAACTGAATTAATTATTTCGTTTATTTAATTTTTAATACTATTACTGACAAACGTTGTCAAGCAAATGGCCTTTGATTATAACAATCCAAATTGACGCCATAGTCGAGACCAAAGATATCACAGTATCTCTTATAATAGCCAATCCTGTCTTCAACCTGGGGGTTCCAACCCTTGCCAGCCTCAATACCACCATTGATGATGTTGGTGATGACTCCATAGCCTGGGAAGCGACCTCCTCTTATGTCCTCCGTTGGATTCCATTTTTCAATTATCACATCATGACAAGAAGGTTTGTTGTATTGGGGAGTGATCCAAAACCATATGGCTGTTTTGAAAGCAATAACTGGACTAGAGGATACTAGTCCTGGATTATTTTTCAGATCAAACCCAAGAGCTTTTCCAGCTTGTTCGTAGTTGTAGATGCTGAGACAAATTGAAAACGAAATCAGACCTTTTTTCTTTTTGAATAATTTTAGAAATTATACAAATAGTTGTGAATGTTTTAACTTTTAATACTTTCGTGTTTGAATTGTTTAATAGAACGTTTAATATTTAAATTAATTTAATTTGTCATCTAAGTACTTCACTCTGTTAAAATCTGATAAACACTTAATTAAACAAAACAAACTTAAACACCAAACTAACAATAACTAGTTTTTTTTAATATTTTATAAATACTAACTCTTTAATTGAAATTAAAGAAATATATTAAATTTAAAATAGAAAAATATAAAAATATAACAGAATGTAAACTATAAAAACAACACTGACGAGAAACAATTCTTTCAAAATAAAAACATAAATAAAATTTACTGTGAAAGTTGGATGGGTCCTCGGCCATGAAATGGGTTTTGGTTGTTTATTTCGTCAATAAAATAATATCCTCATGAATATCGCCCATCTGGTGCATCATCCCATCCTCCTGAATCAAATTAAATTTGGCAAGTGTTAAAAACTTAAGACAGAAAAAAGTTCAAATATTTTGCGAGGGAAACTGACCTGTAGTCAAATGAGAGGTTTGTCCAAAAAAAGCAGCAAGTTCTCTTTTACGGGTTGTAAGATCACCTGTTGTGCCAAAACCTTTAAAGGTTTCTGCAGCTTCAATGAAAGCTTCGTAAGTATAGAACTTATTTCGGTGTTTGAGCATCTCATTGAAAATATCATAAGTGAGTAGAGTCCTAACATCCATTTCTACGAGACTGCAAATGCAAAAACCTTCTTCTTCTCTCCTTTTTTATTTTTTCATCAAAGACTATGAGTCCGCTCATCATGGATCCGGGGTTTATATAAGGGAAAAGTATAAGAGGGTACATTTAATTAGAATTTCACTTAAAATTTTATGAATTTTCTTGTCATATTTAAATATCATTGATTCCAATTTCTTTTTTTTTTTTTTTTTTTAATATAAACTGCCGGTATTTAAAATACATTGATATTTTCTCATTGAAACTATCAGAAGTGAGTATAATCTTAACGTCCATTTTTCTTTTTACTAGACTGCAAATACAAAAACCCTCTCTTTCCTTTTCTCCTATCAAAGATTAAAGTGCATCGGCTCATCATGGTTTATATATGGAAAGGAAAAACCCTATTTTTTGTCCCTTAACTTTTTGAGTTTTTTTTCAATGAGTTATATCTTTCAATTTTACTTTATTTGATCCCTACACTTTTACCTTTATTTTCACTGAGTCCTTTTACTTTTATTTTTTTATACATTAAATCCCTCCATCAAAATTTTAGTTCCTCTATTTTAACATTATATATAATTAAAAGTCCTTATAAAATATATAATTGATTTCATATATTTTTAAATTATACTAAATAAATTCTCAAAAGTTTTTTTTCCATTTAAATCCTTATTTTTGACGTTTCTATCTTAATTATTATAATTTTAAAATACATATTTTTTTCATTAATTTTTTTCTTGTATAGTTAAAATATAGGTCATTTATTTATAATAAATTTCTATTAATAAAAGATATATATATATATATATATTATTAAAAATATTTTTTTAAAAATGTATAATAGAAATCCAAGTTAAATATATATGATAAATATTTTTTTATCTATTTTGATATAAAATGTTTTAATGTCATAAACATTTATATTCCTAATTAGTAAATTTGCAATTTCATTAATTTTTTTCACTAAAGGAACCTAATAAAACTATTAAGAATCTAAATCATTATTTTTTTAATTATTTTCTTATCTAATTTACCTTTAAGTCATTTAATTATAATTCAAAACTTTTAATTTGATGAATTAAAACTTCTATATAAGTCATTTACTTATAAAAATATAAAATAATGTTATAAATATTTTCATAGTTTTACTAATTGATAGATAAATTTAATAATAAAAGCATTTGTATCTTTGCATGAATTATTGTAGCTTCAAGGTCATATGAATTATAAAAAAAATTGGTTAATAAAAAGATTTGGTTAATATAAATTTTTATCTATTAAATCTTCATATTTTAATTAATGATGACCTAAAATTTAAATTTTCCATATGTTCAAAAGTTGTATTAGTTACATATTGAAATCATAAATTTATTAATTTTCTGTACAAATATCAATAACTAGCTAAAATATTTTTGAATAAAAAATATAAACTTTTTAGTTATTTATATATTTAAATCAGATTTGTATTATACATATTTTTGAAAATTAAATTTTAAATTTTGTATTATAAAATTTGTATTATACATATATTTAGGATTTGAGGACTAAAAAAAAATTGTAAGGATTTAAGTAGTATAATTTAAAAATATAGGGATCAATTATATATTTTGTAAGGACTAAATTGGATAGTATTAAATATAGGAACTAAAAATTTGACGGAGGGATTCAATGTATAAAAAAATAAAAATATAAGAACTTGATGTAAAAAAAATAAAAATATAGGAATCAAATAGAGCAAAATTGAAATATAAGAACACAATAAAAAACTCGAAAAATTAAGGGACCAAAAAATGAGGTTTTTACCATATGGAAAAGTATAAAAAAAAAGTATATATATATATATATTTTACCAAGAAGGGAGGAGGAAGGTGGAACCCGAGACCCACCATAATACCCCTCAAAAGTCAGGCTAGGCATGCATGCGCATAAAAAAGGTACATCTAATTAAGTACCCTTTTCACTTGAAATTTCATGAATTTTTTTATATTTTTATATTTAAAAGCTGTTATTTCAATTTACTTATATTTTGATACTCTTTTCATTAATTTTGTTCAAAATATATATTATAATGTTAAAATAATATGAATACTTAATAGAAAATTTTTTTGCTATGTAATCTAACATTTAGGCTCCATTTGTTTACGAAAAATATTTTTTCAAAAAATATTTTTCCTTATTTTTTAAAGTTTGGATTACCAAAGAAAATAAGTTAAACAAAAATAAATTGTTAGTCAAAGAAAAATAGCTTAAAAATACAAAAAAATAACTTCTCATCCTTAGAATGATAAGTTATTTTTTAATATTTAAAAATAAGAAATATTTACTAAATACCTTTTTTTTCTTGCTTTAGTTTTTGCCATATTTTTTCTTGTTTATTTTTTCTCCTCTTTTTTTCTTTTTTCTTTTTTATTTTTATTTTATCCTTTTTTATTCTTTTTTGTCTTCTCTCCTTTTTCCTTTTCATCTTTTTTTATCTTTATTTTCCTCTTATTTCTTTTTATCTTCGATCACGAGGCTTCAGCTCTTGCTTGCACTTATTCATGCTCAAGACTCACCAGAACCCGTGCTCGGCTTGAGGCTTACCTACACTTAAACCGTGTTTGGTTCAACTCATTCCAACATTCAAAACGTACTAAGATTAACATTCACCATCACTCCATGCATGCTCATATCAAAATTCACTAGCACTTTACACATACTCTGTCCCATAATTTGTCAACATTAAGAGTCTTTGGTTCAACGCATAAGATGATGCAACAACCAATATCACTCTAAATCAATCGAACATAAATATCTGAGTAACATGTGGAGGATTCTTGATATCTCAATATTATTATTAGACCCAAAACCCAAAATGAAGGCCCAACACTCCTAAGCCCAAAAAAAGTCTAAATCCGTGTGGAAAAACTAAGCTACTACTTCCTCAATAAGGAGGACTAATCCTACAAAGACAAGAAAGGAAGCCCAAATCCTATCATGTTTGAGCAATATATCTCTATATATACCCTTTATACTCTCTTATACGGATGGATTCATTACTTTACTAAATCTTATATTCTATTCATTCTCTACATTTTACTTATTCTCTTGTACACGGTAATCTAACGTAAGTGTCAAAAAATTTGTGGGAGAAATCTTTCAAATCCACTTAACACTTTAGTGCTCACAAGATTCACATATTCATGATTTATTTATTAGTTGTTAAAAAACTTTTAATTTGACCTTCAAATTTATTTTTTCAAAATTTATAAAAATCAAAATTTCTATTAAAATTTGTAAAAATTTATATTTTTAGCAAAATTTACTCTTTATAAATTATAAAATGTTAATTGATATTTTTTAGTTGTTGTAATTTAATATATTAGAAGTATTTGGTTTTAGTACTTAATAATAATAATAATAATAATAATAATAAATTAATTTAAAATTATGGGTTTTGCTGGCCTAAAGGTTCAAAAAGGGTATATATATATATATATACCCCTAATATTTGGACTCAGACATAAGTAGACTCTCAAAAGTTTTTTGGTTTAAACATAATCCTAATATCAGAAAAGTAAATCAATTAAATATAACACTACTTTTGCAACATCATGTCAACGAAGTTAGTTGCTTTTGATGCTAACATGATAAGTTTAATAAAGTTTTAACATTAAGATCTTGAATAAAACTTATATACTACCCAAAAAAAAAGGGAAAGAAACAGAAGTGTCCCTAAAGGAGTTATCCCTAAAGGAGAAGAATATCAATTTTGGTTTAAGAGAAAGTAAAGCATTGACATCTTCTTCGTCATCCTCTACAAGATCTAGAACTTTTTCCTATTTTCTCCACCCTCAGTATGTCTTTTTTTAATCAATTGGAAAAATGTGTTAAGCACACCATCTATGCTTAGCCTAGGGCAATAAATTCAATACCGCATTCACAAGTCCTAGCCATATAAGAAAATAATTACAATATTTAAAGCATATAATATGTAAAAAAAAAAAAGTAAAATGCAATTTATAGATAGTAACAATACTTTTCACATATTTGAAATGATTATTAATGTTAACCCATCTCTAAGTTCAAGCTCTTATGCAAAGCCAAACTAAAAACCATCTCCAATTTTTTGTTTTTTCCTTGTCAATAATTACCCAAGCAATGAAAAACATCTGTCCATCTCCATCCAACCCAATATCTGCTAATAATTATCCCTTATATACACCTTTTAAAAAGGTACCCATCTAGACCAATTATTAGTCTACAACCTACATTCTAACTTTTTTTTTTCATGTATCAAAATAAATGAACATTCTTTTTGGAAACTCTTCTCCCTTATTGAAGTGCAATTTTACACAATTCTATTCCTACCTTTGTTGTAGGATTACTCATCCTAAGTGCAATTGCACATGCCTCCAAGTAACCAAACTCAACCTTATAAGACCTATCCTAATGGAAATAAATAGATTCTTCATTCAAGGTCACCAATAGTTTATGTATTATGATAAACTTAACAATGAGAATTTATCAGCTTCCAAAATTATTTTATAGGATCATTTAAGAAAGAGATAAGATTGACTATTTCAGTTCTTACCAAGTTTGAATAAGATCTCTAATCCTTCATTCAAGCACCCCAATAGTTAAAGAGATATGATAAACTTAAAATGAAAAGAATTAACACCCTTAGATAATTAATAAAGACTTTAAATAAACTTTGGGATCTTCAATATCAATAAATAAAATAAGTTTGAAAGATGAAGACTAATACAAAGATTTTGTATATTGACACCACAAACCTAACTAGTCTTGGTAAGTCACAAAGTTCATGCAAGAACTTCAAAGCAAATTTCTCACTAAAGAAATTCAATATCAAATATCATTCAACATAATATAGTTTGATTATAAAGGAAATGTGGCCTTGCTTATATAGACTTGAAGACCAAGCTTACTCTACTATTCTAAGACATATTACATGTGATTATTTCAACCATGATTTTCCATTTACAACCACTAATACAATTTGTTGACCTTAGGTTTATTCAATCTCTATAGTTTTTACTTTAATAAATAATTTAATTAAACTAATATATTTATTGAGTGTTTGATTCCATAGAATCAAAGTGAAGTGTTTTAATCTCTTACACTATTTAAGATGTTTTACATAAAGTGCCACAAAGTTCAAGATCACTTTAAGTTAATTAGAGCATCAAAATATGTCCAAAATCAAGTCACAAGGCCACCCTTACAAGCTCAAGTCCCAATCGTGAGCATTAGTCATGAGCTCCAGCTTTAAAGAGCCTTGATGGTGCAAAGGAGATAACACCTCTCATGATTTACCCTCATGATCGTGAGGTGGTCGTGATATGGTCATGAGGACCAATCATGAGTTGCTTCAGTTTTTTATCATCAGGCATCTTAGTAAGCAAAGAAGTTTGAGCTGCTTATAGTCTATCCTCATAACTATAAGCAGCTCATGACTAGAGTCTCCTTTAATGCTCAATGGTCACCTACCACACAATAGCTATATTTTTCAAGGTTTAGGATCGGGACCATGCCTTCATAACTGTGAGCAAATGGATTCCTACAAAAAGTTATTTTTTGCATTTAATGAACTAAGGTTAGGTTGCGGACGAAGTTAATGCCCCTAACAACTATAATTTAAGTTGTTAAACTATAAAGACAACTTCTTGAGCTTCATCAATAAGTTACACACTTTGAATATTAATTTTTCTCTTTTAACATTGATTGAGCATTTACTCTTTTATCTACTTTCTTTGTAATTATTTAAACTTTTTGAAAGTTGGTTGTGTGAATAGAATAAGAACTCTTCTTCTTTTTATTTTTAGGGTTCAAGAAAAGGGAAGTGAGGTTCTATTCTTAGTGAAAGGTTGAAGTGTTTGCCTATTGAAAACACTTAGGATTTGGGTTGAAGAGTGATCCTAAATTCTTATTTTGTAAGGTTAGAGTTGAGCCTAAAATTCAAAGTTGCAAAAATCAATCTAAGTAAATAGATTGTGGTGATGGAAAATCCTAACTTGGAAGAGTTAGGTGGAGACGTAGGTTTGTTGATAAACTAAACTCCTTAAATTATATGTTTTTCTTTCTACCTTTTTAATTCTTATTTAATTTCTCTTAATCCTTATTTAAAATCTTAAAAGCCCCATTCACCCCCCTCTAGGGTAATTATAATTAGTATAAGAGTTTGGGTTCTTGGCACTTAATTGCTAGAATTCAAGATCATGGGGAGTAAATCTCTTAATTTCTCAACACTTAGACCATTCTTTAATGGTAGCACTCATTGGAAAATAGAGTTGTATTTAGATAGTGATCCCATTAGACTTTGGGATGTTATTCTGATGGATTGGGAACATCGTAAAATCATAATTAATGGCGTATAGACTAAGCTTTCAAGAAGTCAATAGAGCAATAAGTAAAAAGAAGAAAATTACAAGAACTAAAGAGCAATTATCACTATACTTTCTTCTATGTAAAGAGAATAAGGTAGAAAAATTCAACATTGCCAATTTGCAAAAAAAGTATAGGAAACACTTGAGGACCATTATAAAGGAAATGTATAAGTGAGAAGCAAGAAGGTTTAATTCCACATGTATGATATGAACTCTTTAAGATGAAGTCATAAGAATTTAGAACTGAAATGACAAATTGCCTCAATGTTCTTCTCACCACTCTAAGAAAACTTGGAAAGCATTTTTCTAAAGAAGAAGTGAATAATAAGATTCTAAGAATCCTACCTAAGAAGGATTGGGAATCTAAAGTCACTTTAATTAAAGAAACACAAGACTTCTTAACTCTCACAATTGATGTGTTTATTGGATAACTCCTTACATATGAACTTACTATCAAATAAAAAGGAGATGAAAGAGATGAGAAAGAAAAAAAAAGAGCATTGCATTGAAGGCTATTCAATAAGCTAATGAAGATGAAAGTTTAGTCGATTCTAATGAAGATAATGATGAAATAGCCATAATCACTGAAGGATTTAAGAATTCTTAAAAAGAAAAAGTTTCTCAAGGTAAAGAGACAATAAAAAGTATGATAAGTATGAGAATAAGAAGAGCAAAAAAGTTACTTGATATGAATACAAGAAACCGAGTTACATAAGAAATGAGTGCCCCAAGCTCAAATTCAAGAACAAGGGAGTAAAGGACAAAAAGAAGGCCTTTAAAGCTTCATGGGATGATTCCTCCAAATCAAAAAAGGAAGAGGAGCAACAAGAAGTGACAACCTTCATTTTATGGCTTTTGAAGACAAAAATGAGGTACTATTTACTTCTCATTCTTCTTATGATGATTGTGATGATGATGATAATGATGATGATGATAATGATGATGAGATATCTATTGTGAGAAAACTCATGCTTAAATGCAAAAGCTTACTCTCTAAGAAGAAGTGTTACAAGCATGAGTTATCTAGTTTATCTAAGGAATTTGAAAACTTAAAAAATGATTTTTTAAAACTTGTTAAATCTAATGCAAAGCTTGCTAATGACTTGAAATCTTCTAATTCCTTAGAAAACTAACTCAAGAAAGCTAATGATGAAAACCTTAAGCTTTATAAAGAAGTGCTAGAGTTGAAGAATTCCATCTCTAAATTCAAAGTAGGAAAAGAGACTTTAGATAGTCTACTTGACTCTAAAAAATTCCATGGAGATACTTATGGAATTGGATATAAAAATGGAATATCTTACATTAACTTTATTAAAGCTTCATGTGACTTTACCCCTTTTACATCCAAACCTTGAGACTCAAGCTTTTAAAGCTAAAAGGTCTCACATGTCAAATGGAAAGGGAAAGTCTCATATGACTCAACCTTCCTTGACACAAATGGCTAAAGTTCAAACCAAGAAGTCCTAATCTAAAGATGCTTATATGTACACTAGATACAACACCCCTAAGCATGCTATAAAATCACTACACAATAAACAATGTAATTGTTAATGATGTCTCACACTCCTCCTATGGCAAAAAGGAACATTAGGAAACCCACACAACCATAACACAAATGGCATGTCTCATACACTAGAAAATCATATGCACCTAAAATAAATAGATTTTGCTAATGTTAAATGTTTTTATTGCATGACTAAAGGTCACACTAGCAACGTGTGCCTTTATAAAAGACTACAGTTTTAAATTCTTCCTTTGGATTACTTTGAGACTAACCAACTTAGACCAACAAAGGTTTGGATTCAAAAAAATGTTTGATATTATTTCATGTAGGTATGCTTGAAGTCCACAAGAATAAAAGGCAAGTGGCATATTGATAGTGGATGTACAAGATATATGATGGGAGATAAGAAATAATTCAACAAGCTTGATGCTAAGGATGGAGGTCATGTCACATTTAGGGACAATGCTAAAGGAAAGATTATAGGCATTAGAGAAATTCGCAGCCCTCAATTATTTATTCATCATGTGTTGCTTATTGATGGTCTTAAACATAATTTGCTTAGCATTAGTCAATTATGTGACATAGGAAATAAAGTCACCTTCTATGCTAAAAATTACTTTGTCAGTAGCTTAGATAATAACAAAATAATTTTTAGTAGTGGAAGAGTAGAAAATGTCTATGTCATTGACTTGAACAAGGTTGATAACAAAGACATTAAATATTTAATGTCTATTTCCCATGACATATGGACTTAGCATAAAATATTAGGACATACAAACTTTGAGCTATTGGATGATCATAGTAGACATGAACTTATGGTTGGACCACCCAAACTCAAGTTCACTAAGAACAAGCCTAGTGATGCTTGTCAAAAGGGAAAATAATCTAAATCTTACTTTAAGCTCAAGAATGTAGTCTCCACTTATAGACCACTAGAACTTATTCACATGGATTTATTTGGTCCTACTAGAGTTGCTAGTTTTTGTGGTATGCACTATGCTTATGTCATAGTTGATGATTACTCTAGATACACTTGGATATGTTTTTTTGCTTATAAGAATGATGCTTTAAAAGTTTTTGAAAGTTTTTTAAAAAAAGTTTAAAAATAAAAAGATTTTTTGCATTTCAATTATTAGAAGTGATCATGGAACTGAATTTAAAAATGAAATTTTTAAAATCTTTTCCAATGAAAATGGTATTTCATGTACTTTTTCTTCTCCTAGAACACCTCAAAAAAATGGGGTCATTGAAAGAAAAAATAAAACTCTAGTGGAAATAGCTAGAACAATGCTTCATAAGTATAATTTACCCTTATACGTTTAGGTGGAAGTTGTTAACACTTCTTGCTATATAGCAAATAGAGTATTTAAAAGACCAATTTTAAATGAAACCTCTTATGAGCTTCGAATAATAGAAAACCCAAGATTTCATATCTTAGAGTATTTAGCTGTAAGAGCTTTATATTAAACACCAAGGAAAACTTTGGGAAATTTGATTCTAAAGTTGATAAAGGAATTTTCATGGGTTATGCCACCTCTAGCAAAGCATATAGAGTTTTTAACAAAATAACTCTAGTAGTTGAAGAGTCAATGCATGTTGTATTTAATGAATCTAACCTACTTTATCCTAGATGTAGTGTTGATGATGTGGTCGATAAGTTTGTGGATATAAACATTCAAAAAGAGAATGCTAGCAAGCCTTTGGATATTGGAGGTTCAAACAAGGAAGAAAATAAGGAAATGCGTCAATCCACCTTGAAGGACAATCTTTCAAAGGATTAGTAATTCAAGAAATCATATCCTTAAGACCTCATCATTGGTTATACTACAAAAGGGGTAACCACTAGATCTTAACTCAAATATATTATTAAATTAGCCTTCATTTCTCAAATTAAGCCTAAAAATGTTAATGATACTTTGGGTGATAAATTTTGGGTTTTTTCTATTCAAGAAGAGTTAAATCAATTTAAGAAAAATAAGGTTTGGACCTTAGTTCCTAGACCTAAACACCATCCTATCATAGGCACCAAATGGGTGTTTACAAATAAGATGGATGAACAGGGTGTCACAATTAGGAACAAAGCAAGACTAGTAGCTAAAGGTTATAATCAAGGTTATAACGAAACCTTTTCCCTCATTGCAAGGTTAAAAGCTATTAGAATGCTACTTGCTTTTGTATTTTTCATGGATTTAAACTTTTTCAAATGGATGTCAAAAGTTCATTTAAAATGGTTTTATTGAAGAGGAGGTGTATATTGAACAACCTCTGGGCTTTCGAAGTTTTGACTTTCCTAATCATGTGTTTAAGCTTTCAAAAGCATTATATGGATTGAAGCAAGCTCCTAAAGCTTGGTATGAAAGGTTGAATAACTTTTTGCTAGAGAAAGGGTTCTCTAAAGGAAAATTTGACATAACTCTTTTCATAAAAAAATCCAAACATTATTTACTTATTGTGAAAATATATGTTAATGGTATTATATTTGGTGCCATTAACCATTGCATGTGTGAGGAATTTTCTAAGTTAATGTAAGGGGAATTTAAGATGAGCATGATGGGTGAACTCAAGTTCTTTCTTGGACTTCAAATCAAGCAATGCAAGGATAGGATCCTCATTAATCAAACCAAATACACGAGAGATATTCTTAAGAAGTTTGGCATGGATGGAGCTAAGTCAATCAAGACTCCTATGAGCACCAGTAGCAAACTCAATAAGGATGAGAATGGCAAATCGGTAAATGAAAAGTGTTACAGAGGTATGATCAGATCCTTTCTCCATTTAACCTTTAGTAGACCAGATATTATGCTTGCTACATGCTTGTGTGCTAGGTTTCAATCTAGTCCTAGAGAGTCTCATTTAAATGACATCAAGAGAATATTCAAATATCTTAGTGGAACTTTGCATTTAGGACTTTGGTATCCTAGGAGTTCTTCATTTGATTTTATTAGTTATTCAAATGCTGACTTTGCCAGTAGCTTATTAGACAGAAAAAGCACTTCCAAAACTTGTCAATTTTTAGAAAATTTCTTAGTCTTTTGGTTTAGCAAGAAGCAAGTTTTAGTTGCCTTGTCCATCGTCAAAGCAGCTAGTTATTGTTCTTCACAAGTTTTGTGACAAAAACAATAACTTAGAGACTATGGCATTGAGCTTGATCACATTCCTATCAAATGTGAAAACACAATTGCTATAAACCTTAGCAAGAATCATATCTAACACTCTATAACTAAGTATATAAACATTAGGCATCACTTTCTCAGAGATCATGTGCAATGTGGTGATATTTTGCTTGAATTTATTGATACAAATAATCAACTTGCAGATATTTTCACCAAACCTCTCAATAAGGAGTGATTAAATTTCATTAAGCATGAACTTAGAATGATTAATGGCTCTAGTTTGCATTAATGAATGCTCTTTATTTGCACACCGCCAATTGACTTCTACTCTTATACTTTAAAAAGTACTTTATATGATAGTTGAGCCCTATAGATATGTTGAATGCTTATGTGTCATAATTCTTATGAAATTGATTTGATAAAATTAAAATTAATTAATTTTTCTTCTTTAATTAAATTCTTGATTAGTTATTATTTCACATGTTCATTTTATCTTTTTCCATTTCTTCCTTTTTTAATTATTGTTAATTAATTATTCATAATTAATTATTAAAGTTAACTCAATAATTTAATTATTCTAAAATTAGCAATTTTTTTAATCAAAATGTCAATTTATAGCTTTATTGAATACATTTATTACCTTGTTCCTTGCAAATTTGAAGTTTAAATTCAATTTGGGGTTCATTTGGTTCACAGGGACTAAATTGACACATTTTTAGGACCAATTTGAAAGTTTTTCAAAAGATCAAGGACTCAAGGGCATTTTGGTCATGAACCATTGCAAAGGTTGCAACAGTTCTTAATGTGTTATGTGCTAACTACTGTGCCCCTTACAGGCTCTACTCACAGTCATGACCAGACCGGGAGGAGTAGTTTGATAGGTAAAAAGTTATAACTCCTTTAGAATTATAACTCCTTTTTCATCCTTCCCAATTCCAAACAGATTTATGCATTTATATTGGTTTTTAATTCAATTTTTTAACCTAATTATTTTCTTCTTACTACTATGTAAACATCTTTTTCACCTTTTTTCCACCTATTCCCATCTCTCTTCATCTTAGGCTTTTCTCTTCCTCTTCTCTTATTATTTTCTAAACTCTTGTCCTCACTCTTACTATTTTGATTTCTAATGTCTCCAAATAAGAAGACAACTTATCAAGCCCCCTCATCCTCTCAAGCCTCTCAACCAAGAAGGGCTATAAAAGAGCAACCTAAGAAAACACCCTCTATTTCTTATACTAATACCAAAATCAAACAAAGAGCCTCTCAATTTGCCAAAACGAAGATCATTCCATCAAGGTACATGTCCAAAGTTGCTCTTGACTCACTTGGATATTATGAACAAGTGAAAGATCTTCTTGAACACATTGGTATGTTTACATTTGCTTTCACCCTCTTCATCACCATTCCTACACATTAGTATGTTTACATTTGCCTTCACCCTTTTAATCACAATTCCTTCTCTTGTCATTGAGTTCCTTTCTTCTTTTTGCTTGAGAACTCAAAATACAAGTGAGAAAAATCCTTTATATAACATGAGATTTAAGTTAGGGGCAAGAGATCATTTTCTAACTAAGGAAGACTTTAATACTGTCTTTGGGTTTAAGCATAAGGGTCTTGATTCTCATAATACTCTTTGTTTTCCTCACTCTTTTTGGAACCAAAATATCAAGCCTAATGCAAGCCAATTCCTAGCAGTTCATTCAAAATCCTTATCTTTTTCTTCTAAATCCCTTTGGTACATGCATCGGTCATTACCTACACTTTCAATGTAAGGGGTTTAAATAATAAAGCAATTTCTTTTGATGTTATTTTTCTTCTTCATTGCATTTAAAATAAAGTGGATGTTGCTATGGAAATCTTATTACAATTGAGGCTTTAATTAGTGAGCAACAATATTATTGGTGCACTTTGCATTAGAGGAATTATAACCAAAATTGCACAACACTTTTATCTTGATCTTGAATGCCTTGATTCCATTCCATACTCTCTTTTTGATGAGAAATTCCTAAAAAATTCTAATTAATTCAAGCAAGTACATAATTTATGGGTTTAGAAACATGAGGAAATGGATGTAAAACTTGAATAAGACTTAGAGCATATTGAAAAAATAGGCAGTCTTGGCCTTGAAGGATTTGAACTTGAATAAGAACAAGACCCCACTCAACTGCCTCTATCTATGCCCTAACCAAAAATAGCGAAGGTCTCATCTTCTCAAGGTGTGCATGGTGAATCGAATGGGTTGGTAGCTTTTTTTATCGCCTTTCGATTGTTGAATCAAACTTTAACAATCATTTTAATCAAGTAGACTCAAAACTTAATCATTTTGATAGATGCATAGACTATGTGGAGTATGACATTCACTAAGTTTATACCTATCATAATTTGCAATGAATTTGGCCTCTGCCTCTACCTCCTCAAGTGTTTCAAAACCCCTTTACTTAAAAGCCTCATGGGGATGAGCACCCAATGGATCCCTCTTCTTGGATGCTTTATGTTCTTAATATCTATTTGGTTTATCTTAGGTTTATGTTTAGTTTATGCTTATTTTACTTTAAGTTTTCTTTAGTTTATGTCTTTAATTTGTCCCGGTTGACTATGTCTAGCCTCTTATTATGCTATATTAGTTATGCTTGGTGTATGAACCATATGTTTTCTTATGTTAATTATCTATTTTATGTCTATTTCTCTTCATTTTTCTTTTTGATCTTTAACAAAGGGGGAGAATATCTATATGTGTGTATTTTAAATAGTTGATGTTATAGCAAATTTTTTTTGCTCACCTATACACACATCAATAGGGAGACTTATTTTCACTAATCATTGGGCCTTCTTGAAATTATAATGGATCTTAGCTTACTTGAAGCTTATTAGTGTTAGTATAGATGTACTTGAGCCATTCTTATAATATAAATGACATTATACTTTTACTCTTGTGGCAATAAAATATTCATTTAAAAAAAGTGTTTATTTATTTGAATATTTACCTTTTAATGCTATGTTAAATCAGTTTACTATCAAAAGTTGATAGTATGAGTGATAAATTCATTTAGTACATATGTTATAAAATTTTTGTAGTCATTAGATTAATACCTGGGTAGCATTAATCTGTAAACTATTACCTTTATTTATTTTCCTTGATTGGTATGTGATATCAATAGTAGGAGATAATGAGTTTATACGTTATCAAGACATTAACTTGTGGATACTCATGTAATTAGTTGATTGAACTGTGACGTATGATAAGTGATTACATGAAAATTCATTTTTTTAACAATCACTATCTTGGATATAATAGTGCATAAGGTCCTTTGACTTGAGGTGACATGGTCATCCACATATGGTTGGTTAGATTTTATTATTGCTTGCATACCTTTGCTAGTCATGTATGGGTATATAGCGTATAGTGGCTCTAGTTATCTATATGTAAGGATGAGTGATTGGCTAAGATGGAATTCATTACCTAGAGTGAACTACGATAAGATCCTATACTTTTTAAGTTATTCTTGAAAAAATAAGTACTTGACCATGTTAACCTTGACTTATCTAAAAAGATTTTTGATACTAGAAAGAGTTTCTAGTAGGAGTTATGTTTTATTGAGAATTGAACTGAAGCTGATGTGATATAATTAAAGCAATTAGAGTTTGATTTAACCCTGCCTCTGGTCAATAGTGAGATTTTATAATGAAGGGCACAGTAATTATGTCCAGTTGTGCTTATGAATCTATGGATAGCATTCATTTCCAATTGGTTAGTCATGACATCTATACTAAGGGTCACTCAAGACTTATAAGAATGAAATATGATTAATTAGGATTTTCATATTTAGCTTGGAAAGAGTTTCTTATAATATTAAAAGTTAATATTATTTTCCATTGCCATTTGGACTCAAACCTAGTAAGTCACACACATAAGAGCTGCACCAATAATGATAATTATTAATTAAAGTGTTTAATTAATTAATTATATTAATTGGTCTAGATTTGCACTTATGCAGGGATCCAGTATACTCTTAAATCTAATTCAAAGGGTAGGATTGCTAATCATATGATTAAATATTAATTTGGACATAACTAAATATATGGTATCAAGTTTAAGGACCAAATTGATATTTGCCACTAATACTAGTTTAGATATGGGCCATGACATGAGCCGTATAGATGTAGCTTAATGGATAATGGATGGACTTAGATATTTATGTTTATTAGAGAGATTGGCCTTATTTAAGTGTTAGATAAATTCCAAAAGTCTAATGGGTGTTGTAGAAATTGGCCTATTTAAGAGTTAAAGGAGCATATGTAGTTAAAGCCTACTTACTAGAGGTATCACATAATTAGTGAAAGAATATGATGCTTATGCATACATGGGAGCCATCTAAGCATGTGTTTTCCATATGATTACATGAGTGACACCATGGCAAGGTGTCATAAGTATACACCTTAAGTTAGTGGCAAATCTCTACATGCATGAGGTTTCTTATTTTACACTCAAAGTGAAAAGGTAAGTGGATAATCTCTACATGCATGAGGTTGCTTCCTTTACACTTAAAATGAAAAAGTATATAGACAATCTCTAAGTGCATGAGATACGTAGCTTATGTTTCACTCAAGCCTAAGTGAGTAGAGGATCTCTATATAAGCAAATTAATCTCTCACATATACACTAAGTTAGTGGATGTTCTCTACACTTCACTTACAACTTCACATTAGAGAAATTCAAAACACGATAGAGAAAATAAGAGAGAGTTATCAAGAGTTTAGTCTTTTTCATCTTTCTTTCTTTTTAAGTATAATGAGTGTGTGAGTGAAATACAAGAGTGGTGTTTTATACATTAGCCCTTAATAATCATTTATAGAGTATGGGTTGTGCAACTAGAAGGCTATATTTATCCATATATTAAAGGCAATAAGTCCTTTATCATTCAAGCTAAAGAAGGAGCTTTAGCAAGTTTTTAGGTCACTAAGAGAGGAGCTTGCTAGTAGAACTCCATCAAAGGTTTAAAGTCATTCTAGCACTTCTCATGTGTTTCAAGCTAGAATCTTCACACTTGGGGAGCTAAGAGCTTGTAGATTCACACTAACCATATCCTAAAACTTGTCAAGCATACTACAAACATTTAGAGTTTGTAAAAGTTACTAAACTCTTAGATATATATAACTTGACTTGATACATGTTTAGTTATTTGTGAATCTTTGTTAGATGTTATCCATTTAAGCATGCATGCTTTAGGTTGTGTAAATTACATGTGATAATATTTTTATGCAAGGGGGTCATATGCTAGGAAAATTTTTTAAAATTAACCCTAACTGGATTCATGTTTACACCACGCTTTCGCTTATAATTTAGTACATGTAATCGATCCTTTTAGTTAGACCTTAGTTTAGGGCTTGAGATTACATCACATTAATTTCTTTTAAAACATATTTTTTTGCTTTTTTCAACTTAGATGGATGCACATTTAGTCTCAGTTATAGGTCGACATCTATTTTCATATCCTTAATTCTGTAGGCATGATTTCTATAAATCTTCCATTCGAAATACTTTGCTAAAAAGGCAATAAAAGCTTGAGGAATAGTAAGGTTTCTTATAAAAGTATGCCAAGACTTATAAGTTTTTACAACTAGGATTTCTTCCATCATATGACATAAACAACACAAATGGATAGGTCTATAGGTTCTTACACTTGCCCTAATTCTTAGTTTTTCATTAGGATTTAACTTTAACTTCACTCTCCCTTGCTATAGCATACCTAGATATGGCATTTGTAGCCACTTTTTCATCATATAAAGTCATTCCTAAATAAAAATTAAGTAGTCCATAATTTTCATTATAGCTAACTCTTCCATTATTATTTATAAGTACCTTTTGTTATTCAACTTCTTGTTCATCTTCACTTGAGAGATCTTCTTCATCATCAAATTAATCATCTTTATTAACTAATTCTTCATTAACATACCTATTAGGTGCAGTATAAGATGTGTTGACTTCCTCACCTTCCCTATTTGTGTTAGGATTAACATTAGGATTGATATTGTTTGGCATAGAAATCCAAGTATATTTAACATATAACATAAATTTCTCCTAACTTAATCATCATCATGCACCAAGTGTAACCCATTATCTAAATCTTTCCCAGGTTCAAGACAAAAATATTTTCTACCATCACAAAACCCAACTCATGCATATATCTATACTTAATATCTTTATAGCACATATAGTCAGGTTAAAGTTATGTAGCACATCAACATCCCTATAAATATATTTAAATTTTTAATTCATCACCTATTACTCTTATAGTTAAAATTAATACCATCCATCCAACAATAAGCAACAATATACATAAAAATTGCTTTAATTAATGCACCAATAAAATAGTCTTATTCAGTTATGAACATCCCTAACCGATGGCATGCATGCAATACTATTGCATATAATAATCAATTAAACCCTAAATCTTTAAATTTCATATTCATATTTTTTAATTAGTTTTATCAATTTCTTTAATCAATAAAAAAACACAATGTATGTCCTTTTTTGTCACAACTAAATAAAGAATCTATTAGGAAATTTAGGCTTGTGGAAACATGTGGGAATTAGAAATTATTTGAGAGAGTAAACAAACATGACATTAATAGAGAACATAAACAAAACACACCAATTTAACATGGTTTGGTGTAAGCCTACATCCATGGGTAAAGAAGGCAACAAATCCACTATACAAAACTAAGAGTACAAGAAAATAACATAGAGATCAACATTTAATCCTTGAACCCAATTAAACAAAAAAAAAAGTCACTCAATAATCTCTCTTCCTTAAAGAGATTAACATGTCTCTCACACGATATCAATACTAGAGATCCAAAAGCTTATACCTAAAACATCATGATGGTATCCTTAGTGCCTTTTTGGTACATCCATGTAGCACATCCAATACATATAATTGTAGCCCTATTTATAGAGGAATAATTTTCCTACTTTACCAAGGATACTCTTTCAATAAAGGAAGTAATAATTTAATTTCTAACACAACTTAAATCCTTTTGAATAAGGATTTTCTAGACTTGACCACCAAGTATATCATAAATATACTTAGGCTTCAAATATATAATATTGTGGGCCAAAAATTCAAGGCACATATTTAACAATCTCCACTTAACTTGAATTTTCTTATAAACTAAAAACTTGTTCCACCTTTTCCATAGATGTCTCAACCAATTTTGATAGGTGTAAAATCGTTGAAATAAATTTTCAAAGAAGTACCTATATCCCAAACCTGTATATCAACCATAGCTTTTTTATCCAAATCCTCCATCTTTTATTTGGTCATTATAAATATCAATTTCTCCTTCTCCAACAATGCTTCATGCATCCATTTGTGTGTTAATAATACTAGTACCAATACTTGTCATACACCATAATTCATATTGTGATACCATTTCTCTGTCTCTCAAAACTTAGTGTTGCTAATAATAAAATTTCAAATATTTATAGATAGCTCTGATACCATTTGTTAGGAAATTCAAGCTTATAGAAGCACATAAGGATTAAAACTTATTTGAGATGGTAATCAAACATGACAATAATAGAGAACATATACAAAATATACCAATTTAACATGGTTCAGCATAAGCCTACATCCATTGGTAATATAGGTAACAAATTCACTATATAAAACCAAGAGTACAAGAAACGACATGGAGATCGACACTTAACTCTTAAACCTAATTACATCCAAATAAGCTTACTAAATAATCTCTCTCCCTTAAAAAGATTAGTATGTCTCTCACAAAATATCAATGCTAAAGCCCAAAAGCTTATGCCTAAAACATCATGATGGCACCTTTGGTGCATTTTCAGCACATCCAAAGTATATAATTATGGCCTTATATATTGAGGAATAAGTTATCTTACTTCACTAAGGATTCCCTTTTAATAAAGGAAGTAATAGTTTAATTCCTAGTACAACTCAAATCCTTTTTGAATAAGGATTTCCTTAACTTGACTACCAAGTATATCGTAAATGCACTTAGGGTTTAAATAAATGATGTTATGGGCCAAAAATTCAAGGCACATATTTAACAATCCCATAAAAAATGAACACCAATAAACCCAATTGTACATATCTTTTTAAGCACAATAGATATTGTAACCATTATCTTTCACTTTCACATGCACTTTTCAGACCCCTAATAGCACAATTCTCCCTTTATGCAAACTAATTACCCTTGCAATATCTCTCATAATTAGAGTTTTTATATTTTACAAAAAAATTTCAAAAAGCAAATAGTAAAGATCAATTGTAGAGGGAAAAGAGAAGCTTTTGAGAATTAAGTGCAATGTTAGTAAAAATACTACCCAAACACTTTTGTGGCCCCACTATTCTATCCATGTGTGATTCAACATAATATTTTTAAAATTGTGATATACTGCAAGGTTAGTATTATATTTAATTGCTTTACTTTTCTGACATTAGGATAGTATTTGGTTCAAAAAACTTTCGAGGGCCTACTAATATTTTGGCCCAAACATTAGAGGCGTAAATGCACCTTTCCCTTATATATATACTATTCTACTTGTGGAGTGCTCCCAAATTGCTATGGTCATAATGTTAAATGTGAGAAATCATGAATTTAAATTTCTTCAGGTGCCTATGATTCCTTCTTCAACCCCATGTTTTCACAATAAGGTACGCTTACCATTTTTTTCTTTTGGTTATGCATCTCACTAATGCAAGGTTAAAAAAGAAAAAGCCTAATTCTTGACTTCTAATTCCCTAATGGAGTGATGGGGAAAAAGTCACCATCAATGAAATAGAAAAGCAATTTCCGCTATAATCTTCACTAGTACTTATTGTCTTATTAATATATAGATAATTATATGAGGATTATGTAACTTTTCTCCCAATAAAATATGTTTAGCTTTGGTTTCATACAGTGACATTGTCTTTAAGGGGTGATTGCTAGTTTTTAAGCAGTAATCGCTCCCTATTTTCTTCTAATTTTCTTTTTTTTTCTTTTGTTTTATATCCTCTAGTTTCATATATTATATTCATATCTATAGATAGTGATAGTTTATCAGTGTTGTTTAAGTCTGGCTTATCAAGCATTTTATGCATGAAGTCAAACAAATCAGTTTTCTTCTGGTTTGCTTGGATTTTGTTTCTCTGGGTTGGTGAGATGGCAGATGCCAATCAAATCCAATGCTGGTTAACAACGACACTCCCTAGCTTGAAGCTATTACTCATCTATCTAGACATCAGCAACATACTCAGTCCAAGATATAATCAACCCATGCAAGTCGAGATCGAAGAAGAGCACCATATAGTTGTGCTCCTTGTCATCGCCGCTGCTATTTCAAAGTGGTTGTTTTTGTATTTCCTTCAACAAATTAGGCTTTCCCTAAAGTTACGGAACAATTGTTCTGGGGCCAACTCATTGTATTGGGCCTCTCCTAATCCCTTTGTTGTTTAATCTTCCTAAATGTATCACTACAATTATTTGTAACATTTTTTAATTTATAATATCCTTCTTTGTTTGAAAAAAAAAAACCATAAAAGCAAGCAATAATGCTTAAACAACCAAAAGTCATATGTTTTAAAAAAAATCCCAAGGTCATGTTCTAGTGACGTATTAAGAGCTAGAAACACAATCTTGAATGAAATTGCAAAAAAAGAAAAAAGGAGAGCCCAATTTACAAGTCTTTTCTAATACCATTAACTAGATCAAATAGAAGCATCTATGTTAAAATTGAAGACTAAACTTTTTGTGTTTGGATGGTGACCAACTAAACAGGTTCAAAAATAAAAATGAGAAATAAGCAACCGGTTTTACTATCAAATACAGGTAAAATTTTGGTGAGGCCGAACCTGAACTCGAAGCTACGATCAGATCCAATTGGATCTGATCCGTTTATATTCAATGAATATTTTTAAAATTTTTATGAATTTTTATTTAAATATTATTATAATTTTTATTATAAAATTATTTATTATTTCAATGAATATTCTTTATTAAATATTTTACAATTTTTTATTAATTTATATATTTTATTTCATTACTTTTAAAAATATTTTTTATTTTATAAATTTAATAATATATAATAATTTTAAATATTTAACAAATTTATAATTGATTTAATTTGATTATAAAAATTCATTATTTATTGGTGTGAGGAAAATAAATAATTCCAATTAACTATGGAATCTCATTCCTATTTCACTGTAAATTTGAACTAATTAAATACAGAAAATTGAAATCACGCCATTCTTAATTTTTTGCAAACCAAACTGACCCCTAGACTAGAATTTACTTGAAGGAAACCTAAAAGTTGAAAAATTAAAAAACTTAAAACGACTCCTAAAAGTTACTGGAAAGAAAACTTTAAAGTTAAAAAATTAAAAAAACTAAAAGCTATTGAAGTCTCACAATAACAGTTATTTTACATTTTCTATGAAGTTTCACAAGTAGCAATACAAGACTTCTTTTCGTAGTATTAGGTAAAATGATTATTAATTATGCATTGAAATTGATATTAAATCTTTATATTGTCCTTATTATTATTTTTCACAACTAATTCTTTATCCCTAAAAATTGTTTAAAAAAAGACCATAAACTAAAATAAACGGGGTGGGTGCGTGGGTGATGTTAACTGTTGCTGACCAGTCATAGAGGGCCAACCTTAGTTTGTGTGTCAGAAACCAAGACATGGCTCCTCCTCGAAGAAAAAGTATGCATCTAGAACACTAGATCAGTCTCAATCTTAATATTTTCTTTTTTGAAAAAGTCTCAATGTTAATCTTCATCATCATTATCTGCCGCTTCAAATTTCCCGCATTTTAGGAATTTATCCTTGGCCAGATGCATAATTTCACCTTTAAAACTTACTGTTTTATTCTAGGCTTAACTTATATTTGATTCCTGCAATTTTATTTTTTTCCAGTTGTTCTTATACTTTTATTTACATACATTAAGTCATGACATTTTTATTTTTCATTACATTAAGTTTTTATTTTAAAATTAAGGACCTAATGTATAATAAAATAAAAGTATATTAATTTTAAATTAAGAACCCAATTTATAGCAAAATAAAAGTATAAAGACTCAATTTACTAAAAAATAAAAGTGTAAATTAATACAACTTGTAAATTTTATATATATATATAAAAGTGCTTTCTTTATTATTTTTATTTTTTAAAATTTTATGTAAAAATGTAAAATTAATTTTTAAATTTATTTAATAATGACAAAATTAAAACTTGAAAATATTTTTCAGAATTTTATTTTTCTTAAGAAAGAAGAAAATAATTGAATAATTGTCATATTTATTTCATAGGGATGTAAAAGTATTTTTTAAAAATATAATTACATTTTTCAAATAAAATTGAATAGAACTGACACAATTTATAAAGTTGAAACGGAAAATTAAAATGACACTTTTAAAGTAAGATTTAATTGATAATTGGCTTAATGTTGATGATGGAATATATGATTTTCCCTATTAAGATTCATAATATTTTTCTAAAAATATAAAAAATTCTTTTTTTAAAAGAAAAAAATTCTTATTTTACAATATACATATTCTATTTTATGTAAAACACTTGAATTTTATTACATCTAAAACATTACTCTTTCTTTTCATAAAAAATTCTCTTTTATTTATTCTAACTAAAAATTTGTATTTTTTTTTCTATTTTATTCAAATATTATTATTACTACACATATTAAAAATATATTTGTACTTTAAAAATAATTAAATAAAACTATTACAATAACTTTTTAAGTTCTTATTTTATATTTGATTAATTTGTAGTTTTAATTTATTAAAATTATTTAATTATTTATTTTAAAATATCTATATTATTTATAGTTCGTGTAAAAAGCGGACTCATAACTAATTTACTTAAATTAATTAAAAAAGAAGCTAGAGATTCCATTATCTAAAATTGCAATTAAAATTACAAAAAGGCAGAATTAGTTTTTAAAAGGCATAATACATCAATATTTTCTATATTTGTTACTTTTTGTCAATTTGACACCTCTGTTTATAGTTTTTTCATTTTAATATTCAAACTTGTCTAAATTGTAATTTTTAAACCTCTATTAGCATACATAGCATGTAATAATAAATTAACATATAATACATTATAAAAGTTTAAATGGTCAAAACTTCAAAGTAGAAGTGTCAAATTAATAAAAAGTGATAAATACATGGGATGACAAATATATTATATCATTAGATTAGTGCATTTTTGATAAATTTAAGTGTTGAAATGACTAAACTATAAATTGAGACGTTAAACATAAAGGGCTAACTGTAGTTACTGTGTCAGCAAGCAAGACACAGCTGCTCCTTGAAGAAAATGTGGCAGCCAATGAACAAAAAGTATGCACTTGGAACACTACATCAGTCTCAATCTTAATCTTTATGACTGTGGCTGACCAGTCATAAAGGGCCAAACTTAACCAAGATACGGGTTCTCCTTGAAGAAAATGTGGCAGCCAATGAACAAAAAGTACGCACCTAAAACACTACATCAGTCTCAATCTTAATCTTCATCATTATCTGCTGCTTCAAATTCGTCGCATTTTAGGAACTTATACTTGGCAAAATGCATAACTTCAAACTTAAACTTTACTATTTTATTATATATCACCTCTCAACTTTTATTATAATTAATACACTTTGTAAATTTTTATTTTAAAATTATATCACTTCTAAAACACATATAATTAGCATTTACTCTATATATATATATATATATATATATATATATATATATATATATATATATATATATATATAAAACGTTAAGCTCCAAAGTTATTAAGTTCAATATTTAATAAATATTTTTTTTTATAATTCAAGATTCACTTCTAAAACTTTATGTGTTAAGTTATTAAAATTAAAAAAATATATCAGTTCTATCCTTAATTTTGAACAAATTATGAATTGAATCATAATTTAAAAGTCATTTTAATTTATTCCTTTAACTTTATGAATTGTGTCATTTTTATCAAATTTTATTTGAAGAACCTAATTGTATTTTTAAAAATTACTTTTAGATCCATATAAAATAAATTAGACACTTATGAAATTTTTTATCCTTTTTTTAAATGGAAGAAAATATGTTTAAATTCTAATTTTGTTACTCTTAACATAAATTTACAAATTAATTTCTAAAAATTTTCATAAATTTTTAATTTTTCACTAAAGATTCTTAAATTATAATTATTTTAAAATTTATTTCTCAACTTTCAACCATATTATTTATAAATTTTTCTAATAGAGGTCAAACCAAATCAGTATTAGATTAAAAAAAAAAAGAATTTTGGGATACTAAAAATACTAGTTAAGAATATAAAAAATATTTAGTTTTTCTAAAAAAAATATTAAAAAAATTAAAAATTAATTATTATTTATAATGATAGTTAAAAGTGCTTACTTTATTATTTTTATTAATATTAGTCTATATAATAAATTAATTCACAAGTTATCACTTTCTTTATTATTTTTAATTGATACTTAAAAAGTTAAAAATTTATGTAAAAATTTAAAAAATAGTAAAATTAAAACTTGAAAATATTTTTAAAATTTTTTTTTTCTTAAGAAAGAAGGAAAAAATTGAATAATTGTCAAATATATTTTATATGGAACTAAAAGTAATTTTTATAAATACAATTAGATCATTTAAATAAAATTGGATAGAATTGACACAATTTATAAAGTTGAAGGAGCAAATTGAAATGACTTTTAAAGTAGGATTTAATTGATAATTGACTTAAAATTAAGAATAAAACAGATAATTTTTCCTATTAAAATTCACAATATTTGTCTTAAAAAAAATCTTATTTTAAAGTACACATGTTCTATTCTATATAAAACACTTCAATTCTACTACATCTAACACATTATTCTTCCTTTCAATTAAAAATTGTCTTTTATTTATTCTAACTAAAAATTTGTATTTTTTCAACTATTTTCTATTTTATTTATTCAAATAATAATAATAATAATAATAATAATAATAATAATAATAATAATATTATTATTATTATTATTATTATTATTATTATTATTATTATTATTACTCTCTTAATAAAAAATAATAAAATAAAACTATTACAATAATTTTTTAAGTTCTTATTTTATATTTGATTAATTTGTAATTTTAATTTATTAAAATTATTTAATTAATTATTTTAAAATATATAGAGTAAACTATAATTTCCCCCCTGTAGTTTGGCCTATTACACTACTTTCATTTCTTATATTTAAAAAAAATATTTGTTCATCCTTATATTTTTAAATTTTTATACTAATTCATGATGACAAAAGAACTAATAGTGTTAAAATTCAAAAATATAAGAATGAATAAATATTTTTAAAAATGTTAAGGATAAAGTAATATAATGGGAAAAAATAAAAGGAAAAAATTGTAATTTACCCAAATATATATATGTTCAGTATATTATATGTATATGATACTATAACTTAAACAAAAATTGATTTAAATTTTTTTAAAAAATAAAATAAAATTTAAATTGAAAAAACTTAAAAAAATAAATAAGAAATGTGAGAGAAAGAACACAATAATTCAAAGTGTGAAACCAACTTTTCCTTGAAATAATAGTAACTCCAAGTTTCAAACTAGGAGAAAAGATATCATCATCATCAGCATACACCCTTTTTCTACAAAACATAATAACAATAACTATAAAAATAATAGAAAAAGTAACAAAAATAAATCAAACATAAAATTTAAATTAAAAGTAAATACTTGTTCTTTTCCTTCAAACCAATTTCAAGCAACAAATCAAACTCTCTCTGAGTTTCAAATTTCAAAGGTTCATCAATCTTTAAACTCAAAGGACCAATTCCTTTCATTATAGTCAAATCCATATAACTCTCACTTCCCTTTGCAGAGTTGTCGGTTGAACCGAACTCATTCAAATATGGAGACTTTAAAAAAAATGCAAGTTTGACCTGCCTTTTCTTGAGTACAGGACTAACCAAATCATCCTTATCATCAACAACAACATTCTCATTCTAAAATCAACAATTTATAGAAAAGTAAGATAAAAAATCAAAAAGAAACCAAATATGAACAAAAAAAAAAAAAACTAAAATATAAATAACATATCATAGAAAAAAATCATTTAAAATAAAAAAAAAATCCAAAAACATCACCATACTCAATATAAAAAATATAACAATTTTAAAAAAACTTTCAAAAGAAACAAAAAAAAAAGACAAAACATATAAAAAAAAATAAAATACAAAATGAAAATACAAAAATAACATACAGTAGTTTCAAAAGCACCAGTAACTAATTTTACAGCAGCATCAACCATATCAACAACATCACCAGATTAATCGTCCAAATTCATCTTAACCTAAAAATAAAAATATTTAAAAATAAAATCAGAAACCAAAAAAAACCAAACATATACAAAAAGTAATATATATATACCTTACTAGAATCTTTGTTCACTTCACCAACTCCAGAACCAAATTCAAAAACATCACTTTCCTTTACACCAGACTCTCCATCATCCTCTTTTCATTCATTATAATTTTTTGAACTTTCACCAACAAATTTATCATTTTTGGAACCAGAACCAGAAGTAACAAAACCAGCTTCACCGCTAATAGTACCTGATAAGTAAAAAAAATACAAAATAAATTTTAAATCAAAATACTTAAAAAATATCAAACAAAAAAATCACCTCCAAGACCAAGATCAACATTTCCACCACCCTTTCCATCATCTTTATCACCATTTCCATCTTTATCTTTCTTTTTTAAAATAAATTCAATACTCTCATATGAATCATCATCATCATCGTCTCCATTATTTCATGTATCCATTCTTTCCTTAAGATCTGATGCCTGTTAAAAAAGTATACATGACTTTTAAAATCTATATATTATACAAATTGTATACTACAAAAGACTATAACATACCTCAGCAACACCAACCCCGTTAACATTAAGATCAAATATCTTCATCAACATTTTCAAACACAAAAATACATTTTCAAAATTCTTCTTCATATCACATTTCAACTCATTCAACTTTTTAGAAAGAGACTCCTACTTCTCCATAACTCTTTCACATTCAGTTGAATATTTACCACCAAAATGTGAAGAGGAACCACGCCTAACAGATGTTGAAGGATCAACGAAATCATCATTAATATCCTCAACACCAACATTAACACGCTTCACTTTCCCTTTGTCAAAAAAGTTACCCAAAATCAACTTATCCCTTTCATCACCATCAGGAGAAATATTTTGCAACTTTAATTGACAAAAAAATAATAATTAAACAATCAATCAAAAAATAAAAACAATAAGAAAAAAATTTTAAAAAAATCAATAACAATACCTTCTTCGCCGACTTAGAAAACATAATCTGCATAAGTACCTTATAGCTAAGAGTACTATTACAACTCCAATTCAATATCTATGGTATTTTACCACCATTGAAAAAACAAATATTGCTAGAAAGAAATGGGCAACAATCATAGATACATGCTTGTAAAACATAAGGAAACCCATTCAGCCTATAAAAGAAACCATCATGAACTTTCTTGCATTTGTTAGTTAATCTCCCTTTCAAACACTCAAAAGTAATATCAAACACATCTTTAC
The DNA here is from genome assembly GCA_947683625.1 of Mallotus nudiflorus. Taxonomy (NCBI): domain Eukaryota; kingdom Viridiplantae; phylum Streptophyta; class Magnoliopsida; order Malpighiales; family Euphorbiaceae; genus Mallotus; species Mallotus nudiflorus. The sequence continues at coordinate 1,257,755 of CANTUR010000184.1, forward strand.
CCCATTGATATTCATTGTATAAATTAGATTCCATAATATCCAATGTCTTTCAACTGACCAATTTATCAATGGGAGATGAAAACAAAAATAACTCAATAAAAAACAGCACTGCAATCTTAACACAATTCTCATAATTAGACCAACGCTTTGAAAAGAAACACTCCCGAACATATTGTTTATTAATTTTTTTCAAACCACCAAAAGACTTCTCAACCAACCTATTCTTCTCAAATGAAACAAACAAATTACTAGAGTCCCCTACACATTTCAACCCACTAACTAGTGCAAACTCTTCAATACTGAACTTCAATCTTTTTCCACAAACACCAAACCATAATTCATTAATCTTAGGCTATTTCAACTCTCTCAATAATAAACAATGAATCAACTGACACTGCATTTCAAAACTAGGTAAATCAAGAAAATACCCAAAACATGAAGACTGAAACAAAGCAAGATTATGTTCATTTAAAACTTGTTTCAAATGAACAATAACATCATAAGATAAAGAGTAGCCAATCGTTGCAAAGAAATATTCATCTCTATTCATGATAGGATCCTAATCCTATAAAAAAATAAAAAATAATAAAAAAGAAGATAAAAAACAGAACATAAATAAAAAAAACCTAAAAAAATTAAAAAAAAAAACCATACCTTTAAAGAACTATCATCACTGGAAATATTTTTTTCTTCAACATCTACTTTCGACTTCTTCTTCAATCTCTCATCTCCCTCATCTAAAATCCTAGAACCCCTTCTCCCACTAGCAGACCCACCCATTTTACCAAATGAACCACCAACATTACCACCACAAGGCCCATCCTTTTTAACACCATTTTTTGTAGACTTGCAAATCATCTTCTTCCTTGTTTCAACATATTAGACTTAACCATCTTTTCAAATCATCAATATTTTTACTCTTTTCAAAACGAGTTTTAACCATTTAATCATTCATGAAAAAGGAAAAAAAAACACTTGTATACACAAAGAAAAATAGTCGGTCAAAATCAACAATGCAAGTTTTCAATTCACGAAGAGATAGCACGATTTTCAAAAAAAGAAGAAGATATAGCACGAAGAACAAAAAAAAAAACACTCAAAAACTACTTATAAACCGCCTTAAAACACAGAGGGGCAAAAAGGAAAATGCAAAATAAAAAAGAGACACGCGAGAAACCAAGAGGGGCATAAAGGTAAATAATAAAAAGTAGGTGCATTTTAATTAATAAGTCCAAAAATTAGGCATTTTTGATAAATATCTCATGTTTGAATTCTCTAGTTTGAAGATGGTGGGTTTCACATTTGGGATTGGAGAAGATGATGATGAGTTTAACGTTACAAGCTTGATACTAAGGCCTAAATGTTTTTGTAACGTTGGGAATTAACATTCAGTTAATTTGTGTGTTTGGGCCATTTAAAGCAACGTTAAGAGGTGGTTTGGTCCAAAATAAATTTTCAGGACTCAAGTGAACCATGGCAAAAACATCAAGGGCCTAAATGCACCTTTTTTTTTTCTTTTTCTTTGTTTTGCAAATAACCCTTATAAATTTAATAATATATGATAATTTTCAATATTTAACAAATTTATAATTAGTTTAATTTCATTCTCATAACAATGAAAATTCATTATTTATTGGTGTGAGGAAAATAAATAATTCCTATTAACTATGGAATCTCATTCCTATTTTACCGTAAATTTTAACTAATTAAATACAGAAAATTGAAATCACGCCATTCTTAAATTTTTGTAAACCAAACTGACCCCTGGACTAGAATTTACTTGAAGGAAACCTAAAACTTGAAAAATTAAAAAACTTAAAACGACTCCTAAAAGTTACTGAAAATAAAACTTTCAAGTTAAAAATTTTTAAAAACTAAAAGCTATTGAAGTCTCACAATAACAGTTATTTTACATTTTCTATGAAGTTTCACAAGTAGCAATACAAGACTTCTTTTTCATAGTATTCGGTAAAACGATTCTTAATTATGCATTGAAATTGATATTAAATCTTTATATTATCCTTATTATTATTTTTCACAACTAATTCTTTATCCCTCAAAATTGGTTAAAAAAAGACCATAAACTAAAATAAACGGGGTGGCTGGGTGGGTGATGTTAACTGTTGCTGACCAGTCATAGAGGGCCAACCTTAGATTGTGTGTCAGAAACCAAGACATGGCTCCTCCTCGAAGAAAACATAGCAGCTTATGAACATAAAGTATGCATCTAGAACACTAGATCAGTCTCAGTCTTAATTTTTTTTTTTTTTGAAAAAGTCTCAATCTTAATCTTCACATCATTATCTGCTGCTTCAAATTTCTCGCATTTTAGGAATTTATCGTGACCAATGCATAATTTCACCCTTAAACTTTACTATTTTATTCTAGGCTTAACCCATATTTGATTCATGCACTTTTATTTTTTTTCCGATTGTTCATATATTTTTATTTATATATATTGAATCCTAACATTTTTATTTTTTAATATATTAGGTCCTTATTTTAAAATTAAAGACATAATGTATGATAAAATAAAAATATATTAATTTTAAATTAAAAACCCAATTTATAGTAAAATAAAAATATAGAGACTCAATTTACTAAAAAAATAAAAATTTAGAGATTCAATATATAGAAATAAAAGTATAAGAATAAAATTCTAAAAAAATAAAGTACAAGAATCTAAGTATAGGTTACGTCTTTATTTTGTATTACATCTCAACTTTTATTTTAATTAATACAACTTGTAAATTTTTATTTAAAATTATATCACTTCTATTATATATATATATATATATATATATATAGAATTAAAAGTGCATCGTTTAATATTTTTATTTTTAATAATATTAATTTATATATTAAATTATATAAATTGATTTACAAGTTATCATACTTTCTTATTATTTTTAATTAATATTAAAAAGTTAAAATTTTATATAAAAATTTAAAATTAATTTTTAAATTTATTTAATAATAGTAAAATTAAAACTTGAAAATATTTTTCAGAATTTTATTTTTCTTAAGAAAGAAGAAAATAATTGAATAAGTGTGCTATTTATTTCATAAGGATATAAAAAGTATTTTTAAAAAATATAATTACATCTTTCGAATAATTTTTTCACAACTAATTCTTTATCCCTCAAAATTGGTTACAAAAAAGACCCTGAACTAAAATAAACGGTCAAAATTGGTTAACTGTCGCTGACCAGTCATAGAGGCCAACCTTAGTTTGTGTGTCAGAAATCAAGAAATGGCTCCTCCTCGAAGAAAACATAGCAGCTAATGAACAAAAAGTATGCATCTAGAACACTAGATCAGTCTCAGTCTTTTTTTTTTTTCGAAAAAGTCTCAATCTTAATCTTCATTATCATTATCTGCTGCTTCAAATTTCTCGCATTTTAGGAAAATATATAATTTCACCCTTAAACTTTACTATTTTATTTTTTAGTACCTCTTAATTTTTATTTTAAAATTATATTACTTCTAAAACATTTTATATATATATATATATATATATATATATATCACTTCTAAAACACATGTAGCAAGTCATGTAATATATAAAACTTTATTATTTATAATGATAGAAAAAAGTGTTTATTTTATTATTTTTAATAATATTTATCTATATAATAAATTGATTTATAAGTTATCATTTTTTTATTATTTTTAATTGATATTTAAAAGGTTAAAATTTATGTAAAAAATTTAAATTAATTTTAAAATGGTAAAATTAAAACTTGAAAATATTGTTCAAAATTTTATTTTTCTTAAGAAAAAAGAAAATAATTGAATAACTGTCATATTTTATTTCGTAGGGACATAAAACGCTTAAATTCTATTACATTTAAAATATTACTCTTTCTTTTCATCAAAAATTATTTTTTGTTTATTCTAACTAAAAATTCGTATTTTTATTTTCTGTTTATTTTATTTTATTTGTCAAATATTATTATTACTATACATACTAACAATATATATGTACTTTAAAAATAATTAAATAAAACTATTACAATAACTTTTTAAATTCTTATTTTATATTTGATTAATTTGTAGTTTTAATTTATTAAAATTATTTAACTACGTATTTTAAAATATCTATATTATTTACAGTTTCGTGTAAAATACAAATTTATGACTAATTTATTTAAATTAATTTAAAAAGAAGCTAGAGATTCCATTATCTAAAATTACAATTAAAATTACAAACAGTCATAAGTAGTTGTTGAAAGGCATAATATATCAATGTCCTCTATATTTGTCACTTTTTGTCAGTTTGATATATTTACTTATACTTTTATCATTTTAACACGTGAACTCGCCTAAATTGTAATTTTAAAACTCCGATTAGCACATGTAACATGTAATAACGAATTAACATAAACGCATTATAAGAGTTTAACTGATCAAAACTTCAAAGTAAAAATGTCAAACTAATAAAAAATGACAAGTATATGAAATATTAAATCATTAAATTAGTACATTTTTTATAAGTTTAAGTGTTAAAATGATAAAATTATAAATTGAGGTGTCAAATTAACCGGTTATACAAATTACATAGGGTTGCATATGTATTATGTTTTTTTTTTTTAATTATAATAGTGCCGTTCACTTTTATTAACTACTAAAAATTAAAAATGAATAATAAAATGTAACTTTTAGTTAATCTACATGGCATCTTTACCTGACCAAGTACCTAATATCTTTTTATGCCGGTCTCCTCAGCACCATCATTATCCTTCCAACTCTTTTACTTTTCTTCATCCTTCATAAATTGTTCTTCATTGATTCATTTTACAATTAATTTTTTATTTTGCCTTTTTCTTAAACCACCACTCAGTCAATGATTCTCCAAATTCCTAAATTATAAATCAACACAAGAATTGAAAATAAAAAAAAATTAAGCTAATTTTATATTATCTTGTATTTTTTTCTTATTTTCTAACTTCTTAAAATATATCAACCATTATTTAGAGATTATGCATGTGCTAGTTTTTTTGGCTAGTACTCTAATGAGTAGTAGCATCCCTGTTTCAGCAGAATGGTTGGGATGACAATCTTGAAGGTGGTATATAAAGTAAAGGAGATGGGTTCAGTATCTAATATTACTGGAGATGGTAAAGGAGATGGGTTCAGTATCTAATATTACTTGAGAATTAGGCAATTCTTGTGTTGGATTAATGAGTTTGAAAATTGATTTTGTTTCAATATCTGGTTGGTTAGTTCTCTAAAAATCTATGCAAATGAGTCAAAAGTATTTTGCAGTTTGGGTTGGAAACTTGGAATTGATTTTGGTAATTAGTTTTACATTTTTTATTTCTTAATTGTGTACTTAATATTGAAATTTTTGCTTTTCCTTTTTAGATTGAATTATATATATAATTAGTCATGGTTTTCAAAGCATGCAGTAGATTTAATTTTAAAATTGTAGACTTTTCTAAATATAAACATTTGAAAATGGCAAGTGGTTGAACAGTGTAGTTCAAATAAAAGTGTGAATTTTTTTTATCCATTTAATTCTTATCTTAGTCTCCTTATTTTATGATTTTGTTTAGGTCAAATGCACAGGTTTGCCTCTAAACTTTAGAAAAATAACCTCTGTTATTTCTCAACACTTTTATTGTGAATCTATTTAACCTTTACAATATAAAAACATTGATGTATTTTATAAATTATTATTAATATGGAAATAAAACGAATATAAAATAATTATTAAAAGAGCTAATATAATTGAAAATAAATTATCCTAACTTTACTGTATTAATTTTTAATTTTAAAGCTATTTTTTAGTATTTAAAATCATTTTGAAAATTCAATGTTTGTCTATTTTGATAGTTTTAGAGTTAAATAAAATTGAAAAGTACAAATTAAGAGTGAAAAAGATTTAAAATAAAAATTCAACTGTCAAATAAAAATAATAAAAGTTGAAACATCAATAATTAATCATGTAAAATTCAAAGATGAAACTATGCATTCAACCAATTTATTTGAAGCTTTTTAACTGCACATTAACATGTTTTTAGCATATTACTTGCTTTATGGTAATTGAATGACAAAATCCATATCCAGGCCCCAAACATTTCACATTTTTAACTTTAGACCTCTCAAGTTTTATTTTGCATATCTAAACTCGTATTTCATGTGTTAGAAATTTTAAACCCTTTTGTCTATTTTTAACACAAAATATTTTCTTTTAGTCCCTCAAATTTGATATCTCTAACATCCATACCTTTGTGTGTGTGTGTGTTTTTTTTTTTTTTTACTTTTTAACACTTATATCACTTTTGAAAATTTTCAACGATTAAAAATTTATTTATTTTAATTTTTAATATTTCAAATTAAAAAAATAAATATAAGTTTTTATATAAAATAATTCCCATATTTTAAATTAAAAATATAAATTTATATATACATATTTAAATAATTTCAAATTTTAAAAGTGATTAAACAAGTTAATGTTAAGATATAAAATTTATAATAATTATATTGTTTTTCATAATATTTTAATTATCCAAGTTTTATTTTTAATAAAGTTTATATTTTTTAGAATGTAATATTATGATGAATAACAACATTATAATTAAAAGATATTATGATAAGAATATATTTTATAATTCTTTAAAATTTTAAATATTTTTGGTTTTCATTTTTGTACAAAATTTTAATTAAATTATTGTGAATGAATTTTTATAATATAAATTTTTAATAAGCATCATTTTTTCATGTGCACAAAAAGCATACTAAAAACATGAAGGTTAAGATAACAGTCATAAAAAGTTTGAGTAGCTTGTAAAAGTTATCGTCATTTTTGGTGATGTACATACATGCATTGTTAACACATAAATATCTATTTACCTATTCAAATGCTTTCATAATCCACTTAAGTACTACAAATGATCAAAATAAGAAAAGTAAAGTTAGGAGATATACATGTGTGCACACACAAAGGGGCATATCAACGAAATAAATAAGATATGTATTTAAATTTAAGGAATTATAAAATAAATTTTTATCATAATGTCTTTTGATTTAGGTGTTCTTTTTCATCATATTTGATTCTGAAAGATAAAAATTTTACAACTTTAAAAGTACACTACAGATACCCTTTTTAGGGTTATCCCCTACCTTGTTAGCAAAATCCTTCATTATTGGACCATTTTGAGGAACTGTTAAAAATTAAGTATTAATAGTTGGCCCCTGCTTCACATACATTGATCAAGTGTGGCAAGCTTGTCAATGCATTGGAAGCATGTTGTGTTGTCGAGCTGATATGTGGTGATATGTGGTGTTTCAGCAAAATGGTGCCATTTGGCAGTTTGGACCTCAAGCAGAAGATGTTGCCTAACTGATATGCATTGTTTCAGCTGAAAGTGTACCATGTAGTCATTTGGACATTTGGCAAAGTGATGTGTAGCCAATATACGACATCTCAACTAAAAGTACCAAGTAGTCGCTTAGACATTTAGTAAAATGTCATGCAGCCATTTTGACCTTGGGCAAGATATGGTTGTTTGGATCCATGATGTTTGGTCTTTTAGACCTATGAAGTTTGTTAGTTTAGACCTGTGAAATTTGGCCATTAGGACCTATAAGGTTCAGTCGTTTGGACTTATGAGTGACATGTTGTTTGGCTTCAATTGAGATGTTTTGGAAATTTATAACTTTTGTTTGTGAAGGTGATTTATGATTATGATTTTGTGATTGTGATGCATAATGCAGTTTTGACGTTTAAATCAAAATGAACGTGATGCATGTCAAGTGTTTTTATTCTTGAATTCTTATTATCAAATCATCGATGTCAAGAGTTGTATGTATTAGTAAGTTTGAACAATCCTAATCATGATAATCTTGATTTAATGCAAATTTTAGCATTTTAAAAACACGATCCACAACTTGTGGTAAAGAATGTTTATGTTACCAAGTGTTGAGCAAGCTTCCCTAATGAATTTATGAAGATTTTTCAAAACAATACTTCTAAAGAATGCATATGAATAAAATAAATTTCAACTATCAAGATGCTTTTAAGCAGTGAAGTGATAGCCAACCTTATGTTTATTATCATTATTTTTCAGCATGATTTTCCCTTCTTTAGTATCCTCTACATTTTTCTTATTACTCAGTGTGAATACTGCTTATGGGTCCTTTTTGGAATACTCATACTCAGTTTCTTGAGCATTGGAGTACATGAAGGTTTTTATTTTTGTTTGCTTTTCCTGCACTTAATCAAAATATTTTTCTATTTTTAGTATTTTTTTTTGCATTACTCAGCGTGAATACAGCTTAAGGGTCCGTTTTGGATACTTTTACTCATTTTTAAACATTGGAGTATGTGAAATATGGTCTTACGTTCATGTTTGTTTGAAAGATATTTGATAATTGTAATTTATTTTATTAATCATTTTCCTTTATACATTTTATTTTTGTATGATCTTCTTACATGCAGATGATAGTAAAGTATTAAATTGATTAAAGTTACAAATTCTTTTCTTAGAGTTGTCAATTGTGTTTGGGAAGTTGCGCAACAAACATTAAAGAAGATCATAACAATTAGAATTGACTTACTCGACCCTAATACGTGCTACTCGTGACACAAATAAATTGAAAAGAAAACAAGAAAGGATCTATTATTGTATGTTTTAATGCATGAATGCAAGTGCGGAAGCATGCATTAGATAAAAAGGTAAAGGATACTGCCTTTTGATGGAATGTCATCCGTGTTACTAGAGCATTGATTTTTTTGCATTATCGGATCATTTTTTGTCACTTTGCTTTCACTTTAGAATTTTCTTGCATTTTTGGGAATTCATGCATCATTTTGCGTGCTTTTAAAAGTCCAAATTGCAAAACTGATTGTGCAACGCATTGGTGGCCGCACCACGTCCGTGGGTTTTCCCACGCACATGGGTTTTATGGAACCCACGGGGTATATGGCCTTAAAAGGGTCATTTTTGCCTTTTCTTTCTCATTCTAAAGCTTTTTCATCTTCTTGTGAGATCTTTCTTTGACTGTTTCCTATATAGTTAGCAGTGACTTTCATTGCTTTCTTGTTCCTATGGAGGGTGGTGGTGTTCTAGAGGACTTTAACCCCTTCATTTTTTAGGGTATAGATGTTAATTGGGAGGATCATAAAGTTGGTGTTGCTGTAATGTCGTGCCACCGGAGCAGGCATGGCATGGTGCACAGTAGAACTGTCCTGCTCATTTCCAATTTGGGTGAGCACATATGGACATTTCACCAGCGTGAGGTAAGCTTCCTTCGATGTCTTTCTTCTTTTATTATTTTCATGCAAAGAAAAATAGGAAACTTGCATTTAGTGTTTATTCCTTTAGTTGATTAACTAGGCTTTACTTAGCCATTTGTTTTTCTGACTTCCCTATTATATTGTTGTTGCCGTGTTGTTTTTTCTACATGGCCATTGTTGTCCATTTCTCGTCTTTGCATGTGGTTGATATTCCTGCAAAGAAAATAAATAAATTCTAATTTAGTTTTTTTTTTTGTCTCACGAAAATGATAATTCTTAGTCAACTTCCTTTTACTAGGGTGAGGTCACACATTTGGCTTTGCCCGGTGGCTTCACCGGTGCAAAGTCATTGTATCACCAGCTGCTTACAGCGAAAAAGGCTCAGCTTGCTGGCCTAGACTTCGATGGCCTGATTCGCAGCTTGACTGGTGGACCTTCCGTGATCAAGAGTAGTCAAGCTGCAATGAATGCATTAATCGGAAGGTGGTTAGCAATTTTAAAAATTTAATATTAGCTAAACCTTAGGGGAGACAGTAATTTTCACTATATATATATTTTTTATCAATTTCATGTGCATACACTTTTTTAGTGTTTACTCTTACCAATTATATATTTTTAAAATTTGTGTTTTATATATTATTTTAATATTAGCCAAATATGACTATAGAAGGAGAAAAGTTAATTAAATTAAGTATAAACAATAAATATGAAATAAAATTGTTAAAAATTTAATTTTTAAAAAAAATTATAACTTAATTTTTTATTCGATGTATTAACATAGATATGTACATATAAATATGGATGCATGTGTGTTAATTAGAAGTTCAGTTGCATTTCAATTTTAAATTTAAAAAAAAAATAAAAAAAATAAAGGTACTGAATTGTTTATACATATTAAAATAGAGGAATTAAACTATTTTGTCTTTATAAATAGAGGGATTCAAATATTTTTTAATAAAATAGACTTATGGAAAAATGTAATTTAAGTACTAAAGTATTAATGGACAAATCGATAAAGGATACCTTAAACTTATGACACGGGGCCATATATGCCCAATTTCAACTTAAACTTTCAATTAAGCCCAAAGCTTCAATTTCTCGGCCATTTAAACCCTAATTTTGACTGTCTCAAACGTGTGCAATTCACGTATTGAATAAATAATAATATATTAGTATATTAATATTATTAATATTTAATATTAGTTTTACCATCTTATTTTATTTCCTATTTTTAGTCCTAACCCTAATGTTTTCCCAAAAAATCAAGCTATTATTTTATTTATCTCACACTCTCCAATCCCACTGTCACCACCATCATTGCCTCTTCATTGTTGCCGACCACCATCATCTCACCTCCGTTGTTGCTGCCTCTACTGCCACCACAATCATCATCTTTCTTCTTTTAAAGCCCAAAAAATTGGTGTGAGATTAATGATTCAAACTTTGCATACTCGTTAACACTATCAAGAGAGGCAACTTTGGGCTGTCACTAGCGAAAAAAGTGTTGGGCAACTTTGAGCATCTTTCCAATTCACTAGCATGTAAGAGAGGTAGAGTTGATTTGCTGCTACTATGATCCATGAAGAGATTTGATTTCTTGATTTGCAATTTTTTTTATTTTGATTTTGCTATGATGGAGTTTTTAGGAGGGGTTCCCTTGCTACAATCACCGATTCACCACGACCATTGTCGCTGCCGCCATTACCACCACCCTCTCTCTTCTTCCTCCTCATTCTTTTATCTTCCTCAAAAGAAACGCCGCCACTGTTCCTTGTAATTACAAACAACGCTCCCTTTCCCTCTGAATTAGAGCTTCCTTAGTTGAGTCGCCACTGTTGCCGCCTTCAGGTTTTTTTCTTTCTTTCTTTCTCTCTATTGGGTTTTAAGTTTGGTAATTTGTTGTATGTTTTTTTTTTGTAATGTGGTTATGAGTATTGATTGATTGCAGGAAAAGCATTGGAGAATGTGGTAATAATAGGATTAGGACCTGTAGGATACATAAGAGCAATATATACAACTTGGGCCAATTTGAAGCCTATAGTGTTTGAAAGTTATTAAATGGGTGGTGTTCCTAATGGGTAGCTGATGAACACCACTGAATGTTTGGATGTTTGGGTTTGAACGATTGGTTAGTTACTTTAGCTCAAAATGTTTATGCTCAACTTTTGAGTAGTGGAATTGATTTTAACAAAAGTTTCAATTCCAAAGATTTGTTTCTTTTTGTGTTTTTTAATTTTTCTTATTGATTTAAATAGAGTACATGTTTCATGTTTGGCATTTGTTTTCTCCGCCATAATCATAACAGTGATTGAGTTCTTGCTTATTTAATTCAATTTTTGACTTCTTTTTTCCATTAATTAAGTGTTAAACTTTCAATTTTAACATCCACATAATTCAATTATTGAAAGTGGTGGTTGAAAACCAAAAAAAAAAAAAAAAAAAAAAAAAAAAAAGGAAGTGAAAGCAATGGCACCGGGGAAGATAATTCTTTCCAGCGAACATGCAGTGGTGCAGGGATCCACATTCATTGATGTCTACGTTGTTTTTTTTTTGAGAGACATTGATCTCTATACTTATGTTCTTGTTGTATTGGAAATTCTTAAAAAAATTAAATTATTAGGAGTAATAATTTTTTATTTTGCTAAAATATCTTTAATTTTTAAAATAATTATAATGATAATCATTTATAAATCCAATAAGTTCTCAATAGTAAATTTATTTAATTTATTTATTTTTATTTAATTTTTGATGATTTTAATGTATTTTTATTTAATTTTTTAAATAAATAATTATTTGTATGGAAATTAAATAAACTAGAAAAATTTTGAAAAGCTACAAACATTTGTATTTTTCTCATCAATGGGCCTAAAATATTAAAAAAATATTATGCATAAAGTTTTCACTTTGTCCTTTGAGAGTTCATATTACACACTTTGAATTTGGTCAAAATTTGGGTTTAAATAGCCGAGAAATTGAAGCTTTGGGCTTAATTGACAGCAAAAGCTGAAATTGGGTCTATATGGTCTCGTGTTATAAGTTTAAGGGCCCTTTGTCTATTTTTTCAAGTATTAATAGAATACAAATTGGAGAATAAAAAAATTGATTTTCAAATAAAAGAGGAAAAAGTGTAAATGATATCAAAAGTCAGGGGGTAAAATGTGACTTTCTAAAAAGAAAAAACAGCATTGTTTTACGAAAGTTACTATAGATGGAAAAAAAACAATGTTTTTTCTTCCTTGGAATTTTGGAAGTCAGAAGGCTTAGATATAGTAAAATCACACTGCTTAAATAGGTTTTGGCACTTGCCGAATTTTCCAAGTTTTTTTATTACGAATTGTGCTTCAACTGATGGAGTAAAATTTGGAATCCTAGTGCAAGTCAAAGATAATTTTTATTTTTGAATTTTAAAAAAATAAAGAGAGAATTTTGATTCTTTTATTTTTGTTTGGTTGTCAAAAAAAGGTAGGTGATGACTTTTCCTGCAACAATGATGTGGTAGGAGTGACTTTTGAATTTAGATGATGTAGTATAATTGGTATTGTAAATTTGATATTTTAAATTAACGGTGTAGGGTGCGGTGTTTCCATTTATAGAAATAAAAAAGTGGACCGGCAGTTCAAGATTTCACATTAATTGTAAAATTTATAGGTGTTTGGTTTATATGAGTTAGTATATATTTATAAAATTGCTATAATTTTGTAAATACGTATGTTCTATCTCTAATTCAGTGTATATTATATGTGTTTTATACAATAAAAAAAATCAGACTCTTTTTTTTTCTTTTGACTTTATAAATTGTGTTAATTATATTTAATTTTATTTAAAAAATTTAATTATATTTTAACAATGACTTTTAAATTCTTATAAAACAAATAAAATAGTTATTCAATTTTTCTTCTCTTTTAAGAAAAATAAAATTTTAAAAATATTTTCAAGTTTTATTTTTACATTTCTGAAATAAAGTTTAAATTTTTACATAAAAATTTAACTTTTTATGTGTCAATTAAAAATAATAAGAAAAAAGTAATAATTTGTGAATCAATTTATTATGTAGACTAATATTAATAAAAATAAATAAAGTAAGCACTTTTAACTATCACTACTACTACTAATAATAATAATAATACAATTTTAATTTCTTACTCCAGATTTGAATAAAATTAGCTATCACTACTGATTTTGGAGTACTAAACACCCAAATTTTAACTGATTGAGAAAAAACCTTTATCATCTAAACCAAATGCCCTCTAAATACATGATATAATATACATATTAATTGTAAATTTATATTTCTAAACTATAAATAAACTTGAGTGTTAAGTATATTTTTTTAGAAATAAAATTAAAAATTTTTCTATTTCGAAACTTTTAAAAATAATTGGTGAATAAAAAAATTTATATTAATATAGCATATTATTAGATTTTAAAATTTTTAAGTTATAAATGAATTAAATATAATTCTAAAATTAAAATTTTCTTAATTAAAAATTATTTACTAAAATAAGGACTTATTTGATAACTATGTGAAGCATTAGAGAGATATTTGTAATTTGCTAGTGAACTTTTGTCTGTTTACTAAAAAAGAAGGAGCTGATTGTAATATTTAGTGGCAATTTAAGCTTTATTAGAAAGTTGAATGGCTAAATTGACCTAAAAAGGTCCAAAATGGCTAATTTGATATTGGGAAAAAGTTTAGGGGGGTAAATTGGCCATTATTCCTAAATTCTTTTAATTGATTGATAGAAGTGATGGAAATAATTTTTAAAATTTAAAGAAATTTTTTTTAACAATTTTTTTTTGATACTTTATAGTTAAAATTGAATAAATCTTAGAACTACTGATGTTATTATCCCAAAAAAAAAATATAATAATGGTGGAAAAGAAAATTAGTTAAGAAATTATGCTTTTACTAATTTTGACGATCTTTGCGATTTCTGTTTGTTATTTAACTAATTTAAGGTTTTTCTTTTATTTCTATAAAAAAAGAGAAATTAAAATATTTTATTTTGCTAAAATACTAATGAATGATTTAATGAAAGAAATGAAATGTGAATAAGATTAAAATCTGAGAATGGAAAATTTGAATTTTCAAAAAGAAAAGCGCATGAATTATGTCAACTTTAAAAGAAAAAAATATGATTTACTAAAAATATAATTTTAAGTTTGCCAACGCCACCATCATACCATTACCAACAAAACCCTACCCATTTAATTGCCACAATCCACGTTGCAATCTAGTTTTATGATTTCAACATTTTGATGTGATTATTATATTTATCTTGTTACAGCCATTTGAGTCGTTGAAGGTGATTGATCTCAGATTTTCAAAAAATTTAATAAAGACCCCAAATTTTCAAATGGTTCCAAATCTGGAGATATTGAATCTGGAAGGTTGCATAAAACTAATTGAGATTCACAATTCCATTGGATTTCTGAAAAATCTTACGGTATTGAATTTGAAGGATTGCAATAAAATAATGCATCTTCAAATTAGCAGCGTATTTAAATTGAAATCTTATCTTACCTGATTACATTCAGAATGAATTAGCCTCCACACAAGTTGAATCTCTTTCCTCATACATCTTTGCCATTTAGTTTCCAACCAAAAAATCTTGTTGAACTACACCTGCGAGGTAGCAACATCGAGCGACTTTGGAGAGCCAAACAGGTATGTTTATTTTGTTTTTTTAAATTATATCTAATTTCATTAAATCTATTCGTATGAGAAATCACAATGTTTATAACTTGTTGCAAATTTAAATTTATTTCAATCTTTAAAATTCGACAAAAATATTCTAATGTGATTTTTTTTGAATTCAGTTATTATTATACATGCATCATTGCATTATTCCTAATCTCAATTAAATGCATCATTATATTATCCCTATTTTCAATTAATTCACTACTCTGTAAACTAAGAAATTTTATAAATATACTATATTAAGGAATCGAACCTAAAACCCCACTCTTGAGATTTCAACCAATTGAGCTGTACATAATTGGTAGTTGATCAATTACATGCAATTTTAGCATAATGTACTATATGGTCAAAATTAATAAAATAATATATATATTATATCTGAGGTGGTTGAGGCTCCAAAAAGTGAGGTTTTCGGTTCAATTCTTATGTGGAGTATATTTCTACCATTTCTTAGGTTATTATTGTAATGATTTGTGATTATTTGTTATAATAATTTGTCGTTTGTGGGATAGTGATCTTAATTAAGAATATGGATAATGTAATGGTATATACAAATATAATGCAAACTGAATTCAGAAAAACATTTAAGGTACCTGTTTATAGTATGGCTACATGGACTTTTTTTTTTATATTAAAATTGACCAAAATATAAATTATGTTAAAATTATAAATAATTTGTTAAATTAGAATATCTTTGTCAAATTTCAATTGTTGGAACAATTTTTTTTTTTTAAAGTTATGAATTCTCTGATTTTTTTTTAATGCCAGTTAGCTATTTTATTAGTTCATAATTTACAAAAAATTTCAACACTAATCTAATTCTTTTCTATGCGTTTGTCCTGATAGTGGTCTTTGACATCATTGAAGATTCTTGATCTTAGTTTCTCTCGAAATTTGATGAAGACCCCTAGTTTTGAAGAGTGGAGAAATCTCGAAAAATTGAATCTTGAAGGTTGTGAAGCGCTATCTGAGGTTCACCAGTCTATTGAAGATCTATCGAACCTGAATGAATTAAATCTAAGCGCAACAAGTATTGTAAACTTACCTGAAAGCTTAAGTCGACTTTCCAGGCTTGAAAATGTCTTCTTTACTAAGTGTAAGAAGCTTCAATCATTGCCAAATCTTCCGTCATGTGTTAAATATTTAAGTATGGATGGTTGCACTTCACTTGAAGCCTTCCCAAATCCGTTTGAGCAATGTGTTTCTAAATCCTTGACGTTATCATTTGTTGATTGCTTCAACTTAGAAGATAAGCTTCAAGGTGCAGGTGCATTTGCTTGGCTGAAATGTTACCTTGATTTTTTGTTGAAGGACAACCTTCAGGTCTACTCTCTCACTATTGCTGTCACTTATCAGTGATGCGCCATTTTAACTCTCATTTTCTTCATATTAATCAGTTCATTTCTCTTTACTCTGCCTTCAGTTTTTAGGGACTTTTTGATTCGTCTTGTCGATTTTCCATGTGTTTTCCTGGAAGAACAATTCCAATGTGGTTCAGCCATAAGGGAATTGGGTGCTCAGTAGAAGTACCATTACCTGCAGATTGGTGTAACGATGAATGGATGGGATTCTCTACTTGTGCAATTTTCCAAGTCTGTGGGGATCCAATGGCAACATCTAATCTTGCATGTCAGATAGATGCTTTTGTCACAACAAATCAGGATCCGTTGTTTCTAGGGAGCTCTGGTGCACATTTCTCTAAAGTGTTTGCTATGTCAGATCAGATTTGGATCAACTTCATTCCCCGTGAAAATCTGAAAAGTGTAAATGAATTGAATATGTTAGGTCATTTGCGTGTCTTATTTTATTGTTATGGGTTGGGGGTGAAGTCCTGTGGAGTTCGACTGGTGTACAAGCAAGATATTGAATTGCTGAAAGATATCAGGTGCTCTTAAGTAGCAATATTGGCTAGAATGTCCATTACATATTGCCAGTTATAACCTGCTATATTGACTATGATTTTGTATGGCATCTCCTAAAATTCGGATTTGAGGCCCTTAAAAAACACTTCTGGTAAATGCTTGTTAAAAGATCTATTATTTTAAACTAATGTACATGTTATCTTAATTATTTGTGATTAGGATTTTATTTTCTAATACATGTGAATTCACGAATCAAAAAACTTGTTAGCATCTTGAACTCTGGTTTCTCATCCAATGCCTAAATATGAAATTTAAATAAAATTTAGTCCTATTCTAATATAATATTACAATTTTAAACTAATTTAAATGAAATATAAAGTGGGCGGTCCTTTGAGATCCCACATTGATTGTGAGAGTGTATAATCCCTTTTCTCATTTAAATTTTATTTTTATCATACATATTGGGGAGTGGACTTGTTCTTTGAAATCTCACATTAGTTGTGAAATGAATGTGTGGATTATCGGACTTTTTTACAATTTTATGGTAAAAGTTAAAAAAAATTACCAAAATGTTGTAATTTTTTAAAAATTCCATTTTTATGTCAAATGTCAACCTTGATCAATTCCGCCACTACAAGTAGCAAAATTGTTTAAAAAAAACAACAACAATTTTGCCACTTGAATTGACAAAATTGTATTTCTGCCAATCTAAGTTGCAAAAAAAGCTTTGTTCACCACCACTAATGAGTGTGAGAAACATACTATTATGAACACTTAATGTGTTAGGTTAGGAGTCATTTTTAGCATTATTAGTCCTTATATAATAATTCTTTAATTTTTAGTGTTTTCGTTGAAGTTTATATTTTTTGTTAATTTTAAGTATTTTAGTTTACTTTTAGTTGTTTTTAATAATGTAGGTGATGAAGAGAACAATGGAGGATTGTTGCAAAGGACTTTCGGAGGATGCAGACGTGTCTAAAAGTATATTTAAGGAGAAAGCAAGCTATTTTAAGGGTGTCTAAAGGTGCATGACCATGCACGTGGATGCACACAGCCGTGCCTGAATGGAGTGAAGACACACAACCATGCACACCCTGACGCATGACCATGCTTGAGCCGTTGAAGGAAAATGGTTGTGCACCTGCAACAAACTTTTGTAATTTGAAATTCTTGTTGCTGATTTTGTGGGGATTAGAAAATGAATTATGTTAAACTTAGCTTAGAAACTTCATTGATTTTAAGGAAGGTTGAATTGAAAATTAGAACCTTAATTAATTTAGATTTTCTTTTTGATTTCTAAACCAATTTTGTGTTTAAACAAAAAAACACTTAAGTGTTACAATACTCAATATGTAATCTGTGTGGGATGATTTTATTTTTACTACTTGTATAATTTCGTACGCTTACAAATTTCGCAAGTCAAGTTTTTGGTGCAATTGTCAGGGATTACCAAAATTGATATTGTTAAGAAAATCGAGTTGTTTGATTTAAACATTCTTTTAGTTTTTGTTTCTTTGTTTGATAGTATTTGTGGTATTGTAGGGATTTGTGTTAGTGTATGCACATAACATAAAGTGCAAGCAAAGAAAGAGTTCCATTAATACCACTTCATTTGGAGCTTAAAAAGATAGTACATGGAAGGAGAAAACAATTGATTAATAAGATGAACGGAGGAAGAAGAAAGAAATTCGCCTTTAAGGTAGCAACGAGCTCAAAATGGACATAATAGATGGAATGCATAAAGGACTAGTGAGATTTTGTAAGTCCTAATGTCCAAGGTGACCGGAATCCAATTGTGACATTGGTAGTTACGTTAAACAACTTTGAGATCAAGTCTGACATGATTCAAATGATCAAGAATCCACAATTTAGTAGGTTACTGCATGGGATCCAATTGGTCACATGACTTAATTCTTAGAGTATTGCTCAACTTTCAAAATGAATAGAGTGCGGCCTAAAGTAATCCGACTAATTCTCTTCCCATTTTCTTTAATGGATAGAAGAGAAAATATGTGGTTTACAAGTGTGCCTCTTAACTTTATCACCACTTGGCATGAACTGTACACAACCTTCTTCAATAAATACTTTCCACTAACTAAAGTATTAAAGATCAGGAATGAAATCAACTTTATATACTAAAGAGAGGATGAAAGCTTCTATTAGTGTTGGGATAAATTTAAGGATCTTCAAAGGCAGTGTCCACTACAATTGATACCTTCATGGGATTTGGTGCAATCATTCTATAAAGGCATTAATCCATTAGTTAAGGTGAATATAGATGCAACAGCTGAGGGAACTATCATGTCAAAGATGCCTAAAGATGATTTAAATCTTTTTGAGGAAATGGCTAATACACATAGCCTTTGGTCTAATGAGAGAGCCATTCCAAAGGAAGGGGGGGGGGGAGGTCAATTGAAGTAGACAACTTAACTATGTTGAATGCAAAAATGGATACTCTGTTAAAAAGGATGGACAAGATAAGTGTTAATATAGTTTCCACTTCTTCATTGTCATCCTTTTGTGAACTATGTTAAGGGAGCCATCCTCCTATAGAGTGTTAATTGATGCAAGGATTGTCCATAGAAAATGTTAAATATGTGAACAACTTCAATAAGGGGCAACAGAACCAAGTGCATGGTAACACCTATAACCCTAGTTGGAGGAATCAATTTAACTTTTCTTGGAGCAATTAAGGAAATAACCAGTGGAGCCATAAGCTCCACTAGGTTTTGGAGGTCAGAGTGCACAATAACATCAGTCACATTTTTAGTAATATAAGAGTTCATCTTTAGTGGCTTCATTGGAAAATAAGATGGAGAAGTTCAGGGATATGATTTTTGCAAAAATGAATCAATAAGATGAGGCTACCAAAAGATTGGTAGGGTAGATTTGAGTAGATGCACTAAGACACTTAACTAATGTTCAAAAATCACCCTTCCTTTATTCATAATTTAAAGGAGTAAGTGGAGTAATTGGTAAATTCTTTGTCTCATTGCCAAGAAACATTGAGAAGAATCCTAAAGAGAAACTGAAGGCCATTATCTTAAGAAGTGGAATAGAGATCTAACTCCTAAAAGCAACCATGGAATATAAAAAGGAAAAGGAGAAAAAAGAGGAGAAAGAATAAAAAGATAAGTGGGTTAAAGTTTAGGTGAAGAAAGTGCCAGAAGTTCAAAATAAAAACAAGGAGAAAGCAAAGCAACCACCAATAAAGCCTTATAAACCACCAGTCTTATATCCTTAAAGGCAAAAGAAATAGGAGTATGACTAGCAGTTTGCAAGGTTCTTGGAAAGGTTTAAGATACTCTACATCAATATGCCTCTTTTGCAATGTCTAACTCAAATGACAAAGTATGAGAAGTTTGTGAATGAGCTAATTTCAATAAAAAGAAGCCATAGAAGTTTGAGATAGTTACACTCATGAAGGAGTGTAATGCAATCATTTTTAATAAACTTCCTTTGAAAAGGATGCATATAGGGAGTCTCAATATTCTATGTTATGTTGGTAATTTAAAATTTTAAAAATTTTTATACGACTTAGGAGCTTCCATTAACTTAATGCCTTTGTCTATTTATAGGAAGTTAGGACTAAGAGAGGCAAGACCCATAAACGTTCAGTTGCAGCTTGTAGATAGGATAATTAAGGAACCAGAGGGTATAGTGGAAGATATGTTAGTGAGGGCTGGGAAGTTTATCTTTCCAGTTGACTTTGTAGTTCTCGAATTTGAAGAGGATAAAGATGTTCCCTTGATTCTTGATATGCCTTTTCTATATAATATAAAAGCAATAATTGATATTTATGATGGGACACTCACATTAAGAGTGGGAGATGAAAGCTCTAAGTTTGATGTCTACCAAGGTATGAAAAATCCTTCTAAAAATGATTTTTGCATGTGAGTTGATGTTAATGATGAATTTGTGAGTGAAATCCAACAATGGAGGTTGGTAAAGTCTATGGCAATTAAGAATATTGAGAAGCATTTTTCAGTAAGCATTTCTTAAACACCAAACTTATTTACCCCACATTAAATTACCAAACACTGAACCTACACCCCCTTGACCATAAAACTACCAAAGTTAAACTTGAAGCCTTTACCCTAATATTTGTGATACACTTTTCTAGGAGAGGACCAAACTTTACTTATGATTATTGATGGAATCGGTTATGTAACTTAGTCATTAAGAACATGTGTGTTGAGCATAAACCCAAGTTTGGTGAAATTTTAAAACTTTCACTTACATAACGCCTTATGACATAAAAAATTTCATTCCTAAGGATCCATTTTGCATTTTACATGTAGCTAAACAATAAAGCAACATATATACACATCAACCTAGGAGACTCTAAGTTTGATGTAGACTATAATAGTTATCTACAAGCTTTGGATGCATTACGTTCAACACTTGAATCAAATGCTCTAGCCTCCTAAATGTAAGGCCTCTAGCTTGAAACACTAAAGCTCTACCAAATCACCTTCTTACTTTAATTTGATTAGTTTTAAGTAGCCTCTCAGTTGACCCTCACAAATCTTGCATTAATTTAATATTTGTAAGAACACTTAGGGTTAATAAGCATTACTTAAGTTATATGTAAAGAAAGGAAGCATCTTATTACATTACCCATTAGATCCCAAGCATGTCCCTTGCCATAATTAATATACAATTTGTATATATCATTAATATACTAAGAATTATGTAAAGAATACATCTCATATATCTGTTTACATTCATCCTCATATATATTTATGTGATATAATATTTTTCTTTGCCAAAGTAAAAATTTACACATAAAAGATAATATGCCTAATATACTAAATTTTCCATGGTCAACAATTTACATATTAGAGATAACGTGTGCCTAACATGAAAAATTTGACCATATTTTTTTTATATGTACTTGGGCTCAGTAATTGGGCCAAATTTTGACCCAAGCCCAATCTTTTAGACAAATGGGCCTAGATTATGTTCATGGACTTTCTCAATATCTTAGATTAACTTTTGGTCTAAAACTCTTTTGGACCTAGGCCCAAACTACGTGGGCCATTAATTCAAGTCCAAATAGAAACAACATATATTATTAATTTAATACCATAATTAATATCTCATATTAATAAAATATAAATTAATAATTAAACCATTACTTTAATTAGATTTCATGATATGCTAGAATCATTGCTTAAAGTATAAATCCAATTCCATTAATCTTAATTAATTGATTAAACACTTTAATTAACAATTAGATTAATATTGATGATGATTTGGTGAAACTTTTTTAGGTGTGAGTTACTAAGTTCATATCTAATTGGCAATGAGAAAATAATATCAACATTTGATATTATTTAAAACTCCTTTCAAATCTAAATGTGAAAATGTCAATTATACACATTTAGTTCTTATAAGTTGTGAGTAACCCCTTAGCATCGATATCATAACTACCCAATTAGAAATGAATGTATATATTGATTTACACGAACCCTTTGGGCATAATTATCGTGCACTAAAGTCCCTTTATTAAAAGATCTCAATACGGCCTAAAATCATGGTTTTGTCAAACTCTAATAACTATATCATATGACCTCATCTCATGTTATAATTCCTGATAAAATATAACAAATACTAGAAATACTTTCTAGCACTAAAAATCTTTCAAATTGTGTTATGTTTGTCCTGACCATAAACTTATTCATCAAAGATAAACTTAGATAGCATAAAATCTTATCTTAGTTCACTCCAGGCAATGAATCTCATTTTTGTTGAACACTCATCTCTATATTTAACCAACTAAAGCCATCACATGTCATATATCCATGTATGATTAATATAAGCATGTAAGCGGTAACAAACCTTAACCAATCAAATGTGGATGAGCGTGTCACCTCATGTCAAAGGATTGTCTGCACTATTATGACCTATATTGTAATTGTTGACTATAAGTGAATTTTCACACAATCACAAATCTAATGTCACTGTTCGAGCCACATATTATATGAGTATTCACATGTCTATTCTAATATCTCATATCAAGTAATATGAGACTCACTACCTTCCACTATTAGTATCACATACTAATTAAGGAAAATAGACAGAGGTGATAGTGAAATTAATATTACCCAAATATTAATTTATCGACTATGAATATTTTACAACATTGTAAACACTCAATTTCCTAATGATTTGAGTTTGGATGCAACAGAAGTTTCAATGATGAAAATTGACTATAAAATTATATTTATTAGATTTGATTTATTGGTTTGGGATTAAATTATAAATCATTTTTAAGACTTTTTTTAAAATTTGATTTTTCAAGAAAATAAAAAATAAATTTTCAAAAAAAAAAGTAAAAGAAAAATTCATATAAAAAAGAAAAAGTTAAAAAAATAAAAATTAAAAAAAAAAAAAGAAAAATGGGGCGAAGTTGGGCTAAATGATCAACTTAAATGTTTTTTTGGTCGAAAGTGGTACCACTTTGGTACCAAAATTGGCCACCATTCGCCAAAATTTATTTTGTTGTCATTATTTTCCGAAATGTAGATTTTCTACCAGAAATCCATATTGCCGACCGGTCCCACAATTTTTTTTTATTTAAGTTTTTATTTATCGATTTATACTAATTTTGGATTGGTTATTATTTTGTTTTGTTGACTGATACGTTTGTTTTTTTAGATAAATAACAATATAAATTGTATTTCAGATAAATAATAAAATAAATTATTTTTATTTTTTACCCAACTTAGGGTTACAAGAGTATGTATAATAAATAAGTGGGAAGGCTCTTCTTAGCTTTTTTATTATTTTCTCTACATTTCTGAGTTTAACCGTGACCTAAAACACAATGTTTCTCCTTTTATTTTTCATGTAGTTTTTTTAGTTCTTAGCCATTAATCAGATAAAAAAAAAAATTAAAATCATAGATAAAAAAATAAAAAAACAACCAAAGTCATAAACTTCCATCAATGGTGATCAACTTCTAAAGGGAATCAATATTGTATCTCATTTTCAAATCTTCAATTCCTTCCTCTTTTTATTCCTCTTTGTATTTTGATTTTGATTTTATTTTTTATTTATTTATTTTCAATCACTTACTAACAAATTTTTATATATATATTTTTATTTTTATGATGGATGAGGTGACATGAACACATTATGAAATATTATCAATGGAGAAAATCCATAACGAAGCCCATGGAAATTCATGAAATGCCATGAATTAAAATTTATACTTACACGTAATTTTTCTTGTTATTTTTTATTTTGGGTATTGTTTTTAATTCTTTATATTTTATTTTTGGGGTTGTAATTAGTTTTTATTTTTATTTTTAGTAGATCATTGTAATAGCTCAAGTAGTGGGAATAGTATAATTCTGTGCATGTGTTATGTATTTTATTTTAATTAATGGGTTAGTAAAATTAGGGTTTCAATTGGATAAATTAATTAAAACCAATGACTTTAAAATTAAAATTAAGGTTTTTAAAATTAATTAGAATTAAGGGAATATAATTAGGGTTATTTGTTAATTGTTTTATTTGTTAATTAATTGTTTACGGCTACTTTAGTACATTAGGTTTTTTTTATTATTTTTATCCGTTTCTTTACTTGGATTTATTTTGTAAATAAATTAATATTAGGTTTAGTTACTTTAGGCCCATTTAATTAGTAATTAGGCTTATTTAATTTTGAGTCCAATTCTTTAATATGCCCAATTAATTAATAGGTTAAACATAAATGTAACAAAAACTAAAAAAAGTATCAAAAAAATTGTTTACCATCAAATCTTTCAAAAATATTTTTCCAAAAATATTTCTTTAAAAAATAAACCTCCTCTCTAAAATTCCAGCTTCACCACCACCATCACCTCCACCGCCGCCTCTACCAGGATCGGAGGTAACTGAAGAGGTAGGATTATTTGGTTTAATGCTGCAGACAAAAATGGAATCGTGATCAAGCTCAAGTGTGACTTTAACTAAATCATTCAGCTGGCTGTTTCTTCTTAGATTGTTGAGGAATATCAGCAACATTTCACCACCAAGTTCACAGTTGGAGTTGGCTCCGGAGTTATCATGATCACATTACGGTGCGTTCTTAATTATTATTATTATTATTAATATTATTATATTCAATCTGTTTTGAGAATGGTGTGGGAATGGGTATCATTGTTAGGGATGAAGGTGGTAAAGTTCTGCTCTCTGCTGGCAGTCGTTGGGAACCCTCCAACGATGTTTCTCTTTTGGAAGCTGAAGCTGTTTTGTTTAGGGATTCAAGCTGCCTTGGATGCTAGGTTTACTCCGTTAATTGTTGAGGAAGATGATGCCTTAGTGATCAATCATCTTTGCTATAGTCTGTTGATCTTACTCTTATTGGTCTAGTGTTTGATGACATCAAGTCTTTAATTTCTTATTTTGAGTCTGTTAGTTTTATTTTTGTTAGAAGAGATGCGAATGCCATTGCTCATACTCTAGCAAAATGGGCTCTATCACTTTCTCAAGACCTTTTCTTTGTAGAGGATGTGCCCGCTTATGCTGTCTCTTCTGTTGTTAAGGACCTTGCTTCCTTTTCTTTTTAGTGCAATGGGTTTTTCTTTCAAAAAAAAAATTCAATCTGTTTTATGTTTGTTTCTATTCTATGTCTCTATGCTGAAGAAGAAGAAGTTGTTGATGATCACTTGCTCATGGACTAAAAAAGAAATAAAAAAAAAGACAAACACCTCTCAACTGATCGCAATAACATGAATTCAACGCTTTTGTGTTTTTGGCTTAAGAGATTAGACAAGTGGTAGCAGTAAGGAAGATTGGAAGCAGCAAATCTGTGGACCAGAAAACACTAGCAATGGAATATCGAGCTTAAGCTTTTTGACTCCAGATAGCAGTTTGAATGCTATACTTGGTCTGAAATACACGTGCTGGCATTCTCATGCTTGTTGGTTTCAATTAAAATGGGGAGTTGTGGATTGTTCTTGTTGTTTTTTTTATGACTAATTGTGTATGAAACAGAATAAAAAATCAACAATTGTTGTTTGTTTTTGTTTATTATTTTTTCATTATTAATATCAAAATTAAGGCTATAAATAAAATTTTTATAATGAAAAAATAATAATTTTTTATATATCTCATAATTTTTATTTTTAACAAAAATTATCAAATATAAATAAAGAGAAACAATAACAACAATTGAAAGCCACAATTGAAATAATAAAATCAATAAAAATAAAAAAAAAGCAACAAAAAATTGCAGTTATTGATTTTTGTAGATTTTTAAAATTATTTTTTAATCATTAATGAAAAAATTAAGGTTATAAATACAATTTTTAATTTTATTAGTATTAATGATAAAAATAATATTTTTTTTATATCTCATAATTTTTATTGTTATTTTTTATTTTAAACAAAAATCAACAAATATAACTAAAGAGAAACAACAAAAACAATTAAAAACTACAACTGAAATAATCAATAAAAATCAATAAAACAACAAAAAATTTACAGTTGTTGATTGCTATTTTTCATTATTAATAATAAAATTAAGATCATAAATGAAATGTTTACTTTTATTAGTATTAATAATAAAAATAATAATTTTTTAATAGACTTCATAACTTTTTCTTGTTATTTTTTTATTTTTAACAAAATCACTAAACAGAAACAATAAAAAACAATTGAAACAACAAAACAACAAAAAATAACAAAAATTTACAGTTGTTTATTTTGTTGATTTTTGTTATTATTTCAATTTCTTTTTCATTATTAATAATAAAATTAAGGTCATAAATAAAATTTTTAATTTATTTAATATTACTAATAAAAATAATAATTTTTGATATATTTTATAATTTTTTTGCACTTATTTTTTTATTTTTAACAAAAATCAACAAACAAAAAAGACAAAAAAAATTGAAATAACAAATCAACAAAAATCAATAAAATTTTGCAATTGTTGATTTTGTTATTTTTTCATCATTAATAATAAAATCAACAACATAAATAAAATTTTTACTTTTCTTAGTATTAATGATAAGAGCAATAATTTTTTTGATATATTATATAATTTTTTATTGCTTTTTTTTTGTTGCTTTTTTTTTAACAAGTATCAACAAAATAAACAAATGTAAATACAACTAAAAATACAACTGACACAAAATCAACAAAAGACCAATTCAAAATTGCGGTTGTTAATTTTTGTTGTTGTTTGTTAGTTTGTTAGTTTTTTCATTATTAATAATAAAATTAAGGTCATAATTAGAATTTTTATTTTTCATGGTATTAGTAACAAAAATTATCATTTATTTGATATATTTCATAATTTTTTGTTGTTATTTAAAAAAAATAATTATTGGAGATTATGAGTAATTTTTAGTTTAATTTTTATATTATAAATAATGATAAGTTTCAAAATTAATAAATTATTATTTAGAATATAAAATAAAAATTATTTAAAATATACAAATTAAATGACCAAGAAAGTAAGAGACTCCGGAAAAATAGATGGAAGCTAGCTTTTAGTTTTCTTTTGAAGTTCGCAATCAGCTTTTGTTTGTTATAATATAAGTTCCTAACAATTCACTTGATTGATCAAGTGAATTGTTATGCACATAGTTATAGGACAAGATTCTACCCATATCTCATATATGTAATACTGCACTTGCCTTTTTTTTTTTCCCACCCTAATATGCGATTTCTAATTGCTGAAGTTGCAAAAGACCTCTGGCTATGGAGGCTTGATAGATATTTTTAAAACCTCACATCCTATGAAATGAATGGATTTCAGTTCTTGAAAAGTAAAAGCTGTTTGTAGATCCTTACTCCATATTAATTTAAGTTTGCAAGACAGCATATACTCAGTTCTCTCAATTTAAACGCCACCACATCATTTACCTCTGCCTTTGGGAATTCAAATATCTCTTCCAATAAACAACAGCTGCTAAGGTTAAACTGCTCCAATCTTTGGAATCTTGGCAACACTTTTGTTGAAAAATAATAATAGTATTTAAAATATACGTTTGTAGCAACTTCTCTTGTTCACATGTATTTGATTTTTTTTACTAAGAAAAACTCATTATGTCACATCTTGTCTCATATAATCCGAGATCGATATTTAAAATCAATTATCAAATAAATTGCTTAGTTTAATAAATTTTTATTATAATATCATTATATTTATAGAAGGATTTTAAATTAATCTCTTATAAAAGTTTAGTATTGTACATACGTTATATTTAGAGAATAAGAACTTTCAAAATATTACATATTTTTTAATAGTAAAATATGTATTTATGAATAATGAAATACTATTTATGAATAATAAAATATGTATGAAATAATTGGATAATATAAAAATTATATTTTTAAATATGGCTTAGCCACCCATATTTTATAATACTTATACAACAATCCTAATAAATAAAGGAACAAAACTACTCTGACGAAGATGTTGGTCAACCTTATTGTGAAACTTCTATTTACACTTACTCAACTCTATTTACTAACTATCAAGCTCTGCTATCTAAAATCATTTATAAAACAAAGTAAAATGAGTACAAAAATACTTAATGAATAGATGTTATAAGCAAAAAATAGTTTAGCTAAATTAAATATAATAAACATCTCAAATTAAAATACTAAAGCATTAATAATCAAATTATCATTTACTCAAAATATCCAATTCAATCTTGCTTTTAAATATATTCAAAGCTCAGTCAATTAAAACATATGCCTTTGCAGATATCAATAAAACCTTTCATTTGTATTAACCATCCCTATAATAAGCATCATAACTTGACCATAACATACATGCCATCACGAACTTACTCTCTAAGCACACTTGAAGATTAACACTTTAACTACGTTAGCACGGAACGACCCTTCTTCCTTCACCGTCTTGCAATCAAGTGCCTTATTATTTATTGCGCAATAACAACCAATATAATCTCAAATATGCATATATCACCTCAACAAATTCATACATCTTATATAGGAAGGTAATAAACAAAACAAATATCATTTCATCCAAAATTAATCAAAACAATTTCATCACATTTATAATTCAATAGACTATTCAAAATCAAACCACTTCTCGTCCTAATTGAAAGGAATGAAATCAAGATGATTGTAATCTCATTTAAATCATTGAGTATCCAAAACAATCTCAAATCATATTACCAAAACAAGCTTATAGTAATAACATATTTCACTCGTAAATTGAAACCTTGAAACCTTGAAATTAAAATATGTAATTTATGTATCTACACGATAATCTAAAATAATTGTAATTTACCAATTCATGTTCATAAAACAACATCAAAAATATCATTTCATTGCTGATATAAAAATATTTTAAGGGTTTGAATATCTACTCACCAAATAACCTATAAATACACAAAATCGGTTCACCAAATTTGCTTAACTTGCACTTGCACTTCCTTTGCCTTTTCCAGCACCTACCACATGCAATTTCATTTATAAATCATTAATATAACAATCTCATAGACTGACCTAACCATGTAGTGAAGAATAAAATTCAAAGAAAAAGAAGAAAAAATTTAAGGGAAAAAATATGTTTTTTATATATTCATAAGAGAGGTTGCAACCCTTATATATATACATAGGAATTTTAATCATATCCTAATTAAGAATAAAATAACATCCTAAATAAAATAAAGACTTTATTCCTAAGTTTATACAAATATTTGCTTCCTAATATATACAATTAAAATATTTACTTCCTCAACATTCCTACTCAAATTGTTGAATGTATGTCAGTTATTCCCAACTTGCCAAGTGAGTTGTAGAACGATTTTTCAGATACAACCTTTATGAGGATGTCAGCTAGTTGCGCTTGAGAAGAAATAAATGGAAGATCAATTGTTCCTTGATTTAGATGATCTTTGATGAAATGCCTATCAACCTCCATGTGCTTAGTTTAATAATGTTGAACTAGGTAATTTGCAATTGCTAAGGCTACCTTATTATTATAATGGAACAACATAGGCTTTAGATGTTTTAGTCCTATATGCTGAACAATTCACCTTATCTAGAGCAACTCACACACTCTGTGAGCCATCCCTCTAAACTCAGCTTTAGCATTCGGCCTTGCTATGACTTTCTATTTCTTACTTCTTCAAGTAACTAAATTTTTTCCAATAAGTGTAAAGTACCCAGATATTGATTTTCGACCCCATATATTGATTTTCGATAAGTTTGATCTTCGACCCAATCAACATCTATATAACCAGTAATTTCATAATTCTTATTTCTCCTAAAGAATAAACCTTCCACCGGAGAAGATTTCAGATATATTAATACTTGGTATACTACACTCATATGTTCTTTACTCAGAGAATGCATGAACTGACTTACAACACTTACTGTATATGCAATATCTAGCTGAGTATGAGATAAGTAAATCAACCTTTCCACTAGCCTTTGATAGTGATCTTTATCAGTTGGGACTTGATATACACAGATTGATTTAGTCCATGGTTGACTTCAATTAGACTCTCAGCTGGCTTACAACCAAGTATGCCCGTCTCTATCAGTAGGTCCATTATATACTTTCGTTGGTAGAGGGAAATCCCTTAAGCTAATCTTGCAACTTCAATCCCTAAAAAATACTTTAAGTTGCCAAAATCCTTAAGTTCAAACTCAGCTGCTAACTGTCTTTGTAAGATTGTTATCTCACTCGAATCATTTCCAGTGACCACCTTATCATCAACATACACAATTAGAGCAGTGACTTTGCCTAACTTCTATTTAATGAATATCGTATGATCAACGTCACTTTGCTTATATTCAAGCTTCCTCATGAAAGTGGAGAGTCATCTAAACCATGCTTGAGGTGATTACTTGAGTCCATACAATGCCCTTTTTAGTTTGCATACTCGGTTAGTAAATCTTTTTTCGAGTGGTGGGTCCATGTACATTTCTTTATCAATGGTTCCATTCAAAAAGGCATTTTTTACATCAAATCACCATAATGATTAGTCTAAGTTGGTAGCTATGTATATAAAAACTCAGATGGTGTTCATTTTTGCTATTAGTGCAAATGTATCTTCATAGTTAATTCCATACTTCTAAGTATATCCCTTTGCTACCAATCGAGCTTTATATCGATTAATGCTTTCATCTGAATTAAGTTTGACAGTAAATATCCACATGCACCCAACTGTCTTCTTTCCTTCAAGGAGTGGAACAAGTTCCCATGTGCAGTTCTTTTGTAATGCCTCCATTTCATCATTCATAACTTTCTTCCAATTCGGATAAGCTAAAGCCTCCTACAAATTACTCAAAATATATACAGTAGATAATTGATTTATAGTAAATGCATGTGAGTTAGACAAATGGTCGGTTGATAAGAAATTATTAATAGGATGTTGAGCTTTGGTATGAAGGTTTGGATCATATTATTTTTTCAGAATCCCTCTATTAATTCTAGAAGGATAACAAGGTTTGGTATTTTGATTACTCAGGGGGACTAGTGTACCTCATTGTGCACATCAGGAGTTTTTCAACTTCTGGTGTGGGTTAGGAAGATGTACTATCTTGAGGAACGCTCAGATTATCTTCATTTATTTATCCAGGTAGGATGCTCAGAACACTTAGAACATTATATGTCTATCCAGGTGAGATGCTTAAAACATTCAGAACGTCAAATGTCTGTCCAGGTGAGTTACTCGGAACACTTGGAAGACTTAGGAAATCTAAGATACTTGGTATATTTAGAGCACTTGGAGTGCTACCTTTAATTTTAAAGATGCTTAAAATTTTCACACCTTCTAGAGAGCACTTAGATTGAGAGAAGAAGGGAGCATTTTCATGGAACCAGACATCCTAGGTTACATGCATCTTTTTAGAATTCGGATTATAACATTGATATCCATTTTTCAGATCTACATAGCTAACAAAGATACACTAGATAGCTCAAGGATTTAATTTGCTAAGTTTTTGATGAACATATGCTAAGCATTTAAAGATTTAGGGCTTAAGATTATTTAAAGGTGGAGATATGACAAGTTTTTGAAGTTTTTATAGAGGCATTTTGAAATCAAGTACTCATGATGGAGTCCAATTTATGAGATACACAGCAGATCAAATAGCCTCTCCCCAGTATTCCTAAGGAACATTCATGTCAAATAAAGATGCTCAGACAACTTCCAATATTTATCGATTCTCCCATTTAGCTATACCATTATATTGGGGAGTGCCGACACAACATGTCTGGTGGCGAATACCATGCTTATGGGAAAAATATTTAAGAGCTGAGTTAAGATAATCTTCACCATTATCAGACTGCAAGACTCAAATTTTACTTTGGTATTATGTAGCCACCATTTTGTATAGGTCCCGGAAAGTAGAGCACACATTGCCCTTATTTAAAAGTAGTGATACCCAGGTCATCTGAGTACATTCATCAATGAACATCATAAAATATCAAGCACTAGATAGAGTAGGAAGTGCAGGTCCCTATACATCAGAATGAATAATTATACATGGAATTGAATTTTTATTATAACTTGGTACATATTAAATCTGATGGCTTTTTACTAATTCACAAATATCACACTTGAATTCAGAGTTTGTGATACTAAAAAATAATTCCAATTTTATTTGTTTAAGATAATGAAAGGAAAAATGACCAAGATGATGATGCTATAAAATAACTTGGTCTTGAGCCGAGCAACTTTTACCAACCCTATTGATTTGACTTCTGACTCAGATCACCATGCAAATCAAGATAGTATAACTTTCCATATTTAACACTAGACCCAAGAATTTGATGTGTTGTAATGTCCTAAAATACACAATAATTAGGCCAAAATTTGACAGTGCAATTCAAGATTTTAGTGATTTGGCCAACAGAAAGTGGATTATAAGAAAGAGATGGAATAACAAGAATAGTATCTAGATTAAGAGAGTTAAAGTTAGATACTAATCCTTTATGAGTGATTGGTGCTATGCTTCCATTAGCAGTCATGATATTTTATTGGATTGATGGTCAGATGGATGTAAGATGGTAAGTGGAGTTTGTCATATGATTAGTAGCACTTGTATCAGTAATCCATGAATTATTTTAGGTAAGATTTGTCATACCTGATATTACATCAAGATCACCACTTGGTTTAGTACCACTAAAGGTTGCAATTGCAACTTTTCTGAGCTTTTTATAAGGCTTTCTATTGAAATCCCACCATTTTGGATAATCCAAAATTTCATAGCACTGCTCCTTAGAGTGTCAAACTTCACCACAATGAGTACAAGTGTATGTGATGGACTTACTTGGTACTTTCTCTTTAAATTGGGGATGAGTCTGAGTTGCTACAATTACAACATGGTTCGGGAGAATGGTGGTAATGGCTTGTGCACAAGTCTGAGCATCAATTTCCTAAAATATTCTAACTAGTTTATTATATTATGCAGGTAATGGCTTACCATTCTAACATGTTGTGAACGATTTCTTATTTAGTTTGAACAACTGAGTTTCTTCAGATCCATCATAAAAAGTTTTCGAGACAGCATCCTATATCTCCTTTACTATTAGAAGACAAATGAATCTCTACATCAATGTCAAATTTATGGAATTAATTAGCCTAACTTAATTATTATCAATAAGCCAAGTCTCTAAAGCTTTATCTCCTACTGGTGGTTTTGGCATTGTGCCATTAAGAAAGCTAGATTTATTTATGGCTCCAATTCACATCTCTATAAGTTGTAACCATAGATGGTAGTTTGTATCATCAAGAATAATTCCTATAGGAAAGGGAGAATTATGTTGAAGGGTTTGAATAAAATTAGTTGTTCTATGGGATATGATGAATGTGTTTTAAGTGGTCATGGTTTCGAAGATTCAAAGACATTCAAAGAATTTTGAAGAGAAGAAAAATACAATTTCAAGGATTCAATATAAAAAATTCAATTTCAATGGGTATGTTATAATACCATGAAGAATAAAATTCAAAGAAAAAGAAGAAAAAATTCAAGGGAAAAAATATTTTTTTCATATATTCATAAGAGAGGTTGTGACCCTTATATATACATATACGAATCATAATCACATCATAATTAGGAATAAAATAACATCCTAAATAAAATAAAGAACTTATTCCTAATTTTATACAAATATTTTCTTCTTAATATATACAATTAAATACTTACTTCCTAAACATGCATCCCCCAAACTATATGCAAAATATGCAAATTAACTTAACTCTACAAACCAGCCTTATTAACTCTATAAGGGCTATTTTCAGGCCTATATTAGAAAAATTGGTTTGACCTATAGAAAAGGAATTTTAACTCAAATTTTAACCAAACTTAGAAATTTATGTCTAGTACCTTCAATAAAAATTTCACTTCCATTAAATAACCAAAAATAAAATTATAAAGGTTGTATTATAAGCAGTTTAATTACTCAGACAGTTTGAGCAATACAAAATACATGTCTGTTGGACCACTATTCAAGAATAATTAAGTCTAGATCAAAACTATAAAGTTTTAGAGAACTATTGTAAGTTTTCTTATAATTAAACTAAAATAAATTTCAAGTTTCCTATCTTAAGATATAAAAAATGTATCCAAACTAGTTTTAACTTATGAACTCTGTAAACCTAGTTCACATAATCAAAATGTCTACTTTCAAAGCTGAATTTGAAAAATTTCTAGTACTTATAGAATAGGAATTTTGAGCCAAAATTTCAATTGGTCTTAGATATATATGTCTAAAACATGCTATAAAAATTTCATACCAATTGGACACCCACAAATAGAGTTATATATAATGAATTATAACTTGCTTAAAGAAACTCACATACTGAGCAATAAAATATGTTCTCTTATTACCCTAACATAGAGACTAAATCAAATCAAGATAAAAGAGAAAAAATTTTAGATAATTCTTCTATATCATTAAATAACACTTAATTTAGAGCTCTTTAGATCAAGATATGATCTAATTACAAAGACTGATAAACCAGAATTATCAAACCCGAATTCTGCAACTTAAGAACCCTAAATTAAATCAGCCAAATACTAAAATTACTTACCAAATCAATCACCAAAGTCTTCTAGGATGAATATTATAGCCTTAATTATAATTTAGATATTCAATTTTTCTTGAAAATCCAACTTCTATAAGAGGAAATGAATTAGCCCTCTTTCCCCTTTTTCTTTTTTTTTTTTCATTTCTTTCTTTCTTTCTTTCTTCATAGCTATGGTAGTTCATGATATACCCAAAGAAAATAATTAAATAATATATAAAATACTCCTTTTGGTCCTTAACAAAATGCTTAAGTTACTTGTAAATCCTCAAGCTTTCAACTGTTCAATCAAGGATAATCATTTGCTACAATTGAGTTCTTTCCTCTATAACTATATCTATATATATACTAACTTATACTTAAATTAAATCAATATATATTCATACATAAATACAATGCATAATGAATGTAAATGTAATGAGAATTAGGGTACAGGTGTGACACATTGTGATGGAAATAAAAGAATGATACATAAATGAACTAAAAGACTAAAACTGAAAAGAAAAAAGAAAGAAAGCTAAAAATGAAAATTGAAAAGACAAAATTGAAAAAACACATGGGTTAAGTCGCTAACAAAATTAAAATGGTCAAATGGTAGATGGGGTGAAATTTCCTCTAATTAATTTTACACTTATTTAATTAAAATGAATTTTAGGTCCATAATTTAATTATATTTAGGTTAGAAATAAATAGGTCCACTTAATTAATTTAGACATAGACTCATTTAAATTTAATTAAAATTAATTTAGACCTAGCCCATTAATCTATACTCTTTTCTATAACATGTAGACTTAGGGTAACTTTATAATTAAAATAAATTTAGACATAGGCTCACTAATTCAATCTAATCCATTTCCATTAAAATTGATAAACTTAGGATCATTCTTTAGAATTAAAATAAGTAGATTTAAACTCACTAGTTAATTTAATATGTAGGCCTAACTTTAGTTTCCATTTTCACTTGTAAATGGATTAGACTAACTTTAATATGTAGATTTAGCTAACCTTAATTAAATCAATATAGATTAGACTAACCTAGGGATGTTGCGCTTTATATGAATGTAGTTTTTATGTACTCTTTCTTGACTAGCTGCCTTTGAGTTAGATGCATACTAAATTAGGGTTTAAATGAAATTGTATGTAATTAGAGAATAAGATAGTAATTCATAAACTAATTTTAAAGAACACGAGACTAAAAGAAGTTGGTATTTTGTACCTAGAATTTCCTAGTTATGGCACTAACTTTCTTTTAGAGAATCGAGTTACCACCACCTCCAATTTGTCCTAGTTATAACCTTAGGTGGCCACTCATCTCCATACCATGTCTTTATAATGTGGTTAGTGTGTTCCCTAGAGCCTTAAACTCAAATAATGTAGCGATTGCAATATACTTGGATGTGTGCTAAACCCCGCCATCTACAGTGGTGATTTTACTAGGGATAAGAGATACTATTTCTATTTGTGTTCTTTAGAATTATTTTATTAATTATTATTTTTTTGCATTCATTTTTGCATGTCCCTATTAGCCAATGACATTAGTTTATGGTCCTTTGATTCCACTAGCTTTATGCGATTATAAATTGGTTAAGCATCACTCTTAGCCTTAACTCGATTTGAGAGAGATTATTAGGCTCACCTGACCAGAGTCTGTGACCTAAGTCTTAAAGGGACAAGTCTTAAAGGGGGGGTAGTCTTCTCTCGAGTTTGTAAAGGATGTCGAGCCCCTTTAACCTTGGCTTGTAACTTAAGTCTTAAAAGAAGGCATCTTGCTAAGAGGAACTTGACTTATCACCAGACTTAGATCATGTAGTGGCCTAGTAACTTCTCATAGGATTTGCCTAAATTGCTTGTGATTGTTTCCATGAAGTATTTCTATCTATAAAAGCCCAAGCCCATACTTTAGAAGCCGATTTGGGCTAATAAAGATTGGGCTAAGCTTTTTATTTAGAAATGTCATTTCTATGCTTTATTGCTTTGAGAGTTTAGCATGCGCATCGGTTCTTAATATCCCCTATTGATATTAAGGCCAATACTAAAAATCCTATGAAAAGAGACTCGCCATTGAATTTATGTGTGGGAGGAATAAGGTTAGAAGGATGTATATTGTACATTTGACTTGTTACTTGATCCTTGCATAACATGTACATTATGCATCATACTAACACTTTGTTTTACAGCCATTATAGATTCATGAAAAACTAGAGAGAACCACTTTAAGTCTAAATTACTTGGTAAAAGAGATCCTTTATAGCTTAGAAAAGGGCTTCATTAATTCACTCTACTTAGAGACACCGATAACCTCAAACTGAAGAGATGGAATAATAAAAAGAAAATTAGTCCATGGATGACCTGAGGGCTATGATTTGAGATGAAATGAAATAGGCTTTGGCGGGATTAATATCATCTCCTATAATGAAAGTAATACCTATTTCTCTTAATATTCTACCTACTACTAATGTTCCATTTATTGTTGATGTTCCTACTACTATTACTATTCCACCTACTGTTATTGTTCAACCTACTGCCATTCCTACTAATAATGGTAAGGGCAACTAACCTTCAAATATTGTTAAAGATGTGCCTACAATGGAAATGAAAAAGAAAAACAAAAGAAGTGCAAGAAGGAATAATTACCAAATTGGAGGCACACAAAAAGGGAACACTAGCCAAGTTGTAAGTATCCATGTGATATAACAAAAAAGTAGATTCTTAAACTTTAACCAACCTTTGTTAAAGGTCTTGGAAAACCTAATGCAGAATAGCTTACTTCAACCTTGAACCAACGAAAAACCATTAAGTCTAAATATCCCAGGCTATCACATAAGTAGCTACTGTAAATTCTACCAAACCATTTAACATCTCACAGATAACTGTATGTGTCTCAAACATGAAATTCAAAACCTTATAGATGCTAGAAGAATCACAGACCCAAAAAAATCAAATCCAAACCCAAGCACCAAAAATAACCCTTTCCCAAACTACCAAAATGTACTACCCTTAAGAACCATGATGATTAACTTAGGAATTAGCGAAGAGAAATCTCCTGATGGCTCTAAGAATGAAGAAAATAGTAAGAAGACTATAGCTCTTGAGCATCTACAAAGAGAGATTGAGGAAGAGGTGATTAAGGAAGTCACTAAGAAAATGCAAGACTAGTTCTTATGTCTACCACTTGAAGGACAATTTCTATAAGACTTAGTATCCTTAGCATCTAGAATTAAAATAATCTTGTTGCTATTTTTCTTTTAAATAAAATTTCAATTTCTTAAGAACTCTTTTACTTTAATGATCAATGATATGAATTTTGATTTTAGCTTACTTGTGTGATGTACATCTTGATGATACTATGCATTAAAATATTGAGTGCATATGCTTATTTGACATAAATTCAATTCAATTATTTCCATTCATCATGGGCACAAATGATAATCATAAGAACATTCCTACATCACATGATGTAGCTCCTGAAGAGAGGGAAATTTTAAGAGAAAGAAAAAGAAAAAAAAAATAAAAGGGTAGTATTTGCTTGATCTTATGAAGACATGTAAGGGCCAAAAAAATAATTACAAAACACTTCATTCCTATTTTTTCTAGAAGTAAGGCAAGTTGAGTAAGAAGCTTCTATGACTTAAACTAGAATAAGCAAAAAAGATTGATAGACACAAGTACAATAAGGAAAAAAAATAAATGCTCAGGTTTATAAAGAAAAATCTTATTTCCAGTTCTAGTCAGAGATAATAGCTTTATTGCATAAATGTAGGATCGAGCATCATAAGTCTTCATCATACCAAACTCACGCAAGCAAGTAAACAACATACTTGAAGTAACTATTGAGAATGTCATAAAAATCCTTTTAAAGATTAGACCAAGCAATTTCCATTTACTTTATAGAGATATTAGACCCTAATATGACCTTCAATAGATGAAAGACCATTTTCACTTATGTATGGAAGTGAAGCAATATTCTTACTCATAGAAAATAAAGTCTTTAAAAAAGAAGAGATTCTTCATTCCATACTCAAGTGATTCGATGAGGGATAATTAAGACATTCAACAAGAAATTCAAGCTAGAAAAAGGAAGGTTAAAGATATGGTTTTGCAACAAGCAAAGGGTATAGTGTTAGATCTAAGAGAAAAATTTAGGCTAAATTGGAAAAGACCCTATTTGGTTAGACAAATTCTGCCTAAGGGTACTTCAAAGGGAATGAGTTCACAGAGCCCATTATTTTGGACTATCTCAAGAAATATTATCTTTGAACAAAATAAATAAAAATAAAAAAATAAAATTCTATTGGCTAGAAAACTCGAAAATATTGGTTAGGTAAAAATTAGGACATTCTCGCTGTTCAGAAAACCTATAAAGGGCTAGCAGGTAAAAATTAGGGAAAAATAAAAAAGAGGATCTCATTGATTAGAAAACCCATAAAGGGCTAGTTAAGAAAAAATTAAGAAAATAAAAATGAGAAAAATATTCAGTTAGAAAATCTGAAAGGACTAGATGATAACGTGAGTTGTATCATGTGATGAAGTGAATTTACTCATTTTTGCCCTGATGAATGAATAAAGTTGAATTTGAAATTTTTGTTTAAACACTGCATATTCATCTTTATCATACTGCATAAGTATTTGAATGGAAGGACAAAACAGAATGAAAGCTAAAAATCAAAGCTATTATATCACTATTCTAGTTGCATTGTCTCTTTTTGTCACCTTTATGATTTTGTATAAAAATCCAAGTCACTCAGTAGCTTGAATTCCTTTAAGCTCTTATGGATTTGCTTTTGCATCTTTAATGTGTGGGATTACAACTAATCGGGTTAGTAAGTCAAAAGATCAGCAGGAGTAATGAGCAAATTGAGCTTCTTTTACAGCCAAATCTAAAAAAGAAAATAAGACAAAAATAAGAAAATAAGAAAAAAATTCAGCTTGCTAAGTTAAAAACCCATAAAGGTGGCTTAAGCAAAAATTAGGGCAAGCCTGCTAAGTTAAAAACCCACAAGGGTGACTTAGGCAAAAGTTAAGGCAAGCTTGTTAAGTTAAAAACTTGAAAGGGCAGCTTAGGCAAAGCAAGTTTGCTAAGTTAAAAACCTAAAAGGGCAGCTTAGGTAAAAATAAAGGCATAAGAAAAAAGAAGAAAAAAAAGAGAAAGGAAAAGAAAAATAAAAAGAAAGAAAAGGAAAAAGAAAACAAAAATAAAAAAAATGAAAAGATTTTGGTTGCACACATGAAGAAAAAGAAGAATGCTAGAAAAGAATTGATGAATCTAATCGGAATAAGAGGTATGGGTTCTCTAAG
The DNA here is from genome assembly GCA_947683625.1 of Mallotus nudiflorus. Lineage (NCBI taxonomy): Eukaryota > Viridiplantae > Streptophyta > Magnoliopsida > Malpighiales > Euphorbiaceae > Mallotus > Mallotus nudiflorus. The sequence continues at coordinate 1,297,877 of CANTUR010000184.1, forward strand.
AAAATTGATGATCTTAGAGTCACCATCTCCATAAAGGGAATTATCAAAAATCTAGGGTAGAAATGTAGCTCTGGGGGCAAAAATGTAAATTAGTCAAGAGCAAAATAGTACTTCTACATTCAAAGATAAAGATGAGACACTGAAGTATAAAACTCAGTACAAGAATTCTAGGGGGCAGAAAAAAGTGAATTACAAGTACACAAGTAAATTAGTTCTCATATAGTAAAAGTAGTAGCTAAGGAAAAGTTCAACAATCAATCATAAGCTCTTATGTTAGGCCATGGACTCCACCTGTTAGCTTGATCATTTATTCGATGAATTGTATTAGAAGCTCTAACATTTAAAGTACCAATATAGAAGCATCTAATGTTGAAATCTACAAGTTATTGATGAAGCGCCTTATTCTCATGCTCTAAGCCATGCACATAGCTTTGCCCCTTAAAAGAGTATTAGGATCATGCATATCATACATATCATATATACACTTGCATACATCTATTGTGAAATACTTGCTCTCCAACTGTTTATGATTTTTATAGTAAAATTTCTTTAAGATAAGGCAATATTGTACAAATACTCTGCTACTAACATTCAAAATTAGTATTGTAAAAGTATAGGAAAGTAGTCAGAGTTTGAAAGAGTGAAGATAGGAAAGGTGATGTTATCAAGATGAACTTAATGCTTAAATGAAACTCTAGAATGTGGAAGTGTAGTAAATCATGGATTGATCTAAAAAGGAAATGTCATTGATAATAGTACTCGTAGAAGCCTCATCTCAGGTAACCTTAGGAGGCTGGATAGGAAGCTCAAACTTTTTAGACTCAATCTTTACCTCTATAGTCTCATGCATTCCTTAGATGGATCAATGGGAATTTGCTCAAAGAGATGCTCCTGAATGCACATTTGATAGCTACAAGTAAGGATGAAATAGTGAATCTCTAGAGAGCTTCTCTCAATTCCCGAGTAGTCATAGCAGAACTATTAAACATTAAAGAATTACAAATCTAGAAGAAGGTACATCCAACATGTGGAATCAGCACTAGCATCACTAAGGTGAAATATAGTCAAAACTGCAACATTCTATCTCTATACGTTTGACTGCATGCATTGCATATGTATGTTTGCATATCACTATTATGTGCATGTCTCACTTTTAGGCATTTCTAAGGTCATCTTTGAATGAACCCCAATGTGCATTATAACCACTCTTGTATAAATCCCAAAATGCATTTATAATGTATGTTCCTAGAATTGCATCATGTATTTACTTAAAGTCCATAAATGGCTATATGGTATTTCCCTTATAGAAATAATATGGCACAAATATATAGCACATTTCATTGCATAATAAATCTATACAACACTTTTTGCTTGTCATTACATGACAACTATAGTACACAACACATTTTGCTTATTGTTACATGACAACTATAGTACACAACACATTTTGCTTTTTCATGGCACATTTTGCCTAACACCACATTTTGGTTATTCAGCACATTTTGCATAACACCACATTTTGGTCATTCAACACATTATGCTTTTGGATGGCACGTTTTTCCTAACACCACATTTTAGTCATTCAACACATTGTGCTTTTGGATAACACATTTTGCCTAACACCGCATTTTGGTCATTCAACACATTATGCTTTTGGATAGCACATTTTGCCTAACACCACATTTTGGTTATTCAACATGTTTTACTTTTAATGACACATTTTTCCTAACACCACATTTAGTTATTTAGCATATTTTGCTTTTAATAGCACATTTTGCTTAACACCACACTTTGGTGATTCAATACATTTTTCCTTTAATGGCACATCTTGTCTATCACCACATACTAGTCATATAACACTATTTCCTTTAACGTTGTGTGGCAGCTAGATAACACTTTTTGCTTTAACGTTGCATGGCAGCTAGATAGCACTTTTTGTTTCAATGCTGTGTGGCAGCTAGATAGTACTTTTGCTTCGATGTTGCGCAGTAGCTAGAAAACACTTTTCACTTTGATGCTGCATGGCAGCTAGATAACACTTTTTGCTTTGATGATGCATTACAGTTAGACAACACTTTTCACTTTGACAATGTGTGGCAGTTAGATAGCACTTTTTGCTTCGACGATGTGTGGCAGCTAGATAAAAATTTTCACTTCGACAATGCATGGCAATTAGATAGCACTTGTTGCTTCGACGCTGCATGGCAGCTAGACAACACTTTTTATTTTGATGTTGCGTGGTAGCTAGATGATGCCTTTTGCTTTGACATTGCGTGACAACTAAACAACACTTTTCGCTTCGATGCTGCGTGGTAGCTAGATAGTACTTTTCACTTTGACATTGCATGGAAGTTAGACAATACATTTCGCAAGGTTATATGCTACGTGGTAGTCATAACTCAATTTTAAATTCATTTAGTTATATGCTACATGATAGTTATATCTTGATTTCAAATTTATTATGTTATATGCTATGTGGTAGCTATAACTCTTTTTTAAATCCTAGTTGCTAGACATTCCATTTGGAATTATATCGTGTTTGTTTTAAACATCATTAAACATTCCGCTGGAACTATAATGCACTTTGTTAGACGCTACATAATAGCTATAATAAAAGTTTAAAAAATCTCTTGTTAGACGCTCCACAGAACCTATAGTAAGATCATAAGTTACTAGGCACTACACAATAGTTAGAGCATCACATTGTTAGACGTCCCATAAGGAATATAGCATGATTCATTAATTATGACACTAGACGTCCTACAGGGAATATAGTGCAATTTGCTAGACATTACATAGTAGTTATAGCATCTCATCGCTAAACATCCAACAGGGAGTATAGCAAAAGTCATCAAACATTGGCACTAGACGTTCCACAGGGAATATAGTGCAATTTGTTAAACACTACATAGTAGTGATATCATCACATCGCTAAACGTCCTATAGGAAATATAGCGAAAGTCATCAAACACAAGCACTAGACATTCCAAAAGGAATATAGTGCAATTTCCTAGACACTAAATAGTAATTATATCATCATATCAGTAGACGTCAAACAGGGAATATAGCAAAATTCACAAATCACTTCGCTAAACATTCGATATGATATATAGCAAAATTCACAAACCATTCACTAATCATCCCATGAGGAATATAGTGAAATTCAGTAAACACATTTCACTAGATGTTCCGTAGGAAATATAGTGAAATTTTCTTAATGTTGCACATCTATATAAAAGAACCAATTATGATTCTACATTTGCTCACAATCAAAAGCCTTAAGACACATAGGTAAGTATCCTAACTCTTCGCTTTTGAAATTATGTTCTTATCTATTTTGCCGCAATTTGTCAAGTAAATCGGTAACTGTAAGCACCCAATTTCTTAATAATTTGAATTTAGATGCGATATAAGACCCAATGATAAAAATTGATTGTGAAATTATATTTATTGGATTTGATTTATTCGTTTGGGATTAAATTATAAATTATTTTTAAGACCTTTTCTTAAAATTTGATTTTTCAAGAAAATAAAAATAAAAAGGAAAACTCAAATAAAAAAGAAAAAAAGAAAAGTTCAAAAAATAATAAAAATTAAAAAAAAGGACTGAAGTTGGCCCAAATGACCAACTTCGGCAAAATGTTTTTTTGGTTGAAAGTAGTACAACTTTGGTACCAAAATTGGCCGCCATTGGACAAAATTTATTTTATTTTCATTGTTGTTGGAAATGTAGATTTCCGACCGGTACCGTAATTTTTTTTTATTATTTTTTGTTTTATTTATTGATTTATCCTAATTTTGGATTGGTTATTATTTTGTTTTATTGGTAAGTACGTTTATTTTTTCAGATAAATAACAATATAAATTGTTTTTTTTTAGTTTTTTTAGGTAAATAATAAAATAAATTATTTTTATTCTGTACCCAATTTAGTATTACAAGAGTGTGTTTTAAAAATACATGGGGAGGCTCTTCTTGGCTTTTTTATTATTTTCTTCGCAGTCTTGATTTTAGCCGTGAGTCAAAATATAATGTTTTTCCTTTTATTTTTTATGTAGTTTTTTTTTTAGTTTTTGGCCATCAATCAGATCAAATAAAATTAAAATTAAAATTATAGAAAAAAACAAACCAAAGCCACAAGCTTTTATCAACGGTGATCACCTTCTGATGGGAATCAATACTGTATCTCATTCTCAAATCTTTATCTCCTTCCTCTTTTTATTTGATTTTATTTTGATTTGATTTTGATTTATTTATTTTCAATCACTTACTGACTAATTTTTTATATGTGTATTTTTATTTTCATGATGAATGAGGTGACATGAACATATTATGAAATATCATCAATGGAGAAAATCCATATCCAAACCCATGAAGATTTATGAAATGCCATGAATTAAAATGTGTACTTACATGTAGTTTTTCTTGTTATTTTTTATTTTGGTTATTATTTTTAGCCCTTTTTATTTTATTTTTGAGGTTGTAATTAATTTTAATTTTAATTTTAGTAGATCATTGCAATAGATCTAGTAGTGGGAATTGTGTAATCTTGTGCATGTATTATGTGTTTTATTTTAATTAATAGGTTAGTAAAATTAGGTTTCAATTGGGTAAATTAATTAAAATCAATGACTTAGAAATCAAAATGAATGTTTTTAAAATTAATTATAATTGAGTGAATAGAATTATGGTTGTTTGTTAATTATTTTATTTGTTAATTAATTGTTTAGGGCGATGAGGTGACATGAACATAGTATGAAATATCATCAATGGAGAAAATCCATATCCAAACCCAAGAAAATTCATGAAATGCCATGAATTAAAATTTGTACTTACATGTAGTTTTTCTTGTTATTTTTTATTTTGGTTATTATTTTTAGCCTTTTTTATTTATTTTTGAGGTTGCAATTAATTTTAATTTTAATTTTAGTAGATCATTGCAATAGCTCTAGTAGTCGGAATAGTGTAATCTTGTGCATGTGTTATGTGTTTTATTTTAATTAATAGGTTAGTAAAATTAGGGTTTCAATTGGGTAAATTAATTAAAATCAATGATATAGAAATCAAAATGAAGGTTTTTAAAATTAATTATGATTAAGTGAATAGAATTATGGTGGTTTGTTAATTATTTTATTTGTTAATTAATTGTTTAGGGCCACTTTAACTACAGTAGGTTTTTTTAATTATTTTTATTCGTTTATTTGCTTGGATTTTATTTTATAAATAAATTAATATTAGGTTTAGTTACTTTTAGGCCCATTTCATAAGTAATTAGGTTTATTTAATTTTAAGCCCAATTTTTTAATAGCCCAATTAATTAATAGGTTAATAGGTTTAATTAATTTTAGGCTTAATTAATTAAAATGAATTTTAGGTCCTTAATTTAATTAGATTTAGGCTAGAAATAAATAGGCCACTTAGTTAATTTAGACATAGGCTCATTTAGATTTAATTAAAATTAATTTAGACTTAACCCATTAATTTATACTCTTTTCCATAACATGTAGACTTAGACTCACTTTGGAATTAAAATAAATTTGAGACATTTATAAAAATACCCCATTTTTAATTGTTGTGAACAAAAATTTCCCAAGTTATCATTTTTTACAAATCTACCCCTTTTTTTTTTACATAAGTGTCCTTCGCATTTTCAAAAATGCCCTGTTTTATTTTAGCATGGTTTCTTCACTATTCTTTCTTCTTCCTTCATCTTTTTTTCTTTTTTCTTTCAGTTTCTTTAAGTTTTGATTTTTAAGTTGGTTTTTTTCCTTTTTTTTTTTCACTGATAATAGCTTGTGGTGTTGTGGAAATTAATTGATATTTTGTTTTAGGTAGTTATTTCTTTTAAGAATCTTATGGTTAACACAAGGTTACAAAATTGTAATCCTATGAAATAGAGAAAATCAAGTCTGAAGAAGAAAAAGGTGTAGGAGTAAAAATGGTAAAGAAGACAATATGCAAGAGTGAAAAAAGCAACATGCAAGGAAGGATAGTAGTGGTGTTTTGGGTAGGAAAAAATGGTTATGAGGGTGTAGATATTGATGTTAGTGGAGGGAAGAAAAAGGTGAAAATAGATGTTGATGAAGGAGATCTGGTGTAAAGGTTGCTACTTTAAAGGTATTTTTTTTTTCATTTTTGATTTAAGTTTTGTTGCATTTTAGTTTATGATTATGTTTTTTTGTTTTGTTTTAGGATTGAGAGCCTTTGTTGAAAACTGATGAGCATTTTAAAGCTAAGATTTCTTGCATTTTATCATTTAGTGTTCTTAAATTGATTAAAGAAGTTTTGAATGGAACTTAGTTGGGTCTTTTTTATGAAACATGTTTTGGTTATTTTTTAGATTGACCAAAATTTAAAGTTTAATGTCAGTTGATTCATCATTTTTGTTAAGGGAATTAAAGCAACCCAATCTGTATGAGTGTTATTTTATTATTTCTGGAAAGAGATTAAAATTTTGGATGGATGAATTTGTGCTAATTATTGAGTTAAGGTGTGTTGGTAACTTTATATTATTAATTGTTTTTTTATAAGAGAATAGGTTGACTACAAAATATTTTGGTGGTTTGAAAAAAATAAACAATCAATATGTGCATGAGTGTTTATTGTCTAAACATTGGGATAATAATGAAGATTATGTTCTGATTGCTTTGATTTATTTCATTGAAGTTTTTTTATGAGTTCTTAGTTGGAAAAGATCGTGAGTAAGAGAGAGTTTGATCTTATTGAATTTGATTTTTGTAATGAGTATCATTAGGGTATGGACATGTTTCATTTAACCATGGAGGATATAAAGGGGAGGCTTTTTTCGAGTGATAATAGAAAGAAAAGTGCTTGGAATTTTTACAGATTGAATTGCTTTCCATATGCTATTCAAACCTAGTTTTATGAATGTTGTCCATTTGTGATTGATAATATCTGTGTATATAATGGTCAGAAGAATCCGCTTATTCCTCGAATTCTCAATTGGACTTATAAATCAAATTAGAGTTATAAGGTTTTGTAGCAGTTGATTTTCAAGGAACCGCTGAATAAGGTAAATTTTATTTTGGTTATTTAATTTTGTTAAGTTTATTTAATTTTTTTATTATTAATAATTTTTAAAATTTTTTTATAGTTGAAATTGAGTAATGTATCTCCTATTGAGGAAGAGTTATCAAGGCTGACTTTAAATGGTTTTTTTGAAAATGGCAAGGAAAATTTTGGTGATGTTAGAAGTTTACCAATTTTAATGATGTTGTAAATGAATTAGCTTTAAAACATGATAGTTTGAGAAATGAATTCAATGATTTTAAGTTGTTTATGGATAAAAAGTTAGATTATGCTTCTTTTTCACTGAAATTGGTTATGGACAAACTTGGGGTTATTTATCCTAAAGATGAATCTGCAAAGGTAATTTGTAGTTTTTATTTTTTATTTTTTGCTTAATATAGTTAAAGGAAACCTAATGTATATTGTTTGCTATAGGATGGAGTTGGTGATGATGAGATTGATTCTAGTTCTTCTGAGAAGAAAGATGATTCTGATGATGAATCATATGAAAGTATTGAGTTTGTTATAAAGGAAAAGAAAGATAATTATGGAAATGATAGAAGCACTAAATCAAGTGTTGTTTGTTTTTTTATATTTTATGTTTAATTTTTTTTTATTTTTTTAGTTTACTTTTAGTTTCTAATATCTTTTTAAATTTTTAGGAAAAGGTGGAGGTGTTGTTAGTGCTTCTTCTTCTGGTTTAAGTGATAAAGCAAAGGCTTCTGAAGAGAAAAAAAGTGAATACAAAGGGAGTGAAGGTAGAGGGAATGGTGGGAATAAAGAAGCTCGTGATTTAAAGGTAGGAGATTCTGTTAATGTATGTTAGATTTGATTACTTTTGAATCATTTTGGTTTCTTTTTTTTTCTAATAGTATTTATTTCTGTTTTAAGGGTGATAAATTGGCTAATGATACTGGTTTGAATTCTAATAGCAAAGATGATTCTGATAATGATGATAATGAAGTTGTGAAGAAGTCTAATATAGTGTGTTATGTTTATTTTGTTTTATTAATATATTATTTTTTATTTTGTTTTAGTTATCAATTTTACTTGTGATATATTATTTTTATTTTTAGGTTGAAGATTCCATATTTGATGACAAGCTTTTATTGTTATTGATAATATTGTAAAAGCTACCTTGAGTAGTGATGTTATGTGTTATTTTATTTTTAATTTTTTTGTTTTTTTTGTGGTTTGTGTTTTTATGGTTGAGCATTGGTTTTTTTTAATAGGCTATTAGAAAAGGTGTTTCTATGTCTGTTTCTAAGGAAGGTGGTGCTATTGGTGGATAGACTATTAATCCTATTGCTGTGGTATTATCTTTATTTTTTTTTAATTATATGTGATTTATTTGGGTTGCCTTTTTATTTCTTTTTAGTTTCTAATAATGTTTAATATATTCAGGTTGATGATGACGACTTTGAGACTCCACTTTTTGATAAAAGGGAGTATAGACCTAATTATGTCATGAAATCTCCTTTAGTGAATAAGTTTGGTTCGTTAGGAGTTAACATGGGGAGGAAGGACATAACTATTTTGAAAAATATACACCTTTTAGTAAGGATATTGGAGAAGCATTAAAATATGAATCTCTTTCTAGTTTTGATGGTTGGATTAAGGCTAGGTTAAAGAAGAAGAACAGATACATTATGGTTTTTTATTTGTTTGTTTATTTAGTTATTTATAAGTAGTTTATTGATTGTTTGTTTATTTTTTTATTTTGTAGGAAGAAGTTGTATTCTGATAAAGATAATTTAATTTCTCCTTGTTTTGTATTTGAAGTTGAGATACTTGTAGCAAAGACATGGTTTTATACTCTGGATTCCCTTAGAAAGATGTTGTATTCTTTTGCAAGTTTTTTATTTTTTGCCAGTTTTTAGTTTTAGAAATTGAACATAAATTGATTGTATACTATATATAAAATAATTATTTGATATTTTGAATTTTTATTTTGCAGCACATGGATCTTTTGTTTTATTATTTGAGGAAAAAAAGGAAAGTGTATTATGACAGCTATGTCAAATATGCTACAATATATAACCAATTTGATCAATATATTTAGGCTTTATATAAGAAATTTTTATTAAAGAACAAGGATTATTGTCTTATTTTTGTTGATTATAGTGCTGCGAAGTACATACTCGGGTATTATATGCCTAGTAACACTGCTTGATATCTTATTGATGATGTGTTGTTTCCCATTCACATTGGAAAAAGAAACATTGGATTTTGGGGCGTTTGAACCTCAATGATAAGTGTATTTATATTTATAATTCTCTGAGGTGTGCAAAGACTAATAAATTAGTAATGGAAGTTTTGGAATCTTATAGTGTTATGCTTTTCTTGCTTTTTTAACTTTTTGATCTATGGGAAAATCGTAATGATATTAATATGAATTCTGAAGTTTATTACTTGAAGATATTTTAAAATCCTTTTGAAGTTATCTTAGTTAATGATCTTCCTTCTGAAGAGAGTAAGTGAGTTTTTTTTCCTTATTTTAGTTTCATTTTATTGATTTTTTATTATTTTTTAGTGATAGTGGAGTATTTATGGTTAAATTTGCTCAATACTTGCTTTATGGGTTGGACATTCCTAGGAACTTGAACATTGATGAGATGAGAAGTCGGTACACTATGAGTTTGTATGCTTATGGCATGATGAAATAGTGTGATTTGGTGGAAAGTGAATATGAATATCAAAAAATGTTGAATCTAAATGAAAAAGGGAAGAAAAAGGTTGATTTAGAATAGGTTAATTGATTAGATTATTTTTCAAGTCTTTTATGAACTGTTGGGTTTTTTTTTTTATGATTTTAAGTTGTCCTTGTTTGGTTATGAAGATGAATATTTGGGTTGATGAATTTGTATTTGATGTTTGTTTATCTATTTTGAAGATAATTGATTTTATAAAATATTTTATTTTAAGCTTACTGTTGTTTTATTATTATTATTTTAAAAATACTGTATATGGTGGAAATTGAATTTTTTATTAGAAAATGTTTATTATTATTTTAGGTTTATTATATTTGTATAAGAAACCTAATGTCAACCAAAAAAAATTCAAAATGGTTTGTGAATTTTAATGAAAAGTTGGTTATTTCATGTAATGAGTTGGCTGAATGTACTTTTAAAAATTATATTTTTGAGCAAATGTAACTGCAACTTGAAAAATTAAAAGTAAATAAATAAATTATTTTATTCTTAGAAGTTGTCAATATATTTGTGAAACCGTTTCAGAAATAGAAAAGAAATGAGAAGGATTCTATTTTTATAGTGAAGTTTAATTCAAGTATATTTATTTTAAATGGAAGTTTGAATGTCCTTAACAGAATTTATACTATATATCATTGAAAGGAAATAGAAAGTATACATGAACTATTGCATGTTTGTTGGATTTCTACAGTTCTTCCTATTATGTCCAAATAAGTTGCTTCTGCCATACTTGTTTTTTATTTTCATTTCCTATGGAGATTTGGCTCTTGTTTTTTTAGGTCTTCCGACTCTAATTCTTGCATTTGGAAGTAGCATTATAATTTCTTTCATGTCATTTGGTATGCACAATGTATATTGACTAAGCAAAGGGTAAACTATAACATTATATGTTACAACCATTGTCTCTGTAGTGTAGAAATGTGATGAATAACTGTAAGGTTCCTATTTTAATTCCTTTAGAATTACTAATGCATGCTCGTAAGTTAGTTGATCAAGTTGAAATTTGTTGCACGTGCATGTTTTATCTTTTAGGTTTACTATTTCATGGTTTTGCTCACAATGAATACTAAAGATTTTATCATTTGATCTTCTGACCTAAAAAGACTAAGAGTTTGATGTTTTATAGTTGAATTAGAAACCAAATTACACCAAAAGGGTTAAGTTTCACTAAAATTAATAATTTTGAAAATTATTTAAGAGTAAGCAGAATTAAAACATGAATGTATTTATTGTATCAAGAAACTAAAAGTATTCAAAAATGATATTTATTTATCAAAATAATTATTGATTGTGTGTCTCATGCATGATATTTGAATTTTGAAAGAAAAGTATTAGATCTTACATTGAATTTTAGAGATTTAATGTAGTTCTTAGTCAGCCTTTCATTAGGCTTTTTTGTAAGCTTTTTTTAATATGCCTCTGGCGATGTCTCTGTTTGTGGAAGTCCATTATTTCATTTGTCCTCTTAATTATTCCAGCAGGGTTGTGACCTATAGTTCCCTTGCATATTTTATTGCTGAGTTGAAGGATTCAGCACTATTTGATGTCATGGTTTTAAATCTATCATTTTGTGTGTGCACCTTCGTCCACTTTTCATGTATAATATTATTTAAGTACTCGTACACTCTTGCATCTACCTTTTCTATGACAAGTATATGCTTCTCAAATTATTCCACTTTGTAACTATTTATAGTTTATAAAACTAGTTCTTTAATTTGCATTGTGCTTTTCTTGAAGTTTGTTTTCATGTTATTCAAGATGTGATAGATGTAAAATGCATGTGTAGCTTTAAGATAAACCTCTTTTATTTCTAATTCTATGTTTTGATGTCTATCAAACATTATGCTTAACTTATCTCTCATTTCTAAGGTTTTTCTCAATTACATAAAAAACCATATCCAAGAGTTGTCATGTTTAGAATCTATAATAGCAAAAGCAAGTGGAAATATTTTACATGCTGCGTCTTGCGTTAAGGTTGTTAGGAGCATGCCTCCAAATTTTGTTTAGAGAAAAATGCCATCAACCATAATTATTAATATGCAGTGCTTGTGATCGACCCAATTTTGGTTTTTTTTCTTTTGTAGCTTCTAGCTTATAGGTTTCTGAAAGACATGGAAATTTTACCAAATAAGGATAAATGATTGGTCTCGGGAGGAACAATATGCTTTTTGATTTTGTGGAGTAGCCACTTAATTTTTAGAAAATCAGGAAATGAAAGGGACAACATCAGGTCACTCAACGAGTACTGCCCCTAATAGAGTTTTTCGGGTTCGGGGGATCGCATCTACTTTTTGACTATTTCTCATTATACGATATTCAGTGTATAGCAACCATAACACCCTATTTTTGGCAATGGCAGTTTGTATAGCATTCACAAAGTACATTAGGTAGTGGAAGATAACAAAGCTAAAATATCATCATTACATTGCTTTCCTAATAAAATATACATAAAAGGAAAAAGGATCATGGATGTTAAACACAACCATGCACGGAGCTTGCCTGATCATATGAATAATAAGATAAGCAATGGACACCTAATTACTTGAAGGAGAAAGCAATATGTACACAATCATGCATGTTTGTGGTGATTATTTATGCTATGATGATATATGATGACAATATAGGGGATGCATGGTAGCATCACTAGACCGAGAATATGATGACTCTAGTTTGGAATATGAACTTTTCACATTATTGATATTTATGGCATGATTTCACTTTTTGAAACTAGAGGATGCAAAATGATGACATGAGATGAGCAAAAATAGAGTCTAAATTATTTATATAGCATACAAATTACAGGTCTCGTAATATAAGCATAATAATATTCACAAATGTTGGTGACAATAAAATAAAATGCGGTAAGATAAAATAAATATGCTAAAATGATTGTGTGGTCCTTAGATTCGACTAAGCTTATGTGGGTTTTGAAGTTGGAGCTTCGAGGGATTATCAAGCTTTCCTCATCAAGAGGTTCAAACTGACATGTAGAATGATGCTAGTTTATATACCTTTGAAGCATGCTTTTGATAAATATGAGGCTATGTTTGGTGGAAGGTAGACCTAATAACCTAAGAAAAATGTATTGGGAGAGCAAAAACTATCTAGAAGTGGGTTTCCAATGCCTTTGAGTAGATAGATTTTTGAGTGTGTGTGTGTTTCCTCTAGCTCCCCCCTCAAAATGTGGTGTAGAGGAACCTATTTATAGTGAAAAATGTGATGAAGAGAGGGGTATAGGCATCATGATATGTGTGTCCTTAGGATGGAGCATGTGACTATACGAAGTGCGCATGGCCATGCATGCTCGTGTGCGATTACGCTCAATTTCGTACATTATACGCTCAATTTTGTGCATTATGCACTCAATTTGGGGCTTTTCTGGGCTATTCCAAGGTTAGTTCCTAGCATTTTTAGGCCTTTAGAATGCGTTTTCATAATTCATTTTGTCTAGTTAGGCCTCAATTTTAACACGTGACACCTAGGGGTGTTTATGCTCACTTTTAAGTGACACGTGCTAACCCTCGAGGTGTTTTGGACTATTTCGGGACCACTTCCGAGGTCTTAGAGCTTCCAGATGCATGCCTGAAGTCCATTTAGTCTAATTTGGCTTTCATTTTAGCTTATGATGCCTAGGGGTGTTTGTGGCTACATGTGCATTTCTAAGCGACATGCGTTAATTCTCAAGTTATTTTGGACTAACCCAGGACCACTTCCAGACGCATTCCTAAAGTCCATTTTGTCAAAATTAATTTTTATTTTTTAAAAAAGTTGGGTCCCAATTTGATAAAGTGAACACTGGCTCAACAAGCTGCATGTTTCGAGAGGAGATTACTTGAAACAAGCCTCTTATTATTTTGATAATTCATATTTCACATGATTGGAGCAAAGCTTAATGACTTAGTGATTGATTTTTCATGCTAGTGGGATCGGGTTAGGGTTGTACACTTCAAAGGTATTACAAACAAGCAGAATTTATTCATTTTAAAGATTCATTTCATCATTGGACCTTTTTTGGGGACAGCCAAATTTGACGTATGACAGTTACCCCCTGCTTCATGTGCATTGCATAGCCACATAGCACTATTGTCAATACACATGAAGCAAATGCAAAGATGCAAAAGAAATCATTTTCTAAGGAGAGAGATACTTACCTGAGTGTTGTGTTGTTGTGATTCGATTATTAGGATACTGCATCAAGTGAATAGATAGATACTGCCACTATAACCTCTTCAGGTGTTAAGTAAATAGATACTGCCACTATAACCTCTTTGGGTGTCAAGCGAATAGGTACTGCCACTATAACCTCTTTAGGTGTCAAGCAAATATGTACTGCCACTATAACCTCTTTAGGTGTGGCGAATAGATGGATACTGCCATTAGAACCTCTTCGGGTGTTAGGTAAACAAGTAGATACTGCCACTATAATCTTTTTGGGTGTCAGGTGAATAGATAGATACTACCACTACAATCTCTTCAGGTGTTAGGTGAATAAGTACTACCACTATAACCTCTTCGGATGTCAGGTGAACAAATGGATACTACCACTATAATCTCTTTGAGTGTCAAATGAACAATTAGATACTGTCACTATAACCTCTTTAGGTGTTAGGCGAATAGATAGATACTGCCACTATAACCTCTTTAAGTGTTAGGTGAATAGATGCTGCCACTATAACCTCTTCGAGTGTCAAGCGAATAGGTACTGCCATTATAACCTCTTTGGGTGTCAGTGAACAAATTAGTTATGATTATAATTGATGCAATGTGTTCTCTCTACCTCTTTTGCTTGGTTATTGGTGCTTCTTAATCTTGATTTATTATGATAACTTTTGAATTTTATTAGTTCACTGTCCTTCTCTTTTTGGTCGGTGATGATGTAGTGATGATGTAATAATGATGATGTCATCAATTGTCATGTTGCATATATTATGTTGATGATTTTGAGTAGGATATCCTTTTAGTGATTCTTCCTTATTTTTCTTCTTCTGGGAGGTGTTGAGTTCTTGAAAATAGCGAGGCTATAAACGGTGTCTTTGGATAGATGTAGTCCATATCAGTGTACTTTATGTGAGTTTAATGCATGTCTTTTGCTCAAATGGAGGTTTAGGACTAGAGAAATGAGTGTGCAAAGCCTTGGGGTGCACATACAATTGTATGGGAGTGCGTGGTCACTTGTTGAGCATGTGATCATGTGCTTGGCATATGGCCATGCACCTTCCCTTTTCTTGGTCTATTTAAGACACCATTTTTGAGGTTTGGGGAAGCTTTTTATGATCTTCTCTGAGTGTTTTCATCATTTCTTGACCATTTTTGAGTTTCAGGTGTTTTCTACTCTATCTTTGCTTCTGAATTTTTATTTTTATCTTCACAAGATGGAGTTCCCTAATAGTCCTAAGTGTTTGGAGGATATCCTTTTAGATTTTGAGGGTGACTTCATAGAGGCTACTAGAGCTAGGACTTCCACTGCAGGGACCAAAACTGATCATGCTTAGGGTTCTCAACTGTCTAGGATTTCTCAAGGAGATCCGATCCCCATGGTTCATAGTTTGGAGACTCATGCTTGGGCTCATCATGTTCACAGGTAGTTCCTCCTTTGTCCCTTGTCTTTCATGAAGTTATTTAACTGTAGGGGTTGTTTGACTGTTTATTAGCTTTTGCTATATTTGTTATTTTTTTCAATTTAGGTTGTCATAGTTATAGTTTTGTAGCTCTTGCTGTGATTGTTAATTTGCAGTTTTATTATAAGTGATGTTAGCCTGATAGCTCTTACTTTAATTTTGTTCTGATTGTCTACTAGTGCTTGCTGTGATGCTTCTTTTTAGCTCTTCTTGATCCTGTTGAATAGTAGAGAAAGAAAAAAAGATGTGTTAGCATTTATTATCTATGTAGATTCTTGATAGTGTACTTGTTATTTGTAGCCTAATAGATCTATTACTATGTTGCCTGGCAGCTTCAACAGGGTTAACACATACTATTAAGGTCTTTCATTGTATATGAAGTAGATGGTTGCAGGAAAGGGTTTTGATGGGATTATTGCTACGCTTTCTTATGACTCGTATGCCTTAAGTCAGATTTCTATGTATGCATTGATTGAGTGGTGGGTAGACATGATGCATACTTTTCACTTGCCCGTTAGAGAGATGACCATCATTCCTCTAGACTCTATTGTTATCATAGGCTTGAGTTTTTTCGGGGAGCTTGTTCCCTTCAGTGAGGATGAGTGTTCTTCTGTGGTGTCGAGGAGGCGCATTACCATAGAGTTACTTGGGGTGCCTACCCCTATAAAATCTAGTTGTTGGTCCTTTGCAAGTATATGGGTCAAGTTATAGAATAGGATTATAAGTCCAAGTATTGTTCTTACAGAGAAGAATTTAAGTACTAGTTCACTTGATTAACTTGCTTATCTAAATTAATCAATCTTCAGGTTATATAGGAATTAAAAATTAAAACTAAATCAAATTCAATAAAAATAATCAATATGTATGCTATGTACTAGAGTTTCTCTTTTCATCTAGATTTGCATTGACTCAAAATCTAATTATTATAATCCAATTCATAGTCATGCTTAAGATGTTACCACTATGATTCTTATAAATCTCTCTCAAGTATCTACAAGGGGAGTTTATTAATTCAATTATGAATTAGAATTTATGGACTCTCGCCTCTTTAAACCCTAATTAATAAATCCTTAAAAGACTTATGCTCTTAAGTTAAATGCAATATTAACTCTTAATTGGTATCTTTACTTAAATTAAAACTTAATAGTTTTTATTCTAGGTCCCTAAATATTAATCTCCTCTCGGTCTCAAACACTTAGCATAAAATAACTTAATTTGATTGTTAAAACCCCTAGGTATAAATCATCTCTCGATCTTAATATACCTGACTTAAATAATTGAATTATTAATTAAGAAAAAGAATAAAAACCATAAGCATGACATGAACTGAGATTATAATTTAAAAGAAATATAAATTCAATACATCTTTAGGTTACTCAGATTACTCTAGTACAAAAAAAACTAAGCTATCATGTTTATGAAGAAAACAAGAAAATAATTAAAAGACAAAGCAATCATGATTAAATACAAGATTAGAAAATAGAAAACCTCATAATCCTTGTTTAATAGACTCCTTGGACTGCTTTTCTCCTTCACTTTCTTCTTGTATTTCTTATGCTCATGAATGATTCCATCTCTCTGTCATTCAATGATCTTTTCTCTCCTCCTTCTTTGATACTTTTTGATGCTTTTATATCTCCCCCAAGAATTAGGGTTGCACTTAGAATTTTATTAGGAATCTTTAACACACCATCTAGAAAACAAAAGCACCCACCTATTAGTCTCCTGCACATATGTATTTCCATGTGACATGGCCATGCTACTTTAAGTAGCATGGGTGTGTTGGGTCCAACTTGACTATGCATTCCTTTAGCACACCTCGTGCTCTTTTTTCCCTTTGTCTTCTTGTGACATGACCATGCTAAATTGATGGCACGGGTGTGTTAGGTCTAATACGGCCATGTAATCCTTTAGCACACCCGTGCTCTTCTTTCCCTTTGTCTTCTTTTGACATGGCCATGCTAAAGTGATAGGATGACCATGCTTCTTCCTTTAACTCAAGCTTTGACCCATGACATCTTGCTCTTTATGGCACAGGTGTGTTGGGTCCAACATGGTTGTGCCATCTTAATTTCTACAAATAGAATAAAATCAATTAGAAGAATTCTATAATGGACAGAAAATATAAAATCCTTAATTTATATGAATTATGCATGATTATGTATCTATTTTACTTAAAATGAACTGACATCAATTTAATCATATTTAAAATAAGCCTAATGTTTGGTAAGAAAATGCAATTATCAAATTCCCCCACACTTAAATCTTTGCTTGTCCTCAAGCAAGAACCTTATTATAATAATAAAATAAGCATATTAAAAAAAATTAAGAATAGTTCAATCAATATAGTAAAGGGTTAACAGAAATATTATATAGTAAAACTAAGTTAATAATTTAGGAAAAAGATTGTGAGTTCTACCAAGTGAAGCATACATACCTCTCAAATGAATTATTCAAAAGAATTTATGACCTAAAACTTATAAACCAAGGAAAGTCAAATACATTTAAATTATTAGTCAATCCTTAAGCTAATTATAATAACTATATATATATATATATATATATATATATATATATATATATATATATATATGGGATTACAATCCTTCCCAATATTAGTGTTCCCTACTGTTCCTGTATTACTAAGTATGAATATCGCCGTTAGGTACCTTTTGATTACTCATACTTAAATTTGAGCATTGGAGTAGAATGGAGCTTTTGTTTCTATTTTTGGCTTTGATAACTTTCTACTCCTCTAATCCTTTTTTATTGTGCTTTATTTTTCTTGGCCTTTTATTATATGCAAGAATTTGTAGGCCTTGTATTTTGCACATCTTTAATAGTTGAAGTACCATATACTAGGAGAAAGGTTTTTCTAATAACAAAAATCTATCTAAATCTCCTTGGTTACACAAATTTTTCCCAAAAATTCTTTAAATAAATCAAAAGAAAGGTATATATTTTAAATTGATTAAAAGTTAAAAAGTCTAATTTTCAAATGATTAATAAGGTTTTAAACCGTATACTATAAGTATTAACCACATATTATACCAACTAAACTAGCTGAATTCAATTTTAATATACAAAGTTTATAATTATAATAAGTTAGCAAAAATAAAAGTATGGGTAACATTATCGAAAAGGAATTTAAAAAAAGGATGACAATTAAAAATAAACCAAACAATAAAATAACAAAAATAAATTAACTTATAAAATTCTGAAAAGAAAATACTAAAAGTTAAAGCAAATAAATACTCCCCCACACATAGATTGCACATTGTCCTCAATGTGCTATAAGCGATGACTAAACTCGGGTGCTAAAATATTAAAATAAAAGGAAAGGAAATAAAAAGAAAAATAGAAAAAGAAATAGCAAAATATAAAGTGAAATGCATGATACTAAAAAAAGGATTTTTTTTAAAAATGTTATGTACATTTTGGAGAGGGGTAAGTCAAAAGGTTGTCTTTTTAAATTTTGAAATAGTCAGGGCTTGTTCACATGGGAGAGTAGTGAATGGCACATGAGGTTTTGGCTTCTTATTGCATGGCCGTGCTATATGTTAAGCATGCCCATGCTGGGTATGGCACGGGCATGCTAATATGTAGCACACCCGTGCTATATTGTCACTAAGAATAACAATTTCACAGTTTGATTGCACAAGTGTGTTATGAATTGGCACACCCGTGCTTAATTTTCCTTTAATGTTGCATGCATGGCAATTTACTTGTAACACTACTCTAAAGTTTGTAGCACCTGTCCCTACCTTATAATTAACATTTAAAATAAAAAACACTTAAGCACACACATGAAAATGCACAATGTAGTATCTAAATAAAGAAAAAAGTAAAGAAAAACTTCCTTAGTTAACTTTCATTTGCTATAGCACTTAAAATCTATCAATCATTTTAAACACCAATGTTGACCTAAGAAGTGTCTTTGTCACATGTGTATACCTGGTATCTAAAATTTATACATAGGGAACAAAAAAACTTTTATGTTAGGTGATCAAATAACTATAAAAAGAAAATTATGAGACAAGTAAATAGATAAAACTTAGGTTATCTCCTAAGAAGTGCTTTGTTTATATTCGGTCTTAAGCTAGACTGTTGCCATATGGTTCTTTATTCTATAGGTGCCCCTTACAAGTCTTGGTTGCTTATGAGTGGTGGTATCTCATTCCCAAAATACAACTTCAATCATTGCCCATTCAGTTTGAAAGTCTTACTCTTATTGTTTTGGATTTGCACTACTTCATAGGGAAATACTTCAACCACTGTGAAGGGACTAGACCATCGAGACTTAAGCTTTCTAGAGAAGAGGCAGAGTAGTGAATTGAATAAGAGAACCTTATCCCCTTTTTTTAAATGTTTTGGCTTAATCATTGCATCATGACACTTTTTAGTTTTTTCCTTATAAAGTTTGGCATTTTCATAAGCCATATTCCTGATTTCCTTAAGTTCATTTAGTTGAAGAAGCCATTTTTCACCCACTTTCTTGTAGTCCATATTTAGAGCTTTGATAGCCCAATATGCTTTATGCTCAAACTCTATTGGGAGATGACATGCCTTCCTAAACACCAATTGATATGGTGACATGCCGAGTGGAGTCTTAAAAGTAGTTCAATAGGCCCAGAGCGCATCATCAAGCTTAAATGCCCAATCTTTCCTCAAATTATTCACCGTCTTCTCCAAAATCTTCTTCAATTCTCTATTACTCATTTTAGCTTGGCCATTTATCTGTGGATGGTAGGGTGTAGAGACCTTATGCTTGACATCATATTATGATAAAAGGATTTCAAACTGTTTATTGCAAAAGTGGCTTCCTTCATCACTTATAATGGCTTGGGGATTCCCAAATCTTGTGAAGATCTTTTTCAAGAACTTGCATATTACCTTGGCATCATTAGCAACACAAACCTAAGCCTTAACCTACTTTGACACATAGTCAACATAAATGAGAATATATTGATTCCCAAGAGAGGAGGGAAATGGTCCTATGAAATCTATACCCCACACATTAAAGACTTCAACTTCTAAAGTCCCTATTTGTAGCATCTCATCTTTCCTTGAAAGTCCCCCACTACATTGATGCTTGTCATAATTAATGATAAAGTCTCTAGCATCCTTAAATATAGAAGGCTAGTATAATCCACTTTTAACTATTTTAGCAGCCTCTCATTTTGTCCATAGTGTCCATTATAGGGAGAACTATGATAGTGGTGCAACACATCATATACCTCTGAGTCAAGAATACATCTTTACACCAAACCATCTTTGCATAATTTCTATAAATAAAGATCATCCCACACATAGCTCTTTGCATCATGCATGAGCTTTTTTCATTGTTGATACGAGAAGTCCTTAGGAAGTTGTCCATATGAGAGGAAATTTGCCAAGTTTTCATACTAGGGAATAAATGCAAGTGCAAATAGTATTTCATTTAGAAAAGTCTCTTTGATAAATGTCTCATTAATGTTCCACTTTTCTAGGTGAGAAAGGTGGTTAGCTACTAAGTTCTTTGAACCTTTCTTATCTTTTATCACCATATCAATCTCTTGTAGCAAAAGTACCCATCAAATCAACCTTGGCTTAGAATCTTTCTTAAACAATAGATACTTGATAGCCACATGGTCTATGTACACTATCACTTCTGAGCTTAAAAGAAAAGACTGAAATTTATGGAAAGCAAACATAATAGCTAGCATCTCCTTCTCTATTATGGCACAATTGAGTTGTGCTTTTAAGAGAGTCTTGCTAGCATAATATATTACATGCAACCTATTGTCTTTGTGCTACCCTAACATAGCTCTTATGGCTTGGTCGCTAGTGTTGCATATAAGTTCGAATGTAAGTCCCTAATCTGGTAGTACCACAATGGGTGTTGATGTGAGTTCCTTCTTTAACCTATCAAAAGCATATTTGCACTCATTAGTGAACTTAAAAGGGACATCTTTTTCTAATAGATGAGAAAGAGGTTTAGAAATCTTAGAAAAATCCTTGTTGAAGCATCTGTAAAAGCTAACATGTCCAAAGAAGCTTCTAACACCCTTCACATTGGTTGGATAACTGAGATTTTCAACCGTCTCTATCTTGGCTCAATCAATCTCTATTCCTCTTGCTAAGATCTTATGTCCCAATACTATGCCTTCACTTACCATAAAGTGGCACTTTTCCCAGTTTAATACCAAATTAGTTTCCTCAAATCTTACTAACACCTTCTCCAAGTTATTGAGATAGCCTTTAAATGAGTCTCTAAACATTAAAAAGTCATCCATGAAAACCCCCATGATATCCTCAACTAAGTCTGAGAAGATAACCATGATGCAATGTTGAAATGTGGCAGGGCGTTGCATAATCCAAAGGGCATCCTCCTATAGGCGTACGTGCCATATGGACAGGTGAATATTGTTTTCTCTTGGTCCTTTGAAGCTATGGCAATCTAGTTATAGCCTGAGTAGCCATCAAGGAAGTAATATATGGCCTATAATTCTCTCAAGCATCTGGTCAATGAATGATAAAGGGAAGTGATCTTTTCTCGTGGCATTGTTGAGCTTCCTATAGTCAATGGACACCCACCAGCCATTGGCAACTTTTATCAGGATTAACTCTCCTTCATTTTTCTCCATTATAGTCATTCGCCCTTTTTTTTAGCACACATTATATTGGGCTCACCTAACTAGAGTCTGAGATTGGGTATATAATACATGTATGAAGAAGCTTTATGATCTCCTTTTTCACTACTTCTTGCATGTTTGGATTCAACCTTCTCTACCATTCAATAGTAGGCTTGTACCCTTCTTCCATCAGTATTTTATACATACATTAGGATGGGCTTATTACCCTAATGTTGAAAATTTTCCACCCAATAGCTGTCACCCTTCTCCTTAACATTTCCACAAGTAAAGTTTCTTGCTAAAAAAATGAGTTTATAAGGGATAATAACTGGTAGAGTTTGGTTGTCTCTTAGAAATGTATATCTGAGGTGAGGTGGTAAAGGTTTCAATTCAAGGGTAGGTGGTGAAATAATGGAAGGCTGTATGGGCTGGATATTCAAAGTTAGAGGTACATGCTTTTGAGGATCTTCAGTTTAGGAAGGGTTAAGCTTAGGAACTTCTTTCAAACCTTCCTCTACTTGTGGACTATCTTTAGTTGCTTAAAGTTGAGCATGGAAAACTTCATCCACATATTTTCCTACTACATCGAGGCACATGTAGAAGTCTCCATCAACAGGTTGCTGACTCACCTTATAAATGTCAAAGACACACTTTTCTTTGCCTGCTCTCAAGGTTAGAGTTCTTGCATGCACATCAATCAAGGCTTTTAAAGTATATAAGAATGACATGCCTAATATCAGAGGCACCTCTTCATCCTCTTCAAGTTTAGAATAACAAAATTGACAAGGAATATAAAATTGCCTGCCTTTACCAACACATCTTCAATAATCCCCAATGGTTTCTTAGTAGTACATTTTGCTAGTTAAAGAATCATACTCATGGTTTTAACCTCCAAATTTAGCTTCCTATAAATGGACAGGGGCATAAGGTTTATGGAGGCACCCAAATCACATAATGCTTTTTAATATTATATATTCCCTATCTCACATGGGATGGTTAGGCTTTTAGGGTGCCTAAGCTTACATGGAAGCTTTTTTGAGATCACTGCACTACATTCCTTAGTCAAAGTAATAATCTCCATTTCTTTAAGCTTCTTCTTATTGGAGATCAATTCTTTAAGAAACTTTGTATATTTTGATATCTAAGCAATGACTTCCAAAATAATAGTCTCCATTTCTTTAAGCTTCTTCTTATTGGAGATCAATTCTTTAAGAAACTTTACATATTTTGATATCTAAGCAATGACTTCCATGAAAGGTATGTTAACCTGGATCTTTTTAAGCATATCCAGGAATTTTAAAAACTGAGGATCAAATTCTTTCTTTTTCAACCTCTGTGGAAAGGGAATGGGTGGCTCGTATACTCTTTCTCTGCTCTCTTTAGCTCCCTTTAATCTTTCTTTATTCACCATTTCTCTTGAACTCTCTTTAATCATGGCTTTTTCTTAGTTGCTTGAGTTGGACTCCATAGGCATCTTTAACTCTTTTCCACTTCTTAGGGTTATAGCTTTCACTTGCTCCCTTGGATTTGTCTTAGTATTACTTAGCAAGTTACCTTGGTTGCATAACATTTGTGCATTAGCTATCTAGCCTATTTGCACTTCCAGATTATGAATGGAGGAAGAAATTGATTATCTTTCTAAATCTATTCCACCTTGCCTCTAGCTTTCAGTTTGAATCCTCTTAAAGAGTCATCCTTTTGTCCATTATTTCCATGAACTTGTTTAACTTGCCTTTGATAGATGGATTCTAGTTCTGTTGAGCCGGTTGGTGTAGATTCTAAAAAGTTAAGTTTTCAAAACCCGGTAGTGGTTGTCTATTCTATCCTTGCTCCCCTTAACTTTTCCATGAAAAATTAGGGTGGTTCCTCAAGATGAGTTATAGGTATTACTGTAGGAGTTGCCTTTGTTTTGCATATAATTGGCACTCTCCATATTCTGTATAAGTATGCACTCATTAGTCCTATGATCCCTTTGGCATAACTCATAGTTTAAAATTACGAAAATAGCTTTCACATTCATCTTCTTTAGCTCATGAGTTAAAGTGTTAACTTGGTTATAACCATAGTTAACACGTCAACTCCCATCATACTTTATTTTTTTGTTATCATGGCCCTTTCATTATTCCATAGGTGTTGAGCTATAGCAATCTCTTTAAATAGATCAAGAATCTCCTATGGCATTTTGTTCATGATGGACCCTCCATAAGCTGCATCTATATTACACCTCATCATTGGATTAATGCCCTTATAAAAAAACTGCACCAAGTCCTAAGTAGGAATTAAGTGTGAAGGATATTATTTTTATAAGTCATTGAACCACTCCCAAGCTTCAAACAGTGACTCATCATCCCTCAGGTAAAAGGAATTAATCTCACTTCTAATTCTTAAAGCTTTAATAGGAAGAAAGTACTCATTGAAGAAGACTGTGTACATCTCATTCCAAGTTCTGATAGAGTTTAAAGGTAACCCTGCAAACCACTTAGCTACCTTGTCTATGAGGGATAAGGGAAACATAATAAGGCAAATAGCTTCTGAAGATACTCCATTCATTCACAGAGTTCCACAATAATTCATAAATCGATGCATTTGTAATGGGGTCCTCTAAAGGTAGTCCATGAAACTGTGAACTTTGGATCATATGAATCATGACAGGTTTGATCTCAAAGTTATTTACCATAATCACTAGTGGCACAATTATATTTTGATCTTATTGTATATTAGAGTTCTGACATTCTCTCATGGTCCTATTGCCCATAGGGTCTTGGTACTGGTTGAGGAAGAAATTTGTGTTATTTGGATTGTTGTTGTTATTAGCCTCTTCTCCTCTACCATTTTTATTATTAGGCTCATTTCCTTGATTCATGGTTACTTATTGTTCTCTTCTCCTTCTGTGGAATGTTCTTTCAATTTCAGGATCGAGTGCTTCAAGCTCTTTAGTACCGTAATCAAGGCTTCGAGTTTGACAATACACCAAGTTCTTACAAAAGAAAAGCAAAAAAAAACATAAAACTAAAGGAAAAAAATGTGTAAATTAAACAGTATCAAGCTACTACTAATATTAAACTCTTCCTTAATGACGATGCCAAAAACTTGGTCATTCACAAGTATACAGGTCAAGTTATAGAATAGGATTGTAAGTCCAACTATCGTTCACATAGAGAAGAATTTAATTACTAGCTCACTTGATTAACTTTCTTGTCTAAATTAATCAATCTTTAGGTTGTAAAGGAATTAAAAATTAAAACTAAATCAAATTCAGCAAAAATAATCAATATTTATGCTATGTACTAGAGTTTCTTTTTTCACCTAGATCCGCATTGACTTAAAATCTAATTATTATAATCCAATTCATAGTCATGCTTAAGATGCTACCACTATGATTCTTATAAATCTCTCTCAAGAATTTATAAAGGGAGTTCATTAATTCAATTATGAATTAGAATTTATGGACTCTTGCCTCTCTAAACCTTAATTAATAAATCCTTAATGGACTTATTCTCTTATGTTAAATATGCAATATTAACTCTTAATTAGTATCTCTACTCAAATTAAAACTTAACAGTTTTATTCTAGGTCCCTAAATATTAATCTCCTTTCGGTCTCAAACACTTAGCATAAAATAATTCAATTTGATTGTTAAAACCCTTAGGTATAAATCATTTCTCAATCTCAATACACCTAACTTAAATAATCAAATTATTAATTAAGCAAAAGAATAAAAATATAAATATGATATGAACTAAGATTATAATTAAAAAGAAATATAAATTCAATACATCTCTAGGTTACTCAGATTACTCTAATACAAAATCAAACTATGCTATCATGTTTATAAAAAAAGCAAAAAATTAAAATAAAAAGCAATTATTATTAAATACAAGATTAGAAAATAGAAAATCCCCTAATCCTTATTTAATAGACTCCTCGAATTACTTTTCTCCTTTACTGTCTTCTTATATTTCTTATGCTCATGAATGATTCTGTCTCTTTGTCATTCGATGATCTTTTCTCTCCTCCTTCTTTGATACTTTATGATGCTTTTATATCTCCCCTAAGGATTAGGGTTGCACTTAGAATTTTACTAGGAATCTTTAACACACAGTCTAGAAAATAAAAGCACCCACCTGTTAGTCTCCTACAAATGTGTATTGCCATGTGACATGACAATGCTATTTTAAGTAGCACGGTGTGTTGGGTCCAACACGGCCATGCTAAATTGATGGCACGTGTGTGTTGGGTCCAACACAGCCATGTATTCCTTTAGCACACCCGTGCTTTTCTTTCACTTCGTCTTCTTGTTACATGGCCATGCTAAATTGATGGCACAACCATGCTTCTTCCTTTGACTGGATCTTTGACCCTTGACATTTACTCTTCATGGCACGGGTGTGTTAGGTCCAACACGATTGTGCCATCTTAATTCCTACAAATAGAACAAAATCAATTAAAAGAATTCTAAAATGGACAGAAAATATAAAATCCTTAATTTATATGAATTATGCATGATTATGTATCTATATAACTTAAAATGAACTAACATTAATTTAACCAAATTTAAAATGATCCTAATGTTTGCTAAGAAAATGCAATTATCAGTTGTCCATAGCTCACTCGCTGCATCGAGTTTGTCTCCACCATTCAGACGATGTATGATGCTGATCTTGTTTCAATGGAGCAGCTAGCTCATTGCTTCATTTACTATTTTTTGAGTGCTATCACCTTCCCAAATCCTTTGGGTATAGGTAGTCTACGGTTGTTGCCTGTCCTGAGAGACCTAAATAGCTTATTAAGGTACTATTGGGGTACTGCCACTTTCACCTACATGTACTCAGGGTTTAGATGTAGCATGTTGAGGTGGCTTGAGGATTTGTAGGTGCCTATTTATGTTGTATATGAGTAAGAGTTCTTGTATTTGTCCTTTACTCTTAGTCTTTTGCTTATTTTTTCTAAATTTTTGAGTTCTAATTTTAATAGATTTGGGCTTATGAGTTTGGGGTTCTCTCTCATTCGATCATTGAGTATCTTCTTAAGGATGGTTTTCCTCATTATTCTAGCTGGATTAGGAAGACACCTTATTTGGTTGAGGATTATGCAGAGGCCTAGGACTATATGCGTAGGCTATCGCCTGGATAAGTATGCTTAATTCCTGTTATATTGGTTATGTCATTTTTGGAAGATTCTTTATTCACTTTTTCTTTTTAAGTAGATCCTCCTTCTTTAGTGGGTGGAGAGGTCAGATTGGTTAGCAGCTAATAGAGAGATGAGTGTTGCCCTCTAGCCTCACTAGAAAGGTGTGGTATCTAGGCTAGTGAGTCCATCATTGGTGGGATGGTCCATTTAGGAGGAGAGTCCATATTGCTCCTCATAATGACATTTTCTAGATTCATGAGCTTAGTACAAATGAGCTTGCTACCGCCATGATAGGGTATCCTTCTGAGAGTCTCCTGGAGGGTGCATGATCTCTTTATGCCTATGTGTTGATCCTGTAGCTTACTGATGCTATGTCTGGTGACACCTTTCCTCCACCTCCACCTCCACCTTTTTAGGTAGATGGAACTTGTCCTTCAGATTTGAGGGCTAGACCATCGTGTGGATCATTGAGTGTTGCTTCTTCCAGTAGGCTTTTATTCCTATTTTGTAAAAGCATGTAACAAACTTTGTTAATGATAAGTTATAATTGACATGCTTGTGGGGACTTACCTACAGTGATGGGGATCTCATCGGAAAAGATCATGATCCCATTTTAAGGAGGTTGAGGGCACATTTCGTACTAAGGTGACTGCCCATACTAGCGGTGTAGCTTTTGGTGGGGTTGTTCTTGGTGACTTAGTAGTTAGGTCATCCTTGGTTTTATCTGGGATGTACATCTTTGGCAGAGGAGTGTATCTTGATTTGCCTCGTCCTAGCTTTCCTTAGTCAGACGTTATCCCTCCTGATGATTCCTATGTTCATGCTTTATTTCACTTATTTTGCCTTTGTTTTGCCTATTTGATGATTGTTGCTTGACTTATTTACTTTTTTTTTGTAGATACTGTCTCTTTTGGCTAGTACTGAATACTGTTGCAAGGAGTGTACAACAACACTTCATGGAGTTTATAAGCAATCAAAGGGTATGCCTTCTTTTATTGCACCTATTTATTTATGCACATTTTTTTTATGTATGTGAGTATGATATGTAATTTTTATGCAATGCAGACTGAACATTTCCATGATAGCCATGAGTGGGAGCGGGAGCGCATAGCTTATTGTGATCATATTGGTGAGCTAAAGTCACAACTAGCATCCTTCACGATGAATGATGAGGAGCTTGGATTAGATGATAGGGATGCTTAAGTAGGATTGATGCTTGCTTCTGATGGTAGCCACGATCGATGTAGTTATTTTTGGAGCTAGGTGTATGGCTTTTTTAGCTTGTAGTTGCTTTACTGTATCATTTTCCCAAGGTAATGGACTTTAGGTGTTGTATCTGGGCATTTGTCCTACGTGTTGATGATATATGTATGATGATGACTATAGTATATATGCTTCTTACCATTGCTATTCCTGGTGATGTTTGCCATTGCTATTATCTGCCTCTTTTATTTTTCCCTCTTTTGCCTAAGGCATCTCCTTTTGGAGCTTTTTACACTTAGTTGGGTTTTCTTTTTTTTTCTTCCCTCTTTTGCCTACAGTGTCTCCTTTTGGAGCTATTCACACTTAACTGGGTTTTTTTGTAGAGGCTTCAACGATAGTGGCTTATCTTAAGGATAGAGTTCAAAGAAGATAGCAAGAGCTATAGTCATGTAATAAAAGAAAATGAAAAGCATGTTTGATGCAATTCATGATGATAAAATGTGTTGCACTTTTTCAAAGACATTTTGCATAAATTGGCAATTATTCTCATTTCACTAAAATCATTTAAGAAAAGCACAGGTGCTTTCATACAAATTTTGAACTTAAGGTTACCTTTGCCCCTAACTAGCCTTCTTAAGTTTTTTAGTTAAGTATTTTTTATCTTTCCCTAGTTTTTGCTTAGGTTTCCAATGTAGGGTTTTCAACTTAGTGGGAAGTCCCTAATTTTTGCATGAGCAGCCATCTTTAGGTTGTTAACTCAGCATTTTTTTTTGCCCTAGACGTAATACTCCTTCAGGCAATTTATATTAATAAGTTCAGAGAATTCATTACCTTTAGAATCCATTAGCTCGACTGTACCTTTCGATAGGATATGTTTAACCAAGTATGGACCTTCCCAATTTGGTATAAATTTCCCTCTAGGTTCTAGAACATTCTACCTTGCTTGCTTTAATAACCAGTCTTATACTTTCACACTCTTATGTTTTACCTTTCTATTAAAGGTTTTAGCTAGCCGAGCCTGATATAACTATGTATGGTATAGAACCTTTAGCCTTTTATTGTCCAAGAGAGTGAGATTATTGTGCCTCTGTTGACCGCATTGTACTTCTAGCAATTTAGATTCGATTGCTACCTAAAGAGACTTGATTTTTATTTCAATTAGAAGTACTTCTTCTGACCCTTATACTAGTGAGAAAGGAGTTGCTCTGGTTGAAGTTATGACTGTTGTTCGATAACCCCATAAGACATATGGCAATCTATTTGTCCAATCTTGGTAAGTCTGAGTCATCTTTGACAAAATATTCTTGATGTTCTTATTTGCAGCTTCGATGACCCCATTTGCTTATGGTCAGTAAGGAGAAGATTTATGGTATTCCACCTTATAACTCCTTAGTAGTTATTAAAATACCCATTGGAATTGAACACCATTATTAGAGATGATGTGATAGGGGATCCCATATCGATAGAACATATTTTGGTGAACTTAGTCACTTGCTTGACTCCTATTTTTATGAATGATTCTATTTCGACCCACTTGATATAGTCTTCTATCATTGTCATCCATAAGAACCCTTGTTTGATTAGCTTCTTAGCTAGGATTTCTCCGTTTATATGTAGACTCTAAAAAAATTTATGTACTTCTTCTATTGCTCTTAGAGCCTTAGTTTCATCTAGACATCGGAGCTGTAACCCATCTAAAGTTTTTTTGTAGAACACACCCTAGTGTGATGTGAATTTTGATGCTATTCATTGGATGATTACTTTATCTTTTTCACTTGCTTGATTGGGATAGGCTCATTTCTTTAGATATCTCTAGATGTTGTAGAACTAGGGTTTTTTTAACTATTTCTATCTTTGATATTCTGTAGTTCTTATGATAGAGTTGTCCCAATTTGAGTAGGATTAAAGGCTTCATGGGCATTTTGGATGGTCCTTCCCACACTGATTCTAAGGAAGCAAGTGCATCTACCATATGATTATGGTTCATAGGGAGATGAATGAATTTGATTCTTTAGAAGGACATGGTAAGCAGCTTTAAGTGATCCAGGTAAGGTTTTAAGTGTTGCTCTTTCAATTCCCACTCTTTTGTTGCATGATTGATTACCAGTATGGAATCTCCAAAGATTTTAACTTTTATAACATTTAGGGCTATCAATGCTTTTATTCTGAGTGTGCATGCCTCATTTTCTAGTTCATTATTTATGACTCTAAACTCAAGCTTTTTGGTAATTGGTATTATTTTTCCTTATGGAGATTGTAATATGACACCAACTCCTATGCCGAACTGATCAATTGCTCCATCAAAATACATCCACCATCCTTGAATCTTGATGGTTGAACTAAAGTCATCCACCATCTTTTACTTCCTTCTTAGTTAGGTATTGTATATGCTATTTTATTAATATCATGAGCCACTTGGCAAGTTTTCCCACCAGGGAGAGAGCTCTATAAAGGTACTTTGTTAGATCCATTTTAGACATGACCTAAATTCTATAAAATTGAAAGGAATGTTTGAGTTTCTTCATTTCCCATACTATTGTTAGGCATATCTACTTGACTTGGCTGTACTTTTCCTCATACGACAACATTTTCTTAATTAACTAGTAGACTGTGTGTTCTGCTTTCATTTCTCCCTATTGGGCTAACATTGTGTCGATTGTATTTCCTTTGATGGCTAGATACAGGGTTAAAGGTATCCTTGGTTTAAGTGGTTTCAAAACTGGTGGGTTAACTAGGTAGTTTATGATCTTATCGAATGCTAATTGACACTACTAGTTCCACTCAACTGGCTGATCTTTTTTAGTAACTTGAAGATTAGTTCACATGACTATTAACTTTGCAAAAAATCTGCTGATGACTTGTAGTTTCCTTAGAAACCCTCTGATTTCTTTTTCTATTTTTGGCATTGGCATCTCTCTCACTGCTTTTGCTTTGTCTAGATCCATTTCAATCTTATTCTGACTAATAACATACCCCAACATCTTTCCTAAAGTGACCCTGCATGTGCATTTCTTCGGATTAAGCCTGAGACTGTACTTCTCAATTCTTTTAAGGAACTTTTTAAGATCAAATAGGTGTTCTTCCCTGGTCTTTGACTTGAGCATTATGTCATTAATGTACACTTCTACTTCTTTATGTATCATGTCATTAAACATTATAGTTCCCATTCTTTGGTAAGTTGCTCCTGCATTCTTTAAACTGAAGGGCATTACTCTACAGCAATAAGTGCCCCATTCTATTATGAAAGTTTTCTTTGCTTTGTTGATGATGGCCATTAGGATCTAATTGTACCTAAAGAATCCATTATTGAAGGAGTACATTGCAAATCTAGCAACGCTATCAACCAATATGTCTATGTGAGGTAGTGGGAAATTATCTTTTAAGCAGGCCTTATTTAGATCTCTATAGTCGATGCAAATTCTAACCCTTTCGTCTTTCTTTGGTATTGGCACTACATTTGCTAACCATTTTGTATAGTCTACTACCTTTAGGAATTTTGTTTTGATATGCTTCTCGATGTCTTCGTTCACTAGTTGGGCCTATTCTAGTATAAGCCTTCTCAATTTCTACTTTACTGGTTTACAACCATCTTTGGTAAGGATGAATTATTGAGCAATGTCTCTATCAATACTAAGCATGTTGTCGTACATCAGGCAAATACTTTTGAATATTTTTTGAATATTTTTTCAATTTCTCTCCTCTCTTTAAAGGTAACATCTTTCAAAATATGCAAAATTCATGGTTCATATTCCATGCTAATGTTAAATAATTCAGTGCATATAGAATGAATGTCAAATATGCTAATGTTTTGATTAATGCAATGCACACTACCATCAGGAAAGACATCAAATAGGTAAGCAAAAACTAGTTTCATTTCATTAACTTTAGAGTTTATTACATCATCAGTTTCAAACAAAGAAAAAGTACAAAGATCATCATCAACAATGTCTTTAAATAGGATGTCATTAATGTTTGACTCGAGGATGGCAGAAGCTTGAGCATAATTGACAATCTCACTCTCAAATTCTAGCTCCAAATTTGTCATTAGCTTATTGATGTCAATCTCAATGACTATATCTAGTGAACATTTTCCCTTGAGGGTGTCATTAAAGATCTCAAACCTTAGTTTCTCCATCCCATTGCTCACCCATTTCTTAGCTTGTCCTTTATAGACTCAGGTTGAGCTTTCAACCACCAAAGAAATTAACTTGTTAGCCTTAGTGTCCTTTTCAGGATCGTACCTTAGGCCATATTTGTTGGTTTATCCTTGAAAGTCAAGGATTCTTGTGATCCCAATGTTCCTTCCTCCTAGTCCTGTGCTAGGTAGATATTGCATCTTCTTCATCATGGTAGTAACTTTAGGATCAACAAGATCATCACTAATTATAAAAACCTAGAATCCTGGTGGGACCATATTCAGACAGGCAATAATGTTTTTTTAGTAGGGATGGTAATGACCTTTCCATTCTGAGGGAACTTGATCTTTTAATGCACAGTGAAGGGTATGCCCTTTAGTGGGTGGAACTAAGGTCTTCATAGTAGCAGGGCAAAAGTTAGAGGAATGTTCAAGATAGTAAATTCTATTACTGATTTGATATTTCCCATAGTAACTACTGCTTTGAAAGTCCCAATGACTAGCTTTTTTGAATCATCATATGGTTGTATGACCATATTGGATTCTTCCAGGTTTTTAGTATTTATCCTAAACTTATGTAGTAACCTTAGAGGGCAAACATTAATAGCAGATCCATCATCCACCATGACATATGGAGTTTTCTTAGACCTGACAATTGCTTATATGAATAGAGGGTGGTTGTGCGCCCTTCCTTTAAGGGATAAATATTCTTTCAAAAAGGTGATTGAATTAAAGGGTGCTTTCATTAGAGACACTATCATCTTGTAAGGTGAGGCATCAGTGGTAATCTTTACTTCATCTAGTTCTCTGACTAGGGCATCCTTATGCCTTTTAAAGGCCATGAGTAGGTCCTAGATGCTGGATTGTGCCTAAGTCTTCTTAAGTTATTTGAGGATAGTGTCTTCCTCTTTAACTAGAGCTTCACCACTTATCACTTTTTTTCCTTTAAGGGATCTTTCTCTTTCTCAAGGGGTTGATATACTCACTCGTTGCGAGTCATATGGTTGACTGCTAGTGAGGGCTTCTTAGTCACTTGCTTCTCTACTTTTTTACTCCAGTAATAGTCCTAGACAATGATTTCAGGATCATCGAAGTCATACCATACATCGATATCCATGACTTGTAGGTTCTGGAGCTGAATAATGTTGTCCACCCCATCTTTGTTGTCAAATTCTTCTCCCTATCTTGAGGGTACAATGTATTCAAAGTGAGTGTAAGTAACAGAAGGTGAGTTTTTGCCTATGTTTGCTTCTTGTGAGTAAAGATAATCAATCACTTCACCATTCATAGGGAGAGCTGTATCCCTAGCTCTTTTTTGCATCATCAAGTGGGGGCAGAATTTTTAGGGCATCAAAATGTATAAAAAGGTAGAAGGACATTGTCCATCTTTGCTAGAATCATGAGGTTCAAGAATAAGGCTCGAGAGTTTGTCTTGGGTTTCTTGGATGGCTTGGATTGATTGTTCAATAAGGTTTTATAGTAGATTGGAGGAAATCATGTTGATATTTGGTGGAGGCATGTTTCATTAGTTTGGGAGAGGAGTGGTCTTGATGCTAGGTCATTTTTCTAGGTCATCAATCTTTCCAAGGTTAATAAGGTATTGGATTGCATTCTTGAGGGTTCTATATGCATAAGTGGTATGACCAAGCATTTGGTGAAAGTGGCAAAATAAGTTTTGGTCAATGTAACAGGGTAATGGGTTTTGAAGAGGCTTGGGCTCTTACGGCTGTAAGAGGTTCTTTTGTTAAAGTCTTTAGAATACTTTGGATAGCGGGAGGTTGAAGCTTGAGAATTTTCTCAGTGGTCTAATGGCATTAATAAATGGTGGATTATAAGTGTTGGGTTAGTTAGGTTTATTTCTAGGGCTTAGGTAAATGTGTTTTGGATGATTTATTATGTATTGTAGTGGAAGGTGTTTCTAGCTTGTTAAGGTTCCTTATCTTCAATCATAATTCTAGCCTGATAGAGAGCTCTGAAGTTAGGATAATGAGCAAAAATCATCTATTTTCTAAAATGTGGTAATGCCCCTTTGATTATTAGCTCTATCTGTTCATCTTTATTAGGAAAGTTTCTCATTTTGACTACCTTTCCTCACCATTTTATGACATAATTGGAGAAAGCTTCACAAGGTTTCTATCTTGTAGTCTCAAGTTCTCTATGAGTGATGTCTAGCTGAGTGTTATATTCATACTGCTTAATGAACTTTTGAGTTAGTAGTAGCTAATCGCCTTTAATTTAATCCTTAAGGTCAAAGAACCATGCTCTTGGTCCTTCCTCTAATGATGTAAAGAAGAATTGAATAATCTGGGATTCTGTAAGCTTCGTAGTAGCCATGAAGGTAGCATATTGCCTTAAATGGACCCTTGGCTCCCTTATTCCATTAAACTTAGCAAAGTTTGGTGCTTCAAAATCATCTAGAAGTGGTTCATCTTCGAACAGTGCCAGGTTAGTGAAGTATTTGGAGCCATGGGTTCCTTTGTCTTTAAAGGAAAATTCCAATTGAGCCATTTTGTTAGCCAACAATTTAACCTCCCCTACTAATTTAGGCTTGGCTATGTCAATAATTTTTGAAACTTTTAGTGCATTTATGAGATCCTAGCAGTAGTTATTGTCGTCATCAACTTGAATTGGAGTGCGGGGAATTCCCTTTTCTTTATCTACGTTGGAGTGAACAGATGCGAAAGCTTCATTCAGTGGTGTATTATTCCTATCTTGAGCATTTTCAGTCTTAATTTAGGCTTGGAGGATTTTGTCTATGGTTCCATCAGTGAGCAATTTTTGGATCTCCTTTTTTAGTTTTTCTTTGAATTATTAATAGGAGGTATCTTATTGGTCACTCATGTTTGAACTTTGTATTCCTATACATTTATTAAGGTTAGCTAAATGAATGATGCATGATGTGTGTCTGCAAAAGAAAAAGGTGAGCATGTATGCATGGAGTGGATGGATAATCTAATAATGAATGATGATTATTGCTATAAGAAATAGTGGTTAGTACGTGTTATCTACGTGTATGTTATGTATGCATGATTAAGCTTAGAAAGTTGGTTAGTGTTTCTTGCATAGTGAACAAACCAATCACAAGCAAGCTCTTACTTCTAGCCTTATTTCTCCACAAGGTTATTCAGTATCTTTCCTAGGTGGGTTTCAAACCTATAGTCATCAGGGGACTATGGTTTTGCTCTTAGAACTAGGCTATTTCTATTTATGTGGATTAGAACCAAAGGGTAAATTGAGGAATGACACCAAAATTTACTTGATGTAATCATATGATGTTAATGTGGGGGTCAATTGTCTAGCTCAAATGATGTCCAGAGCCCATATGTACCCATATGCATAGGGCCAAGGTCAATCAAAAGGGGTTCGAGTTCTTACCCCCATATCGATATTCAATATGTTTACTAGGAGTCATAAAAGTATTGTTCGATAGTTTACATTTTATTTTTTTCAAAATAAAGGTCCATAATCTAGTTGAATTCCTAACCTGATCATTTAATATGACAAGAATAAATGGATGACATCTTATAGTTTCTATCATCGAGGGATGTAATTAGTTGTTAGTTCACATAAACTATTCAAGCTAAGGTACATGATTCTTATCGTCCCTCATGCTTCAGGCTTGCATGAAGTACATAAGAATCATATAGATCTTAGCATAAACATTCTATAAAAACTGACATTATGACGTCATTTGGTGATAGACACTAGGAGAGTCATGTCATTTATGAATTTTAGGTCAAACGGACAGTGTTAGGATAAGGATAGCATGCACAACTTGGTAGAATCCTAGTGGATGCTACTACTGGCTTATCTATATGAGATGAGTCAGGATGAAAGGATAAATGTTTCTTTAGTGAGAATACCCTTATATGACTAGGGTTATGGACTCTGGTCAAGGAGTCTAGCATTCTTTTGATAACTCGGTGGCCCCCCTCTTTGACTTGGGTTATAGACTCTGGTAATATAAGTCTAGTGAGTTCATGAGTAAAGACTAAAGGTGATAATATCTATCTTCGTCACCACGTGACTTGAGTGGAATCATGGTGGCAATGTCATTCAATGTTATTGAGATTTTAAGGACCAGTGGTGCACGTGTGATGTGTAATGCAAATGCAATGGTGAAGGGCTTTACACGATTGAGTATTACATAATGAGAAATGCTCATTTTTTAGTTAATCTCTCTTACTTAGAAATCCCCAATGGACTCGCCACTGTGAGCGACCCAGTTTTATTTTTTTTTGTTATGTGGCTTCAAGCTTATAGGTTTTTTAGGGACATGGCAACTTTACTGAATAGGGACAAATGATTGGCCTCTGGAGGAATGAGATGCTTTTTGATTTTATGGAGTCATCACATTAGGTCACTCAACGAGTGTTGCCCCCAGTAGAGTTTTCCAGGTTCAGGGGATTGCATATACTTTTTAACTATTTCTCATTATACAATATTCAATGTATAGCTACTGCAACACCCTAGTTTTAGCAATGACAGTTTGTATAGCATTCACACAGTACATCAAATAGTAGAAGATAATCAAGCTAAAATATCATTATTGCATTGCTTTCATAATAATATACACATAAAAGGAACAAAGGATTATGGAAAAGCAAATCTAGCTTAAGTGTAATGAAACTGCAAGGTAAACATGACTATGCACGGAGCTTGCATAATCACATGAATAATGGGATAATCAATGGATACTTAATCACTTGAAGGAGTAAGCAAAATGTACACAATCATGCATGTTTGTAGTGATTATTTATGCTATGATGATTTATGATGACAATGTGGGGATGCATGGTAACATTACTAGATCGGGAATATGATGACTCTAGTTCTGAATATGAACTTTTCATATTATTTATATTTACAGCATGATTTCATGTTTTGAAACTAAAGGATGCAAAATGATGACATGAAACAAGAAAAAATAGAGTCCAAAATTATTCACATAGCATGCAAATTGCCAATCTCATCATGCAAGCATAATAATATTCATAAATGTTAGCGACAATAAAATAAAATGTAGTACAATAAAATAAACATGCAAAAATGATTGTGTGGTCCTCAGATTCAATTGAGCTTATGTGGGTTTTAAAGCTTTAGCTTTGAGGGATTGTCAAGCTTTCCTCATCGAGAGTTTCAAAATGATGCGTAGAATGATGCTAGTTTATATACCTTTAAAGCATGCTTTGACAAAGATAAGGCTAGGTCTGGTGGAAAGGAGACTTAATAACCTAAGAAAAACATATTGGGAGAGCTAAAACAGTCTAGAAGCAAGTTTCCAATGCCTTCAAGCGGACATCTTTTTAAGTGTGTGTATGTTTTCTCTTGCTCCTCCCTTAAAATGGGGTGTAGAGGCACTTATTTATAGTGAAAAATGTGAGGAAGTAAGGGTTATAGGCGGTGGTCATGCTTGTGTAGCTAGGACAGAGCATATGACCACATGAAGTGCATAAGACTATGTGCTTAGCTCACTGTCACGCACGCTTGGGTGCGGTTTAAACACATTTTCGTGCATTATGCACTCATTTTGGGGCTTTTTGAGCTATTCAAAGGTTGGTTCCTAGGGTTTTTGGGCCTTTTGGATGCATTTCCACAGTCCATTTTGTCTAATTCGGCCTTGATTTTACACCTAGGGGTGTTAACGACACTTCTAAGCAACATGCGCAAACCCTTGGGGTGTTTTAGACTATTATGGGACCACTTCCAAAGGTTTTAGAGCCTTCTAGACATGTTCCTAAAGTCCATTTAGTATGATTTGGTTTTAATTTTAACGCATGACACCTAGGGGTGTTTATGGCTACACACGCACTTCTAAGCAACATCCGTTAATTCTTAGATTGTTTTAGACTAGTTTGGGACCACTTTTAGAGGTTTTGGAGCCTTTCGAATGAGTTCTCGAAGTCCATTTTATCAAAATTGATTTCTATTTTTCATGAAGTTGGGTCTCGATCTGATGAAATGAACACCAGCTCAACAAGCTGCGTGTTCTGAGAGGATATTGCTCAAAATAAGCCTCTTATTATTCCAATAATTCATATTTCATAAGAATGGAGTGGAACTTAATGACTCAGTGATCAATTTTTCATGCTGGTAAGATCAATTAGGGTTTTAATGTTATAGACTTCAAAGGTGTTATAAATGAGAAGACTCTAGTCTTTTCAAAGATTCATTTTATCATTAAACCTTTTTTAGGGACAGTCAAATTTGAGGTATGGCAGTGCTACCACTCATGAATACTGGGTTGTAATGACATGTCCACATATAAGAATTTATTGTCATTATTTGCCTTAAGCTCTATTACTGATCCTTTGTTTGTCTTTTCAATCATGCATAAGAAACTTGGCATAAACAAAAAGGATTCTTCTGGTATTGCTCTTATGAATTCAAGTGTTATTTCTTTTGACCTCTAAGCCTTCATATAGTTAATTAAGATGCCATAATCCTTCTATACATCTTTGATTATATCTGCTGGTGTGTACACTATTTTTAAGCTGTTGTATTTTGACTTGATGCAATAAGCTATTATGCTTCTTATTGCATGATGGTGGTTTCCCAATCTGGCCTCTAAGCTGCAATTGTGTTCATTTTTAAATTCTTATATTCAAAACATCGTTGTGTTTTTATATCTTGATGCTCTCAATCTCTAGGAGCAGTGTTCATAAATGCATTTTATGAAGAATTTTCTTCCACATGATTTGATGACTCTGAATTGAAAATTGTTTGAAATGGCAGAGAGGTTCATGACTATCTTTAA
The DNA here is from genome assembly GCA_947683625.1 of Mallotus nudiflorus. Lineage (NCBI taxonomy): Eukaryota > Viridiplantae > Streptophyta > Magnoliopsida > Malpighiales > Euphorbiaceae > Mallotus > Mallotus nudiflorus. The sequence continues at coordinate 1,337,072 of CANTUR010000184.1, forward strand.
CATCTACTTCATGTTGTAGATTTGATGGACTTCCACTTCTTTGACATTTGTGTTGCTAATTATAAAAGAAGGATAAAGAGGAATTTGGACTTCTTATTATTTGTCTTTATTGTTTTACTTGCTAATGTTTTTTTGCATAATCCAATATGTTTGAGACTATTTCTATTTTTTTATGCTTGTTGACTATTGCTCTGATTGTAATATAGTTATTGCTGGAATGAAATCAAAGAAATTATTGTCTTTCTTTATTGTGATGCACAGGGGGAACTTTATTTGATATGGTTATGTGCTTTTCAACTATATATAGAAATGCATAGTTAGATCATCTTTAATTACAAGTTTTAGATACTGTTGTTTGACTTGGTATGTAATTTATAGTTCATTTTCTTAATTTTACACCTTTAATTGATCTGAAATTGTATTTATGAGGTTCTGGTAGATGCAATCTATTAAAATTTGAATTTCAGTGACTTGGAAGTTTTGGAAAGTAAAGTTGTTGGTCCATTTGCCATTGTAGTGAATGAAAATAAGCAGTTGTTACATTTCCTATAAGCGAAAAATGTATCAAAAACCAAACTTAAATAGAAAGGATTCTAAAATGAAGTAGGCATATACATTATTTATTAATTATCAAAAGAACTTGAAATAAATGTCCTTAAATTATTTTGAAAAACCAAACATAAATAGAAAGGATTCTAAAATGAAGTAGGCATGTACATTATTTATTAATTTTCAAAAGAACTTGAAGTAGATGTCCTTGAATTATTTTTAAAAACCAAATGTAAACATAAAGGATTCTAAAATGAAGCAAGCATATACATTATTTTTTAATTTTCCAAAGAACTTGAAAGAGATGTCCTTGAATTGTTTTCTAAAACCAAAAGTAAATAGAAAGGATTCTAAAATGAAAACTTGCATATAGATTATTTTTCCAAAGAACTTGAAATAGATGTACTTGAATTGTTTTAGAAACTAAACATAAATAAAAAGGATTCCAAAATGAAGCAAGCATGCAAAAAAAGGGTTTTGAATATTTGTCTCTACACATACATTATTTTTTCATCTTTCAATGAACTTGACTCATATGTGATTGAATAGTATAAAATATAAAAGTAAACTAAAAGGATTCTAAATTAAAATAATAAATCAATGTAGAAATCAAGGTTTGTACACTGTTTAAGTCATACATTGTCTTGTATACCTCTTAATTGATAAAAAATTTGAAGAAAATGAAGATATTTATGGGTTTAAGAATAGATTTGGGTTTAATACTTTTTGAATGGATTGATTTAATAGGAGATCTTGGTTTGCTTCATTCAAATATTGTATAAATTGAATCTAAATGATAATGCTTACCTTTTATTATTTTTATTGTTGTTGAATTTCTTCTTCTTTCTTGGTTATTGAAATCTTTTTTTGGATTCCCTTTTATTTTTTTGAAATTATGGTAATGTTTTATTTTTTTTAATTTGAATAAGACATTGTTAATGGTGGTTGATGTAAGGGAGGTAGAGTTGAGGTTGGTTTTACAAGAAATTGATGAAAGTTCATCTTTATATTTTTGTATATATATATATATGTGTGTGTGTGTGTGTGTGGAGAAGAAATCAATTTTCATCAGATTTAGACTCATTGTAGGTGAGGGAGACAGGTGAGAGAAGTGTTTTTTAGTTGAAAGAGAGGTGTTGCATGTGAAGAATCATGTTTTGTAGCTAAAGGAGGAGATGAAAGCATATTTTGTAGTTGAGGGAGGGATAGGGTAGGCACGTAATTAAAATTAGAAAAGCCTATAAGCGCGTAAATTTAAAAAACTTGGGTTATTTTTTTTTTCTTCTATTTTAGGGTAGTTATGAAAAAATTCCAATAAATTTAGACATAGGCTCACTAATTCAATCCAATCCATTTCCATTAAAATTGATAGACTTAGGATCATTCTTTAGAATTAAAATAAGCAGAATTAAAGTCACTAATTAATTTAAAATGTAGGCCTACAAACCCTACCTATAATAGAGATAGAACACACATCCAACTTTGAAATCTAGCTCAAGGATCATCAAGGATAGGATGTGTTGATAGAGCTAAAACCCTTGCTTATTAAATTGAAGCAAGATACTTAGTTATTAAAAGATGAACAATCGTACAATTCTATGTCTAATCTAACCTAGTAATTGTAATGAAAGGTAGATGTGAAACAATTCAAGTAAACTTGCAAAGTTTCAAAAGAACAAAGTTAAGGAAAACCTCACTTAATTGATTAAAATTGTAAAAAATACATCCTAAATTCATCCAAAATATGTTTAGCCTTTATATAGGCATGTAAACAACTAACCCTTAAAGGTAAAGGTTTTCTTCCTTATTCCTAAAGATACCTATATAGGAAAATCCTTAATTGAGGATATTTCCTTCAAAATAGGACAACTAATGACAACTCATCTTTGAAAAGTCAAAATTGACAACTCATGACAACTAAGCAAAATGACAACTCGTGACAACTAAGCATTGAAGCATGCCACGTCACATGTTGACCATTGACCCTTGACTTTGACTTGTTGACTATTTGACTTTGACTTTAACTTATTGACTTGTTGACTTTAACTTGGAATATTCTTGAATCTTCTCACATCATCTAGAATCTTCTCACAACTTCTAGAATCTTCTTAAATCTTCCTTATTGACTTTAAAATAGACATATATATACCAAAATTCGTCCATATTTAGATAATTAAGTTCAGAATTGGAAATTAAGCTAATTAGCTTGAATTCTTTATTATTAAGCTCTATGCTTGCATTTAACCCCTTTTAGGTTTCATATTATTCCCTCCCTCTTGAAAATGATTCGCCCTCAAATCATAGCCATCTTCTAAAGTTGATAAATTCATGAATCCTCCAGGGTCAAACACAAACTCCTTTGTTGAAAATGTCTCCTTTAAAGTAATGCTCTACAAAATAGCTTTAAAATAACTTGAACTTGATTGAACATTTGAAGCATAGAACTTTTGGTCATAAAATTATAAGGATTGCATTCTTGTTGCTTCCTTCTAAATTTGAAACATGAATATCTCAAGTTCTTTTTGGCACAAGCGAAGACTTTATAGATTGCATTATTGACATAAGGAACTTCAATAACATCAACAAAGGGATCTTTGTATGGCATAGAAGTCTATAAAACAAATTTTAAAACACTAGAAAAAGAAAGAATAGAGTTGTTAGCATAATCATGATGAATAACCAGCTTATTGTCCTCCTCTTTCTTTTGTGCACAAACTTCTTGGTTTGCCTCTTCATGAGTTAATCCTTGCACACCTTTACTAGATTGCTCAAAACTTTACAAACAATCCTTATTATCTTCAATGACTTCAACAAATTCACTATTCTTGGATTTGTGCTCTATTTCGATCTCCCCACACATAACCACTTCTTTTTCACACTTCTCTTCATGAATAATGCTCTCCTCCACTTTATTAGTTTGATCATATAATTGATCTTCATGCTTCTTCTCATGATCATTTAACACCACTTCAGCATTAGCACCACTTTGATTATCAACCTTGTTACTCCAACTCTCTCTATCTAAAGCAAGTGAAATTACATCATTCAAAGACAAATTAAGTTGTAATTATACCATAAACATAAGATATTGTCTAATTTCACTCTTGAGCCTATTTATGAATCTTGTAATTTTTTGTCCTTCAGATTCACCTAAATCACTTGCAATTATAAAAAACTTAAAATTTTTAGCATAATCATCAACAGTTAACACATCCCCTTGTTTAAGTCTTTCTAATTTAAGATAAAATTTATTCCTAACATCATGAGGAATGAAATATCTAGACATTAACTTTTTCATTAACTCCTAATTTCTAACCTCATTTACCATCAAATCTTCCTACCATATAGCAATATGACCCACAAATTTATTAGAAGCAAGTTTGCACTTTTTAAAATTACTTATCTTAAGAGAATCAAATATCTCCTTCATTTTTTGCACCCATTTCAAGTAAATAAAAGGATTATCCCCACTTAGAAAATAAGGCATGTCCATACTAAAAAAAAACTAGGTTTGAAAAGATATAAAAAAAATCCTCTCAAAGCCTTACGTGTTTTCACTCAGGATGTGAATGGTCTTGTGTTTCACGTGTTTCACTCAATTTTTTTTTATTTTTTTTCAATTTATGAAGAATTGAGAAGAAGAAAAGAATAGATAATACATGAAAATAAAAGGATACATAACCAAACCTTGAAGTTTGGCTATGATACCAAACTGATACGAACCCTACCTATAATAGATATAGAACGTGCATCCAAGTTTGAAATCTAGCCCAAGGATCATCAAGGATAGGATGTGTTGATGGAGTTGAACCCCTTGCTTATTAAATTGAAGCAAGATACTTAGCTATTAAAAGATGAACAATTACATAATTCTAAGTCTAATCTAACCTAGCAATTGTAATGAAAGGTAGATGTGAAACAATTCAAGTAAACTTATAAAGTTTCAAAAGAATAAAGTTAAGGAAAAACCTTACTTAAATTCGTCCAAAATATGTTTAGCCCTTATATAGGCATGTAAACAACCTAACCCTTGAAGGAAAAGGTTTTCTTCCTTATTCCCAAAGATACCTATATAGGAAAATCCTTAATTAAGGAGATTTCCTTCAAAATAGGACAACTAATGACAACTCATCTTTGAAAAATCAAAATTGACAACTAATGACAACTCATCTTTGAAAAATAAAAATTGACAACTCATTACAACTCATGACAACTAAGCATTGAAGCATGCCATGTCACATGTTGACCATTGACCCTTGACTTTGACTTATTGACTATTTGACTTTGACTTTGACTTAGAATATTCTTGAATATTCTCACATCTTCTAGTATCTTCTTGAATCTTCCTTATTGACTCTAAAATTGACATATATATAACAAAATTTTTCTATATTCAGCTAATTAATTTTAGAATTGGAAATTAAGCTAATTAGCTTGAATTCTTCATTATTAAGCTTCATGCTTGCATTTAACCCCTTTTAGGGTTCATATTACCGCCTTTACTTTCCATTTTCACTTGTAAATAAAATATGTAGATTTAGCTAACCTTAATTAAATAAATATATATTAGACTAATCTAGGGATGTTGCGCTTTGTATGAATATAGTTTTTATATACTCTTTCATGACTAGTTGCCTTGGAGTTAAATGAATGGTAAACTACGGTTTAAATGAAATTGTATGTAATTATAGAATAAGATAGTAATTCATAAACTAATTTTAAAGAACACAAAACTAAAAGAAGTTGGTATTCTGTACCCATAATTTCCTAATTATGGTGCTAACTTTCTTTTAGAGAATTGAGTTACCACCACCTCCGATTTGTCCTAGTTATTACCAAGGGTGGTGACTCCTCATCTCCACACCATGTCTTTGTGATATGATTAGTGTGTTCCTTAGAGCCCTAAGCTCAAATAATATTATAATTGTAATATACTTGGACGCATGCTAAACCCTACCATCTACAAGCATATGTAATAAATTTGTAGCTCATATTATTAACTCTTGAAAATAAATTTATTTAACTTGATGCTAATGGATAAATATTCAATTAAATAAGCACTTTAAATAATATAATATTATTTTATTGCCTTTTGGGATCATTTACATTTTTAAAATATGTGATTGGCCTCCAGGGTATACCACCTATACTAACAATCTCCCAGTTATGCTAAAGCCAATAACTACAGTATCTTAAATCTATCTCCTCAAGATATTGATCTAGCAATAGTTGCATTGATGCTTTAGGAAGTGTATCAACTACATTATTGGCTAAAGCCACCTTTTGCATGAGCACATCACCTTTCCTAATAAGTTCTCTGATAATATGAAAGCACCTTTCTATGTGTTTGAAGGTGGTGAGACCTCAGTTCTTTTGCTAAAGCAATGGCTCCATTGTTGTTAAAATAGAGAGGAATTAAGGACTCAATGGAAGGAATAACTCTTAGTTTAGTAATGAACTTTTTTATCCGAATAGCTTCTTTAGCACCATCCAATGCAACTATATACTTGGCCTCTATAGTGGAATCAATAATGACACTTTGCTTGGAACTCTTCCAGCTCACTACTCCATTACAAATGAAAATAAACCCAGAGATAGACTTTCTATTATCCATATTAGATTAAAAATTAGAATCTGTGAAACCATCTATCTATAGATTACCTCCTCTATAAGTTAAGACTAAATCTTTAGTCCTTCTCAAGCACTTAAAGATTACCTTAATAACTATCAAGTGGTCCAAACCTAGATTGGATTGAAAATTGCTAGTCACACTAATAGCGTAGGTAATATCAGGCCTAGTACACAACACAACATACATTAAGCTTCCTATAGCTGAAGCATAAGGAACTTTGGCCATTTGCTCCATCTCCTCAAGTGTTTTAAGTGACATACCCTTCGAAAAATGGATACCATGCCCAAATAGTAATAATCCTCTTTTGGAATCAAGCATGTTAAACCTTTTCAACACCTTTTCCAAGTAAAGACTTTAGGATAAACCTATCATTATTTTTTATCTATCTTTATAGACTTGAATTCTAAGAACATAGGTTGCCTCCCTTAAGTCCTTTACTGATAAGGTTTTAGATAGCCATACTTTTATAGAGGTCATCATTCCAATATCATTTCCAATTAGTAAAATGCCATTCATATACAAGACTAAGAAAGTGAGTTAGCTCCTACTAACCTTCTTGTAAACACATAGCTCATTATTATTCTTAATGAAACTATAAGAATGAATAGCCATTGAAATGATAATTCCAATCCCTTGAAGTCTGCTTTAGACCATAGATAGATCTATTAAGCTTGCACACTTTTGAGCTATCCTTAAATTCAAAACCCTTGCGTTGCTCCATATAAATCTCTTCCTCAACATAACCATTAAGAAAGGCATTTTTTTCATCCATTTTCCAAATCTCATAATCATGGTGTGCATATATGGTAAGAAGTGTTCAAATGGATTTAAGCATGGTTACCAGTAATAAGGTTTCCTCATAGTTAACCCCCTTACTTTGGCAAAAAACTTTTGCTACAAGCCTTGCTTTATAGGTATCAACCTTTCTATCTGCACCAATCTTTTTTTTTGAAGACCCATTTACAACCTATAGGTATAATACCTTCACGTGGACCAACAAGTGTCCAGAGTTGGTTTGCATATAGGGAATCCATTTTAGCTTTCATTCCTTCAAGACATTTTAAAGAATCTTTATCTAGTAAAGCTTTTTCATATATTTTATGATCATCATCATGATTTCTTTTTTTTATGAATACATAACTCTTGCATATCATGTAGAAAACTGTATCTCTCTGGTAGATGCGATACCCTATTAGACCTTTTAAGAGTTGATGTGATGACATTCTCAATTAGAATAGGCTCTTTAGGTTGATCAATATCCATTTGATCAATTTGTTAGACTTCTTTAGATGACTCATCATCTAAAATTATCTTTCATCCTTTTCCACCTTCCTTAAGAAACTCTTTCTCAAGGAAAATAGTATCTCTACTTGTATCAACAACTTATTTAGTAAGAAGATAGAAGAATTACCTTAAACTATCTTTAAGATACCCAACAAACCTTGCTTTAATTAATTTTACATCCAACTTATATGATTTTAGCCTTTTTATAAGAGCAAGACATCCACAAATCTTAATATGTTTAAGACTTGTGCTTTACCATGCCATATCTCATATGGTATAGTAGAAAAAAAATTAAATGGAACATGATTAAGGATGTAGGAGGCCATTTGGATTGTATAACCCTAAAGTGAAATTAAAAGATCAATGTAGCTCATCATAAGACATACCATATATAATAAAGTACAATTTTTTCTCTCAAAGACACCATTTAATTGAGGTGTTCCAGGTGGTATGAGTTATGACACAATGCCATGTTCCTTAAGGAACTCAATGAAATTGGTGCTTAGGTATTCACCTTCTCGATATGATATTAGAGTTTTAATACTTTTTCCAATTTGATTATCTACTTAAGCTTAAAATCCTTGAACTTTTTAAAGGATTCACTTTTGTGTTTCATAAGAAATAAATGTCCATACCTTGATCGATCATCTGTAAAATTTATAAAGTAGTAGAAACCACCTCTAGCCATTTTAGCAAATGGTCCACATACATCACTTTATATGATCTCCAACACATCCTTGGCTTTTTGCATTTGTCCAAAAAATGGTGATCTAGTCATCTTACTATGAAGACAAGCCTCACAAGTCAGTGTGGATGCAGATTCAAGATTGCTTAAGATTCCCATCCTTTCCATCTTATTGATCCTATCCTACACAATATGACATAATCTCAAGTGCCATAGATATTTGGAGTTAGAGGTATTTTCAATTAGCATTGCATTTGCATTAATCCTATTAATTTGAGGCTCATTATTATTGGACATATTATCAACATAATATAAATCGTGTATTAAATAACCCATGCTTACCTTTTCACTTCTAAAGTAAATGATATATACGTCTCTTTCAAAATGAAATTCATAACCCTTTATAGTTAAACTAGAAATAGAGTCAATGTTTTTATAGGCATTATATACATATAATACATCATCCAATAATAAAATATGATTATAAAAATCAATAGAAGTAGATCCTATAGCCTTGGCCACAAGACTTGCTCCTTTTCCAAGCTTTAAGGTCACTTTATTAGGCCTAAATCTTTTCTCATTTGCTAGATCCTATAAGGATGAACAAATGTAAGAACTAGCAATAGTATTTAATACCCATGCATTTTATGAGCTATTAGACCATTTAAAAGATAATATATTAGAGAAAGTCTAACATTCTCCTTGCTTGTCCTTTCCTTTTTGTCTTGAGAGACTTAAGGAACTTAAGACAATTCCTCTTCCAATGTCCTTCACCTTGGCAATGGAAACACTTTCCTTTACCTTATTCTTCCCTCATAATTACCTTGCCCTTTTTCTTCACTATGCCTCTCATGGCCTTAATAATACTTGTCTTACCTTTTTTCTTTTTATTACCTTTCTTCTTACTCCTATTAGAAGAAGTAAAAGTGTAGCCTTCTTCCCTTTGCTCGTTTGGATAGCCTTTTAGGTCATCATAACATGTTTAAAAGTTGTGTAAGAGTACACTCTATTTTGTTCATATAGAAGTTAGCAATGGTTTGTATAAAAAATTCAAGAAAGGATTGAAGGATTAAATCCACTTAGAGATGGAAGTCCATAGTAAAGTCTAGACTCTCTAACTCCTTTAGAGCTCTAATCGTGGAGTTTACATGGACTCCCATATCCATACCTTCCTTCATCTTAGCACAAAAAAGCCACTTTAATATCGCATATCTAATGGTCCTACTATGTTCACCAAATAACTCTTATAGATGAAGTAGGATTTCATTTGCACTAGTGTGCTTCTCATGTTGTTGATGGATTTCAGTACTCATGGAAGCCCACATGATGTAATATGCTTGTAAATCATCATCCTTCCATTTTTGTAAAGTATCATGCTCCGGTTAGGAAGCATTTTCAAGAAGGGAGCTAAGTGAACATTATTCTAATACATATGTATTTTATCCGAAGCTAAAACAACTTTTAAGTTCCTTAAACAATCTATAAAGTTAGGGCTCGTGAGCCTATGTTGGTTAAGTATGATTGAAAATGGATTTGATAGTCTTATATTATCAACTTTCTGCAAAGGTAACAAGATTAATTAGTTATATGACATTGTTATTATTACTATTAGATTTGGTCTTTAATTATAATGGCCTACCATAAACTTGGCGAATCCTACACTTCTAAAGTAGGAAATGAAAATCCCTTATTGGATGGATTTCGAGTGGGTGATGGAGTTCTTAATGAGTCACTAATATCCCTCAGGTACAAATTGCCATTCTTAAAATATTAGTAATCATTAAGTGGACAACACTTATCCATCACATCTCAGGTGAGATTTAATCAATCTAGCTCCTAATGTTACAGGCCTCAGGTACACATTGTCGTTCTTAGCCTTTGGCATTGGTTAGGTCCATACCATTGGATTAGTGAAATGTATGGATTTGAACACTACAAACCTTAGGTACTTCTATTTACCATTCTTGGCATATAATGTATCCATAAACCCATAACATCTCATGCTTAATAATAACACTATATGAATCTCTAGACTTTATGTATACCCCTATGTATCCATAGCACATAATCCAAAAACCATGCATGTTATTTCTCCAATGGAGAGCCTAGACCTAAATTTAGTTTAAAAGATTTTAGGTCTTTAATTAAGTTCTCACTTTGCATAATAGCTAATTATATATATATATATATATATATATATATATATATATATATATATATATATATATATATATATATATATATATATATATATATATATATATATATATCACATGTTGCATAATGGATGCACAAATAAGTGATCACAACCTTTCCTAAGACTATTCTAATTTTTACTAAGTGGCTTAGGCCAAGAAAAATCTTCAAGGCATGAAACTCCTTGTCACCATCTCCATGGGTCTCCCACTTGAACACTTCAAGCTCCATGTCACAACTCTTGTGATTTACAATCAATCCTTGGCATACTAAGGCAAATATTACATTCTAATTATATGTAATTAATAATTAATTATATACCAAAAAATAAAATAAATTATTAGTACAAACCATGGGATGTAATCTAATTCTATAATCATTCCTTGCATGTATGACAAGCAAAAATTAGGTAAAATGCAACTCTTGCATGTTAGGATTAATTTTCCAAGCATACAAGCATAAAAATGATGTTCATAGGCTTCAAGTGACCCTCATAGTCATGAGGAGCACCCTTTGGCTTGTAAGGGGCACTGCCAAAATGAAAATGAGCCTTTTATGGGCTGCTCACGACCCTGAGGTAGCTCCTCACTATCGTGAGCACCCCTAGTACCTATTATTAGCCATTTTTACACATTTTTAGCCACAAAACTTACAATTAACATCAAGTATAATCATAAAATTTGTAATTATCAATCAATTTATCATGTGTAAAGTGAAAAAAGGGACTTTAATACCACTTAAAACTAATCGGTTCTACAACTTAGGCATTAAGAACATGTATGGTGAGCACAAGCCTAAGCAGGGTAAATTTCAAAAATTTCAATTACATAACCCCTCATGAAATGAAGAATTTCATGCCCAAGGATCTATTTCTCATTTTACATATAGCTAAACAAAAAAACAACATATATACACATTAACCTAGGAAACTTTAAGTTTAAGAAAACTTATAATATTCTAGTTTGATATAGACCATAATAGTTATCTACAAACTTTGGATGCTTTAGGTTCAACACTTAAATTGAATGTTGTAGCCTCCCAAATGTAAGGCCTCTAGCTTGAAACACCAAAGCTCCACCAAATCACCTTCTTACTTTGATTTGATTAGTTGTAAGTTGCCTCTCAATTAACCCTCATAAATCTTGCACTAATTTAATCTTTACAAGAACACTTAGGGTTTATGTTTGTGTAGAGGTTGTTTCTTTATTTGGGTATATGTCTCTTCTTATTCACTTAAGAAACATTACTTAAGTTATATGTAAAGAAAGCAAGCACCTTTTCACATTACCCATTAGATCATAAGCATGCCATTTGGCATAATCAATATACAACTTGTATATATCATTAATATACTAAGAATTATGTAAAGAATACATCTCATGTATTTGTCTACATTCATCCTCACATGTATCTACATGATCTAATCTTTTTCTTTGCCAAAGTTAAAAATTTACATATAAAAGATAATGTGCCTAATATGCCAAATTTGCCTTTGTCAATAATTTACGCATTAGAGATATTGTGTGCCTAACATGAAAAACTTGACTATATCCTTTTTATATGGACTTAGGCTTGGTAATTGGGCTAACACTTGGTATAAGCCTAATCTATTAAATAAATGGGCCTAGATTAGGTTCATGGGCTTTCTCAATATCTTAGATTAATCTTTGGTCCAAAACTCTTTTGGGCCTAAGCCCAAACTACTTGGGCTATTAATCCAAGTCCAAATAGAAATAACATATATTATTAATTTAATAACTATTGAGAAGGAGATGTTGGTAATCATTTTTGCATTTGACAAGTTTAGATCTTATCTCCTTGGCTCTAAAGTAGTAGTGTACATAGATCATGCAGCATTGAAGTACTTGATGAATAAGAAGGATTCAAAACCATGGCGGACAAGATGTGTGCTTTTGCTATAGGAATTTAAGATCAAAATTAAAGATAAGAAAGTATCAAAAAATATGGTAATTGATCAACTATCAAGGTTGGAGTTAGATCAAGAAGGAGTTGATAGTAAAAAGCCCATCAAGGAGATATTTCCCAATGAGATATTTTTGGCCATAGAGTTTGTGGATGCTCCTTGGTTTGCTGATATAGCCAATTTCATCTCATGTGGGAAGTTTCCAAAAAAGATCACTAATCAACAAAGAAAGAAGTTGATTAATGACTCCATATTCTACATATGGGATGATAATTACTTATGGAAGTTGTGTAATGATGGCATGGTTAGGAGGTGCATAGGAAAAGAGGAATTTAGATCAATTTTACAACATTGTCTTAGGATGGTTAATGGTGGACATTTTGGCTTATAAAGAATAGATGTAAAAGTTCTTGAAGTAGGGTTCTATTAGCCGACACTCTTTTATAATGCAAGAGAGATTATGCTCAATTGTGATGCATGCCAAAGGAGTGTTAACATTTCAAAGAAAGATGAAATGCTTTAATTAGGAATTTTAGAAGTTGAGATATTTAATTTTTGGGGCATCAATTTCATAGGGCCATTTCCTTTATTAAAGGGAAATAAGTAGATACTTATTTGTTTTGATTATGCATCAAAATGGGTAGAACTTAAGCTTGTTCAAAAAATGATGCAATGATTATTTGCAAGTTCTTAAAAAATCTATTCTCTAAATTTAGTATGCCTAAAGCTATCATAAGTGATGGGGGAACTTATTTTTGTAATAAAAATATGGAAACCTTATTGTCTCGATATGAGGTGAAGCATAAAGTGGCAATACCTTAACATAAGTGGGCAAGTTGAGGTTAGCAATCGAGAGTTAAAGAGGATTTTAGAAAGAACAATGACCAAGTCAAGAAAGAATGTGCAAGGAAGCTTAATGATGCTTTATAGGCATATATAATTGTATACAAAACACCTATTGGGATGTCCCCATTTAGGTTAGTCTATGGAAAAACATGTTATCTTCTCGTTGATCTTAAGCACCAAGAAACTTGGGCGGTTAAAGCCTAGAATTATTACTTTAAAAAGGCAGCTAAAAAGATAATTTTGTAGTTAAGTGAGCTAGAGGAGATTAGAGAAACTGCATATGCAAATTTAAGGATTTACAAAGAGTGCACAAAGAGATGGCGTGATGCAAAAATTAGGAGTAAGAAGTTCAAGTATTGCTTTTTAATTTGAGACTTTGGTTGTTTCTAGGAAAATTGAAAAGTAGATGGCCAAGGCCATTTACAGTGAATCAAATATACTCTCATAGAGCTGTGGAACTAAGCAATATGTAAGGAGAAAATTTCAAAGTTAATGGATAAAGGTTGAAGTTGTATCATGGAGGCACATTGGAAAATTTTCTCTAAGTTGCCTACTTAATAAATGCAACAAAGTGATGAACAATGTGATTTAGCTCATGGACCTTAAAAAGACCACTTCTTGGGGGCTCTACCAAGCTCATTTTATTTACCTTTATGTTCATTAGTTGATAGTTCATCTTGCAAATTCATTAGTTTGATTTTTAATGTATACTTTGCTTTATGTTTTTCAAGAAATAAAGGAAATAAGGAGCTCTAGAAGAGTTTTATAAGTTTAATAATGTGTGGAAAAGTTTATGAATTGATGTGATGTTATATGTGAAATGCAATGTGTATGAATTACTTGAATATTGAGTGGTTTCATAAACTATTTAGGTTGCACACCCTGTTGTGCTGCCATGTAGCCTGATTATTGTTTTAAAAGAGAAAAAATCAACATTTAGGCATGACCATGCATATCGATGTGCACAGCCATGCTAAAAAGGCTGAACATATAACTAAAACATTGCATCTAGGCACAACTGTGTGTATCAAGATGCACAACCATGCCTGTCCATTCGAGAAATTACAAAGTGCAACACACACAATTGTGTGTGTCGAGCCATATAGCCATGCCTGTCCACTTAAGAAATTACAAAGTGTAGCATACATAACTGTGTTTGTCGAGGTGCATAGCCATGCGTGACTTATAGATTTGAATTTTTAATATACCTTTTCAAATTTTAAGTGGAGTCTCCTCATTTTCCTTAATTTTTCACTTCCTCATTTCTAGAGTTCCAAAAATTGACCTCTCCCTGCTTCTTTTTCTCTACTTAAACATCTATCTCTTCCATTTCCTCTTTCCATCTTAATATTGTCTCTACCATTTTTCTTAATTTTCTCTCTATTTAAATAATTACTTTCTTTTTTCCTTCTATTTTACTAATCTCTCCATTTTCTTTCAGACTCTCATTTCCACATCTCTTATCATATTCATTTCACCATGAAAGGAAATAAAGGAGGAAGATAATAATAAGAAATCCAATCCTCCTTCCAAAAAAATAAAGCTTGGTGGTAGCTTTAACAACCCAGGTGGTGCTAATGAAGAGAGAATGGTAAAACCTTTCCTTAAAATCATTAATTTTAGGCATGAGGAGCAAAGGAAGAAGTTTAAGCAAATGATGTCTAGGAAAATTGTCCCTAATAGGGATATAAGTGCTTTATGTTTAAAGGAAATTGAATTGCTAAATAAGATTACCATGTGTGTGAATAGGATGGGTTAGGGTGAGTTTATGAATATGCAAAGTCCTACCTATGTGAGGCCAATTTATGAATTTCTCTCCTCATTTAGCTTTTATGAACAAACTCTTATGCTTACATTTCACCTAGAAAATGAGGAACAACAACTAGGATTATTTGAGCTTAATGATATGTTCCATTTTCCTAAAGAACAAAATGCTAATATTAAGTATAATAGAGATGCTTTTTGGAATGGAATTATAAGGCAAATAAAGATGTTTTATGAGGCTAGGTCAATAAAATAATATTGAATTCAATCATCGGCTTTGAAGTACTTGTATGGGCTCATATGCCATTCCTTATTTCCAAGGAAAGAAAGGGATTCTATGGTTTCCACCATCAAACTCAACATTTTATATTGCATGGTTAATGATAGGGAACTTAACATTTGTCATACAATTGCTGGGAAAATAAGAGATGTGGCGACAAAGCTCATTGGGGCTATCAAAGTAGAGGGTTTAACCACCACCTACTTAGGCTTTAACATTAAAAACATGCCTTTTGAGAAGCTTAAGGGTCATTTATTGATTGATACATACATCATAGAGGCTATGGGTTTGATTAGAAAGGACCTTAGATGAAGATTTATTCTCATTTGCTCTAACGATCCACCACAAGTTGAACAAGAAGAGGAGGAGGAAGAAGAGCCTAGAGATATTTATTTGAATGATGTTATACAAAGATTGGAGGACTCAAAGCTTCAAGTGTGGTAATTGAATCAAATGTTAATGAATTGAATTCACATGTCCAAAGAATGGATAACACAATGATTTGAATAAATCATACAATGCAAATGATAAACCATAACCTCCAAACTTTCTTCAACTCTTAGAACTTCATTCCACCACCATAACTACCAATCCATAATAAGCCTAAAGACCTTGAACAGGAATCCTCATATGAGGAGGAAGGAGACAAATGAAAAAGTTATTTGAAAGTTGTTTTCTTTTATTAAGTTTGAACAATGTTGGTGTTAATTTAGTTGTGTTAGTTTGAATAATGTCATTGATCTTTTTATTTATGTTTTCTTTAGTTTGTTTATGTTTTAGATGGTTAAGGATGTTAAGTTTTTAATTTAGTTTATTTCATTTGAATTTCTTACTTAATTCCTCTTTTAATTTCTGTGCAAAGTAATATGTGATAACTTATAAGTACAGGTCAAAATGGTATAACTTTGAATACAATTATTTGAAGTAACATGTATATTTTCTATTCTAAATTTGGATATGGGCACTTGTGCATCCATGAGCACATAGGCATGCGCCTGCTAACTATCAAAATCCATCATACAGGCACGGTCATGTGCAACAATGCGCACAGCTGTGTCTCTATAGCAATTAGGCACCA
This sequence comes from Mallotus nudiflorus, assembly GCA_947683625.1. Taxonomy (NCBI): domain Eukaryota; kingdom Viridiplantae; phylum Streptophyta; class Magnoliopsida; order Malpighiales; family Euphorbiaceae; genus Mallotus; species Mallotus nudiflorus. The sequence continues at coordinate 1,353,310 of CANTUR010000184.1, forward strand.
TAAACTTTTTATTTTAATTTACTAGAGATTCCTACAATAATAAGGACATTGTATGATTTAAGTGTGGGGGAGGGATTAAATTTTTAAATTCAAAAATTTTATTAGTGTTTTAGTTTTCTTTTATTAGTTTTGTTTCCTTATGTAAGTAGGTTTTCTAGATTAACTTAAATTCCTAATTGATTTTTATTTTAATTTAAATAAAATTTCTTTTTCTGTTAGAACATTTTTCTTTTTCAATTAGGAATGTAACTTTTTTATTCAGGGATAAATCTCTTTTCCTAATCTTTTAGTTTATTTTTAGTTTTCTTTTTATATTAAAATTCATGTTTTCTTATTCTTTTTAATCTCAATTAATTCTACAATTTTATTTCATTCTCTTTTTTTTATGTAATTACTAACGTTTGTTTGTCATGGCTATAATAAAGAACCAAGCAAAAGGAAAGAAGCTTAGTGATGGCAAGGGTAAGTTTAAAGATATAAGGGTTAATTATGAAGCCTTATTTTCTATCTACTTTGAAGAGGAAGGTAAGAGTTTTTGTTCTTTAATCAAAAGAAAATTTAATAAGCCTAAATACTTTAAGGAAGAGGTGTTAATGGACATGGGTTTAAAAGGGACTATAGGTTTTTTTTTTTTGTAAAAAATTGGGCTGGTCTAAATTAGTTGTAGCTCAATATGATATGTTCTTTGAGCTCACTATATAATTCTACACTAAATTAAATATTTTAGATGAAAATCATGGAGTCTTGTAGGTTTTTTGGAAAAGAATACTACTTTGATTATGAAATAATGTCTAACCATAATACTACTTTGATTATGAAATCATGTCGAACATCTTCGATTTTTCTAAAGGAGGTATTTGTCAACCTCCATTGGAGTACAATGTGAGTAGTTTTTTGGCATGAGATCACTGATGGGGATAGAGTTTGTGAAGGTCAAGTGATGACCAATGGTTTAATTCAAGATCACTCATATTTGTTATTACACAAGTTCATGTCACATACAATTTTTAGTAGAAAGGACAACATTAATGTTTCCCGTAATGACTTGTGTATGCTCTAGTGCTTTAAAACTAACACAAAAGTATATAGCACATACTTTGTTTTTTGTTCTATGTAACTTGTTGTGCAGGCTATGAAAGTAGCAGTATCAATAGGTCATATTATCATAGGTTTAGCACTATATTCACATCATTCAAATTTTCTAAACATCAACGGAGCCACTAGAACCTAAATTCCTTAATGAAGATTACCTCATTCTGGTTGAGATCATTACATAATGGAAAGAGCTAGAGGATGTCACTTTAAGGAGATGTTATTTGCTATAAAAAATAACACTGTGATATGGTGATGTTCCTTTACTAAGAACCATAAAAGAGGAAGATGATTATGGAAATAAAGACCAATTGAGGAATAGAGGAAATGTTAAAGGATGGAATGATGAAATTATAAAGAGAGTTAAAGAGCTTATGGATATTTGTAACAACAAGACTGGAAACATGATCATGGACTTATTCGAAGAGATAGAGCGCTTCAACAGACTTTGCAAAATAAGGGAAGAAAAGTTTCCAACTCAAATAGAAGAACTTAAGCAACAATTTTCTCAAAATAAAAGATCAAAGATAGAAAATGAAATAGTAATGGAAGTCATCATTCCATTTACTTCTCCTCTAAGTGCTTCTAAGTAAGGGAAGCATACTATTCTCTTAGTTAGGTTTTTGTTATTTTATTTTTCTTTAATGTTTTTTTGATTATTTTTCTTAGATATCATGCATGTTTTTAGTTTAAGCTTTTATACGGTTCATACATTATTCCCACACTTGAGTTTTTGTGACTTATTCATATGAAGAACTTTATTCATTAAATGTGGTTTTTTTTAGAAAGTATATTAATCTTTCTTTAATGTTTTTTTGTGAATTTTTAAATTAGGAGAATAATTTGTGGTTAGGAATTTTTATATTTTAATGAAATTAATGCTTACTTTTCTATTGAATGATTGAACTTAAGCACTTGATGTTTGAGAAAAATGCTTGGAAGTAGGAATTTGAATTTAACTCTTAGTGTAGTCAAGCTCATATGTATCTTAGTATCCATGAGCTAAAAGATGAAAAGGAGCATAAAACACACTCGTTAGGATCTAAAAATCTTAAATATGAATCTTTATATGCTCCTCCTACTCTGATGCTCTAATATAGAGTAAACGTATCCAAAGGACCCTTTTTGGAGGTATCCACACTAAATAGTGTAAGAAAGGTGGGGGATATTAAGATAGGGAAATCTTTGAATAAATAAAACCTTGTGGTGCCTTATACGTGTTGAAATTTAGGCTTGCTAAGTGTTAGAATGATTTCTATTTGTTTTGATTTTTCTTTGGTGTCAAGTGCTTATTTTCATAAATTCAACAGAGAAGTTTGCTTTTCACATGGTAATGACACATTCTTGACCTTGAGTTATTATCTTAATTTTAAGTTTTTAAACTTTATATTAAGGGAAGATTAAAATGGTTAGTCAAGTTAAAGCTATTTAATGAGTTTTATTCTTCATGTGAATATGTTGTATTCAAGTTTGCTTGAGGATAAGCAAGAGTTCAAGTGTGGGGTAATTTAATGAGTGTCAGAAATATACTATTTTGAACACTCAATGTGTTACATTTGGAGTCATTTTTTAGATACATTATTAGTCTTTTATTTAATCTTTCTTTGAGTTTTAATGTTTTCATTGAATTTTATAGTTTTTATTTATTTTAAGTATTTTAGTTTAATTTTACTTGTTTTTAATAATGTAGGTTATAAAGAGAACAATGGAGGATTAATGCAAAGCACTTTAGGAGGATGCAAAGGTGTCTAAAAGTGCATTTAAGGTGAAATCAAGTTATTCTAAAGCTATTGGAAGGTGTGTGACTGTGCATGTGAATGCATATAGTCGTGCTTGAATGGAGTGAAGACACACATCCATGCAAACCCTGACGCACGACCATGCTTGAGCCATTAAAGGAAAATAAAGATTGGGCACACAGCCATGCACCTGTAATAAACTTTTGAAATTTGAAATTCTTATTACTAATTTTATGAGGATTAAAAGATTTTAAAATATAACAACTTAAGAAAGTCTGGGGGCTAGGGTTTTCTAAAAAGAAAAGAGCCACCAAAGAAAGAACAAGAACAATTTTTCTTTTCTTTTTTAAAATCATGCTAGAATTTAGTCTAGTTTATTTTTATATGGATGGTGAAGCTATTTATTTTCAGAGTAGAGAAGGGGGTTTATTCTCTTCTTATTATCATTGTTGATTACATTTTTCTTGAATAATAATGATTGAGTTTCTTATTTTTCTTTCATCCTCTCTATCTCTTTCTATTAATATGTGTGGCTAAGTAGTTAGTCAGGGTTCTTATTTCAATTCAACCATACTGTTAATGGTATTAAATCTAAGTCATTAAACTTAATTCATTGGTTATTGTTGTGCTTAATGTCATCATAGGATTGATCACCTTTTAATAAATTTACACAATGGAACTTGATTGAAAGATTTATTACATTAGATTGAAACAATAACCTATTAATTGTTTACTTATGCAATTAATAACCTATTAATAACCTCATGCAAGAAGAGCCACTCCTTTTCTTATTGTCATTGTTTTTGTCATTCCTTTTCTTGTTGCTGCTACCATTGCCATTGTAGTTGTCACTGTTTCATCAACCAAGTTGATTTTTTTGAGACCATAGTTGTATAATTTTGTTGATTTTTGTTGTAAATTTATTTCTATTTTTTATTTTGAAACTATAGTTCTATATATTGGATCCTTAATCCAACATTGGGCTTATATGTGAATGATTATATATTGTACACTGTCATATAAGGTGAGCCCAATTAAAAGTGATCATTCTGATTTGGATAATTTGGGCTTTAATGTATCTAAAGGGTGTGGGGCATTTAATATGTAAAGACTAATACATAATTTCTATTTTAATGATGGGCTAAAATAGAAAAACCAAAAGATAATATGAAAGTTATCTATATAAAGGTGGTCATAGTCCTTAGATCATACGTATTGTAATTTCCTGCTTTTTCTAAATCCCATTATTAGAGAGAAATATAGAGAAAAAACCTAAAAGCATTCTCTTAGAAATCATACTAACGTAGAAGGCTAGCCGCATGACTCTAAAAGATTAATCATGGATTCAGGTATACTTCTGCTACTATATGTGTTATGAATTTTATTGATTTAACATGAGATTAAGTTTTAGGGTTTTAATCTAATTTAGGAATTTTTCCAACAAGTGGTATCAAAGCCGCTCATGTTGAATCACTATGAATATTTTATTGTTTATTTGGTGAATTTGATAATGGATATAAATGATTTCACATTTTTGAAGATTACAGTTCAATAAAAAAATTGAACTATTTTGTTATTTGATTTAGCATTTTTTAAAAGGCTAAAGTACATGATTAGGTACAAATGCCATTATTTTTCATTTTATTATCCATGTATATATATGCAAATAGGCTTCATGTTCATATGGATTCAATTTGTGTTGTTATTCTTTTAGTTTTTCGGCAAATGTGATGGTGCATAGATACAGATTTTGTGATATTTGGGTGTATATACAATTTCATAATTTTATTGAAATCATGTATGAATTTATTGAATATATGATTTTGTTTTATTATATATATATATATAGAAAGCTTTCCATATGCATTTTTAATGGCCCAATTTTTTATAATTTCATGGTACTATACCATGAAATTATGATACAACTTCGGTTCCTATTTTATTGGAATTTGTTTGTATATACAGTACATGTTCATATATGTATATGAGTACATTTTTTTTTGGAAGCAAAAGTTTTTGCTTTTGTAATGTTGTATGTGTATATATATATAAATGTGATGGGTTTAGCTCATAATGGGTACAACTTGTTGATTATGAATTCAGCTTGTAGTTTTGTATTCTTCAGGTTACGAGTGTATATATATTTATTTATATGTACAAAATCTTGGTTGATTTAAAAAAAATTGCAGCATTGCAATTTAAGAAATTTTTTTAATTTATGCAATTGACGTATTTTGGAAACAATTTTAAATTCAAATATTGGTATGGTTATATATATTTTAAGATAAATTAATTAAGACAACATTTTACCAAAGTGAACTCTTTTGTTGAGATTAATTTATTTTAAAATATAAAAGGTTGTGTTCATGTAACTTATATGAATATTGATCTGCCCAAAGGAATGTTGGTATTTAACAGAATTGCATGTGCATTTGTGGTAATAAACATGTGATGATTATTCAGTTTTACCTGTGAACAGTAAATCGGCCCAAAGGAAGATTTGTTATTTGACAAGTTCTTATTATTAATGTTTGATTACTACACCAAGATATCACTTATAAGTTAATATTATTGTCCAAAGAAAATATATTAATGGAGAGCCTGATATCTTAAGATGGGATTTACCCTTATTTGAATTTATTATTGAGTTTGTTTTAGAACTTATGTGAGCTTGTTTTGGTTGTATGTTGTTCTCTGTTCAGTTATGAAAACTCCTGATAATATAACTGCTAGTAGCAATTGCATTTCTATGCTTAATGGCACTAACTTCAAGTCATGGTAAGGGAACTTCTTAATTGTTCTCAGATTCATGACAATCATGAAGGTCATTCTGGAAACTTTTATGGGCATAATGTCCAAAAGGATAAAGAATAAAGAAGCTATAGATACAATGCCTCAAAACAAACAACAAAAGAAACCTAATGAATAAAAAGGTATTAGTTGTTTTTTCTGTGTAGCTGAAGAGCATAAAAGGAAGTATTGCAAAGGCATGCTTCTTATTTTGTTTTTTTAAGGTTAATTTAACTTCGGTGCCTAAACACACTTGGTGGCTAGATTCTAATGCAACAACTCATATCAGTGTGTTTGCATAGGGTTACTTGAGTTACAGAAACCTAAATGATGCCAAAAGATACATCTATATATGCAATGGCAAGAAGGTTGAAGTTAAGGAAATAGGGAAATTTAGATTATTGTTAAAAATTGAATCTTATTTGGATCTTGATGAGACATTTATTGTACCATCTTTTAGATAGAATTTTGATTTCCATTTCCACTTTAAACAAATAAGGTTATTCTTGTTTATTTGGGAATGCAAAATTCAATTTAATTTGGTTGGTTTTGGTTCTTTGTCAAGTTATAATAATCTTTATTCGCTTGATATTAATGCCTTATTTAATGAAACCTTGCAAGCTAGCACACAAGGTGTAAAGAGAAAATTAACCAATGAGAATTTGGCTGCATTATGGCATTAGAGATTAGGTCATATCTCTAAATAGAGAATGGAGAGACTTGTGTCAGATGAAATTCTCAACCCCATCCCTTGGACTTTATAGATTTTTATTTATGTGTTAATTATATTAAAGGGAAACAAACCAATAAAAGGAGTTTTGAAAGCAATAGGACTTCGGATGTCTTAGAACTTATACATATAGATATTTGTAGGTCATTTCCTATAACTTCTTGGAATGGTCAACGATAAGTTATAATGTTCATAGATGAATTTTCTAGATATGACTACATATATCTCATTAATGAAAAGTCACAATTGTTGGATGTGTTCAAAAGCTATAAAGTTAAGGTTGAAAATCAACTAAGCAAAAGGATAAAAAATGTCAGTTTGACCATGATGGTGAATACTATGGTAGATATAATGGTTCAGGTGAACAATGTCTAGGACCATTTGCTAAATTCCTAGAGGACTGCAATATTGTCCCATAATACATTATGTCGAGTTCACCCACTATGAATGGTGTTGCTAAAAGATGAAATAAAACACTTAAGGACATGGTGAGGAGTATGATTTCTCATTCTACCTTGCCAGAGTCACTATAGGAGAAGCACTTAAGGCTATATCATATATCTTTAATAGGGTTCTAACAAAAGCAACTACCAAAACCCCTTACAAACTTTGGACTTGCAAAAATCCTAGTTTGAAGCATATGCATGTTTGGGATGTCTAGTAAAGGCAAAGCCTTATAGGCCTAATGAAAAGAAACTAGACTCAAGGATGGGTAGTTGTTATTTTATTGGATACTCTATAAGATCTAGGGGGTATAAGTGTTATAATCCCATAACTAAGTTAATTTTTGAATTGGGAAATGCTCAGTTCTGTGAGGATGTTAAGTTTACGGGGGGAGATAAAGTTAGAGACTTTATCTTTGAAGAGGAATATATTGATATTCCTATAGGTGCTATCGACATTTATCAGGATTCTATTCCAGACTTTGTTCAAGACATATAACACTAAGACAATATTGGAGAACCTCCCATTCAAGAAATTATTCTAAAAGAATAAACTCTACCACCTCAAGAACATATGCCATTAAGGAGATCCACCAAAGAAAGAAGAAATGTAATATTGTTAAGTGTAATTTTATACATGTTCTAGGATTGAATTTTAATGAATTTTGAATAAATAGTTAGTAATAATTAGGAAGAATTTAGGTTTAATTTGGCATTTGTTTAAGTTGGGCCTTGATTCTAATTTCCTTTTTTTTTTAGTTCATTTAGGAGTTTTTAATTGATATTAATAAGAGTTTCTCCTTTTTGTAGGAAAGATTGAAAATGGAAGCCAACAATAGTCAAGGAAAGCTAAATATAGCCATGACATAGGCATGTTTGTGCCCATATCATATTCTGAAAGAAGAATTAAGGTAGCATGACTTAGGCACAACTATACTGGAAGCCATGCCAACCACTAGAATTGAAGGAGTTGTGAGACAGAATGGATCATAGGCATGCCTAAAGCCACGACCTCTTTTGTGTGAATTGAAGAATTTACAAAAGGATCACATGGCTTAAGCACGACCATGCTTAAAATTGTAACTACTTCTTTCCAAGTTGAAGAAAATGTGAAAACAGCGTGGCTTAAGCACGACCATGCTTGAAGCCGTGCCGTAAAATTAAGGACATGACATGGCCATGCTTAGGCCATGTTGAGCAGAAAAATATTCCTTTTTGGTGGAAACTTTAGAATTCAAGTGCAAGTAGGTTTTGCATTAGACTTTTCCTATAAAAGGGGATACAAAAAAGCCACTGAGGGGAATACCACCACTAAGGGAGGCTAAGCATAGAATTGAAGAGCTTAACAAGGATTGAAGATTAAAGCGTGCTTTTAACGAGTTTTAACTTTCCTTCTTCTACTTTTCTTATAAATAGCTAAATTAATTAAAGTTTGGTTTTGGAATAGCTAGTTAATAACTATTGGAATTTTTATTTCTTATTAATGATTTGATTTTGAGTCAATTTTATAAGTTGTGCTTAATGTCTTGTATTCAATTAAAGGCTCAATTGTTTGCATGTATGTGACAATGAAAGTTTCATGATTTATCAACTCATAAACTTGTAAAAATTAGGAACCTCGAACACAAAAGTAGATGAATTCTTAGAGGATTAATAAATTGCTAAGAAACTTAATTAGCTTTAGTTAATTAATGTGACAATGAAAATAGGCTGTAAGTAGCTTTGGTATTCTTAGAGGATCTCAAAAGAGACTCTAGGTAATTTTAGTGGTTTACCCTTGATTTTGATCAATGAAATAGATTAACTTAAGTCCATAATTTAAGTCCTAACTAGTGAAACTAACACAATCTCTATTTTATCCCCTTTTATTTAATTAGATTAATTAGAGTAAATAGTTTATTTTAATTTATTTAATGAAATTCTTTCAATTTATATTGATATGTGTTGGCTAGGGAAAATCAATTGATATAGTGCTTAGTACCTTTTCCTCATAGGAATGATACTCTACTTATCACTTTATTATTTGCCACATTCCATACACTTGTAGAGTTGTGCTAACACATTTTTGGCATTATTACCGAGAATTGGCATTACTAATATTAACACATTTTTCTTTTTCGTTAGAGTAGCACTTTGTTTTATTTTTATTTGTTTTATTGATAAATAATTTGTCATGAATAATGATGAATTTTCTTATCAATTTTTGAGATTTAATACATGTGATCCTTTATATAATGTAGAATATATGCAATTTAATTATTTTTTATCTTATTTTTAGTTTTGTAATTGGTGTGGAGAGAACCATAATGGGGCATATTGCCCATATTATTCATATTCACCTCTATCACCTTATTACAACCCATCTTGGAGTAGTTGTATGCATCACACTTGGAGTTATCAATAAGAACCTATGTCAAATCTTGAGATAATATTGGAAAATTTCATTCAAGAAATAAAGAAGATTAAAGAACAATACTTGGAGGACAAGTTAAAGCAATTCATTCAGTCATAAAACAAAGAAATGCAAATGGTTCAAAAAAGTCTAAGGAGACATGAGGAGCATTTTAAGCAAATTGTAGAGAGTCAAATTGCATGCTTTCAAAAACTTTAAATGTGTGCACCTATGAATTGCTCAATGCAACTAGCACAAGGAGAAAGTATATAGGATGATGAGAGTACTTTGAGTCAAGATGATGAAGAAACTTTTGAGTTGTGCCATGATGAGTAAGAAGAGTTTATCACTATGGAAATAGAAGAAGTCTCCAAGTGTAAGAATTAATTTATAGATATCAAGGATGACGAAGTACAAAGTCACTCAACTCAACTTCAAGATGAGTTGGATGACAAAATTATAATAATTCTTAAAGCTATAAGGGATGAAGATTAGCCATCTATAACTAACAATGCATATGTTCCATGACCTTTTATTGTAATATACGAGGAATTCATGAAAGGTGTTGGACTGTTTAAGAACCTGCATAAAAAGCCTTACATTCTTGAAGTAATTTTAGAACTAAATATTTGGCGTGTGGAGTTTGCACTTGATTACCTAGGCATAAGGGAGCCTAGTAAAAGTAAGGAAAGGAAGATACTTCCAAGAACACTTCCTCATGTTCGGTTGCACCTATGATACTACACATTCATGGGGTCAAGCTAATGACCTAAAATTAATGCTTATTGGGAGGCAACCTAATGTTTTTTGATTTATTTTTTTTTGTTTAATAATATTATTAATTTTTTTCTTTTATTTTTCTTATTTTTTGTTATTTTATTTTATAGGTCATCCAACATTTGGAGTGAGCATAAAAGGAAGACAAATGCTTACTAGGGAAGTCCTTATTTTCTTTTCCTTATTTTAATATTTTTATCATTGAGGATAATGCCATAGATAAGTGTGGGGAAGGATGCCAAATGTTAGGGTAATGCTCTTATGTTTTAGGTTTGTGTGTTTTATGTATGTGTGTTTTTATTTATTTTTGCATACGTATTAGTTAAATTAAGAAAATAAAAACAATTTTTTAAAAAATGTGATAAGATTCATTAACTTTCAACTCGAGTTCTCAATATTTATTGTGATGTTTGTCCTTAAAACTTTTTATTTTGGTTTTGTGCAAAATTAAAGCTCAATTGCAATTAAGGGGCGATAGTGTATAAGTATGCATTTTCTATTAAATTATCGAAATATCGATTGGTTTATTAATTAAAATAGTTAAACATGGTCTTTATGTATGTATAATTTAGTTCTTACAACCTAAGCATGAATCAAAAGATTGAATTTAAGCATTAAATTGGGAATTAAATGAAATTTTATAAAAAAAATCTCTTTTCTTCAGTAAGAGCAATGCTTAATTCTAAATTTTTACATGCTTTGAATCTACTCCAATACTCTAATTAGAGTAAGAGTATCCAAAGGAACCACATAGCAGTATCCATGCTTAGTAGTGTAGGAATGACAAGGGATTACTAAAGTGGAAAGATTTGATTAGAGAGAAAAAGGATGAGATGGAGCATAAAACACACTTGTCAAATAAAAGAAAAGATGTTATGAAATGGAGCGTAAAACGCATTCATAGCCAATTTTTTTCTCCTTAGGTTATGTTCATTATATTTCAAATAGGTTATATGCTTAGGTTATGATTAGCAAATTGTTCATATATGATGTATTTTTGTCTGGTTATGTTTTTTAGTAAACATGTTTCAATCTTAGTGTTGTCCAATTGCATGTCTTAGAAATTGCAACTCTTTGGTTGTAGTTGAGCTAGTGTTTAAATTTTTAAATATGATTTTTGCTTAAGGACAAGCAAAGCTATAGCATGGGGAAATTTGTTCAGTGTAATTTTATATATGTTCTAGAGTTAAATTTTAATGACTTTTGAATAAATATTTAGTAATAATTAGGAAGAATTTAAGTTTAATTAGGCATTTGTTTAAGTTGGACCTTTATTCTAATTTCCTATTATTTTTAGCTTATTTAGGAGTTTTTAATTGATATTAATAAGAGTTTCCCCTTTTTATAAGAAAGATTGAAAAGGAAGCCTAAAATAGTCAAGGAATATTAAATATGCCTAAGCGCGCCCATGTCACATTTTGAAAGAAGAATCAAGGCAATATGGCTTTAGCACAACCATGTTAGAAGTCATGTCAACCACTAGAATTGAAGGAATTATGACATATGATGGCGCATGGGCATTCTTAAAATTATGCCCTCTTTTATGCGAATTGAAGAATCTACAAAGGACCACATGGCTTAAGCATGGCCATGCTTGAATCCGTGACCACTTCTATCCAAGTTGAAGAAAATATAAAAGCTCAGTATGGCTTAAGCATGGCCATGCTTAAAGTCATGCCATAAAAGTGAGGTTGTGACATGGCAACGCTTAGGCCATATCGAGCAGAAAAATATTGCTTTTTGGTGGAAGTTTGGGAATTCAAGTGCAAGTAGGTTTTTCATTAGACTTTTCCTATAAAAGGGGATACAAAGGAGCCATTAGGGGGAACACCATTGCTAAGGGAGGTGTGGAATTAAAGAGTATAACAAGGATTGGAGATTGAAGCATGTTTTCAATGAGTTTTATCTTTCCTTCTTATTCTTTTCTTATGAATAGCTAAATTAAATAGAGTTTGGTTTTAGAGTAGCTAGTTAATACTTACTGGGGTTTTTTTCTTATTAGTGATTTGATTTTCAGTCAATTTTATGAGTTGCGCTTAATGTCTTGTATTCAATTAAAGGCCTAATTGTTTGCATGTATGTGAATAAATTAGAGACAATGAAAGAATCTCATAGATTTATAAAACTTAGGAACCTCGATCACGGAAGTAGACAAATCCTTCAGGGATTAATAAATTGTTAAGAAACTTAATAAGCCTTAATTAATTGATGTGACCATGAAAACAAGTTGTAATTAACTTTGATATTCTTAAATGATTTTGAAAGAGACTCTAGATAATTTGAGTGGTCTACCCTTGATTATGATTAATGAAATAGATTAACTTAATTTCGCAATTCAAGTCTTAACTAGTGAAACAAACCAAATCCCTATTTTATCCCCATTTATTTAATTAGATTAATTATAGTAAATATTTTATTTTAATTTATTTAATTTAATTCTTGCAATTTATATTGATTTGTACTGGTTAGGGAAAATCAACTGATAGTTAGTTCTTAGTACCCTTTTCTCATGGGAACGATATTCTACTTATTACTTTATTACTCACCATGATCTATACACTTGCAGAGTTGTGCTAAAAAATACCAAATGACTATATTTTATTTCTTCAAGAATGTGAGGCTGACATTGGAGTTATAGAAGATGATCCAATCAACTTCCGTCAAGCCGTGGAAAGTTCTAATTCTTAAAAGTGGATTGATGCCATCAATGAGGAGATAAAGTCTATGAAAGACAATGATGTTTGGGATCTTATTCCATTGCTAGAAGTTGCAAAACCCATTGGTTACAAATGGATATTTAAAACCAAAAGGGATTTGAAAGGCAATGTGAAGAGTTATAAGGCATGTCTTGTTACAAAGGGCTTTACATAGAAAAAAGGCATTGATTATAAAGAGAATTTTTCTCCACTTTCTTTGAAAGACTCTTTTAGAATTATAATAGCATTAGTGTCATATTTTGATATTGAGCTACATCAAATGGATATGAAGATAGTGTTTCTCAATGGAAATATTGATGAAATGATTTACATAGTGCAACCAAAAACCTTTGAGTCTGGAGACCCAAAGAATATGGTTTGAAAATTTAAGAAATCCATCTATAGACTTAAGCAAGCATCTTAACAATGGTATTTCAACTTTCATCAAGTGATCATCTTGTTTAGATTTGAGGTGAATTTGGTTAATGATTGTATATACCATAGGTTCAGTAGGAGCAAATATATTTTTTTTATTTTTATATGTCGATGACATTTTGCTTTCCAATAATGATATATGCTTATTGCATGAAACCAATAGTTTTCTAGCTAAGATCTTTGAGATGAGAGATTTTGGTGATGCCTCTTTTGTGTTAGTCATCTAGATACACTTTGCTCACTAGGTGTTCTTAGATTATCAGAAAAGGGCTTTATAAAAAAGGTTCTCAAGAGATATGGCATGCAGGATTGTAAACCAGGTGATACCCCTATGGCTAAAGCAAATAAGTTTAGTCTTAAACAGTGCCTTAAGAATGATTTTGAGGAAAAGGAAATGTAAAAGATTCTTTATGCATCAACATTAGGGAGTCTAATGTATACTTAAGTTTGTATGCATTTAGATATTGCATACATCACTGGGATACTCAGCAGATATTTAAGTAATCTAGGAGCATACCATTGGAAAGTAGCCAAATGGGTCTTACAATACTTACAGAGAATAAAAGACTACACGCTCACATATCGGAGGTTATATCAACTTGAGATCATTAGGTATACTGATTCCAATTTTGCTAGATGCCAAGATAATATGAAATCTACATCGGGCTATATATATATATATATATATATATATATATATATATATATATATATATATATATATATATATACTACTTGGAGGTGATATCTCTTTGAAGAGTACTAAACAATCTCTTATAGCCTCTTCTACTATGGTAACAGAATCCATAGCATGTTATAAGGCATCTAATCATGGAATATGGTTGCATAATTTTGTCACGGGACTGTGCATAGTGGAAAATATTAAAAGGCAACTTAAGTTATTTGTGGTAATAAGTAAGCAGTTCTATATTCCAATAACAACAGGAACTCAACAAAGTCAAAGCATATAAACATCAAGTTCCTTGTTGTTAAGGAAAGAGTTCAAAGTGGACCGTTGTCTATAGAGCACATTAGGAAAAACTCTATGATTATGGATCCGCTTACTAAGGGAGTACTACCCAAAGTGTTTCATAAGCACACTGCTTGTATGAGTGTCATGTTATTTGAGAATATTGAGTTTTAGTGGGAGTTTGTTATTTTAAATGTTGTTGATATAGACATTTTTTAGTTATTTCAGTTTAAAGATTTCAATTATTTTGGTTATTTTCTATAGAAATAAAGATTTTGGTTTATTCACACTCTGATTTCAGTATGGTTTGATCTCATTAAGGTTTAAGGTGGACCCGTTAGAAATAGGCATGTTAAGATCACATTGCATGAAATTTCCATGCTACATATCCACATCATAATCCATGTTATTCAGTTATGTCGACATACATGACCATTGATAAGTTTAGTTACGATAAATGTAACAAAGGCTGCTTTGATCTTATGTTGGTATGATTGATGCAACAAATTGGTTATAGATACATTTTGGTAATGATAGTACAGTTGAACTCATACAGTTATTTTTTTGCAATGCATAATTATAAGGTTACACATATAGCCAAGTGGGAGATTATTGGATCCTTAATCCAACATTGGGCTTATATGTGAATGATTGTGTATTGCAAACTGTCATATAAGGTGAGCCTAATTAAAAGTGATTGTTCATATTTGGATAACTTAGGCTTTAAGGGTATAGGACCTTTAATGTGTAGAAACTAATGGATAATTTCTATTTTAATGATGGGCTGAAAAAGAAATACCAAAAAATAATAGGAAAGTTATCTATATAAAGGTGGTTATAGTCCCTAGGTTATATGTATTGTAATTTCCTATTCTTTCTAAATCTCATCATTAGAGAGAAAACCTAAAGGCATTCTCTTAGAAAACAAACTGATCTAGAAGGCCAACTGCACGACTCTAAGGGATTAATCATGGATTCAGATACACTTCCACTATTATATGTGTTATGATTTCTATTGATTTAACATGAGATTAAGTTTTAGAGTTTTAATCTAATTTGGGAATTTTCCCAACACTATAATGCTGTAAATTTATTATTGTTTCTTTTATTGTTTGGTTTATTCTTGTTTGATTATTATTTATAAGCCTAAAGAGATTCAATTTCATGAGAATCTTTGTTGTATCACTAATAGTTTTGTGTAATCAATTTATGATAATTCTCTGTTGTATTCGGTTTCTGAATAATTTGTGTTCTCAGAGTTAATGGTTTCTATTTATAAAGCTCCTTTTTTAGAGTTGTGCATTAACTTTTTTTCCTCAAGTTCTGTAATGAGTTATTTGGATGGAAGCCATGGTTAGTGTCAAGCTCGAGCTCGTTTGAATTTAAGTGAGCCGAGCTCAAGCTATAATTTTTCAAAAGTTATCGAGCTTGAGCTCACCTTTCCTTTATCAAGCCGAACCAAAGCTTTTTTTAACTCAACTCGACTCGACTCGATTATAGCTTTAACTGTTGGAAGGGAGCTTATAGCTATTCAATTCCTAACAAGTAAATAATAATGTTTGGTTAATATTTTTAAATGATAGGTAATAGATGTTGGGACACCAATCTGCTTCTTTTCATATCAGCTCCAATTTTAAATTTTTTTATGAATAATTCCTATTAATTTAATTGTAATTACTTAATTGTCTATATCTATTTAAAGTAAATTAAAAACTAAATTTTTATATAATAACTTTTTCTTTTCATACCTTCTTAGTTATTTTTTTATTTATTTCATATTTGTTAATTAATGTTTTTGAACAATTTTTTAAAGTCGTACATATTTATAATAATAATAATAATAATTATTATTATTATTTTTATTATATATTCATGTATAGTATTTTTTAAAATTAATATACATATGTTATATTGTATTATATATAATAGATATATTATTATATTATTTTATTATATTTAATTACATAATTTTTAATATTTAAAATCATAAATATTAAATAGCTTTTGAAATTAATATGTACCGTAAAATATAAATAATTAAATAACAACAAATGCAAAATTTGAAAATTCTAAACAACTTAATTAATATCTATAATAGTCATTAAACATATAAATAGTTTTATCAAATACTTAATATTCAATCAGCTAACAGTTATTGGTTATCAACAGTAGCTTAACCAAATAAACTCTTAGAGTTTTTTATATAAAATAAAACATATATTTTATAAAATAAGATCTTTTATATTTTTATAATAAAAAAATTATGAATTTTAATAAATCAACATACAAGTTCTTAGAAGTAAATACTCCATTATAAATAGAGAAACTTATTAATATACATACATATATATATATATATATATATACCACCCCGAAAACTCAAGCAGGCTACTAAGCACAACATAACATAAGTCAATAACAAACTAAACAACTGAATTAATTATTTCGTTTATTTAATTTTTAATACTATTACTGACAAACGTTGTCAAGCAAATGGCCTTTGATTATAACAATCCAGACTGACGCCATAGTCGAGACCAAAGATATCACAGTATCTCTTATAATAGCCAATCCTGTCTTCAACCTGGGGGTTCCACCCCTTGCCAGCCTCAATACCACCATTGATGATGTTGGTGATGACTCCATAGCCTGGGAAGCGACCTCCTCCTAAGTCGTCCTCCGTTGGATTCCATTTTTCAGTTATCACATCATGACAAGAAGGTTTGTTGTATTGGGGAGTCATCCAAAACCATATGGCTGTTTTGAAAGCAATAACTGGACTAGAGGACACTAGTCCTGGATTATTTTTCAGATCAAACCCAAGAACTTTTCCAGCTTGTTCGTAGTTGTAGATGCTGAGACAAATTGAAAACGAAATCAGACCCTTTTTCTTTTTGAATAATTTTAAAAATTCTACAAATAGCTGTGAATGTTTTAACTTTTGATACTTTCGTGTTTGAATTGTTTAATAGAACGTTTAATATTTAAATTAATTTAATTTGTCATCTAAGTACTTCACTCTGTTAAAATCTGATAAACACTTAATTAAACAAAACAAAGTTTAAACACCAAACTAACAATAACTAGTTTTTTTTTTTTATTTTATAAATACTAACTCTTTAATTGAAATTAAAGAAATATATTAAATTTAAAATATAAAAATATAACAGAAATGTAAACTATAAAAACAACACTGACGAGAAATAATTCTTTCAAAATGAAAACATAAATAAAATTTACTGTGAAAGTTGGATGGGTCCTCGGCCATGAAATGGGTTTTGGTTGTTTATTTCGTCAATAAAATAATATCCCCATGAATATCGCCCATCTGGTGCATCATCCCATCCTCCTGAATCAAATTAAATTTGGTAAGTGTTAAAAACTTAAGACAGAAAAAACTTCAAATATTTTGCGAGAGAAACTGACCTGTAGTCAAATGAGAGGTTTGTCCAAAAAAGGCAGCAAGTTCTCTTTTACGGGTTTTAAGATCACCTGTTGTGCCAAAACCTTTAAAGGTTTCTGCAGCTTCAATGAAAGCTTCGTAAGTATAGAACTTATTTCGGTGTTTGAGCATCTCATTGAAAATATCATAAGTGAGTAGAGTCCTAACATCCATTTCTACGAGACTGCAAGTGCAAAAACCTTCTTCTTCTCTCCTTTTTTATTTTTTCATCAAAGACTATGAGTCGGCTCATCATGGATCCGGGGTTTATATAAGGGAAAAGTATTAGAGGGTACATTTAATTAGAATTTCACTTAAAATTTTATGAATTTTCTTGTCATATTTAAATATCATTGATTCCAATTTCTTTTTTTTTTTTTTTTTTATATAAACTGCCGGTATTTAAAATACATTAATATTTTCTCATTGAACATATCAGAAGTGAGTATAGTCTTAACGTCCACTTTTCTTAATTAGATACTTTTTCACTTAAAATTTTATGAATTTTCTTTTCATATTTAAATTCTAATTTCTTTTATATATATAATCATATTTAAATTCCAATTTCTTATATATATATATATATATATATATATATATATATATATAGATATAAACTGCCCGTATTCAAAATACATTGATATAAGTGAGTATAGTCTTAACGTCCATTTTTCATTTTACTAGACTGCAAATACAAAAACCCTCTCTTTCCTTTTCTCATGTCAAAGATTAATGTGCATCGGCTCATCATGGTTTATATATGGAAACGAAAAACTCTATTTTTTATCCCTTAACTTTTTGAGTTTTTTTCATTAAGTTATATTTTTCAATTTTGCTCTATATGATCCCTATATTTTTATTTTTTTCTTCATTGAGTCCTTTTACTTTTATTTTTTTTATACATTGAATTCCTCTATCAAAATTTTAGTTCCTCTATTTTAACGTTATATATAATTAAAAGTAATTATAAAATATATAATTGATTCTATATATTTTTAAATTATACTAAATAAATCCTCAAAAATTTTGTTTCCAGTTAAATCCTTATTTTTGACGTTCTATCTTAATTATTAAAATTTTAAAATACATATTTTTTTCATTAATTTTTTTCTCGTATAGTTAAAATATAGGTCATTTATTTATAATAAGTTTCTATTAATAAAAGATATATATATATATATATATATATATATATTATTAAAAATATATATTTTTTAAATGTATAATAGAAATCCAAGTTAAATATATATGATAAATATTTTTTATTTATCTATTTTGATATAAAATATTTTAATTAATCATATGCATATATATTCCTAATTAGTAAATTTGCAATTTCATTAATCTTTTTCACTAAAAGAACCTAATAAAACTATTAAGAATCTAAATCATTATTTTTTAAATTATTTTCTTATCTAATTTACCTTTAAGTCATTTAATTTTAATTTAAAACTTTTAATTTGATGAATTAAAACTTCTATATAAGTCATTTACTTATAAAAATATTAAATAATGTTATAAATATTTTCATATTTTTACTAATTGATAGATAAATTTAATAATAAAAGCATTTGTATCTTTGCATGAATTATTGTAGCTTTAAGGTTATATGAATTATAAAATAATTGGTTAATAAAAGGATTTTGTTAATATAAATTTTATCTATTAAATCTTTATATTTTAATTAATGATGACCTAAAATTTAAATTTGCCAGATGTTCAAAAGTTGTATTAGTTACATATTGAAATCATGAATTTATTAATTTTCTGTACAAATACCAATAACTAGCTAAAATATTTTTGAATAAAAAATATAAACTTTTTTGTCATTTATATATTTAAATTAGATTTTTATTATACATATTTTTAAAAATTAAATTTTAAATTTTGTATTATAAAATTTGTATTATGCATATATTTAGGATTTGAGGACTAAAATAAAAATTGTAAGGATTCAAGTAGTATAATTTAAAATTATAGGGATCAATTATATATTTTGTAAGGACCAAATTGGATATAATATTAAATATAGGAACTAAAAATTTGACGGAGGGATTCAATGTATAAAAAAAATAAAAATATGAGAACTTGATGTAAAAAAAATAAAAGTATAGGGATCAAATAGAGCAAAATTGAAACACAAGAACTCAATAAAAAAAAACTCAAAAAATTAAGGGACCAAAGATGAGGTTTTTCCTATATGGAAAAGTAAAAAAAAAAGTATATCTATTTTTTTTTTACCAAATGGGGAGGAAGGTGGACTTAGATATAAGTAGGCTCTCAAAAGTTTTTGGGTTTAAACATAATCCTAATATCAGAAAAGTAAATCAATTAAATATAACACTACCTTTGCAATATCATGTCAACGAAGTTAGTTGCTTTTGATGCTAACATGGTAAGTTTAATAAAGTTTTAACATTAAGATCTTGAATAAAACTTATCTACTACCCAAAAAAAGGGAAAGAAACAGAAGTCTCCCTAAAGGAGTTATCCTTAAAGGAGAAGAATATCAATGTTGGTTTAAGCAGAAATAAAGCATTGACATCTTCTTCGTCATCCTCTACGAGATCTAGAACTTTTTTCTATATTCTCCACCCTTAGTACGTGTTTAATCAATTGAAAAATGTGTCAAGCACACCATCTATGCTTAGCCTGGGGCAATAAATTCACAAGTCCTAGCCATATAAGAAAATAATTACAATATTTAAAGCATATAATACGTCAAAAAAAAGTAAAATGCTATTTATAGATAGTAACAATACCTTTCACATATTTGAAATTATTATTAATGTTAACTCATCTCTAAGTTCAAGCTCTTATGCAAAGCCAAACTAAAAACCATCTCCAATTTTTTGTATTTTCCTTGTCAATAATTACCCAAGCAATGAGAAACATTTGTCCATCTCCATCCAACTCAATAGCTGCTAATAATTATCCCTTATATACACCTTTTAAAAAGTACCCATCTAGACCAATTATTAGTCTACAACCTATATTTTAACTTTTTTTTCATGTATTAAAATAAATGAACATTCTCTTGGAAACTCTTCTCCCTTATTAAAGTTCAATTTTACACAATTCTATTCCTACCTTTCTTTTAGGATTACTCATCCTAAGTGCAATTGCATATACCTCCAAGTAACCAAGCTCAACCTTATAAGAATTATCATAACGGAAATAAATAGGTTCTTCATTCAAGGTCACCAATAGTTTATATATTATGATAAACTTAATAATGAGAATTTATCACCTTCCAAAATTATTTTATAGGATCATTTAAGAAAGAGATAAAATTGACTATTTCAGTTCTTACCAAGTTTGAATAAGATCACTAATCCTTCATTCAAGCACCCCAATAGCTAAAGAGCTATGATAAACTTAAAATGAAAAGAATTAACACCCTTAGATAATTAATAAAGACTTTAAATAAAGTTTAAGATCTTCAATATCAACAAATAAAAGAAGTTTGAAAGATGAAGACTAATACAAAGATTTTGTATATTGACACCATAAACCTAACTAGTCTTGATAAGTCATAAAGTTCATGTAAGAACTTTAAAGAAAATTTCTCACTAAAGAAATTCAATATCTAATATCATTCAACATAATATAGTTTGATTATAAAGGAAATGTGGCCTTGCTTATATAGACTTCAAGACCAAGCTTACTCTACTATTCTAAGACATATTACATGTGATTATTTCAACCATGATTTTCCATTTACAGCCACTAATACAATTTGTTGACCTTAGGTTTATTCAATCTCTATAGTTTTGACTTTAATAAATAATTTAATTGAACTAATATGTTTATTGAGTGTTTGATTTCATAGAATCAAAGTGAAGTGTTTTAATCTCTTACACTATTCAAGATGTTTTACATAAAGTGCCACAAAGCTCAAGATCACTTTAAGTCAATTAGAGCATCAAAATATGTCCAAATCAAGTCACAAGGCCACCCTCACAAGCTCAAGTCCTAATCATGAGCATTAGTCATGAGCTCCAGCTTCAAAGAGCCTTGATGGTGCAAAGGCGACAACACCTCTCATGATTTGCCCTCATGATCGTGAGGTGGTCGTGATATGGTCATGAGGACCAATTATGATTTGCTTCAGCTTTTGATCATCAAGCATCTTAGCAAGCAAAAAAATTTAAGCTGCTTACAGTCTATCCTCATAACTATAAGCAACTCATGACTAGAGTCTCCTTTAATGCTCAACGGTCACCTACCACACAATAGCTATATTTTTCAAGGGTTAGGACCGGGACCATACCTTCATGACCGTGAGCAAATGAATTCCTACAAAAAGCAATTTTTTGCATTTAATGAACTAAGGAGAGGTTGGGGACGAAGTTAATGCCCCCAACAGCTATAATTTGAGTTGTTGAACTATAAAGATAACTTCTTGAGCTTCATCGATAAGTTACACACTTTGAATATTAATTTTTCTCTTTTAACATTGATTGAGCCTTTACTCTTTTATATAATTTCTTTGTAATTGCTTAAAGTCTTTGAAAGTTGGTTGTGTGAATAAAATAAGAACACTTCTTCTTTTATTTTCTAAGGTTCAAGAAAAGGGAAGTGAGGTTTTATTCTTGGTGAAAGGTTGAAGTGTTTGCCTATTGAAAACACTTAGGATTTGGGTTGAAGAGTGATCCTAAATTCTTATTTTGTAAGGTTAGAGTTGAGCCTAAAACTCAAAGTTACAAAAATCAATCTAAGTAAATACATTATGGTGATTGAAAATCCTAACTTGGAAGAGTTAGGTGGAGACATAGGTTTGTTGGTAAACTGAACTCCTTAAATTGTGTGTTTTTCTTTCTACCTTTTTAATTCTTATTTAATTTCTCTTAATCCTTGTTTAAAATCTTAAAAGCCCCATTCACCCCCCCCCCCTCTAGGGCAATTATAATTGGTATAAGAGTTTGGGCTCTTGGTACTTAATTATTAGAATTCAAGATCATGAAGAGTAAAGTCTTAATTTCTCAACATTTAGACCATTCTTTAATAATAGCACTCATTGGAAGTTCAAAATAGAGTTGTATTTAGATAGTGATCCTATTAGACTTTAGGATGTTGTTCTGATGGATTGGGAACATCATAAAATCATAATTAATGGCGTATAGACTAAGCTTGTAAGAAGTCAATAGAGCAATAAGTAAAAAGAAGAAAACTACAAGAACAAAAGAGCAATGATCACTATACTTTCATTTATGTAAAGAGAAGAAGGTAGAAAAATTCCACATTGCCAATTTGTAAAAAAAGTATGGGAAACATTTAAGGACCATTATGAAGGAAATGTATAAGTAAGAAGCAAGAAGGTTTAATTCCACATGTATAATATGAACTCTTTAAGATGAATTCATAAGAATCTATAACTGAAATGACAAATTGCCTCAATATTCTTCTCACCACTCTAAGAAAACATGGAAAGCATTTTTCCAAGGAAGAAGTGAATAATAAGATTCTAAGAATCCTACCTAAAAAGGATTGGGAATCTAAAGTCACTTCAATTAAAGAAACATAAGACTTCTTAACTCTCACAATTGATGTGTTTATTGGATAACTCCTTACACATGAACTTACTATCAAACAAAGAGTGGATGAAAGAGATGAGAAAGAAAAAAAGAAAAAGAGCATTGCATTGAAGGCTATTCAAGAAGCTGATGAAGATGAAAGCTTAATGGAGTCTAATAAAGATAATGATGAAATAGCCATAATCACTGAAGGATTTAAGAATTCTTAAAAAGAAAAAGTTTCTCAAGGCAAAGAGACAATAAGAAGTATGATAAGTATGAGAATAAGAAGAGCAAAAAAGTTACTTGATATGAATGCAAGAAACCGAGTCACATAAGAAATGAGTGCTCCAAGCTCAAATTCAAGAACAAGGGAGTAAAGGACAAGAAGAAGGCCTTTAAAGCTTCATAGGATGATTCCTCCAAATCAAAGAAGGAAGAGGAGCAATAAGAAGTGACAACCTTTACTTTATGGCTTTTGAAGACAAAAATGAGGTACTATTTACTTCTCATTCTTCTTATAATGATTGTGATGATGATGAAAATGATGATGAGATATCTATTGTGAGCAAACTCATGCTTAAATGTAAAAGCCTACTCTTTAAGAAGAAGAGTTACAAGTATGAGTTATCTAGTTTATCTAAGGAATTTGAAAACTTAAAAAATGATTTTTATAAACTTGTTAAATCTAATGCAAAGCTTGCTAATGACTTGAAATCTTCTAATTCCTTAGAAGACTAACTCAAGAAAGCTAATGATGAAAACCTTAAACTTTCTAAATAGGTGCTAAAGTTGAAGAATTCCATCTCTAAATTCAAAGTAGGAAAAGAGACTTTAGATAGTCTACTTGACTCTTAAAAATTCCATTGAGATACTCATGAAATTGGATATAAAAATGGAATGTCTTCCTCATTATCATCTCACATTAACTTTTTTAAAGCTTCATATGACTCTACCCCTTCTACATCCAAACCTCTTGAGACTTAAGCTTTCAAAGCTAAAAGGTCTCACATGTCAAATGGAAAGGGAAAGTCTCATATGACTCAACCTTCCTTGACACAAAGGGCTAAAGTTTAAACCAAGAAGTCATTATCTAGAGATGCTTATATATACACTAGATACAACACCCCTAAGCATGCTACAAAATCACTACACAATAAACAATGTCATTGTTAATGATGTCTCACACTCCTCTTATAGCATAAAGGAACATTAGGAATCCCACACAACCATAACACAAGGCATGTCTCATACACTAGAAAATCTTATACACCTAAAATAAATAGATTTTGCCAATGTTAAATGTTTTTATTGTATGACCAAAGGTCATACTAGCAATGTGTGCTTCTATAAAAGACTACAGTTTTAAATTCTTCCTTTGGATTACTTTGAGACTAACCAACCTAGACCAACAAAGGTTTGCGTTCAAAAAAATGTTTGAATTATGTCATGTAGGTATGCTTGAAGTCCATAAAAATAAAAAGCAAGTGGTATATTGGTAGTGGATGTACAAGATATATGACGAGAGATAAGGAATAATTCAACAAGCTTGGTGCTAAGGATGGAGGTCATATCACATTTAGGGACAATCCTAAAGGAAAGATTGTAGGCATTTGAGAAATTAGTAGCCCTCAATCCTTGTTTATTCATCATGTGTTGCTTATTGATGGTCTTAAACATAATTTGCTTAGCATTAGTCAATCATATGACATGGGAAATAAAGTCACCTTCTATGCTAAAAATTAATTTATTAGTAGCTTAAATGATAACAAAATAGTTTTTAGTAGTGGAAGTGTAAAAAATGTCTATGTCATTGACTTGAACAAGGTTGATAATAAAGATAGTAAATGTTTAATGTTTATTTCCTATGACATATGGACTTAGCATAAAATATTAGAACATACAAACTTTAAGCTATTGGATGATCATAGTAGACATGAACGTGTGGTTGGACCACCTAAACTCAAGTTCACTAAGGACAAGCCTTTTGATGTTTGTCAAAAGGGAAATTAATCTAAATCTTCCTTTAAGCTCAAGAATGTAGTGTCCACTTATAGGCCACTAGAACTCATTCACATGGATTTATTTGGTCCTACTATAGTTGCTAGTTTTTGTGGTATGCACTATGCTTATGTCATAGTTAGTGATTACTCTAGATACACTTGGATATTTTTTTTGCTCATAAGAATGATGCTTTTAAAGTTTTTAAAAGTTTTTTAAAAAATTTTAAAAAGAAAAAGATTTTTGCATTTCAATTATTATAAGTGATCATGGAACTGAATTTAAAAATGAAATTTTCAAAATCTTTTCTAATGAAAATGGTAGTTCAGATACTTTTTCTTCTCCTAGAACACCTCAATAAAATGGGGTCATTGAAAGGAAAAATAAAACTCTAGTGAAAATAGCTAGAATAATACTTCATAAGTATAATTTGCCCTTATACGTTTGGGTGGAAGCCATTAACACTTCTTGCTATATAGCAAATAGAGTATTTAAAAGACCAATTTTAAATAAAACCTCTTATGAGCTTTAGAATAATAGAAAACTTAAGATTTCATATCTTAGAGTATTTAGATGAAAGACCTTTATATTAAACACCAAGGACAACTTTGGGAAATTTGATTCTAAAGCTGATGAAGGAATTTTCATGGGTTATGCCACCTCTAGCAAAGCATATAGAGTTTTTAACAAAATAACTCTAGTAGTTAAAGAGTCAATGCATGTTGTATTTAATGAATCTAACCTACTTTATCCTAGATGTAGTGTTGATGATGTTATAAATAAGTTTATGGATATGAACATTCAAAAAGAGAATGGTAGCAAGCCTTTGGATCTTGAAGGTTCAAACAATGAAGAAAATAAGGAAATGCCTCAACCCACCTTGAAGGACAATCTTCCAAAGGATTAGTAATTCAAGAAAGCACATCCTTAAAACCTCATCATTGGTTACACTACAAAAGGGGTAACTACTAGATCTTAAATCTAATACATTATTAAATTAGCCTTCATTTCTCAAATTAAGCCTAAAAATGTTAATGATGCTTTGGGTGATAAATTTTGGGTTTTTTCTATTCAAGAAGAGTTAAATTAATTTAATAAAAATAAGGTTTGGACCTTAGTTCCTACACCTAAACATCATCCTATCATAGGCACCAAATGGGTGTTTACAAATAAGATGGATGACCAAGGTGTCACAGTTAGGAACAAAGAAAGACAAGTAGCTAAAGGTTATCATCAAGAGGAAGACATTGATTATAATGAAACCTTTGCCCTCATTACAAGGTTAGAAGCTATTAGAATGCTACTTGCTTTTGTATCTTTCATGGATTTAAATTTTTTCAAATGGATGTCAAAAGTGCATTTGAAATGGTTTTATTGTAGAGGAGGTTTATATTGAACAACCTCCGGGCTTTGAAAGTTTTGACTTTCCTAATCATGTGTTTAAGCTTTCAAAAATATTATCTGGATTGAAGTAAGCTCCTAAAGCTTGGTATGAAAGGTTGAGTAACTTTTTGCTAGAGAAAGGGTTCTCTAAAGGAAAAGTTGACACAACTCTTTTCATAAAGAAATCCAAACATTATTTACTTATTGTGCAAATATATGTTAATGGTATTATATTTAGTGCTATTAACCATTATGTGTGTGAGGAATTTTCTAAGTTAATGTAAGGAGAATTTAAGATGAGCATGATGGGTGAGCTTAAGTTCTTTCTTAGACTTCAAAATAAGTAATGAAAGGATAGGATCCTCATTAATCAAACCAAATACACGAGAGACATTCTTAAGAAGTTTAGTAGGGATGGAGCTAAGTCAATCAAGACTCCTATGAGCACCACTAGCAAACTCAATAAGGATGAGAATGGCAAACCGGTAGATGAAAAGTGTTACAGGGGTATGATCAAATCCCTTCTTTATTTAACCTTTAGTAGACCAGATATTATGCTTGCTACATGCTTGTGTGCTAGGTTTCAATCTAGTCCTAGAGAGTCTTAATTAAATGACATTAAGAGAATTTTCAAATATCTTAATGGAACTTTGTATCTAGGACTTGGGTATCCTAATAGTTCTTCATTTGATTTTATTAGTTATTCAAATGCTGACTTTGCCAGTAGCTTATTAAATAGAAAAAGCACTTCTAAAACTTGTCAATTTTTAGAAAATTACTTATTCTTTTGGTTTAGTAAGAAGCAAGTTTCAGTTTCCTTGTCCATCGTCAAAGCCAAATATATAGCAGCTAATTATTATTCCTCACAAGTCTTATGGCAAAAATAACAACTTAGAGACTATGGCATTGAGCTTGATCACATTCCTATCAAATGTGAAAACATAATTGCTATAAACCTTAGCAAGAATCCTATTTAACACTCTATAACCAAGTATATAAACGTTAGGCATCACTTTCTCAGAGATCATATGCAATGTGGTGATATTTTGCTTGAATTTGTTGATGCAAATAATCAACTTGCAGATATTTTCACCAAAACTCTCAATAAGGAGAGATTAAATTTCATTAAGCATAAACTTAGAATGATTAATGACTCTAGTTTGCATTAATGAATGTTCTTTATTTGCACACCTCCAATTGACTTCTACTCTTATACTTTAAAAAGTACTTTATATGATAGTTGAGCCCTATGGATATGTTGAATGCTTATGTGTCATAATTCTTATGAAATTGATTTCATAAAATTAAAATTAATTAATTTTTCTTTTGTAATTAAATTCTTGATTAGTTATTATTTCACATGTTCATTTTTCTTTTTCCATTTCTTCCTTTTTTAATTATTGTTAATTAATTATTCATAATTAATTATTGAAGTTAACTTAATAATTTAATTATTCTAAAATTAGCAATTTTTTTTATCAAAATGTCAATTTGTAGCTTTATTGAATACATTTATTACCTTGTTCCTTGCAAATTTGAAGTTTAAATTCAATTTGGGGTTCATTTGGTTCACAGGGACTAAATTGACACATTTTAGGACAAAATTGAAAGTCTTTCAAAAGATTAAGGACTCAAGGGCATTTTGGTCATGAACCATTGCAAAGGCTGCAACAATTCTTGATGTGTTGTTTGCTAACTACTAGTGCCCGTTACAGGCTTTACTCACGGTCACGACCAGACTGTGAGGAGCAGTTTGACATGTAAAGAGTTATAACTCCTTTGGAATTATAACTCCTTTTTCATCCTTCCTAATTCCAAATGGATCTATGCATTTATATTGGTTTTTAATTCAATTTTTTAACCTAATTATTCTCTTCTTACTTCTATGCAAACATCTTTTTCACCCTTTTCCCTCCTATTCCCATCTCTCTTCATCTTAGGCTTTTCTCATCCTTTTCTCTTATTCTTTTCCAAACTCTTTTCCTTACTCTTACTATTTTGATTTCTAATGGCTCCAAATAAGAAGACAACTAATCAAGCCCCCTTATCCTCTCAAGCCTCTCAACTAAGAAGGGTTACAAAAGAGCAACCTAAGAAAATACCCTCTATTTCTTATACTACTACCAAAATCAAACAAAGAGCCTCTCAATTTGCCAAAAGGAAGATCATTCCATTAAGGTACATGTCCAAAGTTTCTCTTGACTCACTTGGATATTATGAACAAATGAAATATCTTCTTGAACACATTGGTATGTTTATATTTGCTTTCACCACCTTCATCACCATTCCTACACATTGGTATGTTCACATTTGCCTTCACCCCTTTAATCACAATTCCTTCTCTTGTCAATGAGTTCCTTTCTTCATTTTGCTTGAGAACTCAAAATAAAAGTGAGGAAAATCCTGTATATAGCATGAGATTTAAGTTAAGGGCAAGAGATCATTTTATAATTAAGGAAGACTTTAATACTCTTTTTGGCTTTAAGCATGAGGGTCTTGATTCTCCTAACACTCTTTAGTTTCCTCACTCTTTTTAGAACCAAAATATCAAGCCTGATATAAGCCAATTCCTAGCAATTCATTCAAAATCCTTATCTTTTTCTTCTAAATCCCTTTGGTACATGCATCTGTCATTACCTACACTTTCAATGTAAGGGGTTTAAACAATGAAGCAATTTCTTTTGATGATATTTTTCTTCTTCATTGCATTCAAAATAAAGTGGATGTTGCTTTATAAAGGTTGTTACAATAGAGGCTTTAATTAGTGAGCAACAATATTAGTGGTGCACTTTGCATTGGAGGAATTATAATCAAAATTACACAACACTTTCATCTTGATCTTGAATGCCTTGATTCCATTCCCTACTCTCTTTTTTATGAGAAGTTCCTAAAAAATTATAATTAATTCAAGCAAGTACATAATTTATAGGTTTGGAAACATGAGGAAGTGGATGTAAAACTTAAACAAGACTTAGAGCATATTGAAAAATAGGCAGTCTTGGCCTTAAAGAAGTTAAACTTGAACAAGAATAAGACCCCAATCAACCACCTCTATCTATGCCCCAACAAAAAATAGCAAGGTTCTCATCTTCTCAAGGTTTGCATAATGAACTGAACGGGTTAGTAGCTTTTTTTATCGCCTTTCAATTGTTGAATCAAATTTTAATAATCATTTTAATCAAGTAAACTCAAAATTTAATCATTTTGATAGGTGCATAGACCATGCAGAGTATGACATTCACTAACTTTATGCCTATCATAATTTGCAATGCATTTAGCCTTTGCCTCCACCTCATCAAGTGTTTCAAAACCCCTTTACTCAAAAGCCTCATGGGGATGAGCACCCAATGGATCCCTCTTCTTGGATGCTTTATGTTCTTAATATCTATTTGGTTTATCTTAGGTTTATGTTTAGTTTATGCTTATTTTACTTTAAGTTTTCTCTAGTTTATGTCTTTAATTTATCTTAGTGGACTATATCTAGCCTCTTATTATGCTATGTTAGTTATGCTAGGTGTATAAACCATATGTTTTATTATGTTAATCATCTATTTTATGTCTATTTCTCTTCATTCTTATTTTTTATCTTTAATAAAGGAGGAGAACATCTATATGTGTGTATTTTAAATAGTTGATATTATAGCAATTTTTTTTGCTCACCTATACACACATCAATAGGGAGACTTGTTTTCACTAATCATTAAGCCTTCTTGAAATTATAATAGATCTTAGCTTACTTGAAGTTTATTAGTGTTAGTATAGATGTACCCTAGAGCCATTCTTGTAATATAAATGACATTATACTTTTACTCTTGTGGCAATAAAATATTAATTTAAAAAAGTATTTATTTATTTAAATATTTACCTTTTTAACGCTATATTAAATCAGTTTACTATCAAAATTTAATAGTATGAGTCATAAATTCATTTAGTACATAAGCTATAAATTTTTTGTAGTCATTAGATTAATACGTGGGTAGCGTTAATCTATAAACTATTACCTTTATTTATTTTCCTTAATCGGTATGTGATATCAATAGTAGGAGATAATGAGTTTATGCGATATCAAGACATTGACATGTGGATACTCATGTAATTGGTTGATTGAACTGTGACGTATGATAAGTGATTACATGAAAATTCATATTTGTTAATAATCACTATCTTGGATATAATAGTGCATATGGTCCTTTGACTTGAGGTGACATGGTCATCCATATATGGTTGGTTAGAGTTTCTCACTGCTTGCATACCTATACTAGTCATGTATGGGTATATGGTGTATGGTGGCTCTAGTTATCTATATGTAAGGATGAGTAATTGGTTAAGATGGAATTCATTACCTAGAGTGAAGTAGGATAAGATCCTATATATTTCTAAGTTCTTCTTGATGAATAAGTACCTAACCTTGTTAACCTTGACTTATCCAAAAAGAGTTTCGATGTTAGAAAGAGTTTCTAGTAGGAGTTACGTTTTATTGAGAATTGAACTAAAGATGATGCCATATAATTAAGGCAATTAGAGTTTGATTTAACCTTGCCTTTAGCCAATATTGAGATTTTATAATGAAGGGTATAGTAATTATGTCCAATTGTGCTTATGAATCTATGGATAACATTCATTTCCAATTGGGTAGTCATGACATCTATACTAAGGGTTACTCAAGACTTATAAGAAAGAAATGTGATTAATTGGGATTTTTATATTTAGCTTGGAAAGAGTTTCTTATAATATTAAAATTTAATATTATTTTCCATTGCCATTTGGACTCAAACCTAGTAAGTCACACACATAAGACCTGCACCGATAATGATAATTATTAATTAAAGTGTTTAATTAATTAATTATATTAATTGGACTAGATTTGCACTTATGTAGGGATCCAGTATACTCTAAAACCTAATTTAAAGGGTAGGACTGCTAATCATATGATTAAATATTAATTTAGACATAACTAAAGATGTGGTATTAAGTTTAAGGACCAAATTAATATTTTTCACTAGTACTAGTTTGGATATGGACCATGACATGAGCCATATAAATGTAGCTTAATGGATAATGGATGGACTTAGAAATTTACGTATATTAGAGAGATTGGCCTTATTTAAATGTTAGATAAAATCCAAAAGTCTAATTAGTGGGTGTTGTAGAAATTGGCCTATTTAAGAGTTAAATGAGCACATGTAGTTGAAGCCTACTTACTAAAGGAGGTGTCACATAATTAGTGAGAGAATATGATGCTCATGCATACACGGTAGCCATCTAAGCATCTGTTTTCCATGTGATTGCATGAGTGACACCATGGCAAGGTGTCATAAATATATACCTTTAGTTAGTGGCAAATCTCTACATGCATGAGGTTGCTTATTTTACACTCAAAGTGAAAAGGTAAGTGGACAATCCCTACATGCATGAGGTTGCTTTCTTTACACTTAAAATGAAAAAGTATGTAGACAATCTCTAAGTGCATGAGATACATAGCTTATGTTTCACTCAAGTCTAAGTGAGTAGAGGATCTCTATATAAGCAAATTAATCTCTCACATATACACTAAGTTAGTGGATATTCTCTACACTACACTTATAACTTCATATTAGAGAAATTCAAAACACGATAGAGAAAATAAGAGAGAGTTATCAAGAGTTAAGTATTTTTCATCTTTTGTTTCTTTTTAAGTGTAATAAGTGTGTGAGTGAAATACAAGAGTGGTGTTTCATACATTAGCCCTTAATAGTCATCTATAGAGTATGGGTTGTGCAACTAGAAGGCTACATTTATCCATCTATTGGAGTCAATAAGCCCTACCTCATTCAAGTTAAAGAAGGAGCCTTAGTAAGTTTTTGGGTCACTAAGAGAGGAGCTTGCTAGTAGAACTCCATCAAAGGTTTAAAGTCATTCTAGTACTTCTCATATGTTTCAAGCTAGAATCTTCACACTTGGGGAGCTAAGAGCTTATAGATTCACAATAACCATATCCTAAAACTTGTTGAGCATGCTACAAACATTTGGAGTTTGTAAGAGTTACTAAACTCTTAGATATATATATATATATATATATATATATATATATATATAACTTGACTTGCTACATGTTTAGTTGTTTTTGAATCTTTGTTAAATTTTATCCATTTAAGCATGCATGGTTTGGGTTATGTAAATTACATGTGATAATATTTTATGCAAGGGTCATATGCTAGGAAAAAGTTTTAAAATTAACCCTAACTGGATTCGTGTTTACACTATGCTTCTGCTCATAATTTAGTACATGTAAAAATTAACATGACATTAATAGATAACATAAATAAAACACACCAATTTAATGTGGTTTAGTGTAAGACTATGTCCATGGGTAAATATGGTAACAAATCCACTATACAAAACTAAGAGAGTACAAGAAAATAACATAGAAATCAACATTTAACCCTTGAACTCAATTAAACTAAAAAAAAGTCACTCAATAATCTCTCTCCCTTAAAGAGATTAATATGTCTCTCACACGATATCAATACTAGAGACCCAAAAGCTTATACCTAAAACATTATGATGGTATCCTTAGTGCCCTTTCGGTACATCGATGTAGCACATCCAACGCATATAATTATGGCCCTATTTATAGAGGAATAATTTTCCTACTTTACTAAGGATACTCTTCCAATAAAGGAAGTAATAATTTAATTTCTAACACAACTTAAATCCTTTTGAATAAGGATTTTCTAGACTTGACCACCAAGTTTATCATAAATACACTTAGGCTTCAAATAAATGATATTGTGGGCCAAAAATTCAAGGCACATATTTAAAAATCTCCACTTGACTTGAATTTTCTTGTAAACTAAAAACTTGTTCCACCTTTTCCATAGATGTCTCAACCAATTGTGATAGGTGTAAAATCATTGACATAAATTTTCAAAAAAGTACCTATATCCCAAACTTATATAGCAACCATAGCCTTTTTATCCAAATCCTCCATCTTTTATTTGGTCATTATAGATATCAATTTCTCCTTCTCCAACAATGCTTCATGCATCCATTTGTGTGTTAATAATACTAGTACCAATACTTGTCGTACACCACAAATCATATTGTGATACTATTTCTCTGTCTCTCAAAACTTGATATTGCTAATAATAAAATTCTAAATATTTATAGATAGCTCTAATACCATTTGTTAGGAAATTCAAGCTTACAGAAGTGCATAAGGATTAAAAATTATTTGAGATGGTAATCAAACAAGACAATAATAGAGAACATATACGAAATATACCAATTTAACATGGTTCAGCATAAGCCTACATACATTGGTAATGGAGGTAACAAATTCACTTTATAAAACCAAAAGTACAAGAAATCACATGGAGATTAACACTTAACTCTTAAACCTAATTACACCCAAATAAACTCTCTCCCTTAAAGAGATTAGCATGTCTCTCACAAAATATTAATGCTAAAGCCTAAAAGCTTATACCTAAAACATCATGATGGCACCTTTGGTCCATTTTCAGCACATCCAAAGGATATAATTATGGCCTTATATATTGAGGAATAAGTTATTTTACTTTACTAGGAATTCCCTTTTAATAAAGGAAGTAATAGTTTAATTCCTAGTACAACTGAAATCCTTTTTTAATAAGGATTTCCTTAACTTGACTACCAAGTATATTGTAAATGCACTTAGAGTTTAAACAAATGATGTTATGGGCCAAAAATTGAAGGAACATATTTAACAATCCTATAAAAAATGAACACTAATAAACCTAATTATACATACCTTTTTAAGCACAATAGATATTGTAACCATTATCTTTCACTTTCACATGCTCTTTTCAGACCCCTAATATCATAATTCTCCCTTTATGCAAAATAATTGCCCTTGTAATATCTCTCATAATTAGAGTTTTTATGTTTTACAAAAAAATTTCAAAAAGCAAATAGTAAAGATCAATTGTAGAGGGAAAAGAGAAGATTTTGAGAATTAAGTGCAATGTTAGTAAAAATACTGCCCAAACATTTTTGTGGCCCCACTATTCTATCCATGTTTGCTTCAACATAATGTTTGTGAAATTGTGATATGCTACAAGGTTAGTATTATATTTAATTGTTTTACTTTTCTGACATTAGGATAGTATTTAGTTCAAAAAACTTTCAAAGGCCTATTATTATTATGGCCCAAACATTAGAAGCCTAAATGCACATTTCCCTTATATATACACTATTCTAATTGTGGAGTGCTCCCAAATTGCTATGGTCATAATGTTAAATGTGAGAAATGATGAATTTAAACTTCTTCATATGCCTATGATTCCTTCTTCAACCCTATGTTTTCACAGCAACGTACCTTCACTATTTTTTTTCTTTTGGTTATGCATCTCACTAATGTAAGGTTAAAAAAGAAAAAGCCTAATTCTTGACTTCCAATTCCCTAATGGAGTGATAGGGAAAAAGTCACCATCAATGAAATAGAAAAGCAATTTTCACTATGATCTTCACTAGTACTTATTGTGTTATTAATATATAGATAACTATATATGGATTATGTAACTTTTCTCCTAATAAACAAGGTTTAGCTTTGGTTTCATACAATGACATCGTCTTTAAGGGGTGATTGCTAGTCTTTAAGCAATAATTACTCCCTATTTTCTTCTAATTTTCTTTTTTTCTTTTATTTTATATCCTCTAGTTTCATATCTTATATTCATATCTATAGATAGTGATAGTTTATCAATGTTGTTTAAGTCTGACTTATCAAGCATTTTATGCATGAAGTCAAACAAATTAGTTTTCTTCGGGTTTGCTTGGATTTTGTTTCTTTGGGTTGGTAAGATGGCAGATGCCGATCGAATCCAATGTTGGTTAACAAAGACACTCCCTAGCTTGAAGTTGTTACTCATCTATCTGGACATCGTCAACATACTCAGTCCAAGATATAATTGGCTCATGCAAGTTAAGATCGAAGAAGAACAACATATAGTTGTGCTCCTTGTCATCACCGCTGTTGTTTCAAGGTGGTTATTTTTGTATTTCCTTCAACAAATTAGGTTTTCCCTAAAGTTGAGGAACAATTGTTCTGGGCCAACTCATTGTATTGGGCCTCTCCTAATCCCTTTGTTGTCTAATCTTCCTAAATGTATCAGTCCACTTATTTATAATGTTTTTTAATCTATAATATCCTTCTTTGTTTGAAAAAAAAAAACTGTAAAAGCAAGCAATAATGCTTAAACAACCCAAAGTCATATGTTTTAAAAAAAATCCCAAAGTCATGTTCTAATGATGCATTAAGAGTTAGAAATGCAATCTTCAATGAAATTGCAAAAAAAGAAAAAAGGAGAGCCCAATTTGCAAGTCTTTTCTAATACCATTAAATAGATCAAATAGAAGCATCTAAGTTAAAATTGAAGACTAAATTTTTTGAGTTTAGATGGTGACCAACTAAACAGGTTCAAAAACAAAAATGGGAAATGATCAACCGGTTTTGCTATCAAATACAGGTAAAATTTTGGTGATGACGCCATAAAAAGGTCCCCCATTGGTAATAGCTTTTTATTATGATTATTATTTAAGGATTGTTCGATTTATACTCTGAAAAGATATGAAAGTAAATAAAAATTTTAATAAAATGTTTGATTTACTATGAATTTGTATATGTATGTGAAATTATTTTTGTAATTATTTTTTATATATAAAAATTAGTATATGATTATCTACTATGGAAGATTATTTTTAAAATTTTTTATGAATTTTTACTTAAATATTATTATAATTTTTATTATATAATTATTTATTATTTCAATGAATATTCTTTATTAAAATATTTTATAATTTTTTATTAATTTATATATTTTATTTCATTACTTTTAAAATATATTTTATTTTATAAATTTAATAATATATGATAATTTTAAATATTTAACAAATTTATAATTAGTTTGATTTGATTCTCCTAGTAATGAAAATTCATTATTTATTGGTGTGAGGAAAATAAATAATTTCTATTAACTATGGAATCTCATTCCTATTTCACTGTAAATTTTAACTAATTAAATACAAAAAATTGAAATCACTACCGTTCTTAATTTTTTGTAAACCAAACTGACCGCTAGACTAGAATTTACTTGAAGGAAGTTGAAAAATTAAAAAACTTAAAACGACTCTTAAAAGTTACTGGAAATAAACTTTGAAGTTGGAAAATTAAAATTAAAAAACAATAACAGTTATTTTACATTTTCTACGAAGTTTCACAAGTAGCAAAAAGGCGCACCAACACAAGACTTCTTTGTTTATTTTTTTTTTTTTGGTCAACAAGACTTCTTTTCTTTGTATTAGGTAAAATGATTAAGAGAATCGACTCTGGATTCTTAATTGGGGCCGACCAGTCATAAAGGGCTAACCGAAGTTACTGTGTCAGCAAGCAAGACACGGCTCCTCCTCTAAGAAAATGTGGCAGCCAATGAACAAAAAGTAATCACCTAGAACACTACATCAGTCTCAATCTTAATCTTAATCTTCATCATTATCTGCTGCTCCAAATTCGTCGCATTTTAGGAACTTATCCTTGGCAAAATGCATAACTTCAAACTTAAACTTTACTATTTTATTATATATTACCTCTCAACTTTTATTATAATTAATAAACCTTGTAAATTTTTATTTTAAAATTATATCACTTCTAAAACACACACACACACACACACATATATATATATATATATATATATATATATATATATATATATATATATTAAACTCTAAAATCATTAAGTTCAACATTTAATAAATGTCTTTTTTCATAATTCAACATTCACTTCTAAAATTTTATGTGTTAAGTTATTAAAAAAAAAAACTATAAGTTCAATCCTTAAAAATTAAAACTTGAAAAATTAAAATTTGAAAAATAGTAAAATTAAAACTTAAAAATATTTTTAAAATTTTATTTTTCTTAAGAAAGCAAGAAAAAAAATTGAATAACTGTCAAATATATTTTATATGGAACTAAAAGTAATTTTTATAAATACAATTAGAACATTTAAATGAAATTAAATAGAATTAACACAATTTATAAAGTTGAAGGAGCAAATTTAAATAACTTTTAAAGTAGTATTTAATTGATAATTGATTTAAAATTGAGAATAAAATAGATCATTTTTTCTATTAAAATTCACAATATTTGTCTTAAAAAAATGTTATTTTAAAGTACACATGTTCTATTCTATTCTATGTAAAACACTTCAATTCTACTACATCTAACACATTATTCTTTCTTTCAATTAAAATTTGTCTTTTATTTATTCTAACTAAAAATTTATATTTTTTTACTATTTTCTATTTTTCTTATATTTTATTTTTATTATTTTTATTATTATTATTATTATTATTATTATTATTACTCTCTTAATAAAAAATAATAAAATAAAACTATTATAATAACTTTTTAAGTTCTTATTTTATATTTGATTAATTTGTAATTTTAATTTATTAAAATAATTTAATTATTTATTTTAAAATATATAGAGTAAATTATAATTTTTTCCCTGTATTTGACTCATTACACTACTTTTATTTATGATATTTTTAAAAAAATTATTTATCTTTATATTTTTGAATTTTCATACTAATTCATCATGACAGAAAGACTAATAATGTTAAAATTCAAAAATATAAAAATAAATAAATATTTTTAAAAATATTAAGGATAAAATAATACAATTAGTCAAAATTGAAGGAAAAAATTATAATTTACCCAAATATATATATTATTTACGCACAAAATATGAATTCATGACTAATTTACTTAAATTAATTTGAAAAAAGCTGGAGATTTCTTTATCTAAAACTACAATTAAAATTACAAAAAAGCAGAATTATTTATTAAAATTATAATAGTGGCGTTCACTTGTATTAATTATTAAAAATTAAAAGACGAATTGTAAAATGCAACTTTTACTTAGTCTACCTAATCTCTTTACCTAACCAACTACCTAATATCTTTTTATGCCGATCTCTTCAGCATCATCATTATCCTTTCAACTCTTTTACTTTTATTCATCCTTCATAATTTTTTTTTTTTTTTGAGGGATATTCATCCTTTATAATTTATTCTTCATTCTACAATTAATTTTTTTATTTCGTTTTTTTTATTTTGCCTTTTTTTACACCACCACTGAATCAATGTTTCTCCAAATTCCTAAATTATAAATCGACACAACAATTGAAAATCAAACAAATAAACCTAATTTTATATTATCTTGTATTTTTTTCTTATTTTCTAACTTCTTAAAATATATCAACCATTATTTAGAGATTATGCCAATATAATGAGTAGTAAAATCCATGTGGGATGGTGAAGGTTGGAAAGCTGGAATCAGAATGGTTGGGATGACAATCTTCAAGATAATATGTAAAGTAAAGTGGGTGGGTTGAGTATCTAATATTACCGGAGAATTAGGCAAGTCTTGTGTTGGATTAATGAGTTTGAAATTTGATTTTGTTTCAATATCTGGAATTGATTTTGCAGTTTAGATTGGAAACTTGGAATTGATTTTGGTAATTAGTTTTACATTTTTTATTTATTAATTGTATAGTTAATATTGAATTTTTTTCTTTCTGTTTTAGATTTAATTATGAATATATTTAGTTTCTAAAGTAATTTTGTTTATTCGTCATGGTTTTCAAAGCATGCAGTAGATTTAATTTTAAAATTGTACAATTTTTATAAATATGAGCATTTGAAAATGGCAAGAGGTTGAAGATTTTGCAGTTCAAATTAAAGTTTGAAATTTTTATCGATTTTAGTTCTTATCTTTATTCTCTTTATTTTATCAATTTGTGCAGGTAAGTGCATGACAAAACTCATATTCAATCCCTTAAACTTTTCATATTTTTAATTTTAGACCTCTTTAGTTTTATTTTATATATTTAGACTCTAATACTTCATGTGTTAAAGATTTTAAATCCTTTTATCAAATTTTTAATACAAATTATTTCTTTTTGATGATTTAAATTTTATATTTTTAATATCCATACCATTTTTTACTTGTTAACATTTATATCGCTTTTAAAATTTTTTTATCTTTAAAAATAAATTTACTTATTTTAATTTTTAATATTTTAAATTTAAAAAAAAGAAATTACATTATTAAAAATCAAACCTTTTATACAACTTGCAAATAAATTATAACCTTTTATACAACTTGCAAATAAATCATAATCTAATTTTGCTATTAATTTTACCCAAAACATTTCAAAAGTTAACAAATTAACCTTCGTCAAAACTTTCTTAATGAACAGTTAACATGTCTGTTAGTGGAGCCTATTTTTTAACATATAGGACCTACAAATGCTGAGCATATTTAATTAATTATATAAAAAACCTTAACCTTTTATTAAATTTGTAAAATAAACCCCTACTAAAATATTCAAATAAATTTAATTTAAAATTTAAAATTTATTAAAATTATTAGAACAATCTAAATAAAGTAAATAATAGAAATAAATATGAGATTAAATGCTTTATTATTAATATGAAAATTTAATTTAACATATATTTTTAAAATTAAGAAAATATGAAATATGATAATTTTAAAAAATCTATTAAAAATGAAAAATTATTATTAATAACTAATAAAATTATTTTTGAGATTAATGTCACTTCAATGTGATAAAATTAAAACTAAAACTAATTTATAACAATATTTATTTTTTATTTTTATATTTATGTATTTTATTATAAAAATTTTCTTATTACATATATTTTGTTTTTGAAATTTTTGAAATTTTAAATTTTTTCATATTTTTATTATAAAGTATAAATAAGAATATTTTCATAATAAAATGCATAAATATAAAGACAAAAAATAAATTTTTATTTTGTTACAAATTAGTTTTAGTTTTAATTTTATCAAATTGGAATAGAATTAATCTCAAAAATAATTTCATTAGTCCCCTTTTTAGTACATTTTGACTTTTTATATTTTTATGTTTTTTAAGTTTTAAAATCTATGCTAAATTATGTTTTATATTTTTATGAAATTTTTAAATATTTAAGAATATTTTATTAGTAATAAAGCATTGAATTTCACTCTTATTTCTATTGTTTATTTTATTAAAATTATTATAATAATTTTAATAAATTTTTTATTTTTTATTAAATTTATTTGAATATTTTAGTATGGTTTATTTCGCAAGTTTAATAAAAATGTTAGAATTTTTTATGTAACCCCATGTGTCAGAAAATGGACCCCACTAATGAACACATTAGCTATCCGTTAAAGAAGTTTTGACAAAAGGTTAATTTTGTTAACTTTTGAAACATTGTGGGTAAAATTGATAGTAAATTTAGATTATAGTTTCATTTACAAGTGGTATAAAAGGTTAGGGTTTTTTACTTAATTTTCCCAAAAAATAAATATAAATTTTTATATAAAATAATTTTCATATTTTAAATTTAAAATATAAATTTATATACACATATTTAAATAATTTTAAATTTTAAAAGTAAATCAAATAGTTAATGTTAAGATATAAAAATTATAATAATACTACTATTTTTCATAATATTTTATATTTTACAGGTTTTATTTTCAATAAAATTTATATTTTCTAGAATGTAATATTATGATGAATAACAACACTATAATTAAAAAGATAATATGCTAAAAATATATTGTTTTAATTCTTTAAAATTTAAAATTTATATTTTAAATACTTTTTTGGTTTTATTTTTTGTACAAAATTTTAATTAAATTATTGTTAATAAATATTTATAATATAAATATTTAATAAGCATCATTTTTTCCATGTGCACAGAAAGCGTACCAAGAAAATGAATAAGGTTACAATCGCAAAAAGTTTGAGCTGCTTGAAAAAGTTATCACCATTTTTAGCAATGTACATGTATACATTGTTAACAGATGAATCTATTTATCTATTCAAATGCTTTCATAATCCACTTGGGTATTGCAAATGAAGAAAAGAAGAAAAGTAAATTTAGGAGATATACATGTGTGCACACACAAAAGGGCACATCATAAAATGGATACGATAGAGGAGATCTTGTATTTAAAACTAAAGAATTATAAAAAATATTTTTATCATAATGTGTTGTGATTTAGGTGTTCTTTTTCATTATAATATTTGATTATGAAAGATATAAATTTTATCCCCTACCTTATTAGCAAAATCCTTCATCACTGGACTACCTTGAGGGACCATTAAAATTGAGTATCGACAGTAGCCCCTACTTCACATACATGGGTCAAGCATAGCAAGCTTCTTAATGCATAGGAAGCATGTTGTGTTGTCCAGTCGATCTATGGCGTTTCAGCAAAACTGTGTGATTCAAGCATTTAGACCTCAAGCAAAATATGTTATCTAACTGATATACAGTGTTTCAATTGAAGTGTGATAGGTAGTCGTTTAGACATTTGGTAAAGTGCTAGGTAGTTGATATGTGATGCCTTAACTAAAAGTACCAAGTAGTCACTTAGACATTTGGTAAAATGCCATACAATCATTTTGACCTTGGGCAAGATATGGTCATTTTGGACTTGTGAAGTTTGATCGTTTGGACCTATGAAGTTTGGTCATTTGGACTTATGAGGTTCAGTCATTTGGAACTATGAGTAAAATGTTGTTTGGTTGATATGCAACCTCTAGTTGTAATGTTTTTGGAATTTATAATTTGTATTTGTTTGTGAATATGATTTGTGATGTATAATATGGTTTTGAGGTTCAAATCAATATGAACATAATGCATGTTAAGTGTTTCTATTCTTGAATTCTTGTTATCAGTTCATTAATGCCAAGAATCATATGTATTAATAAGTTTAAATGATCCTAATCATGATAATCTTAATTTAACACAAATCTCACCATTTCAAAAGCATGATCCAAAGCTTATGGTCAAGAATGTTTATATTACCAAGTGGAGAGAAAGCTTTCTAAATAAATTTATGAAGATTTTATAAAATAAGACTAATAAAAAATGCAAATGAATAAAATAAATTTCAACTATCAAAATGCTTTTAAGCAAGAAAGTGATAGTTAACCCTGTGTTTATTATCATTATTATTCAACAGGATTTTTCTTTCTTTAGTGTCCCTTGTCTTTCTTTAGTATCCTATGTGTATATTATCATTATTATTCAATAGGATCTTTCCTTTTTTAGTATCCCCTGTCTTTCTCATATTATTCAACATGAATATTGCTTAAGAGTCCCTTTTGCAACACTCGTACTCAGTTTCTTGAGCATTAGAGTACATAAAGGTTTTGAATTCTATTTGCTTAAGGTTTTGAATTCTATTTGGTTTTTTCTACATTTATTCAAAATATTTTCTCTTTTTTGGTATTCGCTGCATTTCTTGCATTACTCAATGTGAATACTACTAAAGAGTCTTTTTTCGATACTCTTACCCATTTTTGAGCATTAGAGTAAGTAAAATATAATACATCATTCACGCTTATATGAAAGATATTTTGAAAATTGTAATTTATTTTTTGAGAAAATTACATTAACCTCCCTGATGTTAGGCCTAATTTACATTTTATAACCTCATGTTCCAAAATCGAATATTAACCTCCCTACAGTTTCAAAATTGAACACTTAAGGACTTTTGTTGACTTTTTTTACAAAAAATGATCATTATACCTTTGTCTTCTATAAGAGCAAATTACATTAACCTCCCTAAAATTAGGCGTAATTGACATTTCGAAACCTCTTATTTCAAAATCGAATATTAACCTTCATATAGTTTCAAAATCAAACACTTAAGGACTCTTATTGACTTTTTTTACAAAAAATTACCATTATACCCTTGTTTTAACATATGTCTTATATAATCTTATTACATATAATCCATAGCATTTACTCCAAAATTTATGTTTGAATAACAATGAGAATTTATGAAATTACTTTTAAAAATACATTTATAATTTTAAAAAAAAAATTAGTTAATAAAAATCATTTATTAATATTTCTTAAAAAATTTTAAAAAAGTTAAAAATAATTTTTATGGATCTAACAATTTCACAATCAATCCATACACATTTAATAAAAATAAAATAAAAAGTTTCTATACAAAAAAATTATTTAAAAAATTAAAAGTTAAAAAATTTTTAGATTTACAAAAATTAAAAGGAATTAGTAATTAATAATTTTTAGATCTATAAATAAAATTTTAACTTGTTTAAATTTTTTTAAAAAATATAAAAATTGGAAAAAGGTAAATGCTAAGGATTATAAATTATGTGTAATGAGATTAGAGAAGACATATGTTAAAAAAAGGATATAATGGTTATTTTTTGTAAAAAAAAGTTAATAATAGTCCTTAAGTGTTTGATTTTGAAATTATATGGAGGTTAATATTCAATTTTGAAATAAGAGGTTTTGAAGTGTCAATTAGGCCTAATTTCAAGGAGGTTAATATCATTTGCTCTTATAGAAGACAATGGTATAATGGTCATTTTTTGCAAAAAAGTCAACAAAAG
Organism: Mallotus nudiflorus; assembly: GCA_947683625.1. NCBI lineage: Eukaryota > Viridiplantae > Streptophyta > Magnoliopsida > Malpighiales > Euphorbiaceae > Mallotus > Mallotus nudiflorus. Next base: position 1,397,194 of record CANTUR010000184.1, read on the forward strand.
TCTTTAAGTGTTCGATTTTGAAACTGTAGGGAGGTTAATATTCGATTTTGAAATAGGAGATTTTAAAATGTAAATTAGGCTTAACCTCAGGAAGGTTAATGTCATTTTCTCTTATTTTTTTTCATCATTATCCCTTGTAAATTTTATTTTTGTAAAATCTTTTTCAATTCAAATTGTAGTTGATGTAAAACAAATTGCCTTTTGATTTATAAACGACTTCGATAAGAGGGAAGTACACAGCAGAGCTTCTAAAGGCCCTAAGTTTTAGATCAAATTGAACTATAGGGCCTATAATATATCAAAACAAACCTAATTTAGAGACATATATTTAGTAGCCAATTTACTTGTAATGGCCAAAGTTTTAGGCCCAAAATCCACTGTTTAAGCCCTCAAAATTAGCTTTAAAGTTTATCTTCATTTTCTAAGTATTTTTTTTATCTTTTTACCTTATTCGTTTAGGGTTTTTTCTTGGATAGTATTTATTCATCTTTTTAGGATGTTTGAGACAATTTTTGTTGAATTGATCATTGAATTACTATTTCCTTCCCAATTTTTAGTATTCTTTTATAAATTAACAATTTTTGGATGCCTATTTCCTAGTATTTATCATAATCAATAAGTTATAGAAGATTAATTCTCAGGCATTCATTATGAATAAATAAAGTTTTAATAATTGTCCCTAGTTATTAAGCTTCCGGTATGTCATTAGTCAAGCATTGAGTTGATTAAAGGTAAAAAATTCTTGACTTAGAGCTATCAATCATGTTTGGAAAGTTATAAAACAAACATTAAAGAAGATTATAACAATTCAAATCAGCTTAGTTGAATCTAATACATGCTACTCATGGCATAAATAAATTTTTAAGAAAATAAGAAAGGATATATTATTGTCCATTGTAATGCATGAATGCAAGTGCAGATGCAAACATTAGAGAAAAGGAAGAGGATACTCGCTTTGGATGGAATGTTATGTGTGTTGTCTTAGGCATTGATTTTTTTGTAATCTTAAATCATTTTTTTATCACTTTTTTTTAGCTTTAAGGTGTTTTCTTGCATTTTTAGGAATTCGTGTGTCATTTTTGAAAGTTTGAATTGTGAGAACTGAACATGCAGTACATGGATATCAGCGTGCAAGAGTTTTTCCATGTTCATAGGTTTTGAAAAATCTACATCTATGGGTTTTTCGCACGCACGTGGGTTTTAAGGAACCCATGGCCTATGTGGCCTTAAAAGGGTCATTTTTACCTTTTCTTTCTCATTTTGAAGCTTTTTTGTCTTCTTGTGAGATCTTTCTTTGAGGGTTTCCTCTATACTTAGTGATTTTCATTGCTTTCGTATTCCTATGGAGGGTGGTAGTGTTTTAAAGGACTTTGACCCTGCTATTTTTTAGGGTATATATTCTAATTAGGAGGATCCTGATGCTGGCGTTATTGCAGTTAGGAGATTTGTGCCATGCCCTAAAGCAGGCATAGCATGGTATGTGATAGGACCATTGGTCTCATTTCCAACTTAAGTGAGCATATGTGGACGTTTCACTGGTGTAAGGTAAGCTTCCTTCGCTCTATTTATGCTTTTCTTATTTTCCTATGAAAAAAATAGGAAACTTGCATTTAATGTCTATTATTTTAGTTTATTGATTAGGATTTAGTTAGCAATATATATTTTTAACTTCCCTATCATATTTTTATTACCATATTGCTTTTTTTTCATAGTCATTATTGTTTATTTCTTATATTTTCATATACTTGATACAATCTGCAAAGAAAATAAATTTTAAATTATAATTTTCTTTATCTTATGAAAATGATAATTTTTTATTAAAGAATTTATTTAGTTGAATTCCCTTTTTGAAGGTGAGGTCACACATTTGGCTTTGCTTGGTAGCTTTACCGAAGCGAAGTTATTATATTGCCACCTGCCTATAGCAATAAAGGCTCAAGTTATTGGACTAGGTTTCGATGGCCTTATTTATAACTTTATTGGTGGACCTTTCATGATCAAGAGTAGTTATGTTGTGATGACTGTATTAATCGAGAAGTGGTCATATTATACTCATACATATTACTTCCATTTCAGCTAGTTGACGATTATGCCTCTGGCTTCACTACTATTACCAGACTATTATTTTCAGGTAAGAGGGTACCCTTTTAGATTTCACCAGATCCTTAGGGTTTAGTGATTGAGCTATTTAGTTGTGGGCTTTAAATTAAGTTCGGTGCTGGCGACTTGGTATAATATGCATGACTAGTTTAATTATGCAATAAAGCTTTGACCAGTTGTCCTAAGGATATAAAGAGATTGGCCCAATGTTTCATCTTTTATTTACTGAGCATTGTGGTGTTTTTGAATGCTAATAACACTAACAAAATCTAGTTACTACCCTTGCTGATTTAGATTACTTACGAGAGTATGATTGGGGTCCCCTAGCTCTCAGATACCTTTACCATGTCTTAGATGATACTAGTTGCAATGGTTTACAAATCTAAGGTGTGCCCCTGGTGGTTAATATAAGTATCTCATTTATTCCCTTTTTATCTTATTATGTTTGCTGCTTTAACCTTACTGATTGATTCTTGATTTTGTAGATTTGGGCTTATAATTTCAGTATTCTCCCTCCTAACTCAATGTCATGAATTCTTAGGGGCTTTTTACGCTTTTTGATTTGGAGTAAGGAGTGTTAGTAAAGAGGCCTGAGATCAGTGGAGGATGGTTGCACAATATTAGAGGCCCTCCACTTTGACAAGGTAAGGATCTAGTCCTTTATTTATTTCTTAGTTGATGGTTTACCTTTATCTAAGCTTTTTTATTCTTTTTATAGGTTAACCTCTGTTGGTGGGGTGAGATCGATGTTGACTTTCTAGTAGAGATGCATAATGTTGTTAAGTTAACTAGTTAAAGAGTTCTATTTAAGACTTATATCTTTCATCGTTGGTACCTTAGTAAGTGCGTGATTAACTGGACCAATGATCTTAACAAACATAGTGTTCGCTATCCTCTTTCTCCTGACATATTCTTAGGGAAGGATTTAGTGGGAATCATTTATGAGAGGCATTGGTTGGATATAAGAGAATCACTTTTTGAAGCCTCCAAGAGTTTCTTCCAAAACTTGGATTATCTCCTTCCTTATAAACAATATTGCGAAAGGTCATCCTCTCACCTCTTCTATTAGTGGCTCTACTTCCTTTTCACACCCTTTTAATCTTTATTCTTTCTTTTGACTTTATTGCTTATACTTTTATTGACTTCTAGATCTTTTAGTCTTACTCTAAGAGATCTCGACCTAGTAGTTCAGCTAGGGCTGCTGGTTCTTCGAGTGAGACAACTTTTATGAGTGCGACTACTTAGACCCATAGGATTATTTATAGAGAGATTACTACTCTGTTCATCTCGATGTTCGTGGTTTAGATTTTTAGGGCAATATAGTGACGTATACACTACCCGTTGAGGAATTACCAGTCAATTTTGTTTCGGTGGATATGACCCATATGAGTTGATGTCACATAGTCTATTTTTGACTTTTAATAATTGATTTAACTTTATTTGATGACTTTATTAGATGTAGGCTCCTCTAGATTAGTCAAACACTTGTATCAATGTGCTTCTAGGCTACTTACAAATCATATCCAGTATTCTTCCAATGTTTAGGCTAGTATATTTATCTTTTTACCAATTTTATGCATGTGATGCATGCTTTTATATTTATTTTATGTAATGCATTTAGTTTTATGTAATGCATTTATTCACATAATATACTGATGTATGAAAATGTTAAATGCAGCATGAACATTTTGAGATTGTCTGGTAACACATGAAGAGAGAGGCCTACTACTAAAGTTAGATTGATAGACTCAAGACAAGACTTCAGTAAATAAGGATGTATAGTCCTAATATTGGCCCTAGCAGGAGAGGACCTTTAAGAGATGATGACAATGAGGATGATTCTTGACCCCAATGTCCCCTTATCTTGAATTTGATTATATTTTATTGCATTTTTATTGATATTCCTATAATGATCGTGATGTAAACTTGACTGATGTTGTGATCTTGTATAGTTATGGATATCTATATATGCATTTTGCATCCCCTTTTCTTTTAATTGTCTATACACCTTCAACTTACTTTATCATCCCAAATCAAAGAGTATTGTGTGTTTTAGGCTCAAATATTAGGTCTATTTGTTATTTAGTGTGAATTTTGTTAACCAGACTTTAAAGAAATGGGAATCATAAGAGAAAAAAAAGGTGAAAAAATCCAAATAAACTATATTGTATGTCTATGTTGCTTCTTAGACTTAGAACACCCGTATCTTCATTTTCATTCTCATAATGCACATAAATATGGACCTGTTTAACACCAAATTCAATAATGCATTCAAACAACTTTGTTTAACAGCCTTATATTAAGAATGAAAGATTACAACATTTTTCCTTAAGAACAAGATTCAAAAATATATGATCAACATTGAAATAGAATTAGTAAAATATATGGCTAAATCATGCTTAGTTAACCAGTCTACAACCTGATTGCCACTTCTTGAAACATGAGTAAACATTATCTTATCATAGGAAGAAACATATCTTTGAATCTCCTCCTTGATAATGTCAACTTCCCATAGCCTTACCTTTATAGCATATAAGAAAAGATTTATAATAGCTAAACTATTATACTCAATGATAAATTGTCTGTTATGAAATTTACTTACAAAAGTAGTAGCTTATCTATTGGCTTATATCTTGGGTTAGAATAGAGAGTGATTGATGAGGTGTTTTGAATTAAAATGAATTATTAATCCATGATAGTCCTTGCAAATGAAAAAAATACAACACTTGTTCTTTGATTTAGAAAAAGACACATTGTAGTTATTTATGGTTAAAATTTCAGGTCGATCGGTGCTTGTTTGAATGGTTAATGGAGAAGAGAAAAAATAAATAGACTAAAATTAATATTTACCAAACCACAGCTCTCCTTCCTCGTTGTAGCCTCGAAACTCTACTTAAATAAATTTGCCCTTTTGTCTTTTATTATCAACCAAAAAAACCTAAATACATTTGAGCAACCATATATTATTGGCACCTCAAAACAACCTTAATCAGCCTCCTTCAACCAACAACCAAATCAACCTTAAAACAACCACAAAACAGCTTAGCAAATACACACCCTTAATAACCCTTTGTAACCAAACAACCTTGCAACCCAAAGCAACCTCCATCGACTAAACAACCAAAATAACTACAAATAACCACCATCAACCAAACAACCAACAACTACTAAACAACAATAAAACAACTATAAACCAACTTCTACCCAAAACAACCTATATCCATATCAACCCTTATATATATATACTTACTCCAAATCAACCCATCTCTACCAACATCCACCTTCTTTTCTTTAACCCGATTACACTAATTCTTTACACCCCTTTTTTAATAACAGTAATATATATTTTTTATTTTTATTTTTATTTTTCCTTTTTCTTTTCTTTTCTGTTCTCGATTATTACATAAATGTAAACAATAAATATGAAATAAAGTAGTTAAAAATTTAAAAAATTTTAAAAATATAACTTAATTTTTTTTATTTGATGTGTTATAACTTAATTTTTTATTTGATGTGTTAACATATATATGTACATATAGATATGTACATGTGTTAGAAGTTTAGTTGTATTAAAATTTTAAATTTAAAATAATTTTTTTAAAAAAAATTAAGGGAGTAAATTGTTTAGACATATTAGAATAGAGAGATTAAACTATTTTGTCTTTACAAAATGGAGGGATTCAAATATTTTTTTTTTTTAATAAAATAGACTGATGGAAAAATTTAATGTAAGTACTAAAGTATTAATAGAATAAAAATTGGAGGATAAAAAATTATTTTTCCAACCAAAGAGGAAAAGATGTAAATAATATCAAAATTCAAGGGGTAAAATGTGATTTTCACCACCAAAAAAAAAAAACCAGCATCGTTTTACATTTTTGGCTTGTAATGTTATGAAAGTTATGATAGATAGAAAAAAAAGGTTTTTTTTTTTTGGGGAGGGGGCTGTAGGAATTATCATTGTGGATGAGGAACTCAAAGAAGGCTTAGATCTAGTAAAATCACACTGCTTAAATAGGTTTTGGCACTTGCTGAATTTTTCAAAAAATTTATTATGAATTGTGTTTCAATTGATGGAGTAAATTTTGGATTTACAGTGACTTAGTGAAAGCTATTTTTTTCGAATTTTTGTGAAAAGTAAATAGAAAATTTTGATTCTTTTATTTATGTTTAGTTTTTTTTTCTACCAAAAATATTCATTAAACAAACAAATTACAAAACTTGTTCTCTTTGCATAAGGTTAAGAAATGCATTATGAAAATCAAAAAAAGATAAAAAAAAAAACTATTACATTATCATTCTTAGTCAACCAGTCAGTAACTTGGTTGGCAATTCATCTAATATGATGCAAACAGACATTATTGTGAATTGAAATAAGTCTTGAGATTTGCAGACCAACAACCTCCACCTCACATGGCCAAACTTCAACTAAAGATGAGCAAAGATTAATGGCTAATAAGCAATATGATTCTATAATGCATTGTTGATAATGATGAGTACTAGAAAAAGCAACACCTTCTCGGATTGCTAATAATTCATCATGTTATGCAGACTGGCTACTCAAATGTTTCACTTCAAAATTGATGATTAAACTATGATGGTCCTTATAAATAAAGGCCACACAACTCTTCTTATTCATTTTATAAAAGGAAGCATCATAATCAATCTTCCACATTCCCTCCATAGGAGCCACCCAGTCATTCATATTCAAATTATCATTATTATCATCATGATAGTCCATCCAATTATATGTTTGAATAAACATTGATATCTGATATGATTTAATAAAAGAGACAGATTGCCACCAATATTTCACCCTCTCCATTATTGTTCTTGGGTCTTTAAAAACATCTTTAAATTTTTTTTAATTCTTGGACTCCAAATATTCCAATAGGGACCTTATACTACTCTTAATATATCAGCATTATCATTATTAATGGAAATTAATAGATTCATATCCCAAGCTCCTCAATAGTTTCAATAGGATCGTTAAACAATGAGATAAGAAAAAAACTATTTTAGATCTTACCAAGTTAGAATAAGATCATTAACCCTTCATTCAAGCTCCCCAATAGCTAAAGAGCTATAATAAACTTGCAATGAAAAGAATTAACACCCTTAGACAATTGATAAAAAATTCAATAGACTTTGAAGTCTTTAATATAAATAAATGGAAACAAGTTTAAAAGATGAACAAAAAGACATAGATTTTGGATTTTGACACCATAAGCCTCACTAGGCTTGATAAGTCATCAAGTTCATGCAAAAACTTTAAAGTAAATTTCTCACCAAAAGAAACATAATATTTTATAACTCAAATTCAATATATCCTTACAATGAAATGAGGTCTTGTTTATATGGATACAAGACTTATCTCATACTACTACTCTAAATATGAAAACATAATATAATCTCAACCCACTAACTTGCAATTATAGCCATTAATGATGTAGATTCCCACTAACACACTTTAAATCCCACTAACTTTTGGCCTTTCAAATTCATTTATTTTGATGTGCTAAGCAATACTATTTAGGCCTCCTTATTGATTTTGATTGTACTTGGAAGTTCTTAGGCTTTCCAAACACCTTGAATGAAGATTAATAAGGCTTCTTATAATTTATTGGTTTTTGAACTTGTCATTAGGCCTTGTTGGACTTGCAATGGATCTTGTGGATCATCATACATTGGCTTTGAGCTTAAGAATACATTATTCCCTCTTTCTTCAAGAGGATTCATTATCAAATCAGCTTCATTTTCATCACCTACATCAAACAAAGATAAATCACTAACATTAAAAATTGCACTTACATTACTATACGAACTTGGAAGCTCTAACTTGTAGGCATTATTATTAATGTGTTGAAGCACTTTGAAAGGTCCATCTCCGCTTGGCATTAGTTTGGAATTCCTTTGGTTAGGAACCTTTCTTTTTTTAAGTGCACCCACACCCAATCGCCAGCCTTAAATATCATTTTCTTTCTTCCTTTGTTGTGTTACTTCTCATATTGGAGTGTCTTCCTCTCAATTTAGGCCTTGAATTTCTCATATAGGTTTTTCATAAATTCATCCCTTTGTTTGCCTTTCAAATTTTCTTTCTCTATAGGTAATGGCACAAAGCCCATTCGTGTTAATGGATTGAAGCCATAAACTACTTTAAATAGTGAATGGTTGGTTGCTCCATGCACACTCTTATTGTAGGAAAACTCCACATATGGTAGGCATTCCTCTCAATTCTTCAATTTCCTTTGGATTAATGCTCTTAAAAGTGTTGAAAGTGTTCTAGTCACTACCTCTATTTGCCCATCTGTTTGTGGATGACAAGTTGTTGAATAGAGAAGCTTTGTTCCTATTTTCCCCAATAATGTCTTCTAAAAATGGCTTAGGAACTTGACATCATGATCACTCACTATGGTTCTTGGCATTCCATGTAGTCTCACCACTTCTTTGAAGAATAGATTTGCAATATGTGTTACATCGTCCATTTTTTATGCCATCTTGCTAAACCTATCCATAAAAACAAAAATAGAGTCTCTTCGCCCATTGAACCTAGGTAATCCTAAAACAAAGTCCATAGAAATGTCTACCTAAGGTTCATTTGGTATAGGTAGGGGTATGTACAAACTATAAGGCATTGCTTTGGATTTAGCTTATTTACAAGTGATGCATTTTTCACAAACTCTCTTAATATCCTTTTTTATGTATGGCTAAAAGAAATGGTCACTTAACACGTCTAAGGTCTTTTTAATCCTAAAATGCACATTAAACCTCCATTATATACCTCTCTCATAAGTAACTCTCTTAAAGAACTTTGTGGCACACACAACTTATTTTCTCTAAAATAAAAACCCTTATGTTTATAGAAATTATTAAAATTCTCACATGCCCCATAAACATTAGCAAAATCATGGTCATTAGGATAAAGATCTTTTATATATTTAAATCCTAATAATTTTTCATTAAGTTTAGAGATTAAGGCATACCTTCTTGATAAAGCATCAACTACAATATTCTTTTTATCTTCCTTATACTTGATGTTGTATGGAAAGGATTTAATGAACTCCACCCGTTTGGCATGTCTTTTACTTAACTTGCCTTATCCTTTGAGGTACTTTAAGGACTCATGGTTGGTCTGAATAATGAACTCCTTGTAGCTAAGGTAATGTTGCCATGTTTTAAGGACTCTTACCAATGCATAAAATTCTTTGTCATAGGTTAGGTAGTTTAGACTAGCTCCACTTAGCTTCTCACTAAAATAAGCAATAGGCTTGCTTTCTTGCATCAAGACTTCACCAATACCTATGCCACTTGCAACACACTCAATTTTAGAAGGTTTAGTAAAGTTGGGCAAAGATAATAAAGGTGCATTGTAAAATTTGTCTTTTAGCAAGTTAAAAGCCTCATTTTGCTCTTTTCCCCACTTGAAACTAACATTTTTCTATATGCATTCAGTTAATGGTAAAGCTATTATAGAAAAATTCTTACTGAATCTCCTATAAAAACTATTTAAACCATAAAAACATCTAATATCATGCACACTAATTGGTGTTAGCCATTCTTTAATTACTCATACCTTTTCTTGGTCAATATGAATTCCCTTGTCATTAAGAATATACCTAAGAAATGTAATTTCATTAGTGTAAAACATACATTTCTTTAGATTTGCATATAAATTCTCTTTTCTAAAAACATAAAAAAACATACTTTAAATGTTAGACATGCTCATATAAAGTTTTGCTATAAACCAAAATATCATCAAAATACACAATAACAAATTTTCCAATGAATGGTCATAAAACATGATTCATTAGCCTTATAAAAGTGCTTGGTGTATTAGTTAAACCAAAAGGCATTACTAACCACTCATATAGGCCATGTTTAGTTTTAAAAGCTATTTTCCATTCATCTTTATCTTTTATTCTTATTTAATGATAATAAGATTTCATTAATTTTTGAAAATAAACATGAACCATGCAAGTCATTTATCATGTCACCTAGCCTAGGAATGGGACGTCTATTCTTTATCATGATTTTATTGATGGCTCAATAATCAACACACATCCTCTAAGTTCTATTTTTCTTAGGCACAAGTAAAACGAGCACCGCACACAGACTCATGCTTTCATAGACATAACCTTTCTCCATAAGCTCACTCACTTACTTTTAGATTTCCTTGGTTTCCTCCACGTTGGTTCTATAGGTTAGTTTATTTAGAATGCTAGCTCCAGGTATGAAGTCTATTTGATGTTTAATGCCTCTTTTGGGTGGCAAACCATTTAATATTTCATCTAGAAATAAATCTTCATAAACCTGTAATAAATCAACAACAACACTAGGCAAACCATTAGTTATTTCATTAGAAATGATCAAAAAATCCTTGCACAATAGTACAATTAAAGGGTGGCTTAAAGACTTGACTTCCCTCATATCTCTCATGGTAGCAAAAGCACTCATTTTCTTTTCTTTAGAACCTTCCTTGTCTTCACTCCCCTTGGATTTCCCATTTTGGTTCAGTTTAAAAGGTTATTATTTAAGCTTACTTACTCTTCTTCTTTTCTCTCAAAGGTTTCCCTCCCCAAATAAAGTTCTTCATATTGTTGCTTTATGCATTATTGATCTTCAAAAATCTCCTTTAGTGTTAATGGTCCAAGATTACATCTTTTTCTATCCATAATCAAGGAATATCTATTTTTGAAACCATTATGATTTGCTTTCCTATCATATTGCCAAGGTCTTCCTAACAATATATGGGCCGCATGCATTAGTACAACATCACACAACACCTTATCCTTATATCTACCAATTGAAAAAGAAATTGAAACTTGTTTGCTTACCTTCACCAAACCACTATCATTAAGCCATTGTAATTTGTATGCTTTTAGATGCTTGATAAGAGGCAACCTTAATTTCTCCACTTATAAGGTGCTTGCAACATTAGTATAACTCCCTCTATCAATAGTCATATCACACAATTTATTAAAAATCAAATAGTGAGTATGAAATAAATTTTCCATTTGTTCCCCTGGTCTCTTATTTTATTTTGCACACTTAAAGTTCTTTGTACAACTAGATTATCACCCTTGGCATACTCAATATCACTACAATCTTCTAAAGGTGGTATTTAATCATCACTCTCCTTCTCACTTTCAAATTCAAAATTACCATCCTTTAAAATCATAGTTTTTATATTTGGAAATTCCCTAGCAACATGCCCACTCTTTAAACATTTAAAACATTAAATCTCCTTAGTTTGGGTTAGTTTTGCCTCACTCTTTGCTTTATTACCTAAGTCACTTTCATTTTTATTTTTGTCCCCTTTTGACTTAGTAATATTTTTCTCATCCTTTTTACCCCAAGAAGACTTCCAAGAAGAAGAAGTGGAACCCAAAGTTGGTTTGGAATCATACCTTTTTCCTTTGAGTTATTTTTCTACCTTCATGGTTAAGTTCACCAAGTCTTTTATCTCCACATAATGATGCAAATCAACATGATCAAATATATTTTTGTTTAGGCCATTTAAGAACCTTGCCATGGTGGCTTCTCGATCTTCATCCACATTAGCTTTGATAATAAGCATCTTCATCTCTTTGTGTTACTCCTCCACACTCATATTTCCTTAGGTCAAGGTTTGAAGTCTTTAATGAAGCTCCTTATAGCAGTGGCTAGGAATGAATCCTCTCCTTATGATTTGCTTTATCACCTTCTAAGATTCTATGGGTGTTTCTCCATATCTTCCCCTTTCTTTGCAAAATTGATCCCACCAAACAATAGTATAGTCACGGTTGTAAGTTTTACCTTTTTCTCCTCTGAATAGTTATGACATTCAAAAATGAGATCAACCTTCCTTTCCTATTCAAGGTAGACATTAGGATCATTTCTCCTTTGGAATAAAGGAATTTTCATTTTTATGCTTCCAAGGTTGCGATCTACATTTCCATATGGCCTCTCCTAGCTTACCTCCTAAGATGTCCAACCAAAGTGATTTTTTCATCCTTTAAGTCATCTCTGACATCATACCCCTCTTGCTCAATTAGTGGTTATCTCTTTTGTCTAGGCATTCCTTGTAATTGGTTTAGAATACCATCATGCCTTTCTAGCCTTTCATTGACTCCTTCAATCACCCTGAACATCCTTTCATATTATTGTTGCATGGCTTCCAACATTTAGTCATTTGATGATGATGTGATTGTATCCTTAGACATGATTAAAATAAGAAATATTAGGGTAGACAATAGAAATAAAATCTCACAATACTCCTTTATGTGTTTGCACTCAAATTTTGGCTTTTATCCACTCTAATAATCTCACACACTCTTGCCTTTTACCACTCTTAATTTGCTTTATGGGTTCTTAGATGAATTAAGATTCTTAAATAAAGCAAAGTCAAGAATGTAGCAATCAATGGAGTGAAAATTATTTTTTCGGTAGGCCATAAGAAAATAAAAAGGTAGGCTAAAGAAACAAATAAGGACAAACAACACTAGACATTTTTTTATGCATGATTTTTTTAATAATATTCAACTCAAATAAAGAAAAAGATGAAGAAAGAACACTTGAATAAGAACACATGAAGATAGATCACAAGAACAATGGTAGATAGAAACTTAAGATGAAAAGAAACAAAATATCAATAATTAAATCACAAATAAGAGGGATAAGCAAACCTCAATCTTTAGCCAAAGCTCTGATATAAAAAATGATGGAAATCAATAGATTCATATCACAAGCTCCCCAATAGTTCCAATACTATGATAAACTTGATGATTAGAAGTTATCACCTTCCATAATTATGTTATAGGATCGATCAAGAATAGGATAAGAAAAAAAAAACTATTTTAGATCCTACCAAGTTAGAATAGGATCATTAACCCTTCATTCAAGCTCCCTAATAGCTAAAGAGCTATAATAAACTTGTAATGGAAAGAATTAACACCCTTAGACAATTAATAAAAACTTTAATAGACTTTGAATTCTTCAACATAAATAAGTGGAAATAAGTTTGAAAGATGAAAAAAAGACAAAGATTTTGGATTTTGATTTGACACCACAAACCTCACTAGGATCGATAAGTCATAAAGTTTATATAAGAACTTTAAAGAAAATTTCTCACCAAAAGAAACTTAATATTTTATAACTCAAATTCAATATATCCTTACAATAAAATAAGGTCTTATTTATATAGATACAAGACCATGCTCATACTACTACTCTGAATATGAAAACATAAGATAATCTTAACCCACTAACTTGCAATTATAGCCATTAATGATGTAGATTCCCATTAACACACTTTAAATCCCACTAACTTTTAGCCCTCCGAATTCATTGTTTTGATATGCTAAATAAGACTATTTAGGCCTCCTTATTAATTTTAATTATAGTTGGATGTTCTTAGGCTTTCCAAACACCTTGAATGAAGATTAATAAGGCTTATTATAATTTCTTGGTTTTTGACCTTATCATTGGGCTTTGTTGGACTTACAATGGATCTTGTGTATCATTAGACCATAGTTTTAAGCTTGAGTTCACATCAATTTTCATCCAAAAACTTCTTTGTTACAAGCCTCCATTAATTAAAAAAATGAAAACCATATTCAAAAGGAATATAATTGAACTAACTTGCAAAACTAAATCCACTTTAAAAATTCACAAGGAAAGAGCATATGCTCAAGAGTTTCTAATTCAGACCCACACCTGCTACATCGGGAGTCAACCTTACATCCCCTTCGATACAAAGCCTCATTAGTTACAACTGTATTCCATGAACAATGCCACAAAAAGATTTTTACCTTAGGAGGAATGTTAAGGTTCCATATTGAGTTCCATACCTCAATGTTAATCTCAAAGGTACCACCATTAGAACTACTAGCATTAGAACCTGTAGCCATTTGTTTATGGAACTTGTAAGCTGACTTAATAGAATATAGGCCTTTTCTATCAAAATGGCATATAAATCTATCATTTCTAAGATTCAAATGCACCAGAATAGTTTTAATAGCCTCCTATTCCTGAACTTATAACAACTGATTTAGCAATTGATCATCCCATTCACTATATTCTCTTTATAGAATATCCATCACTAAGTATTTATTAATTCCATGAGGCCTTAGTGATGTCATTTTAAAATTCGAAAGAGATGGTACCTATGGGTTAATCCATATACCAATGTTTCTCCCTGACCTCACTTAACATCCACCCCTTTTCTTCAACACTTCACTTCTTTTCAGTAGACTCAACCAAACTCGAAAAGGTTGTAACCTTGTTTAACATCCAAAAAAGTGGAAAAAGGAAAATAAATTCCTTTAAGGAGTTTGGCATATAGCATATTTAGTTTATAAATAAGATTCTAAGACATTTTACCCAAAAGAGCATCATTAAAAATCTCCAATTGATAAAACCCCAGTCCTCCATTTCTTTTCATATTGGTTAACACTCCCTAATTAACCTAATTCAATTTATTAAAGCTACTATCTTGACTCCACCAAAAATTTCATCTAAGTTTCTCTATATGCCAGAAAATACTCATAGGAATTTTGAAAACAAACATTACAAAAGAGGGGAAAGCTTACAAGACTGCCTTTACCATTTTTCTCTTCTTGCAAGAGTAAGAAACTCAGTTCGCTAAGACTGAATTTTATTAGAAATTTGTTGGGGTAAGTAACTAAATAAATTTCTTTTATTTTGACCCTACTGTAATGGCATACTTAAATATCTTAAGGCGCATGTAAATTCCTTAACACTAAAAGCTTCATAAGTATATCTCTTCATATCCTCATTTACTGCTTTATTAATGATGATCTCTTATTTGTTGAAATTTATTTTTTGCCATATAGCTTTAGTATACTTCCTTAGTATGGCTTTATAAGACTGTATTTCTTAAGTTGATGCTTCCCCATGCAAGATCATATCATCCATAAATTGAGAATGGGTGATAATGGTGCAGTGACTAGCAATCTGAATCCCTCTAATGGCCCCTCGCTACTGTTTTTTTGCGATCACCCTTGACAAATATTCTACCATTAATATGAATAGGTATGGAGAAATAGGATCTCTTTTCCTTAGCCCTTTCCATAGCAAAAAAGATTGAGAAACAATAATTAATTGAAATAGCAAATTCAATATATTTAACACAATTCATCACCAAATCAACGCAATCAACCCAAAAACTAAATTAGGCACTTTAAAGTAGCCTAATTGACATTGTTAAATGCCTTTACCATATCAAGCTTCAAAGAAAATTCACATTTTTTCCTTTTAATCTCATTCACAAAACATCCGAAAGCTCATGATTAATTATTATTTTCTCTTGTATATGTCTTCCACTGATAAAGCTAGTTTGGTGGGGAGAAATTAACTGCAACTACCATCTCTTTAATATGTTGGATAGTGTCTTGGATATAATTTTATAATTGAAGTTACAACAACTAATTGGATGATATTCATTTAAAGATTCTTAGTGTGTGTTTTTTAGAATGAGTGCTATTATAGTTCTCTTCAGACCTGGAGGCAAACTACCATGTTGGAAAACATTCCTTACCAATTGAAAAACATCCTCTTTTATCACTTCCTAGTGGTTTTGGTAAAAGATACCAAGGAAATCGTCTAGACCAAGGGACTTTAATTTACTAAGACTAAAAACTGATGCTTTAACCTCTTCCATATGAACCTCTTTCATTAAATTTAAGTTCATCTCCTCAAATACTATCCTTGGCAAGACATGAGAGAGATCCTCTTTAAAATGAACTTGCTCCCACTGAAATAAGTGTTTAAAGCATTCCACCGCCTTCAATTTTATCCTGTCTTCATCCGTAATCCATTCATTTACTCCCACTCTAATTTTGCCAATCTGATTTTCTTATCTCTTTTGAATAGCTGTGATGTTAACAAATTTGGTGTTACAGTCCCCTTCATTGAGCCATTTTACATGTGCTCTCAGTTGCCAATATACCTCATCTTGCTTCCATAAAGTATTTATATAGCGTTGAAGATCTAACATCTCATTGTGACCCTGGCTTTCTAATCTTCTAGTCATTATCTCATTAACTCTGTTCTCTATTACCTTTATCTAGTTTAGCAATCTCCTTATTCTCAATTAACTCTAGTGAATGAGATAAATTCTTAGATGATTCAGCTTCTCAAGAAAAGAACTAAAAGAATTAGGCTGAGCTCCTATAGAATTCTCCATCCAAGATTTTTGGATTTTATTCCTCTAATCTTCTTTCTCTTCCCATTTCATTTTATAAAAGAATCTTCTTCTACTTTTAGGTCTAGGAGGTTTAATGATTAGGATCATGGGTCTATGATCTAAACCTAAAAAATGCTCATGAATCACCTTTAAAAATGCGCACTACATTCTCCATTGAGAATTTGCTAACACCCTATTAAGATGAGCTTGTATATTGTAGTTCCTCGCTTACCTATTATTCCAAGTAAATTGTCCTCCTTGAAAACCAAGATCAATCAAAGAACATTCATTAATAAAAATCTTGGAAGTGTCAAGTTTGAGAATAGTAAACAACATTGCCTCCCTTATTTTTATCTTAGTTACAAAAAATATTAAAATCCCCTAATAATAACCATGGGACTGAGTTGCCTATATCTAAAGCTTGAATCGTACCCCCGCACTTCTTTCCACCATAACCCTAAGCCTCTAGATCTAGCTCCTAGATCATAATGATACCCATTTTTAAAACCTATACTTCATTGAATCTTCCCCATCCTCTCAGCTATTAACTTTGTTTATATGAGGAACATTATTAATGGCTTTTCTTTTGATTCTCATGTTCTCAATATTAAAAGGACTACTAAGTCTTTAACAATTCCAGGATATCAGACTCATCTTGAATTATGGAATTCAAGAGAAAAGAAGAGAAGGAACATTAGTCCAACGAAACTGGAACAACCAGGACAAGAAACTAAGAATAAGATAGAAGATAGAAATATAAAATGAAGAGAAGAAAATGAGTTGCAAACTTGTATTGAAAAGCTATGGATCGACAAGAGGAGAAAATACTATAGCGCAATCAAAGAACTATCAAGAAGCTATATATCGCTATTGAGTTGTTTTCTTCCTTTTGTTATATATGTTTAGTAGTTAAAAAAAATTGATACCAAACAATAATTTCTTTAATGATAATTTTTATTGGTATGAACAATGAAGTGGATGGTTCATTGTGTCCAGTATAAAATTATAAAATAACCACGTTATTTTTAAAATATTGCCAAAAAGAGCATTGAATAAATTTTATATTTTCACATAGGCCATGACATATAGTTCATGTTGCGACCTACGATATGTATCGTCATCCTTTCTTTAATTAAAGTTAAATTTATCATTTGTGACATGTCCATGACGACTTATATTTATATATATAATGTTGAACTGTAAAATTATTAACTTTATAGTTCAATATTCGCTAATACATTATGTGTTGAATTTTAAAATTCATAAAAAAATTTCAACATAATTCATAAAATTCTTTATTTTCAAAAATTTATTGTCTTCTACTTATAATACTTATTTTTTATTCCACCACAAATGCTTCTATTCTATTCCATTACAAATTCCCCTTCCTACTTATGTACAATGTAAAGGGGACCAATTCCACTAAATTAAGATGGTATCTTTTCTTTCAGATTTTTTTTAACATTACCTCTAATTTCTACTTACTCCTCTATTTTACTAAAACTATTCAAGTAATTTGAATTATTTATGTTATTTATATTTTAAAACAATTAAATAAAATATATATTAATTGACAGTTCATGTTGCACAAATTTATAAATAGTTAAATATTTATTCTTCATTTGTGTGCTATCATATATCTATAATATATATAAATGTACGAAGGGGAGGGGGGGGGGGGGGCGTGGGTGAGGAGGCAAAATTACGAATTAGTCTTCACTTATTATTATATAAAAATTGGATATTTTAGTCATTCACTAATAAAAGTAAAATTAAATTTATTAAAATGTAATTTTAATTTGATTGAAAGTCTATTTCCTATTCTAATTAGATTAACTTAATTTTTATCTTCTTAACTAAAATATAATTCTAATTGAATTGAAAATATGTTTTTTATTTTAATTAGGTTAACTTTTATTTTATCTCCAACAAAACTTCTAATTTAATTGAAAGTATATTTTCTTTTATGATTAGGTAATTAACTAAGAAAAGTAGTATAAATATTGCTTTTAGATATATTTTTAAAATTTAACAAAAAAGAGTTAAAATTAAATTAATTAATATTTATCATTTAATTAATAGTTGAACTTAAAAATTACATTAAATTAATTTTTGTGTAAATAAATGTATTAATATTAAAAATATTGAAGACATAAAATGTCATATTTAATTAAATTTTAGTAGTAATTTTGTTAAAAATATACATTTTCTATTTTAGTTAGGTCTACTTATACTTTATCTATTATAAATCAAATTAGATAATATAACTTTATAAGTTTTACTATATTAAATTTAATAAAAATAATAATTAAAATTAAAATTAATAAATTTTATAAAATAATTAATTATGAAAATATTTGTAATATTTTGAATTTTTATTATTAACTTAATTAAATAATTTTTGATTGATTATGATTATTTCATTATTAGTAGAGTATTACTTTTATTTTTATTTAAAATATT
The DNA here is from genome assembly GCA_947683625.1 of Mallotus nudiflorus. Classification (NCBI taxonomy): domain Eukaryota; kingdom Viridiplantae; phylum Streptophyta; class Magnoliopsida; order Malpighiales; family Euphorbiaceae; genus Mallotus; species Mallotus nudiflorus. The sequence continues at coordinate 1,415,942 of CANTUR010000184.1, forward strand.
ATTAATTTTAGGAGAGGAAATATTATTGAAGTGTGTTGATATATATATATATATAAACCAATTTTTCTTTTTTCTTTGTTTCTTTTCTTTTCTTTTCTCTTTTTTTTTCTTTCTTCTTCTTCTTCTTCTTCTTCTTCTTCCTGACACTACCAGTCTGCTACCAGCACTGTGCCTCAGCCAACCAGTAGCTTGCTGACCACCACAACACGCCTACAGTAGCACAGCATATATATATATATATATATATATATATATATAACCAATTTTTCTTTTTTCTTTGTTTCTTTTCTTTTCTCTTTGTTTGTTTGTTTCTTTCTTTCTTTCTTTCTTTCTTTCTTCTTCTTCTTCTTCTTCTTCCCAACACTACCAGTCTACTACCAGCACTGTGCCTCAGCCAACTAGCAGCATGCTGAACACCACAACACTCCTACAGTGGCACAGCCCCTCCCCTGGCCACCGGCAGCAGCCCCATCTTTTGTTTTTCCCATTTTACCCTTATTTTGGTTGGATTTCATTTTGCCTCTGGTCAAGATTTTGATTTCAGATGGTCGCGATTCTGATGTCTATTGAATCCTCATCTTTCAAACTTCAATAATCTACCTTCAGTTTCTTCGATCTCCTCATGGGTTGTCCTAAATTAAGGTAAATTCATTTGTTAGTTTTGTTATTTTTTTTAGATTTTGGTTAATTAAATGAGAATTAGGCTTGATGTTGTTAGGAAAGTTGAAGTAGATATTGAATGCTACGCTATAATATTTTTTTTATAATTTTCAAATTTATTTTAATATTTTTGAAATTTTTAGTTTGGGTTACTATTCCAAGCCCAAAATTTTGGATATTTTTAATAAATACTATATATTATTTGGAGTAATGTTTGTGAAGGAAATTTTATAAAATTAGTTATAGATCATTTATTATAATTTTTGGAAGTTATATGTGAAAAATAAGAATTTTAGAGAAAATTATGTAATTTGATTTTTAATAAATTATGTAATTTGATTTTTTGTAAATTTATAGTTAATTAACAAGTATAATGATAATTTTAATTGTTAGAAAGTATAAATTAATTTCATTAGCTAAATTAATATTTTTGTATATTTTGTTGATCTTAGTTTAATTTCTAGAAATAATATAAATATATATAAATATCATAGTATTTGATTATTTGATTGATTTAATTATATTTAGTATTAATATATATTTTTATGAATTTTCTAGAATTTTATAAGTAATAATTTTTAAGTATAGATATTATTATGTTAAATGAGTTTTGTATATATTTGATTATTAAAAAGATTTTATTATTTAATTAGTCCGATTAATTTTTGTAAATATGCTGTTATATATTTTCATAATTTATATATATTTTGTGGTAGTGTTGTTGTTGATCTTGGTTAGGAATTTGTGTATAGTTTGGGAGCCCAATCCGAGTGTGGAACTGTGTGGTAAATGGTAGTGTTTTTTCCTACAGTAATAGCTCTATTTTGTGTAGAGAGATGTTCTTTTTACAAAGGAGAATTTGTCAGAAGTTTAGTAGATTTCTCGTAAAATGTGACATTTGTACGTTTTCATTTAACCGTTATGTCGTTCCTTAGATCGAGTCTTTATTAGGACTAATTCCGAATCTATTACGAGTTTCTTAATTTTTATTAACTTCAGGAAATGCCTATGAATTTTAATTATTTTTCTTAAGCATGTTTTGAATAAAGTATTATTTTATTTTAGAATATACCAAAGTAGGTGTCACGACCCAAAACAGGGGCCATGACCGGCGCTAGGGAACGAGAATTCTTTCGAATCCGGAACTCGTAGCAAGCCTAAAACTAAAATAAATCATGCAATAACAATAACCATATAATATACAGCGGAAAATGAAAATCATAATATCATAATATTATTCTCATCCACTGGATTTAAATCAAAATCTCATCACATATATAATATTCCTTTTAATACAAATCCAGTTTCAATATAATACATTTCTTTTAAAATAAAATACATGAAATCCAATACTTTAATTCACAACTACTGCAGTGTCTAGATAAAATAAATAAGACTCAAGTAGACAGTTTACATAAAGAAGCCGGGGCGGAAGAAATCTGGCGTATCGACCTGCTACTGAGGTCTGAAGAAGTTGACTCTCCTAAAAAATAGTCAACGGAGGGGAGTCAGACCTCACTGAGTGAATTACTATAATATATATACATACACACTAAGTGATAATGCATACAGTCAACAGTATATATATAATATATATATATACAGGCAATTACACACAGATGCAATAAAATCATTTTTATATAATTTATCTGAAAATCATCTTTTATGAAGGATCACATAGAACCCTAGAATATCGCAACCTCCGAAAATAGTGTTAAACAACACTCTGGCCATACAGGCTCACTTATTCCAAATATATCCACTTAATCCATTTAGACAGTAGACTGGCCCCGAGACACTAAGTCAACCGAGCTCCAGCAGTCTGACTGCCAGTGTGATTGGCCCCGAGACACTTGGTCAACCGAGCTCCAGCAATCACACCCACAAACCACATCTCACATATCAAATAATCATAATCAAATCACTATCCACAAATAAGTTAGTATTATAGTCTAAATACTATAGGCGTACCGGTACGTACTCGGTCCTAGTGCTGCCCACTAGGTAGCACGTTCTATTGATATCCTTCATTCTTAAATATAAAACATTCATTCACAAAAATAAATGATGCATGAATATAAATGAAATAACAATATAATCCATATATATATACCGGAAATATACCAAAAGTAAACCAGGTATATTTCGAGTATATATACGTCAAATAAATCCAATCAAATCATAAATTAAACTAAAAATATATTTAAAAACATTTTAAATATATTTTATTAATAAAACATGTATATAATTTATGATATACCAAAAATAAACCAAAAATATACTTAAATACAAATCACATTATTTATGCATTTTAATCAAAGTAAAACATATATTTATAAATCATGCATCCTAAGCATGTATATATAGTACAGTAACTCACCTAATGCGCTCCACGAGACAGGTCCGACGGGCCTGGTCCACTAGCCCTCGGTCTCGGCGCAACTAAACAAGAAATAAGTAACCGACATCAGAATAACCCTAACAGAAATCCTAGAATTCAATCTAGAGTATTAAAATATGGAAACAGAATTAGGGTTCGACTGGATATCACGTTTTACGAGAATTCTACCGAAAATTCGACAGAACCTCCCCTGTAAAACGGACATCTCTCTACTCAAAAGAGTAGAGCCGACCCTACAAAGAAAATACACTTCGAAAAAATAGGCTCAACACAATCAAAATCCCACGGTCGGACTCCAAACTACAATCCACCGACCGGGGTCCACAAACACAGAACATAATTCAAATATACCAAAAATATCCTTAAATCACAGAACTACATCTCATAGGTAGAAATTACATAATTACCCTTAAAACACTATAAAAACCAATTAAAACTCATTTTATTAGAAAAACCGTATATTATATATATAATTGAAAATAATTTACGAAAAATAGTTTTAATTAGTTAAAAATACCAAATATTTTGTAGAAATCATTTTTATACCTTAAATAACTAATAAAACCAATTAAATTACATTTTTAGACAATTTGGGGTAAAATTACCAAAATACCCCTATATATATAAATATACCTAAATTACTTCAAAAATTCACCAAAAATCATAAAATTATCCAAAATTAATTTTCTCAACATATTTATCAATAATATCAATAATTAAACCCAATTAACCAATTAAATTCAAATAAAAACACATTTAACCTAATTTTTCCAAAATTCCATAAACTTCAATAATTCAAAATAAATACTTAGAAATTCATAAAAATTCCAAATAAATTCCTATAATTCATTTCAACACCTAATTCAACCATAAACTCAAATTTCATAATTTAAATAATTAATTTCCGAAAATTAGAAAATAATATTAAAATATTCAAAAATACCCAAAAATCCAAACAATCTCCAAAAATTCTACAAAAATTCATAAATGAATATTAAGCTACTAGGAACAACATTTGTGAAGGAAGTTTCCATGAATCATCCAATTCAAAGCTCAAAAAAATCAAAAACCCTAATAGGCCGAAATAGAAAAATCAAAACCTAAGCAAATCTAGACCAATTCAGCTCAAACCAAAGCTAGAATCACACTCACCGGAGCTCAAGGAGAAGAAAGAGACCGGCGGTGTCAAAAACGGTGGCCGGAATCGACGTGATCGACGGTGGATCGATTTTCGGCTTCTCCGGCCAAAATCGATCTCCAGACGCCGGAAATGGCCTCCTCAGGCGGCGAAATTGGTCGGGGAAGACGGTGGCACACCAGACGGCACACCCACGATGAAGGAACGGCACGGCAGCGACCGGAAATGGAGAAGGGAGAATCGGGAGGAAGAAGGAGACTCGGGGGGGCAAAATGGTAATTTTCCAAACTTTTTGATTTTTGACAAATATATGTATATATATATACTTTATACTATATATTAAAATAATATTAAATTACACACATCAAATATACACCACACACATAAAATTATTAATATTTTAATAATTTATACTAAATAAAATTAATTAAATAACAATAAAACAATTAAATACTTAATAAAATATTAGGGAAATAATAAACCCTAATTAAATAAATATACACACACAGGCTTTATTTAATAATTTAAAAATATGTATGAGTTCATGCAAGTCCGTAAATACATTTAAAATAATTAATAATACATTGTTTACGTGAAAATTTCCCCGAAAATGCAAGTCCCGGGAAAATTTTACGTAAAACACTGAAAATAATACACCGTAATTAAAATAGGTTTTAAAATACATATTAACTCTTAAAAATATCATATAAAATACAGAAATCATTGACACTGCATATCCCGGTACAGTGTAAAAATATTTTAAAAACACGGGATATTACAGCCTCCCCCCCTTACAAGAATTCGTCCCCGAATTCTAAAAAAGAAAAGATCAAGAAGGAAAGAGATACGGGTAAGAAGCTCGCATCTCAGCTTCAGTCTCCCACGTATGCTCTTCAACTCTGTCGCTACGCCACAGAACCTTGACCATCGGAATCTACTTCGATCGCAATTGTCGAACTTGATAATCAACGATCGCCACAGGTTCTTCCACAAACGTCAAATCTCCACTCACTTCCACACTGTCAGGTTACAACACGTGTGAAGGATCTGAGATATACTTCCTCAACATCGAGATATGAAATACTGGATGCACCTGTGACATACTCGGAGGCAAATCCAACCGATATGCAACAGTGCCAACTCTCTCCAGAATCTCAAACGGTCCAATATATCTCGGTGTTAACTTACCCTTCCTGCCAAATCTCATCACACCCTTCATCGGAGATACTTTCAGAAAAACGAAATCTCCAACCTGAAACTCCACGTCTCTGCGCCTAGGATCCGCATAACTCTTCTGTCTGCTAACTGCGGTCTCTAATCTTCGCTTAATCACGGTAACCTTCTCTGCAGCATCCTGAACCATCTCTGGTCCAGTCAAAGCTCTCTCACCAATCTCATCCCAACTCAACGGGGATCTACACTTCCTTCCGTACAATGCCTCGTATGGTGCCATGCCAATACTGCTATGGTAGCTGTTATTATATGCAAACTCAACAAGCGATAAATGATCATCCCAGCTACCTCCCAAATCCAAGACACACATCCTCAACATATCTTCCAGTGTTTGGATCGTCCTCTCAGACTGACCATCTATCTGAGGATGAAAAGCAGTACTGAAATCCAACCTAGTGCCCATCGCTTCCTGCAACTTTTGCCAAAAACGAGAAGTAAACACCGAACCTCTATCTGACACAATGGACACAGGTACTCCATGAAGGCACACAATATGCTTCACATACAACTTCGCCAATCTAGCAACTGAATATGTGGCTTTCACAGGCAAGAAATGTGCAGACTTCGTCAATCTGTCTACAATCACCCAGATGGAATCGTATCCATCCTTCGAACGAGGTAAACCGACCACAAAATCCATAGCTATCCTTTCCCACTTCCACTCGGGAATAGGAAGAGGCTGAAGCTTCCCAGAAGGCTTCTGATGTTCGGCTTTCACTTGCTGACACGTCAAGCACTTAGCAACATAATCAGCAACATCCTTCCTCAATCCATCCCACCAGTATAGATCTCTGATACTGTGGTACATCTTAGTAACACCTGGATGAACGCTGTAGGCTGTAGAATGTGCTTCCTCTAAAATCTCCTCTCTCAAATCATCCACGTTAGGAACACATAATCTACCACTGATCCACAACACACCATCATCATCGAGTGTGAAATCAGTGAACTTCCCTGCTCTGACATTCTCTGCAAGCTCTTCCAGAATAGGATCTCGGCTCTGAGCTGCTTTAATCCTATCCCTCAGTACAGATCGTACTTTAAACTGAGCTAATAGTCCACCTGATCTACTGATCTTCATCATCAGACCTTGATCCACCAACAAATGCAACTCCTGGATCAATGGTCTCCTCTCAACACCAATGTGAGCAAGACTACCTGAAGACTTCCTACTCAAGGCATCTGCTACCACATTAGCTTTACCCGGATGGTAAAGAATCTTGCAATCATAATCCTTCAACAATTCCAACCATCGTCTCTGCCTCAAATTCAAATCTCTCTGCTGGAAAATGTACTTAAGGCTCTTGTGATCAGTAAATATCTCACAAGTCACCCCGTACAAATAATGTCTCCAAATCTTCAAAGCAAAGATCACTGCAGCCATCTCAAGATCATGTGTAGGATAGTTCTGCTCATGCTTCTTCAACTGCCTCGAAGCATAGGCTATCACCCTTCCATTCTGCATCAACACACAACCAAGACCAATTCTAGAGGCATCACAGTAAACTGTGAACTTATCCACACTATTAGGCAAAGCTAATGCTAGCGCTGTGGTCAACTTCTCCTTCAACAACTGAAAACTATTCTCACAAGCTTCTGACCACTCGAATCTAACATTCTTCTGAGTCAAGCGAGTCATAGGGGCTGCTATCCTGGAAAAATCCTGCACAAACCGCCTATAATACCCGGCTAAACCTAGAAAACTCCGAATCTCAGTAACAGAAGTAGGTCTAGGCCACTCAGATACTGCCTCAACCTTCTGTGGATCAACCTGAATACCTTCTTTAGACACTACGTGTCCAAGAAAAGAAACACTCTCCATCCAGAAATCGCACTTCGAGAATTTAGCATAAAGCTGATGATCTCTCAGTGTCTGTAGTACAATCCTCAAGTGATATACGTGCTCTTCCATACTCCTCGAATATACCAGTATATCATCAATGAAGACTACTACAAACTGATCCACATACGATCTGAATACTCTGTTCATCAGGTCCATAAAAGCTGCTGGTGCATTAGTCAAACCAAAAGACATCACCAGAAACTCATAATGGCCATATCGAGTGCGGAATGTTGTCTTAGGAATATCAGCCTCACTAATCCGCAGCTGATGATAACCTGACCTCAAGTCAACCTTAGAAAAGAATTGTGCACCCTGGAGCTGATCAAACAAATCATCTATCCTCGGGAGAGGATACTTGTTCTTCACTGTCACCTTATTCATCTCTCTATAGTCAATGCAGAGTCTCAGGGTACCATCCTTCTTCTTCTCAAACAAGACTGGTGCACCCCAAGGAGAAACACTAGGTCTAATAAAACCCTTATCCAAAAACTCTTGCAACTGCTCCTTCAACTCTCTCAACTCTGCAGGAGCCATACGATAGGGTGGCATAAATATAGGAGTAGTACCTGGAACCACATCAATACAGAACTCAATCTCTCTATGAGGTGGTAAACCTGGCAACTCCTCGGGAAAAACATCAGGAAACTCACAAGCAACCGGAACATCTGTGAGTGACAACTTCTTCACTGACGTATCCCTAACCAATGCCAAAAACCCCTGACAACCTTTCCTCAACAACTTCCTAGCTGTAATAGCAGAAATAAGATTCTGAGGTGCTGAACTCCTATCACCAACAAACTTAAAATCTTCTTCACCAGGAATTCTAAAAGTCACCTCCTTATTCCTGCAATCTACCACGGCATAGTGCTGAGATAACCAATCCATTCCCAAAATAACATCGAACTCCATCACATCCAACAAAATCAAATCAGCGGGTAATTCTCTATCTCCCACGAGAACTGGACAACCAGAAAGAACAATATCGGTGTCCAAGGAATCACTCAGAGGAGTGGCAACAGACAAAGGAAAAGCCATCCTCGAAGCTTGCCAATAAAATTTAGAAGCAAAAATAGGAGAAACAAACGAATGCGTGGCACCCGAATCAAACAAAACCCATGCATCCAGGTAACAAACAGAAATAATACCTGCCACGACTCCATTAGATGCCTGAGCATCCTGCTGAGTCAGATGGAAGACTCTGGCCTGACCTCGACCTCCCTGCTGATTGGTAGAAGCCTGGCCAACACCTCTGGCACCTCCTCTAGTACCTCTACCACGACTCTGCTGTGGAACAAACTGAGTGGAACTCTGATGCTGGGCTGGTGGTAACTGAAATGGCACGGGTGCTGCACTAGCAATCGACTGTTGTGGGAATCGCGGAATCTGCTGCTGCTGATACTCGGAATAAGGACACGATCTGGCAAAATGTCCTGTCTGCCCGCATCTGAAGCATGTCAGTGGTGTCAGATAACACGATCCCTGATGGACACTACCACAAGTCTGGCAAACGCTGGTAGCTGATCCAGAACTACGACCACTGCTACTGCTCGAAGCACCTGACCCAAATCTAAATAATCTACGCTGACCTCCACGACCATGTCTACTGCTCTGATGCACTCGCAACTGCTGTCTCTGACTCTGCTGAGTCGGACCTCGCTGCTGACTACTCGATCCAATATGAAAACTCGAATACGGAGTAGCCTGCAATCCACTCGACTGAACTCCCAACTGGTAATAATCAGGCATCGCTCCCTGCCTAACTAACCTCAACTCAATCTCCTTAGCTAGTTTGATCACAGACTCGAGAGTAAGACCTGCTGTAGGCATACCAGCAAAAGCTGAACCTAAACCAGTAACGTATGTAGTAACTGCGAAATACTGATCTCGCATCAGATCCTCAGCATATCTACCCAGACGAAGAAACTCTCGGGTATACTCCTCTACTGATCGATCTCCATGAGAAATACTAGTCAGACGAAGACGATAACTCAAACGAAGAGGCTCTGGACAAAATCTCCTCATGAATCGCTCTCGAAACTGAGCCCATGTCATCGTCATCATAAAGGGCTGGATCATCTGAATGAACCAATCCAAGGCTGGTCCCTCGACAGACAACTCAACGATCATAATCCGCTGGTACTTGGTATGAGCAGTCCGAGTCCTCGTCTCAATCGCATGTAGAAAATCTAAAGGATCAAAAGTACCATCAAAAGCAATCCTGCCAACTCGGGCATAGAACAAAGCTGCCTCAGGGTCAGACATACCCTGCTGATAGGCAGGCTGAACAGGCTGAACAACTGGAGGAACAGGAACATCAAACTCAGGCTCAACAGGCTCCTCATCCTGTAACTCTCTCTACCTACGGCGACCTGCCGCTCCTCGAGGTCTACCTCTGCCACGACCTCTACGTCTAACTGGCGGCTCAGGAGGTAAAACCTCGTCCTGAAAAGACTCATCATCCTCGGCCTCAATGACCGGTGGAGCGACACGCGCTCGCCTCCTCATACTGAAAAGACAAATGGAAAAATTCAGACAAAACAGACAACGGAGGAATAACGCTGAAAACTACAGCAAGGAATACTTATCAAGACATACTCGAACCTAATACACTGCAGTAGTTCAACAGAAAACACAACTTTAAAACTAGGGCCACAACTCACATAACTAAGCCCTGACATAGAACTCCGCTCTGATACCAACTTTGTCACGACCCAAAACAGGGGCCATGACCGGCGCTAGGGAACGGGAATTCTTTCGAATCCAGAACCCGTAGCAAGCCTAAAAATAAAATAAATCATGCAATAACAATAACCATATAATATACAGCGGAAAATAAAAATCATAATATCATAATATTATTCTCATCCACTGGATTTAAATCAAAATCTCATCACATATATAATATTCCTTTTAATACAAATCCAGTTTCAATATAATACATTTCTTTTACAATAAAATACATGAAATCCAATACTTTAATTCACAACTACTGCAGTGTCTAGATAAAATAAATAAGACTCAAGTAGAAAGTTTACATAAAGAAGCCGGGGCGGAAGAAATCTGGCGTATCGACCTGCTACTGAGGTCTGAAGAAGTTGACTCTCCTGAAAAATAGTCAACGGAGGGGAGTCAGACCTCACTGAGTGAATTACTATAATATATATACATACACACTAAGTGATAATGCATACAGTCAACAGTATATATATAATATATATATATACAGGCAATTACACACAGATGCAATAAAATCATTTTTATATAATTTATCTGAAAATCATCTTTTATGAAGGATCACATAGAACCCTAGAATATCGCAACCTCCGAAAATAGTGTTAAACAACACTCTGGCCATACAGGCTCACTTATTCCAAATATATCCACTTAATCCATTTAGACAGTAGACTGGCCCCGAGACACTAAGTCAACCGAGCTCCAGCAGTCTGACTGCCAGTGTGATTGGCCCCGAGACACTTGGTCAACCGAGCTCCAGCAATCACACCCACAAACCACATCTCACATATCAAATAATCATAATCAAATCACTATCCACAAATAAGTTAGTATTATAGCCTAAATACTATAGACGTACCGGTACGTACTCGGTCCTAGTGCTGCCCACTAGGTAGCACGTTCTATTGATATCCTTCATTCTTAAATATAAAACATTCATTCACAAAAATAAATGATGCATGAATATAAATGAAATAACAATATAATCCATATATATATACCGGAAATATACCAAAAGTAAACCAGGTATATTTCGAGTATATATACGTCAAATAAATCCAATCAAATCATAAATTAAACTAAAAATATATTTAAAAACATTTTAAATATATTTTATTAATAAAACATGTATATAATTTATGATATACCAAAAATAAACCAAAAATATACTTAAATACAAATCACATTATTTATGCATTTTAATCAAAGTAAAACATATATTTCTAAATCATGCATCCTAAGCATGTATATATAGTACAGTAACTCACCTAATGCGCTCCACGAGATAGGTCCGACGGGCCTGGTCCACTAGCCCTCGGTCTCGGCGCAACTAAACAAGAAATAAGTAACCGACATCAGAATAACCCTAACAGAAATCCTAGAATTCAATCTAGAGTATTAAAATATGGAAACAGAATTAGGGTTCGACTGGATATCACGTTTTACGAGAATTCTACCGAAAATTCGACAGAACCTCCCCTGTAAAACGAACATCTCTCTACTCAAAAGAGTAGAGCCGACCCTACAAAGAAAATACACTTCAAAAAAATAGGCTCAACACAATCAAAATCCCACGGTCGGACTCCAAACTACAGTCCACCGACCGGGGTCCACAAACACAGAACATAATTCAAATATACCAAAAATATCCTTAAATCACAGAACTACATCTCATAGGTAGAAATTACATAATTACCCTTAAAACACTATAAAAACCAATTAAAACTCATTTTATTAGAAAAACCGTATATTATATATATAATTGAAAATAATTTACGAAAAATAGTTTTAATTAGTTAAAAATACCAAATATTTTGTAGAAATCATTTTTATACCTTAAATAACTAATAAAACCAATTAAATTACATTTTTAGACAATTTAGGGTAAAATTACCAAAATACCCCTATATATATAAATATACCTAAATTACTTCAAAAATTCACCAAAAATCATAAAATTATCCAAAATTAATTTTCTCAACATATTTATCAATAATATCAATAATTAAACCCAATTAACCAATTAAATTCAAATAAAAACACATTTAACCTAATTTTTCCAAAATTCCATAAACTTCAATAATTCAAAATAAATACTTAGAAATTCATAAAAATTCCAAATAAATTCGTATAATTCATTTCAACACCTAATTCAACCATAAACTCAAATTTCATAATTTAAATAATTAATTTCCGAAAATTAGAAAATAATATTAAAATATTCAAAAATACCCAAAAATCCAAACAATCTCCAAAAATTCTACAAAAATTCATACATTAATATTAAGCTACTAGGAACAACATTTGTGAAGGAATTTTCCATGAATCATCCAATTCAAAGCTCAAAAAAATCAAAAACCCTAATAGGCCGAAATAGAAAAATCAAAACCTAAGCAAATCTAGACCAATTCAGCTCAAACCAAAGCTAGAATCACACTCACCGGAGCTCAAGGAGAAGAAAGAGACCGGCGGTGTTAAAAACGGTGGCCGGAATCGACGTGATCGACGGTGGATCGATTTTCGGCTTCTCCGGCCAAAATCGATCTCCAGACGCCGGAAACGGCCTCCTCAGGCGGCGAAATTGGTCGGGGAAGACGGTGGCACACCGGACGGCACACCCACGGTGAAGGAACGGCACGGCAGTGACCGGAAATGGAGAAGGGAGAATCGGGAGGAAGAAGGAGACTCGGGGGGGCAAAATGGTAATTTTCTAAACTTTTTGATTTTTGACAAATATATGTATATATATATACTTTATACTATATATTAAAATAATATTAAATTACACACATCAAATATACACCACACACATAAAATTATTAATATTTTAATAATTTATACTAAATAAAATTAATTAAATAACAATAAAACAATTAAATACTTAATAAAATATTAGGGAAATAATAAACCCTAATTAAATAAATATACACACACAGGTTTTATTTAATAATTTAAAAATATGTATGAGTTCATGCAAGTCCGTAAATACATTTAAAATAATTAATAATACATTGTTTACGTGAAAATTTCCCCGAAAATGCAAGTCCCGGGAAAATTTTACGTAAAACACTGAAAATAATACACCGTAATTAAAATAGGTTTTAAAATACATATTAACTCTTAAAAATATCATATAAAATACAGAAATCATTGACACTGCATATCCCGGTACAGTGTAAAAATATTTTAAAAACACGGGATATTACAGTAGGAACTACCGACAATAGGTAGACACGAAACTGTCAGCCGACTTGCTCCAACTGTAAGTTAATAAATTAAACTGTGTGCGTGTGTTTACTGCACATAGCGATTTTATAAAATTTAATATAGCAATATGCTTACATGAAATTTAAGTTATGTTGTTTTAGGCTATGCTTAGCATCATGATTATTTTATTTTATTTTATTTTATGTTATTTAATTTATAAACTATAGCTTTCTTATTTATATATTAGTTTTGAAAAATATTTCTAGAAGGGGCTATCTGATAAGTTTCATCAGGACCGTATGCACACTAGTAGAAATTAAGAGAAGGATGCAAATTTTTATGATTAGTTAACTAAGATGGGTGCCTCAGTGGATGTCGTAGCTCTCGGGGACCACCAGTAATTATTGAAAATGTTATGATTGGTTATTGGGTTGGGTGCCTCGGTTGATGCCTTAGCTCTCAAGGACCGCTAGTAAAATATTAGATTGAGTAAATGACTATGGTTGGTGCCTCAGTTGATGCTTAGCTCTCGAGGACCGGCAGTCTTATAGTTAAGTGAGCCAAGTGTTTATTAGACTTTATGGAGTAAGGTTCTACCAAAATTTTTCACTTATAAATTATTAAATAAAGATCATTTTTTTTGAAGAAATTTTATTATAAATTTTTCATATTTTTTTATTTGGAGAGTTGATGATTTGGAAATAAATTTTTAATACTTTAATTTTAATAATAATAAAATTTATTTTATTATTATCATTTTTTTTAATGAATTTTTTTTTAAAACCATTCATCTCTCTTTATTATCTTACTTAGTGAGGTCCTACTCCCCTTAATATTTTTTTCAGGAGTTTAGGAGTTTGAGATTTGACCTTCTTCTCTACGTTAGGTTTCTTCTCTGGCTTTATTGTGTCAGTCTATGTGATATCTATTATACAACTGAATTCTAGATACTGCAGTAGTTAATCAAAGAACTTATATTATTTATATTTTGATTTTATCTGACTTGAGATATTATATTGAAGAATATTTGAATTATGTATTTGGTTTGGTTTTATTATTAAGTGTATTATTTCTTTTTCACCAAAAATTTTTAAATCTTACTATGAGTTTCAGTTACTTTATGTATTCCTATTCCTTAGTGTCAGTCATATGCCTTTCGATTCAGGTCGTAACAAAGTTGGTATCAGAGGTTAAGTTCATTTGATTGTTAATGTTGTCTTTCTTTGAAACTACTGTCATGATTAGGTTGATAATTATCATTTATTTTTATCATTATTTATAGAATTTTGCATTTGAGTTAGCATTCTTACCTTGTCTTAAATTCAGTTTCTTTGTCTTTTCAGAATAAGGCAAAATTGGAATGCTCCTATTGCAAAAGCAGCATATGATAATGATATCGATGAGCAGTCTTTTTAGGATAAAGTTCTTTCTCCTACTCCTAGACGTAGAGGAAGAGGTAAAGGCAAAAGTAGGCCTAAAGCTGCTATAGTAGAGAGATAGGCACAACAGCAGTAAGTTGAGCCATAAGCACTAGAAGTAGAATATACAGATTATGCAACTGGCATGGCAAGGATTAAGTAAGGCTTAGCAGCTTTAAATCAAGCTATGCCTTTAGTACAATAAATGTTACAGTAGAGGAATCAAGAGATGTCTAATACTGATGTTGCACTCCTCTACTCCAAGATTGGTAGAGTTTCATTTAATGGTATGGGAGATGCTCTAGACTTTATTAACACCATCGAGACTTGGATAAGAACATGACACACTAATTATCAGAGGATTATGATTATGGAGTTATTAGTTTAAGCAGCAACACAAGAGTGGTTCATGCAGTCCATCTAGCCTTTCATGAATGAGTTAACCTGGCTTAAGTTTAAAAATTGATTCTTGAGGTTCTTTCATCCACCTACAATTAGAGATGCATACAGATGGCAACTACTGTACATCAACAAAGGGGGTAGGTTTATGAAAGATTATACTAGAGAATTTAATAAGCTATCTCGGCATGCAAAAGATATAAGGAGAGATCCTTACAAAGCTGTTGAGTTGTATGTCACTGGTTTGGGGTTAAACTATATAGGCATACGCACTGAGGACCGTATTTTGTAGAGTGTGATTGAGGAGGCCAAACTGATAGAAAGGAGACAAATCAGGCAAGGCACTATGGCTAATCTTTATATGATTGGTAGCAATGGATATATAGTAGCTCAGGGATTCCAGCATCCTACTTTTTACATTAGCAGTATGAGCATGCAGGTTGGGGTACTTCCTAATAAGGTAAAAGGTCTAGGACCCATAGAGTTGGCCGGCATGGTTATGCTACTAACCGTAAGAGTGGCAAAAGTTCTAGATCTGGTTTTGGGGCTAGCAGCAGCAGTAGTGGATAGAGCTCTAGACATGGTAGTTTAAGTTCTGGGACTAGTGCTTATCCCAGTTGTGGCCAAGTGCATTAGGCACCATGTCATCTGTTGACTAGAGCTTATTTCAAATGCGGGCAAATAGGACATCTTACTAGAACTTGTCCTAATATTGGTTATCAGACATAGTACACCTAGGGATCTTTATCATCAGTAGCTCAGCCTTTTCAGTAGATGCCATAGCAATATAGAGCTCCTATGTATCCACAACAGAGGCAGACTTAGTTTATGGGTCAGCAGGGCCAATGTTCAGTAAGGAGACCCAGTGGTTGAGGCTTTATGTAGCCGTCCACTTCTCAGCGGGCAGGCCCTAGTTTTCACTTTAAATCCCTAGGATGAACAAGCATCCAATGCAGTTGTGGCAGGTATTTTTCCAATTTGCTATTTTGATGCTAAAGTCTTATTTGATCCTAGTGCATCGCATTCTTTTGTGTGTCTTGTGTTTACTTCTATAGTGGAATGGCAACCATCCAGGTTGTTAATTCCATTATCTATAGTGATTCCACTTAGCGACGATTTAGAAACAGATGTATTCTTTCCATCTTGTCCAGTGTTAGTGGAAGGTAAAGAGTTACTAGCAAATATAGTTTTGTTAGATGTGATAGAGTTTGATATGATTCTAGGAATGGATTGGTTGGCGCAATACTATGCCTCAATGGATTGAATTTTAAATCATGTAGAATTCCATTTCCAAGGTGACATGAGTTTAATGCCTCAAAATCTCATTTCTATTATTACAGTTAGGAAAATGCTTAAAAGAGGATTCCAAGGCTATCTAGCTATAGTAAGAGATATAGAAGTAAATAAGAGGGCAGTTGAGAGTGTGCTAGTGGCATGTGAATTTCTAGATGTTTTTCTTAAAGAGCTACTGGGATTGCCACCAGATAGGGAAATAGAATTTTGTATCGATGTTGTACCTAGTACAGATCCTATTTCTATATTACCCTATAGAATGACACTAGTTAAATTACATGAACTTAAAAAGTAGTTATAAGAGTTATTTGATAAGGGTTTTATCAGGCCCAGTACATCACTTTAGGGTGCTCTAATGTTGTTTATAAAGAAGAAAGATGGTAGTCTTCGATTTTATATCGACTGTAGATAGTTGGACAAAGTCATCATTAAGAACAAATATCCACTCCCGAGGATTAATGACTTGTTCGATCATCTTTAAAGAGCTCAGTGTTTCTCTAAGATTAACTTAAGGCCTGGGTATCATCAGTTAAGGATAAGAAGTAGAGATGTACCTAAGATAGCATTTCAGACGAGATATGGCCATTATGAATTCTTAGTGATGTCCCTTGGACTGACTAACGCACCAGTAGCCTTTATAGATTTGATTAGGCCATTCTTCGATCGATTTATGATAATCTTCATTGATGACATCTTAGTGTATTCTAAGAGTAAAGCGAAGCATGTTACGCACTTAAGAATGGTGCTGTAAACTTTGAGAGAGCACCAGTTGTATGCTAAATTCTCTAAGTGTGAATTTTAGTTGGATCAAGTGGATTCTTAGGCCACGTGGTGTCTAAAGATGGCATATAAGTTGATCTTAAAAAGATATAAGCCATTATAGAGTGGCCCAAATCGATAACAGTTAGGGAAGTAAGGATTTTTCTAGGTTTGGTTGGTTACTATAGGAGATTTATGAAAGATTTCTCTAAGATTGATGCACCTTTGACTAGGTTGACCTAGAAGAGTGCTAAGTTTGTATGGACAGATAGATGTGAAGAGCACTTTCAATTACTCAAGGATATGTTGACTTCAACACCAGTATTGACATTATCCTCTAGAAGTGAAAGGTATATGGTGTATTGTGTTGCTTCTCGAGTAGGATTGGGATGTATGTTAATGCAAAATGGTATAGTAGTTGCTTATACTTCAAGACAGTTGAAGAAGCATGAGAAAAATTATCCTACTCATGATTTGGAAATGGCAGCCGTGGTGTTTGCATTGAAGATTCAGAGGCATTACTTGTATAGTATAACTTGTGAAGTATACACTAACCAGAAGAGCCTGAAGTACATATTCTAGCAGAGAGATCTCAATCTAAGGCTGAGAAGATGGATAAAACTTTTAAAGGACTATGATTGTTCTATTCTGTATTATTCATGGAAAGCGAATGTAGTAGCTGATACTTTGAGTAAGAAGTCAGCCGCACAAAAAGGGAAGCCAATTATTCAAGAGTTGCATGAGTTATTGATCAATAGTTATAGTTGAAAGTAACCAAGAAGTGTCTTTTAGCTCCGTTTAGGGTACAATTAGTGTACTTGGATAGACTTAAAGTAGCTCAAAAAAGATATCCACAATTGCAAAAGATTATGTTTGAAGTGCAATAAGGTTAATCCAGAGAAATTTTTTTTTGATAGTAAGGGCGTGATACATTTGGGCACTAGGATATATGTGCTAGATATGGATGATTTGAGGTAAGAGATTATGGAAGAGGCATATTTTTTTGCTTATAGTATTCATCTAGGTTCTACCAAAATGTATTATGACTTAAAAGATACATACTAATGGAATGGAATGAAGAAGAATGTTGCAGAATTTGACTTGTCAACAAGTGAAGTTAGAACATTAGAGGCCTTCGGGATTATTGCAGCAGTTACCTATCCCAAAATGGAAGTGGGATATGATCACCATGGATTTTGTGATTGGATTACCTCGTACAACTGGAGGTTATAATGCTATTTGGGTGATAGTTGTCATGCTAACTAAGTCAGCACACTTTCTACTAATTAAGAAAATGTACTCCACTAACAAATTACCAAGATTGTATGTTAATAGAATTATCTATCTCTATAGGGTACCAGTAAGTATAGTATCCGATAGAGGAGCCACTTTTACTTTAATATTTTGGTAAGAATTGCATAAGGCTTTAAGTACTAGATTTGACTTCAACATAGCATTTCATCCTCAAATAAATGGTCAGTTAGAGAGGACTATTCAGATATTAGAGGATATGTTGAGGATGTATGTGATGGACTTTAGTAGTCAATGGGATTTACACTTGCCATTTATTGAATTTGCATACAACAACAGCTATCATGCAAGTATCGAGATGGCACCATATGAAGCATTATATGGTAGAAAGTGTATATCGCCTTTATATTGGGAAATTAGAGAAAGACAGCTGACAGGACCGTAATTGGTGCAAGTGACTTCAAAAAAGTCCCTATCATCCAACAAAGGTTAAAGACAACCTTTAGCAGACAGAAGAGTTATGCGGACCCTAAGAGAAAGTATATATTCTTTTTAGTTGGAGATATGGTGTTCTTGAAAGTGTCTCCAATAAAAGGGGTGATGAGATTTGATAAGAAGGGTAAGCTAGCTCCAAGATACATTGGACCATTCAAGATACGTTTTAAAGTTGAAGAGGTGGTTTATAGATTAGTGTTACCACCTGAATTATCTCGACTCCATCTAATGTTTTATGTACTGATGTTGAGGAAGTATATTTCTTATCCTTCCCATGTTCTGCAGCCTCATACAGTAGAGCTCAGTGAAGATCTGTCATATGAGAAGTATCTTGTGGCGATTGTAGATCACTAAGTTCATCAGCTTTGCACTAAGGAGATCCAATGGTGAAGGTGCTGTGGAGCAATCACACCATTGAAGACTATACGTGGGAGGTCTAGGCAGTGATGCAGGGGACATACCCTTATCTTTTTATTCAGTGAAAAACTTTGCATCTTCTATTTATTAAAATTTGAATATGAATTTTTTTTTAAGGAGGGGAGATTGTAATATTTTGAATTTTTATTATTAACTTAATTAAATTTTTTTTAATTGATTATGATTATTTCATTATTAATAGAGTATTATTTTTATTTTTACTTTAAATATTATTATTTTTGGGAGAGAAAATATTATTGGAGTATGTTGATATATATATATATATATATATATATATATATATATAAACCATTTTTTCTTTTTTTTTTCTCTTTCTTTCTTTCTTCTTCCTCTTCTTCTTCTTCCCATCACTGCTAGTCTGCTACCAACACTGTGCCTTAGCCAACTAGTAGCATGCCGACCACCACAACACATCGGACAGTAGCCCAGCTCCTCCCCTGGCCACCAGCAGCAACCCCATCTTCTCTTTTTTCATGTTTTGGCCGGATTTCATTTGGCCTCCAGTGAAGATTTTGACATTAAATGGTCGTGATTCTAGTGTCTATGGAATTCTTATCTTCCAAGCTTCAATAATCTACCTTTGGTTTCTTCAATCTCCTCCCAAATCGTCCTAAATCGAGGTAAATTCATTTGTTAGTTTTGTAGTTTTTGGTTAATTAAATGAGAATTAAGCTTGATGTTGTTTAGGAAAGTTGAAGTAGAGATTGAATGCTATGCTATAATATTTTTTTATATAATTTTTGGATTTATTTTAATATTTTTGGAATTTTTGGTTCGGGTTCCTATTCCAAACTTGAAAATTTGGATATTTTTAATAAATACTATATATTATTTTGAGTAATTTTTGTGAAGGAAATATTTTAAAATTAGTAATAGATAATTTATTATAATTTTTGGAAGTTATATGTGAAAAATAAGAATTTTAGAGAAAATTATGTAATTTGATTTTTAATTGATTTTTGGTAAATTTATAGTTAATTGACATGTATAATGATAATTTTAATTGTCAGAAAGTATAAATTAATTTTATTAGCTAAATTAATATTTTTGTACATTTCGTTGATTTTAGATTAATTTCTGAAAATGATATAAATGTATATAAATATCATAGTATTTAATTATTTAATTATATTTAGAGTTAATATATATTTTTATGAATTTTTCGGAATTTTATAAGTAATAATTTTTAAGTATAGATATTATTATGTTAAATGAGTTTCATATATATTTGATTATTAAAAAGACTTTATTATTTAATTAGTCCGATCAATTTTTATAAATATGTTGTTATATATTTTCATAATTTATATATATATTATGGTAGTGTTGTTGTTGATCTCGGTTGGAAATTTGTGTGTAGTTTAGGAGCCCGATCCGAGTGTAGTACTATGCGATGAATAGTAATATTTTTCCTGCAAGAATGATTCTACTTCATGTATAGAGATATCCATTTTATAGAGAAGACTCTGCCAAAATTTCAGTAGATTTCTCATAAAATGTGACATTTGTACGTTTCTGTTTAGCCGTTATGTTGTTTCTTAAATCGAGTTTTCATTAGGATTAATTCCGAATTTGTTACGAGTTTCTTAATTTTTATTAATTTTGGGAAATTCCTATGAATTTTAATTATTTTTCTTAAGCATGTTTTGAATAAAGTATTATTTTATTTCAAAATATACCGAAGCAGGAACTACCGACAATAGGCAGACGCAGAACCGTCAGCCATCTCGCTCCAACTATAAGTTAATAAATTGAACTGTATGCGTGTGTTTACTGCACATAGCGATTTTATAAAATTTAATATAGCAATATGCTTACATGAAATTTAAGTTATGTTGTTTTAGGCTATACTTAGCTTCATGATTATTTTATTTTATTTTATGTTATTTAATTTATAAATTATATCTTTCTTATATTGTGCTACACTTTTTAGTTATATATTAGTTTTGAAAAATACTGGTAGAACAGGCTACTTGATGGGTTTTATCAGGACCGTGTGCACACTGATAGAAATTAAGAGATGGATCAAAATTTTTATGATTGGTTAACTGGGACGGGTGTCTCAGTGGATGTCGTAGCTCGCGAGGACCGCCAGTGATTATTGAAAATGTTATGATTGGTTACTGGGTTGGATGCCTCAATTGATGCCTTAGCTCTCAGGGACTGCTAGTAAAATTTTAAATTAAGTAAATGATTGTGGCTGGTGCCTCGGTTGATGCTTAGCTCTCGACGACCAACAGTCTTATGGTTAAGTGATCCAAGTGTTTATTAGACTTTATGGAGTAGGGTTCTACTAATAATTTTCACTTATAAATTATTAAATAACAATTATTTATTTTGAAGAAGTATTATTGTAAATTATTCATATTTTTTTATTTGGAGAGTTGATTATTTGAAAATAAATTTTTAATACTTTCATATTAATAATAATAAAATTTATTTTATTATTATTATTTTATTTAATGAATTTTTTTAAAACCATTTAGCTCTCTTTATTATCTTACTCAATGAGGTTTAACTCCCCTTAGTATTTTTTTTAGGAGTTTGGTAGTTTGAGATTTGTTCTTTTTCTCTACACTGGGTTTCTTCTTCTCCTACCTTATTGTGTAGGTCTATGTGATATGTGTTATACAACTAAATTCTAGGTACTGCAGCAGTTAATTAAAGAACTTATATTCTTTGTATTTTGATTTTATCTGACTTGAGATATTATTGAAGAATATTTGAATTATATATTTGGTTTAGTTTTATTATTAAGTGTATTCTTTTTCGTGAAAAATTTTTAAGGCTTACTATGGGTTTTGGTTACTTTAAGTATTCTCATTCCATAATACCGATCACATGCCTTTCGATTCGGGTCATGACAATTAATGTCAAAAATATTGAAAGATTGTTATGTTTAAATTGAATCATATTAAGTTAATATAAAATTTTTATATAAATAAATAATACTTTTATTATTTTTAAAACCTTTAGATGATGATGATGATGACGATGACAACGACGACGACCGAGGAGTCATGATCGATGCTAGGGAATAGGAATTATCATGAATTTAGAACTCGTAGCAAACCTTAAAAATAAAAACTTTAAATAATATAAAAGAAATTCTCATATAATAGCATAATAAAATATACCCATACAATTATTCAAATACAGAATCTCGATCTAATACATAACATATACTACAACAAGATACACTACTACTACAACATTTGCTAAATACAAAAAAATATTAGTTCAAATTTTACATATATCGGCCGATGAAGAAAGGGTCTGACGAATAGAACTAGTGTGGAGAACTAAAGTATAAGATCCTGAAAAAATATTTGAGGGGATCAGACCTCACTAAGTGAATTATTATTATATATATACACGCAACCAAAAGATATAGATACCATGTATCAGTATAATAATATATTTATATTTATTTAATATATATATATATATATATGCATTTTATATAGATGCTCAAAATTCATTTTTATTATAACAATAAGTGCAGAAGAATTTTGGATAGAGGATCGAAGTAGAATCCTTAAAATTTTTCGCAACCTCGATCATTGCATTTTACTAGCCAATAGGCTTTTCATAACTCCAAAAATATCCTTTACCCAACCTTTTGGCAATGGACTGACCCCGAATACACAGAAGGTCAACCGAGGATCCACAGTCCCATTACCGGTGTTAACTGGCCCCGAGTATCCTACAGGTCAACCGAGAATCTGCAGTCACACCCCTTTATCCATCATTCACCATAATCATTATTTCCATATTTGAAATCAATTAAAGTTCAAAGCTTAATTTCTAGCATACTGTTGCGCAACAACCCTAGTGTGACCCACTAGGTGGTACGTTCTACAACTATCCTCTAAAATATTGTTTCATAATTTAAAATAATGAAATTCACAATAAAATATAAACAGCATCCATTTCCATAAATTAATAATCACATATGTGTGTGTGTGTGTATATATATATATATATTAAAGCATAATAAAAATTCATATTTATTCAAAATATGGATGCTCACAATATATTTTCTAGATGTAATGTATACATATAATAATAACTCACAGTTTAAGTGTGCTATTCTACCCTGGCTCGGTTGACCTGGTCCAATAAGCCTAGCTCGCGGAGTAACTAAGGAAAATAATAACAATAATTTAGAATCGAAATCCTAATTTTATGCTTCTAGAATTTCTAAAAAATGACTCAATCTAGGACACGACTCAATAAAAATTTAAAACTTAGGATCGATGAGAATTCTACCAAAAATTCGGCAGCATCTCCTCTATAAAACAGACGTCTCTCTACTAAAAGTAGAGTCGATCCTGCACGTAAACATACTTCAAATATTCACAAAGCTCAACTTCTCGGGTTGGGCTCTCGAACTACAATTATTGCTCAATAGAACTAATAGAAACAAAATCAAAAAAATAGTAACAAATACTAATAATTCACCAAAACTCATAAAAATCATAAAATACCACAATTCAATTTATTTGAATAACAAAAGCATCAAAGATATTTATTTTTCAAAATAAATAATAAGATCCCAAATATAATTAAATAATTTTAACAAAATTTATTTTTCAAATATTCGAAATTAAATAGCATAAATTACCAATAATTGTTTAAATTGCCCAAGTATATAATAAAAATAACTAAAAATTCATTTAATCATAAAAATAATAGATAAAACTATTATTCAAATATATCTACGAAAATTATTATTAATTAGCTAAAAATAGTAAATAATTTATAAAAATTATTTTAATACTATTTATTACTAAAAAATTATCCAAAACATAATAATTAAAAATAATTTCAATTAAAATATAAAAATTATTGATTTATACTAATTTTTTCAAAAATTTAATTTTTACATAAACATTTGAAAATTCATAATAAATATTCAGTGCATAATTTCAATAAACTTTCTTCACAAAATATGATTAAAATAATTAGTATAATTTATTAAAAATAAAACATATTTTCAAGTAGGGAATGGTACCCGTGAACAGTAACTGAGCTCGGAATAGTGCCTAAATTGCAACTATCTCCAAAATTGAATCTAAATACATTTTTAGAAAGCTTACAACTTCAATTTAATTAATTTAAGGTCAATTTAACATGAATCAAACTAATTAAACTCAAAATCAACAAATCAAATATATGAACCCTAGAATCAAATCAATAAAATTGGAGTTGAATTCGAAGTTGTTTAAGGAACTCACCTTAGGGGATCAAAGCCCATGTCGAGAGGAAGAGAACGAGCTATGAAGCCTGACTTGAGACAACTAGAATCGATGCCGATGAGGAGAAAAAGTTCCTACAACAAATGAAACCAAAAAGAGGAGAGAAGAAAAGAGCTCGTCGGATAGCAAGGAGGAGAAGTCATCATCTTTATTGCTACTGGTGGGAGCACGTCCAGTGGAAAGGTGATCAAACAATGGGGTGGGGTGCTGGTTCGTCAAGTGCAAGGGCTACTGCATAAGGAAGGAGGGAAAAAAAAGGGGAAAGGACAGAAAGAGAGGAAAGAGAGAGGAAAGAAAAAGAGAGAAAGAGAAAAAATAAAAGAAAAAAATGTTTTTGTATATATAAAAAAAATATTTTATTTTATTTTATTTATTTTATTAAAACAATTGTATAAAAAAATTCTCACCAAAATATTAAAATATATTAAAATACACTACATTAACATTATTCACAAATAATAATATTATTAAATAATATATAACAGTAACTTTAAGTTTTAAATTTCAAATTAATAATAATACCATAATATAATAAAGTAAATAACAACATTTGAATTTAATTTAATTTAATTTCAAAAAATAACAAAAATATAACAAATTAATAAAATAATTATTAACACTGCAAATCCCAAAAATTAATATCATAATTTATCATAAACTTGGGTTATAACACATCATGACCATAAAAAAACTAGAAAAATAGAAGATCCAACTTTCTATCAAGATCGAAAGTTAAATTTGGTCAAGTTGGATGGGAATCTTCATTATAAGTCATCACAAGCAAGTTTCAATCATTAGAAAAAAATTTCAACTAAAAGTATGAAGATTTGAATAAAAAATTTCAAAAATGGCAGAATGTTGTTATGACCATCGTCAACACCAGTGTTATGATCATGGCAGCCATAACTATGATCATGACGAATTTATCATGATTATGATGATCAATTCCTAAAAAAATGGCAGAGAGTTGTCATGACCAGCGTTACCACCATTGTTATGATCATGGCAGTGTGTAATTTTAAATTTCTTCTTTGGCACCTCCATAATTATGATCATAACAATTTTGTCATGATCATGATGACGTGTAGATCTACTTTTTCTTGGATCATTCAAATGGCTTTATTTGCATTAAATACACCTCCAACAACTCTTTTTTTCTTAGAGGGTTTAAATACTACATAGAATAGAGCTGGAACTAGAGGATGAAGTTAAGCAAACACTTTTAAAGCAAACTTTGAACATTTAATCTTGAATTCATTCTTTAACCACCCAAACTTTCATATTTAACTCTTTATAATCTCTTCTATCTCAAGAGTGTTCTTGTGTGTGGGTTGGTGAGTGTTTAAAACCATCATTCAATAGCTCAATTATGAGATTGAGTGAGTTAGGTTAGGATTTTAATCACTTATAAGCTAAGAGGATTATTCTTAGCATTTGGGTTAAAGTGTCAGCCTTTAAAAAAACACTTGGGTTTGAGTGTCAGCCTTAGGAAAACACTTGTATGGCTAAAAGGATTATTCTTAGCACTTAGGTTAGAATGTGAGCCTTAGAAACACACTTAGGTTAGAAAAACACTTAGGTTGGAGTCTGAGCCTTGGAAAACACTTGGGTAGCTTTGATTTAAGCTTGTAAGAGTTTGATATAGAACTTGAAGTAGATTGATAATGGATTAAAACTCTTAACTTGTGGCTAAGGAGAGGAGTAGGCTTTGAGGGCCGAATCTTTATAAATCCTTATTGTTTTATTTTTCTTCTTCTTCATTTAACTTAGCTCTTACTCTGATTTTTATTTGGTCTTGAGTATGAAATCAAAATTCCCAATATTGCTTAAAAAGCCAATTCAACCCCCCCCCCCCCCTGTTGGCACTTGTGAAATTACATTTGGTATTAGAGCTTTGGTCTCTAGTTTTGAAGATTTAACCATTTTGGAGAAAAGATCATGGCCTCCACAAGTCAAGTTATTGTTACCCCTAATGTTTATGGTCCTAGCTACATAAGACCTCCATTTTTTATGGTACTTATTTTGCATATTGGAGAAATAAAATGGAGATGTTCTTGAATAGTAAAGGAGTTAATTTATGGGATATTATTGAAGAAGTTTGGAGTTCTCCAATAAATAAGGATAATGAAGGTAATGAGGTGACCATTCCTATAAAGGAATTGAGTGATAGGCAATCCAAAACCAACTTAGAAAAGTAATTATTATTCTTTATTGTGGCTTGAGTAGGGAAAAATACAATGGAATAGAACATTTAAGATCCACTAAAGATATTTAGCAATGTTTGAAAACCAAATATGAAGGCATTAGTCAAGTCAAGAATAAGAAATTATAAATGCTTGGAAGAAAGTATGAATTATTTGAGATGAAGCCTTATGAGAAAATTAGTGGTATGTATATTAGGCTTATCACTCTCATCAATTCTATGAGGAAACTTGGTAAGAAATTTTCAAATGAGGATGTCAACACTAAAATTCTTATGAGTTTACCTCAAAAGGTTTAGGAAGCTAACATGGCCTAAAATGAAGAAGTAAATGATCTTTCTATTCTACCTATGGGTGATCTTCTTAGGAAGCTTCTCACCTATGAAATCAAAATGAATCAAGTGGTAGTGAAAAAGATGGCTAAGAATGACAAAAGCATTACTCTCAATGCAAGTAGAAATATTAATGATAGTGATTCAAGTGAAAATGAAGATGAGTATGCTATAATTTTAAGAAAGGTAAAAGATATCATCATGAAAAAAAGAAGAGGATTCAAGAAGCAAGACTCAAGTAAGAAGGATAAAATGATTTGCTATAAATGCAATAAATCGGGTCATATTAAATCCAAATGCCCAAAGTTGAAGAAATCCTTAAAAAAAGATAGGAAGCATAAGAAGGAAAAGAAGCATGCACTTAAGGCAACTTAGGATGATTCAAGTGAGTCTAGTGATGATGAAACTGATGGCAAAGTTATAAATCTTTGCTTCATGGCTTTGGAGGAACTTTTAAGTGATTAGGTAACTCTAGACTTTGAATTCAATGATCTGATAAGTACTTGTCTAGAATTAATTCACTCAAAGAAATGGTAAAAACTCTATAAGAAAAACTTAAGAAGTCAAGATCCTCTATTAAAGAGTTAACCAATTCATTAAATGAAAGTAATTCTAAGAAAATTAAGATTGCTAATGAAAATGCAAAACTTATTGAACAATATGTCTCTTTAGAATATGAAAATGGTAATCTCAAGGAGTCCATCTCAAGATTTAATAAAGGAAAGGAAATAATTTATGGAATGATATATATAACTTCCACTCCTTTAAAATTTAAAGGAGGTATTAGTTTTGAAAATGCCTATGCTAGTTCTTCAAAAGTTGTAAGCCTAAGTACTCCAATTATTAAGTTTACCAAAAGCCTAATCTTAAAACTAATGGATCTAAAAGGTTTAATGGATATAAGACTATCAACTCTAGAGAAAATTGCTCAAGATGGCCCAAGCCTAAGAAATATAATCATGCTCATTCTCATGGTTTTCACAAGTTTAAAATGAAAGAGCATGCACCAAATGTTATATGTTATTATTGTGGTGCAATGGGGCATAAGAATACTAGATGTTATATTATAAAGACTCATATGGGTTACTCAAATGATAAACCTTTCAAAGCTAACCCCTAAGGATGCAAACACATTTGGGTACCTAAAGTGCAATGAAGCATTTTCTTGTATGTGTGTTTGGAATCCACAATGTGTAAAGAAAAGTGGTATCTATATAGTGGATGTTCAAGGCACATGACCTGAAAGGCCAACCTTTTCACTCATTTAGAGATGAAAAAGGAAGGAAAAGTTACATTTGGTAACAATGCCAAGGGTAAGATCATAGGCATTGGTCGAGTTGGATGATGCTTAAATAGTAGACTTTATCATGCTAGTATGGAGCTCATTGAAGATTTACTCAAAGGTGATCATGTCATTATCCTCCCCAACATGAAGTTTTAAAAGGATTTGATAATTGGTGAGCCATGAAATGAGAGATTGGTATGTTGGATAAAAATACTTTATAATATGTGTTTGTTTATGGCATTTTAATTAATTGCTTAAACCTTGAGTGGTTAATTTGCTATATCTTTAAACCTTGATTGATTATGATGCAATATTGAATTAGTACTTATGGTATTTAAAGAGGCGCAACCCAAGTTCAAAGTTTGATTTTTGAAAATTTTGTTTACAAATCATGATCATAACTTTGTTGTTACTAGTAGTGAAGGTTTTATTTTTCTCTAAATAAATTCATGTTTTATCCAAAATTATTTTTGATGAGTCAATTCGCATGATTATGAAAATTTGATCATTAGTTGTAATTCATTTGCAATCATTTTTTTAACGTATTTAAATTTATGGACAGAAAGTGGGTAAAAATTTTTGTCATGATCATGACACCTTCCTCATGACCAGTGACACGCCTAAGGTTAGTATTGGGGTATTTAAAATATTTTTTACTCTAACCCTTCATCCTCTTTGTGCCTCCCACTTTCCCTTTTCTATCTTTAACCTTATTTTTTTACTTTTTCTCTAGATTCCTTTTTTCTTCATGGTTTTATCCCAAACTTATATTATTATCATCATCATTTCAATACCATCTCCCATCATCTTCTTATCTCAAGTGGGTATTAAAAAAATCGATTAAAATATCTTTTTCCTTTTGGCCTTTACTTGAATAATGGTTGTCACCATGGCAACTACTAAAGAGCCGAGAAAAATAGGTCCAAAGATTAAGGTTACAGCAAAGAAAGGACCATATGATCCACTACTATCCTTGTACTAGAATTGTAGCCCCTAAAGAAGATAAGGAGGCCAAGATAAGTAATCTCATTCTAATCTATGCTTAATAAGCTCTAATTGATTTGGATGATCAATTTGAAGTTGTTTAGACCTCCATCTCTACTTCAAAGTTGCAAATTGGACTCATGGCTATCAAAATTGGCATTGTTGCTACTGATGTTGCCTATTTGAGAACCTATATCCCCACCCCTCATGTATATCATAGATCATGCATCATGCATATCATTTCATAAATTTTTTTTGGTTTTCAAGTCTTTGTAAGAACTTGAAATGGTTGTAGCCTATGCCTTTTTAGAACATATTCGATTCATTTTTTTGCTTTTTTTTATTGGCTACATTGGATAGTGATACATATATTTAATATTTATAAAATGAAATTTTTTTAGGTTCAAATTGAAAGTGCTATATTTTGGATATTATTTTTATGTTTGGTATGGTCATTTGATGTCTAGGATTTTTGCACAACTTGTTGCATTTTGACATGTTATTAGATATGGATATTTGATATTTTATGCTTTGGTTGGTGGGTTGGTTGGTTGGCTATTGGATATGGAAATTGAATTTTTGCCTTGTTGAAATTATCATTGGTTATTGATTTTTTGTTGGTTGGATATTGATTTAGAAGTTTTGGTTCTTAGATATGGACATTAGTTGTCACTTTGTGGTTGATTTGGCAATCAAATTGAATATTTACTTTTTATTATATAATTGATTTTGATTATATTGGTTATGGATATTGCTTATGTGAAGCAAATTATTAGTTATATTGTGCTTGATTTGGATTAGGTATCCTATGGGATCTATGGATATCTTTTTGGAATTATAGTTATTGATTGACACTTTGGATCTATTCTTTTAGTAATGGATGATTTGTGGTAAATCATATTCTGCAGGTTATGATTCTATAATTATAATTTATATCTAATCAATATTTGTAAGTTAAATTGTCACTAGCTTATGCTTATGCATTTCTTTAACCTCTGTTTCAGTTTTAATGTCATAGCTTGGAGCCATTGACAATTGCTTTTACATTTTGCATTCCATTTCATCTCATGGATTATTACTCTTCTTTTTAACCAGATTTCAAGTTTTTTAAAACTTGACATGGTTATGGCCTTTCACTTTTAGAACTTTTCTTTTTATAATTCTCTCTTATTGTTTTTAATAGTAACAAAGGGGGAGAAAATGTAAAATATTTATATTTTTTTAAGATATTGGTGAATTGTGTTTAAAGAGAAAAGTTTATATGGTGTAGAAAGGTTTTTATGGTTAGGAAAGTGTAAAATATTTATGCTTATTTTTGGAAAAAGGGGAGACAGGTTTGTTCTTGGACATTAAATTTGTTTATTATGTTTATTACAAAAAGGGAGCATAATGTTTTAGAACTATTTTTTAATATATTTTGGATGGATAATGTGAATTGTTGGTTGTTGAATATATTCTCTTTAGTTGAATATAGTCAACTTTGGAGTTATTTTAATTAGTGGTCAAATTGTTGAATGTTGAATATTTTTTAGTTGAACTGTCACTAGCTCAGACTATATTTGCTATACATAATGAGAAGGCTTTACTTATATTTCTCAATTGTTGATAACTTATTGCTTAAACATGCAAAATAGACTTGCTTAAATGATGTTTTGTAATTTTAATTTTAGACTTATTTTGTGGGGGAGTAGTTTCTTCCTATTTATAGATTAATTTTACATAATTACTTGTTACTATAAAAAAAGGGGGAGATTGTTGAACCTTGAGGGGTAAAATAATTATTTTTTATGGTCACAATTAATTAGGTAAAATTATTTTTAACCCTTGTGCTTAAGTTTTATATTCAAGTTCTTTAAAATTATATAAGTCAAGGAATAAAAGTCAGCATTTTGATTTTGTCAAATTTGTAACCCTGTCATGAGTGGTGACAGACTCATCATGACCATGACAAACTGGGAAAATGGAAGATCAAACTTTCTATTGAGATTTGAAGTTAAATTTGGTCAAGTTAGATGGGAATCTTCACTATAAGTGATCATAAGCAAGTTCCGATCATTAGAAAAAAAATTTCAAGAAAAAGCATAAAGATTCAAATCAAAAATTTCAAAAATGGCAGAATGTTGTCATGACCATTGTCACCATCAGTGTTTATGATCATGACAGCCATAATTATGATCATGATGAATTTATCATGATCATAATGACCAATTCCAAAAAAAATGGTAAAGAGTTGTTATGACCAGCGGCACTACCCTTATTATGATCATGACAATGCACAATTTCAAATTTCTTCTTTAGCGCCTCCAGAATTATGATCATGATGATTTTGTCATGATCATGACGATGTGCATATCTACTTTTTCTTGGGTCGTTCAAACATATATTTGCATTAAATACACCTCCAATAGCTCTTTTTCTCTTAGAGGGTTTAAATTCTACATAGAACAGAGCTGGAACTAGAGGATGAAGTTGAGCAAACACTTTTAAAGAAAACTTTGAGAATTTAATCTTGAATTCATTCTTCAACCACCCAAGCTTTCATCTTTAACTCTTTGTAATCTCTTCTATCTCAAGAATGTTCTTGAGTGTGGGTTAGTGAGTGTTTAAAACCATTATTCAATAGCTCAATTGTGAGATTGAGTGAGTTAGATTAAAATTTTAATCATTTGTAAGCTAATAGGATTGTTTTTAGCATTTGGATTAGAGTGTGAGCCTTTGAAAAAAACACTAGGGTCTGAGTATTAGCCTTGGGAAAACACTTGTAAGCTAAGAGGATTATTCTTAGCACTTGGGTTAGAGTGTGAAAAAACACTAAGATTGGAGTGTGAGCCTTGGAAAACACTTGGGTAGTTTGATTTAAACTTGTAAGGGTTTGATCTACACCTTGAAATAGATTGATAATGGATTGAAACTCTCAACTTGTAGTTGACGAGAGGAGTAGGCTTTGAGAACCGACCCTCTATAAATCCTTGGTGTTTTATTGCTCTTCTTCTTCATTTAATTCAGCTCTTACTCTGATTTTTGTTTGCTCTTGAGTGTGAAATTAAAATTCTCCATATTGTTCAAAAGCCAATTCACCCCCCCCCCCCTTCTTGGCACTTGTGGAGTTACAAATAATAATAAAAAAAAATTATATGTTTAATAATTTATTTACTATCACGAGTCTAAAAAATTTTTATTCATGCGCAATACACGTGGTTGTTTACTAGTGCATGTTTATATATATTCACACACACATCTGGGGAACACACAAATTTACTAAAAACGCCTCTACTTAACATTAAATAAAAATTGAATAACTAGATAATTTAATAGCTAAAATAAAATAAATAAATATATAATTTTAATTTAATTGAAAGTATATTTCTTTTTTAAATTAGTCTAACTTTTATTTATCTCTAATAAAATGAAATTAATTAAATTATAAATTTAATTTAATTAAAAATTTATTTTATATTCTAATTAGATTAATTTATATTTTATCTCTAATAAAAATTAAATTAATTAAAATGTAATTTTAATTTAATTGAAAATAATTAACTAAAACTATATATTTGTCTGATAAGTAACTACAAACATAATATTTTTTTAAAAATAGTGCATGTAATTTTTTTGAGAGTAGCATTTATATATATATATATAAACAAAATAATAACTTTATGATCTTATAATATTTAATGAAATTTTAAAAATAAAATAACTAAAATTAAATTAAATATATTTTTATTTTTTAATTATTAATTAAAATTATTATATTTTCTAAAATAGTTATTGACCAAAATAAAAAGTTATTGAATAAATTATTTTTAAATTGTAAGTTAAATTAATAATCAATAATTCATATAAATGTGAACAAATTAATATTAGAGATATAAATATATAAAACATATACTTGAATAAATGAATACAGTTAAATTTATTTTGTCAATATAATAAGTAAATATCTAATATAATTATTAAGTCATATGTAATATACTTTTTATATGTGTGACATAATTAAAATATCTATTAATCTGCTTTATAAATTCTTTTAAAGAAATAGAGAAGAAAAATTCAAATATATTGTTAAGGAATATATCTTTATAATTATATTTCAAAAAGCTGAATTAGTGAAATATATGCACAATTTTTTTTTGTTCAAAAACCTTTTTAATTAAAATACAAAATTAATTTATATATTTGAAATTATTGATTTATTTTATATATTTTATTAAAAATAATACACATTAAAATAAATTAATAAAATTAAATATTTTTATGCTTAATTATTTTAAAAATATTAATAATTGTAATTTCTAATTAGTAATAACCATATAACAATATTTAATATAAAATTAAAATTTCTTTTATGAAAAATGAGTCCATTAATGAAAAATCACGTGTGAAACAGATAGTGTATATAAGTATATATAATGGCTCAAATTTTTACTAATCTGTTTAATATTATCACCATAATAATTTTTTCTTTTCAATAAAGTCTCAATAAGCTATCAGATTCATAAGAGGATACTCATTTCTTTATCATATACTTAGTAATTCTAACTCAAAATCTGCATAATTAATACATAATAATACAAATCACATTATTTTAATGTCACGACCAAAACCCAAAGACATGTAATCGGCACTAGAAAATGAAAAAGTATAAAGTTATCGAAATTCGTAATAAGCCTTAAAAGAAAAATGCGAAATATTTCACTTTAAAACCTTACAATAAAATAATTAAATCATAATGCACATTATCAAACTGATTTTTCTCAATTTAATTAAACCATAACATCATGGTGCATAAAATAAACATCATCAGTTATACAAATAATATCTCAATTCATAATATCTAAATTTTAAATATGCAGTTATACAGTTTTCTACTGCGGTACACGGATACTAATACAAACATAACTATATAGACCTACATAGCCGGTGAAGAAGCTACTTGGAGTAGAGAATTAGGCCTAACAGAAGACTCACAAACTTCTGAAAAAAAAATAAATTGAGAGGAGTTAGACCTCACTAAGTAAGTTAATAAAAGAAATGAATACGGTTTGAAAATCTCCTTTAAAATAAGTTTTTTATGAAAATATAATATATTTATAATTTTATTCAAATAATTTGATATAATTATAAGAAATCCATTTTTTAAAAGGAAAGAAATAAATATTTAAATATTTTTTAAAACATTTCAGTATAAAAACTAGGTAGAACTCGAGTTATCAATTTTTAACAGTCATTCGGATCCCATATATCCAAAACTGTCGAATCCCGAAAACAAAGTATCACCAAAATGCACAGCTGCAGTCACATCACTTAATCCAATATCACTAGCGGTGTCCGAGAGCAAACCATCACCAGACCATCGGCGCCAGTGATTTAATAAATATTAATCCAACTATACTAGCAGTGTCCGAGAGTAAAGTATCACCAGACCTTCGGCCCCAGTATTTATTAAATAATCAAATATTATATTAATGCGGTGTTTGAGAGTAAAACATCATCAGACCATCAGCCCTAGTAGTATAATCATATATAATCAAATATTTTACAAGTGCACACATGATCCTGATGAAACCCATCAGGTAGCCAGTTCTACCGTAGTTTATTTAATATAAATAAAGATAAATAAAATAAGGAAAATTACAATAAATGAAAAATAAGGTAAACCGACTGTAATTTAAATTATGCATCATTATTTAAAAGTACCGACTAAAATCTTACAAATATATAATTCATCAAAATTGAATATGATTTAAATTGAAAAAACTGACATCCAAATCAAATATTAACTTACAAGATGAAGGCGCTCCTCTAATACGTCGTGTTCGACCTCAATTGGTAGACGCGACCGGAGGGGTAGCTAAAAGACAGAAAATGAAATGACAATCTAGAAAACAGAAACCCTAATTTCTATAATTTCTAAGGAAGACTTGACTCAGAATTCAAAAATTAAGATTGATCAGATGTCATGTTTTACGAAAAATCTACCGAAAATTCGACAGAGTTTCCTCTGTAAAACGGACATCCCTTTATCGAAGTAGAGTCAATCTTGAAAGCAAATACACTTCTAAACTTCACACAAGCTCAACACCTCGGGTTGGGACCCCGAGCTACACAATCCTCAACCGAGGTTAACAATCCACCAAAAATAAATAATTTAATAATAAATCATTAAAATCATTAAAAAATCCATAAAATACCCAAAATGCCACAATTTAATTTATTTAAATAATAAAACATTAAAACTAATTATTTTTCCAAATTAGATAATAAAATCCCAATAATTTATTTTATATTAATAAAATCCAATTTTACAATTATTCATTATAAAATAGTCAAATTCACATTTAATTATTTAAATAGTTTAAATATATTATAAAATTAATTAAAAATCCATTTAATCACAAAATAATAAATAATTTAATATTTGAATATAATTTTCAAAAATTAGAATTAATTAGTTAAAAATAGTAATTAATTTATAAAAATTATTTTAATATTCTATAAAATTCTAAAACCACTTAAAATATAATTTAACTATATTTTCAACAAAATTACATAATTAGCACAAAATTCCAATACTCACATAAACATAATAATTCCTCAAAAATAATATAAATTTACTAAAAATAATTTTATTAACACAAAAATTACTAACTTAATATACTAACACTAATTACTCAAATTTCCAACCAAACATAATTAATTAACATAATTAACAAAAATTACAATTTATATTATTAAAATATTCAAAAATACCCATAATTAAAATTAATTAAAATAACTTAAAATCAAGTAAATATATATATATATATATAGATCAACTCAAAAATTAACCAAATGTTAAAAATAAATTCTGATAAATTAAGCAAAAATTATATTAATTAACTAAAAATTAAAATAAATACAATAACTAACAAATAACAAAGAAACAATAAGGAATCAACCTAACAAACGCAATTAAATTAACCTAGAACTCACCTAATGTAGAATTCTAGGATAGGGGAGGGCTGTTGCTTGGAACCGGAGCGGTTGTTGTTGTTGTTACTGTTGTTGTTATTGGTGTTGTTGTTGGTGTTACTGTTGTTGTTGTTGTTGTGCTATTGTTGTTGTTATTGTTGTCGCTGATATTGTTGCGATAGTAAGAAGAATAAGAAACAGGCAGTGGTATTGCTGGAAAAGGAAGAAGGCAGTGAGAGAGGGCAGGAAAGAAATGGGACAGCAGGAAAAAAAAAGAAAAGGGAATGACATGGGAAAGAAATGAAAGAAAAAGAAATGGACCGGGTTTTTAGGGGCTTTAAACTTATACACACACACACAAATATATAACAATAATAAAAATAACCTTAGTTAAAATAATAATATTAATAACACTAGAAATAATAATAATAATGCTATATATATATATATATATATAATGATAATAGTATATTAATAACTTTAGTATTTTAAATAATAAAGTTCCCAAAATATATTTATATTAATTAAAAATATATCGATCATTACAATCTCTCCTCCTTATAAGAATTTATTCTCAAATTCAAAGAAAAACAAGGAAATACAAGGTCTATTGATGAAAAAGATAGGGATAGGAAACTTGCATCTTGGATTCTATCTCCCACGTACAGTCTTCTGCTATGTGGTTACTCCAAATTGCTTTTACCATTAGAATCTCCCAGGAGTGAAGCTGAAGAACTTGGTGATCCACAATTGCCACTGGGTACTCTTCGTAAGACAGATCTTCGCTGAGCTCCACTACTTGAGGTTGAAGTATATGAGAAGGATCAGGAATATACTTTCTCAATATAGATACATGGACCATTGGGTGGATTCGAGATAACTCAGGTGGCAACACCAGTCTATAGGCCACTTCTCCAACTCGTGACCTACCTCGAAAGGTCCAATGTATCTCGGAGCCAACTTACCCTTCTTACCAAACCTCATAACTACTTTTATTGGAGATACCTTTAAAAACACCATATCTCCAATTAGAAATAAATATTTGGAGATATGGTGATACATTCAGACTTTAGAGGATCAGCATAACTCTTCTGCCTGCTGAAAGCTGTCCTCAACCTTTGCTAAATGATAGGAACTTTCTCAAAAGTAATTTGCACCCACTCTGGACCTGTCAGCTGTCTCTCACCAATTTCCCAACATAAAGGTGATATGCATTTCCTACCATACAACGCCTTATACGTAGTCATTTTAATACTTGCATGATAACTATTGTTATATGCAAATTCAATTAATGGCAAGTGGTTATCCCATTGACCTCCAAAATTCATCACACACATTCTGAGCATATCCTCTAAAGTCTGAATGGTCCTTTCAGACTAACCATCAGTTTGAGGATGGAATGTTGTATTGAAGTCTAACCTTGTA
The DNA here is from genome assembly GCA_947683625.1 of Mallotus nudiflorus. NCBI lineage: Eukaryota > Viridiplantae > Streptophyta > Magnoliopsida > Malpighiales > Euphorbiaceae > Mallotus > Mallotus nudiflorus. Next base: position 1,453,652 of record CANTUR010000184.1, read on the forward strand.
CCCAAGGCTTTATGTAACTTTTGCCAGAAAATTGATGTAAAAGTGACTCCTCTATCAGATATACTCACTGGAACTCTATGAAGACAAACAATTCTACTGATATACAACCGTGCCAACCTATTAGTGGAGTATGTCTTATTTACCAATAAAAAGTGAGCTGACTTAGTTAACCTATCAATGATCACCCAAATTGCATCAAATCCACCTGTCATCTGAGGCAAACCAGTTACAAAATCTATGGCAATCATATCCCACTTCCACTCTAGGATAAGCATAGGCTGTAATAATCTTAAGGGCTTATGATGATCTAGTTTCACCACTGACATGTGAGACACCTGGATATAAATTCTAAAATATCCTTCTTCATTCTATTCCACCAGTATATATCCTTTAAATTATGATACATTTTGGTAGAACCTAGATGAATACTGTAAGCAGAAAAATATGCCTATTCCAAGATCTCTTTCCTCAGATCATCAACATCCGGCACACACAACCAAGTACCCAAGCATAGAACACCCTCACTATCAATCACAAACTCTCTAGATTGACCCCGTTGCACCTTCAATATAATTCTCTATAGTTATGGGTCCCTTTTTTGAGCTACCTTAACTTTGTCCAAGTACACTGATCGTACTCTGAATTGAGCTACAAGGCATTTCTTAGTCACTTTCCACTGTAATCCCTGATCAATAAGCTTATGCAACTCCTGAATAATCAGCCTTCTCTCAGTACTAATATGGGCAAGACTGCTTATTGGTATTCTGCATAATGCATCAGCTACTACATTCACCTTCCCTAGATGGTAAAGAATCAAATAATTATAATCCTTCAGAAGTTCCATCCCTCTTCTTTGTCTTAGGTTCAAATCCCTCTACTCGAAGATATACTTCAAGCTTTTGTGGTCAGTGTATATTTCACAAGTGACACCGTATAGGTAATGCCTCCAAATCTTTAGTGCGAATACAACTGCTCCTATCTCTAAATCGTGAGTGGGATAATTTTGCTCATGCTTCTTCAACTGTCTTGAAGCATAAGTAACCACTTTGCCATTTTGCATTAGCATATAGCCTAATCCTATACAGGAAGCATCACAATACATCGTGTATCCATCGTCACTAAAAGGCAAAGTTAGCACTGGAGTCGAAGTCAATAAATCCTTAAGCAACTAGAAATGCTCCTCACATCTATTAGTACACATGAACTTAACATTCTTTTAGGTCAGTCTAGTCAAAAGCGCAGCAATCTTAGAGAAATCCTTCATAAATCTCTTGTAATAGCCCGCTAAACCCATAAAACTTCTCATTCAGTAACCATTGTGGGTCTTGGCCACTCAGTGATTGCTTTTATCTTCTTAGGATCCACCTGAATGCCATCTTTGGATACTACATGGCCTAAGAATGCCACTTGGTCTAACTAAAACTCACATTTTAAAAACTTGGCATACAACTGGTGCTCTCTCAAAGTTTGCAGCACTCACATGCTCTACCTTTTTCTTAGAATAGACTAAAATTTCATCAATAAACACGATCAAAAATAGGTCTAAGAATGGCCTAAACACCCTGTTCATCAAGTCCATAAAGGCTACTGGGGCATTAGTCAACCTAAAGGACATTATTAGGAATTCATAGTGGTTATACCTAGTCTAAAATGCTAACTTGGGTACATCCTCACTTCTAATCCTTAACTGATGATACCCAGATCTCAAGTCAATCTTAGAGAAATACGGAGCTCCTTGTAACTGATCAAACAAATCATCAATCTTGAGGAGTGGATACTTGTTCTTAATGGTAACATTATTTAACTATCTGTAGTCAATACAGAGTTGAAGACTACCATCCTTCTTCTTTACAAAAAGAAACGACGAACCCAAGGAGATGTACTAGGTCGAATAAACCCCCTATCTAATAATTCCTACAATTGCTATTTCTTCTCTGTAGGTGCCATCCTATAAGGTGGCATAGATATAGGATCTATACCAAGCACAACATTAATACAAAATTCCATACCTCTATCTGGTGAAAATCCAAGTAATTCCTCTAGAAAACATCTGAAAACTCACATACCACTGGTACCCTTTCTACTGATCTCATTTCTGCTTGAACATCTCTAACTATAGCTAGATAGCCTTGACACCCTTTACTAAGCATCTTCCTAGCTGTAATAGTAGAAATAAGATTATGAGGCATGAAATTCTCATTACCTCTGAATCTGAATTCCTTTTCACATGGAATTCTGAAAATTACTTCTTTCACTCGACAGTCCATAGAAGCATAATACTGGGATAACCAATCTATTCCTAAAATCATATCAAACTCAATCATATCCAAAAGGACCAAGTTTGCTAACACTCTTTACCTTCAACCAACACAGGACAAGATGGAAAGAAGATGTTTGTCTCCAACTCATCACTAAGTAGAGTCAAAATAGATAAGGGAAAACTCATCTTGGAAGGAAGACAAGCCATTTTGGAAGCAAACAAAGGAGATACAAAAGAATACATATCACTTGGATGAAATAAGACTTTAGCCTCAGAGCAACAGACGAGAATAATACCTGCTACCATAACTTAGAAGCTTGTGCATCCTGAGGAGTCAAAGTAAAGACCCTAGCCTATCCACGTCCTAGCTACTGCGAGGTAAATGGCTGAGTCTGTCCTCTACCTCAGCTCTGCTGGCTCGTAAAATGTATCAGTCACTACTGAGGGTACATAGGTGCCTGATACTGCTGAGCACTTACTGTAAGGGCTGGACAACAGAAGGTGAAGATCCCTGAGCTAAGGACGGCTGAAACCTATAGTTCAGATAAACTCTAGCAAAGTGTCCAAACTGACCACATTTGGAACACGCTCCTGGCAGCAAATGATAAGGACCTTGGTGCACTCACCCACATATGGCACACACACTAGCTCCAGACCCAGAACTGCCATGTCCAGAGCTTTATCCACTGCTGCTACTAACACTACCACCAAATCTAGCAACCCTACTACTCCTGCGATCCTGAGCAAGGTGGTGCCTGCCAATCTGATGTGCTCTAAACTATCTGCTCTACTTAGAAGGACCTGCTCACTGAGCACTCATGCTGCCTATCTGAAACACTACTGTTGTACCCTCTGAACAGATCTAACAATGCCACTATTATACAGGTCAGGTATGGTGCCGTGTCGGATATTTCTCCACTTTAGCTATCTCGTCTCCTCTATAGCACTCTCCAAACTACGACCCTCTAATCAAATGCCAATATAGGCTGGGCCTAACCTAGTCATATAAAGCTTAACTACTCTAGCAACATCCTGTCTCATATCTTAAGCATGTCTCATCAACCTATAGAACTCCCGAGTGTAGTCCTCAACTGATCAATATTAAGCAGCTGCCATCTATAGTTCTTTAGCATAGATGAAGGATAGAAGAATCTCATAAACTGCTCCTTAGAACCCAACCATGTCATCATGGTCATGAAGGGCTGAATGGATTGCATAAACTAGTCCTGAGCTGCCACTAAGATGAATAACTCTCCTCTCATGATCCTTTGATAATTCGAATACCTAGATATGGTCTTGGACTCAATGGTGTTAATGAAATGCAATGCATCTCTTGTACCATCAAAATAAACTCGCCCCACTCTGGAGTATAACAATATCACATCTGCATCAAACATCCCTTGATTCTATCGCTAAAGCATCTATTGCACTATGGGTATTACCTAATTAAGAGTTGCTAAGCCCTAATTAATACCTGCCATACCAATTGCAAAAACTGCAGGATCCTCTACTAGAATCTGGGGCTCTACCTGAGGCTGATCCTGCCTCTGAGCTGTTGCTACTCTAGCTCTGCCCCTACCTCTAGGTCGAGGGGCAGGAAGAAGAATCTCATCCTAAAATGACTGTTCACTATTATCAGGCTCTACATCAGTAGCAGGAGCATTCCAAGCATGCCTCATTCTGAAAAGATAAGAAAACCCAAATTCAAAAACAAACAAGAACATAGACATAAATGCAAAATCCTAAGGATAAGGAATCAATAAGTAATAATTAATAACCTAAGTACCGTACTAATATGAGAAAAAATAGACATCGATAGTTAAAAGCATGAAAAATGAGCTAAAGCTCTGATACCAACTTTGTCATGACCTGAACCCAGGGGCACGTGACCGGCACTAAAGAATAGGAAAGCATAAAGCTATCAAAACTCGTAGTAAGCCTTAAAAAAGTGCGGAATATTTCACTTTAAAACCTTACAATAAAATAATTAAATTGTAATGCACATTATCAAACTGATTTTTCTTAATTTAATAAAACCATAACATCATGGTTCATAAAATAAATATCATCAGTTATACAAATAATATCTCAATACATAATATCCAAATTTAAAATATGCAGTTATACAGTTCTCTACTGTGGTACACAGATACTAATACAAATATAACTATATAGACCTACATAAGATAGCCAGTGAAGAATCTACTCGTCATAGAGAAGTAAGTCTAACAGAAGATTCCCAAACTCTTGAAAAAAATAAATTGAGGGGAGTCAGACCTCACTGAGTAAGTTAATAAAAGAAATGAATGTGGTTTGAAAATCTCCTTTAAAATAAGTTTTTTATGAAAATATAATATATTTATAATTTTATTCAAATAATTTGATATACTTATAAGAAATCCAATTTTCAAAAGGAAAGAAATAAATATTTAAATATTTTGTAAAATATTTCAATATAAAAACTAGGTAGAACCCGAGTTATTAATTTTAAACAGTCATTCGACTCCCTTATATCTAAGACTGTTAGATCCCAAGTGCAAAGCATTACCAGGATGCACAGCTGTAGTCACATCACTTAATCCAATATCATTGGCGCTGTCCAAGAGCCAAGCATCACCAAACCATCGGCCCCAGTGATTTAATAAATATTAATCCAACTATACTGGCCGTATCCAAGAGCAAAGCATCACCAGACCTTCAGCCCCAGTATTTATTAACTAATCAAATATTATATTACTGGTGGTGTCTGAGAGCAAAGTATCACCAAACCATCAGCCCCAATAATATAATCAAATATTTTACCGGTATGGACACAGTCCTGATGAAATCCATCAGGTAGCCCGTTCTACTGTAGTTTATTTAAAATAAATAAAGATAAATAAAATAAGGAAAATTACAATAAATGAAAATAAGATAAACTGACTATAATTTAAATCATGCATCATTATTTAAAAGTACCGACTAGAATCTCATAAATATATAATTCATCAAAATTGAATATGATTTAAATTGAAAGACCTGACACTTAAATCAAATATTAACTTACAAGATGAAGGTGCTCCTCTGATACGTCATATTTGACCTCGATTGTAAACGTGACCGGAGGAACGGCTAAAAGACAGAAAATGAAACGACAATTAGAAAACTGAAACCCTAATTTCTAGAATTTCTAAGGAAAATTCGACTCGGAATTCAAAAATTAGGATTGATCAGATGTCATGTTTTATGAAAAATTTATCAAAAATTCAGCAGAGTCTCCTCTGTAAAACGGGCATTCCTTTACCAATGTAAAGTCAATCTTGCATGCAAACACACTTCTAAACTTCACACAAGCTCAACACCTCGGGTTGGAACCCCGAACTACACAATCCCCAACTGAGGTTCACAATTCATCAAAAATAAATAATTTAATAATAAATATTTAAAATCATTAAAAATTCCATAAAATACCCAAAAATGCCACAATTTAATTTATTTAAATAATAAAACATTAAAACTAATTATTTTTCCAAATTAGATAATAAAATCCCAATAATTTATATAATATTAATAAAATCCAATTTTACAATTATTCATCATAAAATAGTCAAATTCACATTTAATTATTTAAATAGTTTAAATATATTATAAAATTAATTAAAAACCCATTTAATCACAAAATAATAAATAATTTAATATTTGAATATAATTTTCAAAATTAAAATTAATTAGTTAAAAATTGTAATTAATTTATAAAAATTATTCTAATACTCTATAAAATTCTAAAACCATTTAAAATATAATTTAACTATATTTTCAAAAAAATTACATAATTAGCCCAAAATTCAAATACTCACATAGACATAATAATTCCTCAAAAATAATATAAATTTACTAAAAATAATTTTATTAACACAAAAATTGCTAACTTAATTTACTAACACTTATTACTCAAATTTTCAACCAAAAATAATTAATTAACATAATTAACAAAAATTAAAATTTATATTATTAAAATATTCAAAAATACCCATAATTAAAATTAACTAAAATAATTTAAAATCAAATATGTGCATATGTAGATCAACTCAAAAATTAATCAAATATTAAAAATAAATTCTGATGAATTAAGCAAAAATTATATTAATTAACTAAAAATTAAAATAAACACAATAACTAACAAACTAAATTAAGCAAAAATTATATTAATTAACTAAAAATTAAAATAAACACAATAACTAACAAACAACTAATAAATAACTAACAAACAACTAACAAACAATTAACAAATAATAAAGAAACGACAAGGAACAAACTCAACTAAACTAACCTAAAACTCACCTAATGCAGAATTCTAGGACAAGGGAGGGGTGCTGCTTAGAACCAGAGTTGCTGCTGTTGTTGATGCTGTTGTTGTCACTGCTGTTGTTGCTGTTGCTGTTGCTATTGTTGTTGTTGTTGTTGTTGCTGTTACTATCGTTGTTGTTGTTGTTGTTGTTGGTATTGTTGTCACTGCTGTTATTGAGACAGCAAGAAGAAAAAGAAACAGGCGGTGGTGTTGCTGGAAAATGAAGAAGGCAACGAAAGAGGGCAGGAAAGAAATGGGACAACAGGAAAAAAAAAAGGAAAGAGAATGGCATGGGAAAGAAATGAAAGAAAAAAGGTAGGGAGAGTAGGGTTGACTGGGTTTTTAGGAGCTTTAAAATATTATATATATATATACACACACACAAAATATATAACAATAATAAAAATAACCCTAACTAAAATAATATTATTAATAACAATAGAAATAATAATAATAATAATGTTATGTAAAAAAAATAGATAATGACAATAATATATTAATAACTTTAGTATTTTAAATAATAGAGTTCCCAAAATATATTTATATTAATTAAAAATATATCGCACATTACATTTAATTGCTACACAAGTTTGTTTTATATAATAGGAATAAACCATTATTAGTCCCTTATACTTTTATATTTTTCACATTGAATACTTTCACATTAATTTGCATATAATGGATTCCAGTACATTTATTTTTATACATATTTAGTCTTTTCACATTAATTTGTATACATTAAATCCTTATATATATTTATTTTTGTGCCCATTAAGTTCTTTGATCAATTAAATTCTACTTTATTTAAAAAAAATTATTAAAATGACTGTTAAAATTGTTAAATTTTAAAATTGATACTTTTTACTATTTTCTTATCTAATAATATATAATTCATAAATTTCTAATAATAAAGAAAATTGTATAATTTTTAATAAATAAAAAAATATGCATAATAAAAATTGAGTTTAAATATATATAATAAATATTTTATCCATTTTGAATCAAAAAAATATTTTAATTGGTTATTAACATTTCTTATTTAACCAATAGATTTGTGATTATATAAATTTAAAATTCTAATAAAATATTATGTGATTAATGCAACTCATTTTATATATGTTAAATTATAGCTTAAAACTTTATTAATTAAATTATGAAATTCTAATACATTAAAAATTACATTAACTAGATTAAAACCTTTACTGAGAAAATATTTTATAATTAATGCAAGGTAAACTGATATATATATATATATATATATATATATATATATATATATATATATATATATATATATATATATATATTTCATTAATTTGAACCAAATTGCATATTTTTAATTCATAATTTTAAAGTTACTTAAATGAATAGTGTAAATAAAAATTGATAATATTAGGTAATAAATTAATATATTTCTAAATTTTATTAGACAAATTTTAATTAATTAACTTTATAAAAATTAGATTTTGATTAAAGGACTCTATGTGTAGAAAATTAAAAACATACATGGATTCAATGTATACACATTAATGAATAAGAACTCAATGTGCGTAAAATAAATATATGGGGATCTAATATATACAAATTAATGTATAAGGACTCAATGTTAAAACAAATAAAAGTACAGGCGCCAAAATAGTGTGTAGTACCAACTAGAACTGTTGCACTCCTTTGTATTTGAAACCACAGGTGAATTTCGCAGAAAAGATATGTAGCAGTAGTGCAGCTGAAAAAAGAAAACATTTTGCTCAAAAGAGGATGATGATATCCCAAACCCCAAAAACTTAATATCAGAAAAAAGAATCATATTCTCTATGGACAAAAAGATCTCTTTGGCTTCCCCATCTTCTTCCTCCTCTTCTTGGAAATATGACGCTTTCCTTAGTTTTAGTGGTTTTGACACGGGCGATCATTTTACCGGTCTTCTCTACGAGACTCTGTGGCAAAAAGGAATCATCGCCTACAAGGATGATCGAAACCTACAAAAAGGGAAACCCAGTCAAGAATTACTTGAAGCAATACAAGACTCGAGATTTGCAATCATAATTCTTTCAAAAAATTATGCTTCTTCTGCTTGGTGCTTGGCTGAATTGGCTCAAGCTTGTGACTGTATGAAGGTCGGGAGGCAAACTATTATACCTATTTATTATCATATGGATCCATCAGTGGTATGTGATCAAACTGAAGAATTTGGAAAAGCATTTACTAAGCATGAAAAGTTATACAAGGATAAAGTGGAAACATGGAGGCAGGCTATGATTGCTGTGGCGGATCTCGTCGGATGGGTTCTACGACCCGGGTAACTACGTTTTTTCTTTTTTTTGGAAATAAAGGTCAATTTGGTCTCCTGAACGTTTTGCTTGAGGTTAAATTAGCCATTTTGTACTTTTTTAAGTCAATTTAACACTGAACTTCTTCGGAATAAAGACCAAATTGACTCTTAAAGTTTGCACTAAACTTTTGATTTTTTAATAGATTAATAAAAGACCCTCTAATTTTCTACCAATACCTCTCTATTCTTTTAGATGATTTACAAATTACTCCTTATTTTAGTAAATTAAAAATTAACTTTTAAATAATTGTATTTGTAATATAATCTATTTATATTTTGTAAAATTTAAAGTTTTAATAATATATTAAATTAATGTATCAATTTAGTTATTCATCAATAATTTAGTAGCTTGTAAATTTAAATTTAACTTTATTTATAAATTAATATATTTTTTAAATTATACATGGTACTCAAATTAATCTGTATTTTTAAAAATAAAAATGCAAAATTTAGTACATATATTGGTACAATATATTATTGACTTTTAAAATTGTTAATATTAAAGTAATATAAAAATGTAATGATAAACTAAATTTAAATTTTAGAACATTATTATTATTATTATTACTACTAAAAAAATTAATTTCTTTATCAGTACAGTTTTGTTATTTTAATATTAAAAGTTATTATTATTATTATTATTAAAGTTAAACTTATTACTTTAACATTAAAAATTATAAAAGTTAATTATATATCAATAAACATATTAGATCTTGCACTTATATTTTCAAACTATAGATAACTTTAACTGTCAAATATAATTTTAAAAATTGAAATTAATTTATAAATAAATAAAAATTTAATAATGAAAAACTATGAAAATTATTAGTGAAAAACTAAATTGATATATTAGTATAATATATTATTAACTTTTAAATTTTAAAATTTATAAATAAATTATATTTTACATATAATTTTAAATATCTTAAAATTAAATTTTTTTAATTAAAAATTTTTTGTTTACTAAAATAAGGACTAATTTGTAAACTATTTAGAATATTAGGAAGGCTTTTGTAAATATATAAAGGGTTTTTTTTATTAATCTGTGAAAAAATAAGGAGCTAACTGTAAAGTATTAAGGGCCAATTTGACCTTTAAGTCAAAGTTCAATGTTAAATTGGGCCAAAAAGATGTAAAAGGACTTATTTAACCATGAGCAAAAATTTCAGGGCTAAATTGATCTTTACGCCTTTTTGCCCTTTTGGCAGCCAAGTTAACTCCTTCTGTACATTTGGATTTATACAAATAAAATTAGAGCCATTATATTACTTCTAATTTAATTGTAATCATTGATATATTTTATAGGTATTGGAATACAAAAATAATCAATAATTGTAATTACATAAAAATAAATGGTTCTAATTCCATTTGTATAAATAAAAATGTTTGTACCATAAGAAAAGCCCAATATAAATATATCCCAAATATAAGATTAAAGACATATTGATAAAGAAAAAATTTATAAAATATTTTTATAGTTTGATATATATATATATAATATGAGCTCTTTATATAATACAAACACTTGAATCTATATAAATAGAATTAGAGTGGTTGGATTTGTTTTTATTTAATTATAACCATTGATTATTTTTATATATCAATATTTGTAAAATGTATCAATAACTATAATTAAATTAGTAATAATCTAATGATTTTAATTCTATTTGTATAAATACATATATTTGTATTGTATCAATTATAAAAAAAAAAATTATATATCCATAAAATATTGGTAATTTGTTACTGAAAAGTTGCTTTGTTTGTTTGCGAAAAATATTTTGTTTGGAAAATATTTTTTTATCTGAAAATATTTTCCAAAAAAAAATATTTTTTGACATTTAGCTACAACATTAAAAAACAATTGAAAAATATCATCATTTGTAATATCAACATTTTTTGTTATTCAAATTATTTTTTTGTAATGGACATAATGTATATTTTTTGAAACATTTCACCTATTTCACATTGGCCATTAATGTATTTTGGGGAACAAATACACATATATTCTTTCAATAAATATATCCCAAATATATGATTAAAGACATCTTAATAAAGAAAAATTTCATAAAGGATTACTCCTAGTAATTTTTAAATAATTTTATAAGTTTTTGTTTCTTATTTTATTGTTTGCTTGACAGGATTAATCAGGCAGACGTTATTAATGACATCATCGAATATTTAATGGCTTCTTTTAGAAAAAATAAAAAAAGAAGATTTAACGGCATGTATTTAAGTTCCGAAGGACTTTTTGGAATTGACAAAAATGTGGTGGAAATAATATCATATTTAAACACAAGGCTGCAAGATGTTGTCATGGTGGGAATTTGTGGACTGGGGGGAATTGGGAAGACAACAATTGCTAATGTTGTGTACGAGAAAATGAGTTGTCAATTTGAAGGCAGTTGCTTTCTTGCAAACGTTAGAGAAGTTGATCAAAAAAATGGGGTAGTGATTTTACAGGAGCAACTTCTCTGTCAAATTCTATTGGAAAAAGACATGAGAGTTTGGAATAGTCACAACGGAAAATATCAAATAAGAAAGAGGCTGGGCCATAAAAGGATTCTTGTTGTTCTTGATGATGTGGATAAAGAAACTCAATTGGAAGCATTAGTTGGAATATTGCCTTGTTGGTTTGGTAGCGGAAGTAGAATAATAGTAACCACTCGAGATCAACATTTACTGAAGCAACTGGATAAAACATTTTTGATTGAGGGTTTAGATCATGATGATGCCCTGAATCTGTTTTATTCGAAAGCCTTCAAGGATGATTCTCCACCAGAAGATTATGTTCAGTTGTCTGAAAGAGCAGTAGAGTATGCTTCTGGACTTCCGTTAGCTCTTTGTATTCTGGGTGCTTCCTTGTTTGGTAGATCTATTGCAGAGTGGCGCTCTGCGTTGGATAGGCTAAGTGCAATTCCTGATAAGGAAATTCTAAATAAGCTTCGGATAAGTTTTGATGGATTGGAGGACATAGAGAAGATAATATTTCTAGATATTGCATGTTTTTTCAAAGGAAAAGAGGAGGATTATGTGATGCAAGTATTAACATGTTGTGGATTCTACCCTGAAATTGGACTGAGTGTTCTCAAAGATAAATTACTTGTCACGGTCTCAAATAACAAAGTATGGATGCATGATTTGCTTCAAGAAATGGGCCGAGAACTAGTTCGTGGAGAATCTCGCGAACAACCAGGAGAATGGAGTAGACTCTGGGATTATGAGGATGTCTACCATGTGTTCTTCAATGATACGGTAATTAACTTAAAAGTACTTTTATTTTACTTTGTTTTTATATGAAAATATATTTTATCATCAAATAGTGATTATTGATAAAGTATATTTTACTCTATAAAAGACAAAGTGACCAAAAAATGCACCTTAACTTATTATTATTATTATTATTATTATTATTATTATTATTATTATTATTATTATTACATTATTAATCAATAATAATAGGAGATTATACAATAATTGTTTTTTTTTATTAGTTTGATTTTATTTTAATAATTAACTTTGGACGATTGTGAGGTTATTACTATTATTGCACTAATAATAATTAACTTATCATTATTACAAATTATATATTTAAAGTTAAAAGTATAAATACACCTTTAATATTTTACCTTAATATCATATTCACCTTTAATATTTTTTGAGATCCACATACCACCATTATCATTTTAAAAACTGTATATTTAAACTTCTTTTATAAATAGTATTTCTATTTCTATTTTCATTTCCATTCTCATTTCTATTTTGAAATGCAAACCAAAGAAGCTCTAAGCGAATATTACATTCTTTAAATAAATAAAAAAAATCTATTGATATTAAAAATTATAATATTTATGATTTTTTGCAAAATTTATTTTAAATTTTAAAATTTGTCAAATTTAGCTAATTATTTTTCAATTTAGAGTTTAATCAAACTAATAAAAAATACCTACGCAGACGTGACCACCCAAAATAGAAGTCATCTTAAGATTCTTGTTGTTTGTATATGTTTTTTTTTTTTAAATTAATCAAATTTCATATTATATTAAAATTACAAATACTTGATTCTATTAAAATATTATTATCAAAGTCTTAGTACAAATAATAATAAATTATAGATGTTCTGAAATTTTTATACCAATAATCTGAATAAAAAATGAATATTTTACATTTTAAAAGTAATAATTGGAATCTTAAATAATTATTTTTATTTAATTTTCTGATATATTGTAAAATTATAATATACCTAAAGTACATATAAGATAATAATTAATTTTGTTTTGTTTTATTTTATGTAACTCTGTTTTTATTTTGTTTGGTTGATCGAAGGTTGAGTTGTCTAAGAATATTGTTTCTTTTAAATGTATTGTACAAATCAAGAGTTTGATCTTGGTCTTTACCATCCACAGTTTAAAAAAAAAAAAAAAAGGAAGTTCTTTCGTATAACTAGTAATTAATGTTATAATCTTTTACTATCATCATAGTTTTTTATTAGTGCTTTTATGGTTGATGTTTAGGGAACCCAAGAAGTTGAAGCCATAGTGTTAGATTCATACAAGCAAGAAGATACACACTTGAGTGCTAAAGCCTTCTCGAAGATGAAAGGATTAAGATTGCTTATACTTGAAAATATATCTCTTTCTGAAGATATTGAATATCTATCCAACAATCTGAGGTTTCTTGTATGGCATCGATGTCCTTTCAAGTCCCTTCCGTCCACTTTCCGATCTATTAAACTTGTTGAGCTCTACATGCACCACAGCAGTCTCGAAGAGTTATGGAAATTTATAAAGGTATGGCTATATGTTGTGTAAATATACATCCATGCATGCATATGTGAATACACTTCCCCAGCTTGAGGTAGCCACTTCGATGCGTGAGTTGAGCGTTTTCTAAAACAAATGGGCTAGTGACTCTAGATGTCCTAATTTGTTTTTATTTTAACAATTAAATTTTAAATGTAAGTTTAAATGTCAAAATTATATTTTTAAATTTATAAGGATTAAAATATAAAAATTAAAAGTTAACTGACATAAACTCTTCTCATCAGTTGATAGAACCAATGAAAATAATTTTAAAAATTTAAAGCACTTTTTCCTTAATGGTTTTGTTTCTGAAACTTTATAGTTAAAATTAAATAAATTTTATAACTACTTATGTTATTATCTCAAAAAAAAATTTAACATAATTTCTTAGAATAAGGGTCAATTTCGTTTTAAACTTTTCATTCATGATTAAATTAGCCATTTTGGACTTTTTTAGAGCCATTTTGCCACTAAACTTCCCAAAAAAGGTTAAATTGCCCCTAAATATTACAATTATCTCCTTATTTTTTGATAGAAAGACAAAAAAGTCCCCTAACAAATTATAAATACCTCCTTAATTTTGTAAATAGTAAACAAATAAGTCTTATTTTAGTAAAATAATTTCTAATTAAAAATATTTTTATATATCATATTACTGTACATATTAACTATACATTTATATTTCTAAACAATAAATAAACATGAGTGTTAAGCATATTTTTTTTTAGAAATAAAAGTAATTTATGAATAAATAAAAGTTTTCTATTTTAAAACTACCAAAAATTATTGGTGTGTAACTTAATTTATATTGATATAAATATAGGCTTTTGTTATGGTACAAATATTTGTATTTATAGAAATGAAATTAAAATTGTTGGATTGATTTTTACTTAATTACAACCATTGATTATTTTTGTGTATCAACTATAATTAAATAAATAGTATTTGAACGGTTCTAATTTCATTTGTATAGACACAATTGTTTGTAATGTAGATGACTTTATAATATATTATTACATTTTAAATTTTATAAGTTATAAATGAATTAAATATATATCTAAAATTAAAATTTTCTTAATTAAAAATTCTTTTACTAAAATAAGAACTTATTTGTTAATTATGTAAAGCATTAGGGAGGTATTCGTAATTTGTTAGGAAACTTTTGTCTGTTTGTTAAAAAAGAAGGACATCATTGTAATATTTAGGGTAATTTAACCTTTAACGGAAAGTTCGATGGCTAAATTGACCTAAAAAGGTCTAAAATGGCTAATTTGAACTTGGGCAAAAAGTTAGGGGTTAAATTGGCCATTATTCCTAATTTTTTTTTATGATTGATAGAACTAGTGGAAATAATTTTTTAAAATTTTAAGAATTTTTTCTTAACAATTTATTGATACTTTTTAGTTAAAATTGAATAAATTTTAGAACTACTGATGTTATTATCCCAAAACAAATTTAATAACGGTGGAAAAGAAAATTAGTCAAGAGATTATAACTTCACTAATTTTGACTATCTTTGTGATTTCTCTTTGTTATTTAACTAATTTAAGGTTAACCACACAGCTTTGTTGCCTAAATTTACACTACTTTTAAAGAATAATACTAAGAATCCATACAATTTTTTAATTTTAATAATTAAGTTTTGTAAGAAAATTTATCAACAAAAACATTCTATAAGACCAAAGTATTTATTTTTATACAAAAGAGAAATTAAAATATTTTATTTTGCTAATTTACGAATGAATGATGTAATGGAAGAATCGAAATGTGAATAAAATTAAAATCTGAAGATGGAAAATTTTAATTTTCAAAAATAAAAGCATATGAATTATGTCAACTTTAAAAGAAAAAATATAATTTACTCAAAATTCTACCCATCACAACCTCCCCTGCCTCTATTGCCACCACCACCAAAACCCTGCCCATTTAATTGCCAAAATCCACGTTTTTCCTTTAATTTTAATCGGCATCAACATCCTAGAACATGGCCCGATGGTCTTAATTTCCCAAATCTCTATTTATTTATTTATTTTTCATCCTTCCAATTTATATCTATGCATTTGATTTGTTAGGGATTTGATATTTGGTATTTGAAAGTTGAAGAACTAATTGTTGTTTTGATTTTTATGGAGAGAGGGGGACAGATAGAGAGAGTAATAATTTTAGGATCTATATTGAAATTTCATGGTCAATCTGATATGGTACTATGGGTGTCATTAAAGTTATTTGATAGAGATATTTGATGTAAATGTTTATTGAAAATGTATTTATATAGGTGGAATTAAAAACCGTTACATTAATTTTTGTTTAATTATAGCCATTAATATATATTATAGTTAAAAATAAATAAAAATTAATCAATAGTTATAATTACATAAAAATTAATGGAATAATTTTTATTGCAGTTATATAGATATACATATGTGTAGCATAGTAAGAGTCAATTTCTAAAACAAAAATAAATATTCTTGTACTAAAATTAAAAAAACTAAATAAAATTACGGTACCAATTTGAAACACAATGACTAATACTTTACTATTAATTAACATGTCGGGAATGTTGTCAATTAATGGTTTCTTTCCAAAAGCAGCATAAACTACAAAATTCAAATTCTACCGATATTGATTTGTAAAATTAATTTTTACTTAGTTTATAAGTGCACACCATCAATATCCTTATTTCATTTGACTTTTGTACATGCATGTTGCAATCTAGTTTTATGATTTCAGCATTTTGATGTGATTATTGTATTTATTTTGTAACAGCCATTTGAGTTGTTGAAGGTCATTGATCTCAGATTTTCAAAAGATTTAATCAAGACCCCAAATTTTCAAATGGTTCCAAATCTGGAGATATTGAATCTGGAAGGTTGCATAAAACTAATTGAGATTCACCATTCCATTGGATTGCTGAAAAATCTTACGGTATTGAATTTGAAGGATTGCAATAAAATAATGCATCTTCCAATTAGCAGCATATGTAAATTGAAATCCTTGAGGAATCTTATCTTACCTGATTACATTCAGATTGAAATAGCCTCCACACAAGTTGAATCTCTTTCAAATGAATTGAGGTACCTTGTATGGTATAGATTTCCTCATACATCTTTGCCATTTAGTTTCCAACCAAAAAATCTTGTTGAACTACACCTGCGAGGTAGCAACATCGAACGACTTTGGAGAGAAAAACAGGTATGTTTATTTATTTATTTTTTTTAAATTATATCTAATTTCATTAAATCTATTCATATAAAAAATCACAATGTTTATAACTTGTTGCAAATTTGAATTTATTTCAATCTTTAAAATTTGACAAAAATATTCTAATATGATTTTTTTGAATTCAGTTATTATTATACATGCATCATTGCATTATTCCTAATCTCAATTAAATGCATCATTATATTATCCCTATTTTCAATTAATTCACTACCAAACAAATCACAAACTAAGAGTTAAACAAACCATAAACTAAGAAATTTTACAGATATGCTATATTAAGGAATCAAATTTAAAATCTCACTTTTGGCGCCTCAACCAATTGAGCTACGCCTCATTGACAGTTGATCAATTACATGCAATTTTAGCATAATGTACTATATGGTCAAAATTAATAAAATAATATATATGTAACATCTGAGGTAGTTAAGGTTCCAGAAAGTGAGGTCTTGTATTCAATTCTTACGTGAAGTATATTTGTAATATTTCTTAGATTATTATTGTATTGATTTGTGATTATTTGTTGTAAAAATTTGTAGTTTGTGGGATAGTGATCTTAGTTAAGAATATGGATAATGTAATGGTATATAAATATAAAATGCAAACTGAATTCAGAAAAACATTTGAGGTAGCTGCTTATAGTATGGCTACATGGACTTTTTTTTTCATATATTAAAATTGAACAAAATACAAATTATGTTAAAATTATAAATAATTTGTTAAATTAGAATATCTTTGTCAAATTTCAATTGTTGGAACAATTTTTTTTTTTTTAAAGTTATGAATGCTCTGATTTTTTTTTTTAATGCCAGTTAGCTATTTTATTAGTTCATAATTTACAAAAAATTTCAACATTAATCTAATTCTTTTCTATGCGTTTGTCCTGATAGTGGTCTCTGACATCGTTGAAGATTCTTGATCTTAGTTTCTCTCGAAATTTGATCAAGACCCCGAGTTTTGAAGAGTGGAGAAATCTCGAAAAATTGAATCTTGAAGGTTGTGAAGCGCTATCTGAGGTTCACCAGTCTATTGAAGATCTATCGAACCTGAATGAATTAAATCTAAGTGCAACAAGTATTGTAAGCTTACCTGAAAGCTTAAGTCGACTTTCCAGGCTTGAAAATGTCTTCTTTACTAAGTGTAAGAAGCTTCAATCATTGCCAAATCTTCCGTCATGTGTTAAATATTTAAGTATGGACGGTTGCACTTCACTAGAAGCCTTCCCAAATCCGTTTGAGCAAGGTGTTTCTAAATCCTTGACGTTGTCATTTGTGAATTGCTTCAACTTAGAAGATAAGCTTCAAGGTGCAGGTGCATTTGCTTGGCTGAAATGTTACCTTGATTTTTTGTTAAAGGACAACCTTCAGGTCTACTCTCTCACTATTGTTGTCTCTTATCAGTGATGCGCCATTTTAACTCTCATTTTCTTCATATTAATCAGTTCATTCCTCTTTACTCTGCCTTGAATTTGTAGGGACTTTTTGATACGTCTTGTCGATTTTCCATGTGTTTTCCTGGAAGAACGATTCCAATGTGGTTCAGCCATAAGGGAATTGGGTGCTCAGTAGAAGTACAATTACCTGCAGATTGGTGTAACGATGAGTGGATGGGATTCTCTACTTGTGCAATTTTCCAAGTCTGTGGGGTTCCAATGGCAACATCTAATCTTGCATGTCAGATAGATGCTTTTGTCACAACAAATCAGGATCCGTTGTTTCTTGGCAGCTCTAGTGCACATTTCTCTAAAGTGTTTGCTATGTCAGATCAGATTTGGATCACCTTCATTCCCCGTGAAAATCTAAAAAGTGCAAATGAATTGAATATGTTAAGTCATCTGCGTGTCTTATTTTATTGTTACGGGTTGGACGTGAAGTACTGTAGAGTTCGACTGGTATACAAGCAAGATATTGAATTGCTGAAAGATATCGGGTGCTCTTAAGTAGCAATATTGGCTAGAATGCATATATTGCCAGTTAGAAACTTCTCTATTGGTTTTTATTTTGAATGGCATCTCCTAAAATTCGGATTTGAGGCGCTTAAAAAACCATTCTGGTAAATACTTGTTAAAGATATATTATTTTAAACTAATGTACATGTTCTCTTAATTATTTGTGATTAGAATTTATGCTCTTATTTCGGATGTATTATACCTGTCGATATTAGTTTGAATTTGTTTAAAATTGTAGTATTATACTATAATAGGACTAAATTTTATTTAAATTTCATATTTAGGCATTGGACGAGAAACTAAAACTCAAGATGCTCACATGTGTTTTTTGATTAATTGAAAATATAATTTTTTAAGTGTAAGAATTAGCTAATATACTTCGGGAATCTACATTGGGAAATTTACAAAAATAGATTCTATTTAATTGTTTTCACCAAAAAATACCTCAAGTATTCATCAATTACAAAACTACCCATCCTTTATTATAAGTGTGCTCTTTTCATTTTAAAAAATGCACCCGTCTTTTTCTTTTGTGTTTCTTCTTTATTTCATCTTCTTCTTCTCTCATTTTCTTCTTTCTTTTGATTTCTTCAAGTTTTAATTTTTTTTCTTTTTACTTTTGTGTTAACTCTGCATATTTTTTTTTTATTAAGTTTCTTATGTGTTTCTCATATTTCACTTTCATTTTCTTCTTTCTTTTGGTTTCTTCAAGTTTTCATTTTTTTTTTCTTGATTTTTTTGTGGTAATTGTTCATAGTGATGTGTGAAATTACTATCGTTTTGTTTTTGATGGTTATTATTATTATTTTTTTCAATCTTATGATTAAGACACAATTTCAAAAGGCTAACTTGAAGAAACATAGTATATAATGCGAAGGAGAAAGAAAATTTGAGAGTAAAAATGGTGAAGAAACCAGTATATAAGAGTGAGAAAAAACGACATTCAAAAAAGGAGGTTTCTTAAGTTGGGAGCAAGAAAAGGGGTGCTAAGGCTGCTAATGTAGAGATGAAAAAAATCAAAACAAGGTTGAAGCCAAAAGAAAAAGGGAAGAAAAAGGTTTTTTAGGATAGGTAGAGTGATTAGTGATTAGATTATTTTAGAAGTCTTTGTGAATTGTTTGATTATTTTTTAAGAATTTGGTATGTTATTTGATTTTAAGTTGTTCTTGTTTGGTTGTGAAGAAGAATACTTGAGTTCATGAATTTAAATTTGATGTTAATTTGTTGATGTTGGATATTTGGTTTTATAAAATATTTTGTTTTAAATTCATTGTTGCTTTATTGTTTTTTAGGGTAAATTACAATTAACCCCCTGAGGTTTGGCCAAACTAACTAATTTGTCTATGCATTTCTAAAAGTCAATTAAATAGCCCTTGAAATTTGATATCATCAACTATTTCACCCTTCCATTAAAATATTTGGGAATATTCTGTGAGTCAAAATTATAAATAATGGTCAAAATGTCAATAATTATATAAAATTCCAAAATTACCCTTAATTAATTAAGAATTTGGACTTAGTTGCATGTACATGATAATTTGATAGCTAGATTGTAAATTTTAAAAGAAAAAAAAATATCATTTAACTCCTTCAATTTTCATCTTCCTTTCATACCATCTCTTTCACACCCACCATTGATCGACCACCACCACCCATTGATCCATCACCATCACCACCAAGCTGCTGCCACTCATAAATCCAAAACCAAAATAAAAACAAAATCAAAACACCTACCCATTAATCCACCACCACCCATTGACCACCACCATCACCATCAAGCTATCGCCACTTATAAATCCAAAACCAAAACAAAGATTGAAAATCAAAACCAAAAAAAAAAAATCAAAACCAAAAGTTGTAACTTTCTTGTTTACAAACAATGGCTTAATTTCTTGCTTAATTGTCTTCTTTGTCTCCTCTCTTTTCTTCACCATTCTCTTCTCTTCTTCATTCGTCCATCACTGTCATCATTGCTGCATTGTTATAGGTTTCAAATTAGGAATTGAGTGTGCTTAGCTAGCAAGGATTGGGCTCTTGTGTGGAGGCGAGGATTGGGCGTCTTTGCTAGTGGGAGAAGTGTGGACAGTGATGGGAGAAAAATGTTGATGCTAGTGAAAGAAGTGTGGATAGTGAGGCAAAAAAAATGTTGATGACTATTGAAGAAAATGGGTAAAGAAGATAACAACAGTCCACAAATTACAAGAAGAGCAACTCGATCTTCTTCTTCAGCTCCTGCTACTAGAGAACCCAATGAAATTGAAAAAATTAAATTAAGTGAATCCTTGAATTCATATTTCTAAATTATTGCATATTTTAGGTCCCTTGAATCCCCCTATGCTTCCTTCGTTTATCTATGAGGTTCTTTTACTGGAAAAACTAGTATTATGCTTCAGATTTTTTTGGCATCTTAATTGCCCTTTTGTTTATGCAAGATACAAGATTTGTTGTGCAATGTAAAATTCATTTTTTAATTAAGAAAAAAATATTTGTACATTTTACGCATTTTTTAGTTAAATTATAATGTATATTATCATATAAATTTATGAGTTTAATTTTTAGTAAAATTTTAATTTATGAGTTTAATTTTTAGTAAAAGCAAATTTCACTTAAATTTGAAAAATAATTTTAATTTTATTATTAATTAATTTTTATTGGTAATAAAAATAAAAATAAAAATATTGGAAAAAAAAAAAATTGATGCCTTGATAATGCAACTTAAATCATAAAAGTAAAACAATATTAAAATACATATCCAAATGATAAAAAAAATTGTATTAGGGAAAGAAGGATGTTTTCAAGTTACATAAGGGTAAAATAGTCACTGCATCTAAAACTAACAGTCTATAGTGTAAAATTCTAATGGAGGGAGGAAATAGTTGGCGGTATCAAATTTCAAGGGGGTACTTAATTGACTTTTACAAATGAATGAACGAAGTAGTTAATTTGGCAAAATCTCAGGGGGGTAATCATAATTTTCTCTTTTTTTTTTTTTTAAGATTTTGTATATGGTGGGAATTTGTTGTTTGATTAGAAGAGGTTTATTATTATGTCAGGTTTATTATAATTGCATAAAAAAACCTAATTTAAACCAAAAGTATTCAAAATGCATGTGAAATTTAATGAAAAGTATATTATTTCATGTAATGGACTAGTTGAATGTACTTTTTAAAAATTATATTATATATCATTCATTTTTAAGCAAATGTAACTGCAGTTTAAAAAATTAAAAATTAAAAATATATAAAAAATAAATATTTTTTTTTGTGTCAGTTGTCATTATATTTGTAACAAAGTGTTTTAGAAACAGAAAAGAAACCAAAAGTTTACTATATTTTATAATGAAATTTTGTGGAAGCATTTTTATTTTATGTGGCAAGCTAAATGTCCCTAATAAAAATTATATTACATATCATTCATTTGAGGACGAATGTTATTGCACTTGGAAATTTTAACAAAAAGATAGGAAACTATTTTTTTATTCTTGATAAAGGTCTATATAATTGTAAAAATGATTTTCAAAAACTTAAAAGAAACCGAAAGTATACAAAAAAATTGCATGTTTGGTGGACATCTGCATGTCTTCTTATTATGTCCAAATAACCCGCATCTACCACACTTATTTTCTGTTTTCATTTGTCTATTACTGCATTAGTCCTCTCAGGTATTCCAGTAGGATTGTGACCGATAGTTCCCTTCAATTTTTTATTGCTGAGTTGAGGGATTCATCAATATTGATGTCATGGTCCTGAATTTATTATTTTTTTGAGTGCACATTTTTCCACTTTTCATGTCCAATAATAATTAGGTACTTGTATACTTTTGCATCTATCTTTTTTACGTCAAGCGTATACCTCTCAAATATTTCTAGTTTGTAACTGTTTGAAGCTTGGAAAAATGGTTCTTTAATATGTGCTATGCTTTTCTTAAAGTTTGTTTTGATGTCATTAAAAGCCAAACTTATTTTAAAATGAACTTGAAACATATGTCATTGAATTGTTTCAGAAAGTAAACGTAAACAGAAAGTTTTCAAAATTCAAATAAGCATATACATTATTATTTTTTTATTTTCCAAATAACTTAAAACATATGTCATTGAATTGTTTTAGAAACTACACGTAAATTAAAAGCATTCAAAATTCAAACAACCATATACATTATTTTTTAATTTTTCAAATAACTTGAAACAAATGTCATTGAATTATTTCATAAACCAAACGTGAACTGAAAGTACTCAAAATTCAAGCAAGCATATACATTATTTTTATGATTTTCCAAATAACTTGAAATAGATGTCATTGAATTGGTTTAGAAGCCAAATGTAAACTAAAAGTATTATAAAATAAAGTAAGGATTTACAAAAAAGTTTTTACTTTGGAAATATGTTTTTGAATATTTCTTTTTTTTTTTCAATAAAATGTATTTTACACATTATGTATACTCTTTTATGACATACATTATCTTTAATATCAATCAATTGATAAATAATTTGAGTTTTGAGTTTTGAAGAGAATTGAGTTTAATATTTTTTTGAATGAATTGTTTGAAGAAGAGATTTGGTTTTGCATGGATTGAATGATTTAATAAAATGATGAATTTGAATTAGAATGCTTACCTTTGATTTAAGATTGTTGTTGAATTTCTTCTTTTTTTCTAGATTGTTGCAATCTTGTTTTTTGATTTTTTTTTTCTTGAAATCTTGATGATAATGGTGGAGATTAATTGCAGCGAGGTTGAGCTTGGTTTTACAAGAATTCAATGAAGGTCTATTTTTGAAGAATTCAAGGATTTTTTTGGAGAAGAGAATTGATTCATTTTTTGAACAAATTAGTTTCTGGATTTTTTGAGTTGATGGAGATTGATTGCAGGTGAAGAAGAAGGGGTGAGGGATGTTATTTTGAGCTAAAGGAGATGGATGAGAACTTGAAGACGAGCAATAAAGTGAAGAAAAATAGAATACTATAAGTGACTAAAGTCTCTACATACTTCAACACTCTTCTTCTTTTTTAGTTTCTTCGTGTTTCTTAAAAAAAAAAAAAGTAAAAACTATAACTAAAACTTCTCAACAAAATTCTCAGTATTGAAGTTGAACGATCAAAACAACACAAAGAAGAAGAAGAAGAAACACACAAAAAAAAAAAAAAAAAAAAAAAAAAGGGAAAACATGTGATTTAAAGGGCAAGTCAAATAGGAGGAAGAAGAAAAAAAAAAGAAAAAAAAAAAAGAAGAAGAGGAGGAGAAGAAAAAGAAAAATGCTGTTGAGATAAAGTGTAGGGCACATTTGTGTAAATAAATATGGCCAAGAAAACACATATGTAATTAATGAAAATTTTAGAAATTTTTGTTGTTTTGATCGTGTTTTGAGACATTTATGAAAAAACTCCATCTACATTAGTAGTGGTGTGTGCATGGGTTTGGGTAATATTGATTAGCAAATCTTTACAAAATCGTCATAGTTTTATGAAATAGTACATCATATCTTTGACCATTATGTGTGTGTTTGGGTTGGACCAGTCCTTTGAGTCTCACATTAGTTGTAAAATAGGTGTGTGTTTAGGTTATAGAGCTTTTCACCATTTTATAGTAAAAGTTAAAAAATTACCAAAATATTGTAATTTTATAAAAATTCCATTTTCATGTCAAATGTGAAGCTTTACTGATTCTGCCACTGCTAGTAGCAAAATTGTTAAACAAAAACAACAATTCCGCCACTTGAAAATGACGGAATTATTTTTCTGCCAATCTAACACTTTCTTCACTACCACCTCACCAAAAAATCCAAATTTTATATAATATAAATAATTTAAAAGAAGATAATAATAATAATAATAATAATAATAATAATAATAATATATTATTATTATTATTATTATTATTATTATTATTATTATTTAATAAGAGGGCAAAACGGTTGTATGAAAAAGAAAATAATATATAATAGTAAGTACAGCATAAAAATATTACAAATAAAAATAACATTCATTATTTTTTCACATTATTGATTACTTACACAATGAATAATGTTTATTACTTTTTTTATATGTTTATTTCGTCGAAATTAAATAAAATTTATTTCACACATTTGAAATAGTAATTTGTGAAATAAAATAATTAATTTTTTACAAAATATAATAGAGTAAAAATTATTTTAATATGTGTTAGGACTAACACTGATGCTTAGATCGTTCCAACTAGGTTCTTAGTCCCGTAACCTTCTAAAAGCACCAGCTGAAGATAACTCCATATTCAATTAATAATAGATTGGAACGGAATCTTGATTCGAATTCAGCAGGTGACTTATATATATATATCCCCATTTTTGGAACCCTATTTTCTTCAAATGCGAGGCCCTAAGGTCTATGCCCCTAGTTGGGGCCGTTTGTTTATTTGGGAAATTTCAAAAAAAAATGTCACTTTTTAAATATTTTTAATAAAAATACTCAAAATTTCATTAATTACAAAATACTATACAATAATTGCAAGAATACCTTTTAAATTTTCAAAATTACACTCATATTTTTCTTTTTCGTTTTTATTTTTTCATTTCTCTACATTTTTTTTATCAATTTCTTGATAGTTTTCATTCTATTCTTTTTTTTTATTGTTTTTATAAATTTTATTTTATCCTTTTTTATATTTTAAATATATTTCTCCTTCCATTATTTTTTCTTTTATTTTTTTCTGTTTTTTCCCTTTTCTGTTTTTTTTTTTTAAATTGTTTTTCCTTGATTTTTCCTCCTTTTTATTAGTGAAGCATTAACCAATATATTATTTTTGAAATTTTATTTTATAAATTTTTCAAGTGGGGTATAAGAATACACAAAATATAATGACTAAAAGATAAGTATCTCACATGCAACAAATTTTCTATACATAATTGATTATTCAAGTTCTGAATGTGTAAAAGATATAACATTCATTATAATTGAACCAATACAACTATTTCTAAAAAGCAAAAATAGAACTGTGGGTAAGGAAAATAAAGTCATAATTTCAATTCTAAAATAGAATCAATTTTATCAATATATTTCAAGTACCAAAAATATAATCTTAACATTTTTAAGATTTTAAGTAGCCTAATGTGTTTGTAAAATGCAAAATAATTAATTCCTTAAAACTTCAAATTGAAGAACCTATATATATATATATATATATATATATATATATATATATATATATAGGAATTGTGTTAGTTTTGCTTCTCTTCAAATAGAACATATAATTTAATTAAATAATGTGTCAGTAAATGAAAGAAGAAGATAGGTATAGCTCAGATGGTAGAGCACTTGCTTAGCATGTAAGAAATACAAGAATTGATACCTAATATCTCCATTCTATTATGAGGTAGCATGTATTTAATTTTGTTGCTTTTCAGTTTACCTTTAGTTTCTAGAATTGTTTTAAATGTGCAGAGAAAGGTGGATGTTCTTTTGGTGCTTTAGTGCTGGTTTATGAGATGTTACTGGTTGTGAAAAGGGTGTTGAAGATAAGGAAAGTCAATGTAAAGATATTAAAGGTGGAGGGGATGGTAAGAAGAAGGAAGCTTATGATTAAAAGATTGTTGAAGCTATTGGTGGTGGTGATGAGTTAAATGATTCTATTAGGGTATGTTCTATTTTATTACTTGTGTATCTTTTTTGTTTCTGATACTTTGTTTTGTATTTTTATTTTAAGTGTGATAAGAAAATATACTTCAGTGAAGTTATTTTATTAGAAACGTAACATATACAGAAAATATACTCAAAGTATACAAAAAGTAAATCAAAAGTACACAAAAAATATTTTGAATTTCATGTCTTTGGAATTTATATTATAGTAATGATGATCAAAACCGCTAACATAACAGACATGAGACTACCTATAATAAAACAATTAATAATAATGATGATAATTTATTTAATCAAAGACTAGGAAAAATGTAATAAGATTGCTAAGAGATTGTTTCATATATGGAAAATAAGCTAAAAGTAAACAAAAAATAAATAAATAATATTCTAGGTTTCATGCTTTCAAAATTTGTATTCCAATCACTTTACAAATTTTAAAAATGAAATTGTCACTTCATTTTCTATTGTATCAAATACCTTGAAATTATGCATATATATTTTTGTCAACTTGGAATACTATTTGTTTATTCTAGATTTTTGATACAATAATTTAGAATACTCTCTGTTTATTTTCTGTTTATTTTATGTTTCGGATACAATAATTATATATATATTTTTGTCAATTTAGAATATTTTTCATATAATAGGAAGACAAAATGATTAATCATTTGCCTTAAATAATAGAGAAAGAATAGAGAATCAATTTTCCATAACTGCCCAGTAACATCCTTGACACAAAACATATATAATTTTTGATATGTTGATGTTCTAATATTTTCCATTCATTTTATATTTCTAATACAATAATTTGGAATACTTTTTGTTTATATATATATTCAATTTAGAATACTTTTTGTATTATAATAATAATATTTAAGGGCAAATTCAAACCAAATGTTTCTCAAATTAATCTTACAAGTAATTACATTTGATAGTTAGCATTCCATGAAAGATAAAAACAAATAACTCAATTCCCTAAATTAGTCAAAAATTGGTCAGGTTAAAAGAACAAATGTGAAAAAAAAAAAAAGCTTATGAAAGCAAATGCCATCATTCATCCACATCCCATAAATTCAACTTGAAAATTAGAACACATGCAAATAATTACAAGATATAGGAGACGTAATGCATGATAATTAAAACATGTAATACACTTCCAAAACAATAATCCATAGATATGTGGAGAATAATTATAAAATGTACCACAACTTCAAATAATTATCCAAAACCAAAAACACAAAAGGCAAAAAGCAACAATAAAATTAAACTCAGTAGTCAATACCACACATTCCATTAATGTCTTGAAAAAGCTGTAATTTTTCGTTAATGAACTTACATTTTGATCGTAGCCAGATTGCCCACCGCATGTTTGCTGCCGGTAGGCACTACTGCCTCGAGATGCATAATTCTTTTTAAACCACAAACTAAATGAAAAAACAATAACCAAACCTGCAATTTAGTAATGAACCAGACATGGAATCAATTTTACTATGGCTATGAGCAAAAAGATTTTGCCTTTGGAATCAGATGATTTGAAATTGACATCAAAATAAAAAAGATGTTAAAAGTTGTACTAGTCAAAATCTAGGAGAGCATGTGTTTCTATTGGAAGGTCAAATTTGGCCAATGTATAAAAAAGTTCAAAGACTGCCAGTTTTGGTGCACATATTAACGGCAGAACTGTTTGTCTTCAAAATCTACAAATTCTTCTAGCTCCTTCCAAAATGTTCGGTATATTTGCTGCAGGCAATAATTTTGTAATAAACTTGTATCCTCCGCAACCATAAGACAGAATGTTGGTACTCTTCCTAGTCGTTGTTCCCAGGTCACATTCAAGAGTGCTTTACCTATTATTCCTAGAGGTAAGATCTCAAATAATCTTAGACAGTAGTCATTCACCCATTTCATCACTTCCTTCGAGATCATTAAGTCCACATTACTTTGAGAAACCATTGCCATAACTAGACGTAAAGACTCAAATTTTACATTAGGATCAGCATCACTTAGAGATTCAATCATAACCTCCTTATTCTCTAACACTACCCACAGATGCCAGGTGCTATGATTGCCAGTGCATGCAAACCAAGGTACTTAAGATTCTGATCATCATCCACTAAAAACTCATGAATTTTAGCAACCACAAACTTTACTGCAGATTCGTAGTCAACAAAACTAGTCACTAGAGTCCTAATGCACTCAAACATTAATGATTTAGCCCCAGTTCTCCTCCTATGATCACAAATTGGTTCGACAACCCTCTTAGCTAATCTAGGCTCTAAAAGAGAGAACTTTGCAAAAATCTTTACTACTTTAATCAAAACCCAATTATTCCTTAAATTAACCAAAATCTTATAAAACTCAGTTGCTAAAGGAAGATATGATTTAGGTTCATGCGATCTTATAAAACTCAGGTGCATGAGATTGTTATCTTAGAAATCATGTACTCTGCCATCTTTCGTCTTTAAAAGGTTGACTGGGGAAGAAGTAGAAGGAGGAGGTGGCAGGGCATAAAGATAAGGTGACGTTGTCTCGACCGAGAGGGAAAGGAGAGTCCTATGGAGAGAAAGGATAGCAATGCGATGGTGGAAGGAGAAGAGGGTAGGAAGGCGAGAGAGGATTTCAGCTGAGGGAGAACGATTTGGACAGAGGGAAATTGGGCATGTAGTGTAAGGTGCAATTGTGTAAATAAAGTTATACAGGGTGACACATGTGTAATTAATGTCGACTTATCATTTAATATGAACCCTAAAAGGGATTAAAAGTGCAAGCATGGAGTTGAATATGAATAATTCAAGCTAATTAACTTAATTTCCTATTTTGAAATTAATTAGCTTGATATGGATGAATTTTGAATTATTTTCTCATTTTGGAGTCAATAAAAAAATTTAAGAAGATTCAAGGATATTTCAAGTCAAAGTTAATAAATCAACAAGTCAAAATCAAAGTCAAAGTCAAGGATCAATGGTCAATATGTGACATAACATGTAACATATCATACTTCAATGCTTAGTTTTCATTTTACTTAGTTGTCATGAATTGTAATGAGTTGTCAACTTTGACTTTTTAAAGATGAGTTGTCATTAATTGTCCTATTTTTAAGGAAATCTCCTTAATTAAGGATTTTTCTATATAGGTATCTTTGGAAATAAGGAATAAAATATTTTCCTTCGAGGATTAGGTTGTTTACATACCTATATAAGGGCTAACTGTATGACAAACGAATTTAAGCATTGAAATATTAAAAGTGAGGTTTTTCCTTAAACTTTGTTCTTTTGAAACTTTGCAAGTTTACTTGAATTGTTTCACTTATACCTTTCATTACAATTGCTAGGTTAGATTAGACTTAAAATTGTGTGATTGTTCATCTTTTAATACCTAAGTATCTTGCTTCAATTTAATAAGCAAGAGGTTTAGCTCCATCAACACAACCTATCCTTAATGATCCTTGGGCTAGAATTCAAAGTTGGATACGCGTTCTATCTCTGTTATAGGTAAGGTTCATATTATCATCCTCCACACTACTTGACTCACCATTTATCTGTGCCATCAATTGCTCGTTTTCCTTCAACAACATCCATTCATCATACTTTAATTCATTCAGCATATTCTTCATTTTATTACTCATATCTTCATTATAACATTGAAAAAAGCTATATTAATTAACCTGTCATTTTTTTTACTGAGATTAAAATCATAAAAAGCAGCCATCTTTAACTATAAAATTAATTTAACTATAATGTGATGTTAATTTCTTTTTTTCAGGAGTTATATTATGTGATATAATGAATGTTCTCATTTTTGCCCTAATGAATGAGTAAAATTGAATCTAAAATTTTTGTTCAAATATTGCATATTCTTCTTTATCATACTGTATAAGTATTTGAATGGAAAGACAAAATATAATGAAAACTAAACAATCAGAGCTATAAGATCACTATTCTAGTTATGTTTTCTCTTTCATGATTTTACTTATAAGTCCAGTGTCCCCTTGTACGTATGGAATTTAGGTGGCTCAATAACTTGCGTTGCAACCCAAACCTTGTAACTATCATAAATCATTACATCAACATCAAACTTCATATTCTACTAAAGAGTTCTTTGAAAAGCAAGTTTAAGTTGATTTTGGCTCTTCAATTAGTTCACTCACTCCTTTGCATCTTCAATGCCTAATATTATAACTAATGGGATTGAATAAACAACATCAGTTCTAGAAAGGTGTTGATAAAATCCAATTAGAATAAAGGGAGTATGATTAGCTCTATTCCTCAAAGATTACTGATGACCCTAGTGTAACCATCTCCGTGATGGAAAATTATTAGAAATTGGGGGGTAAAATGTAGCTCTAGGGGTAAATTGTAGAATAGTAAGTCTGTATTCAAAGTGCGAAGATGGAAAACTGAAGTATAAGAGTTCTAGGGCAGAAAGAAGTAAACTATAAGCAACAACCAATAATCCATCAATACAACACCACATGGTCATCTGTCCGACAAGCTATAGTAGAAGCTCTAACATCATAAGTACCAACATCAGAGTGTTCAAAACTTAAACCTACAAGATGTTGATGAAGCACCTCGTCTTCACACTCTAAGATCGACAACATATCTTTGCTCTAAATATATCACCTATTAGGATCATGCATATTATACATAGCATGCATACACTTACATACATCTGTTACAAAATACTTGCTTTGCATAATAAAAGTCTTTGGGCCAAGTAAAGGTTGTACAAATACTTAGCTACTAACATTCAAAATTAATGTTATAAAGTGTAGGAAAATAGTTAGAGTGTTCATATATGAAGAATCTGAAGGAGTGAAAATAAGAGGAGAGATACTATTAAAGTGAACTTGATGCTTAACAAGACTCTGGACCACAAAAGCCCAATAAATTATGGGCTCATCCAATGAGGAGATATTATTGACAATAGTACTTATAAAAGCTTTATCTTAGCAACCTCAAGAGACTGGATAGGATGCTCAAGCTCCTCAAACTCATAATCTATTCCCATAACCTTATCTGGAGAATTATCTAGAACAATATTTGGAGTCTTAATAAAAGGAAAAGCAAAAGACAGTCTGTAAAAGCAAAAGACAGTCAATAACATGAGGAGTAATAAAAGATAAGCTTACCTCATATGGGTTAATGGAAATTTGTTTGAAGAGATACTTTAGAATGCACCTTTAATAACTATGAGAATGCTCAAGCAAAAGATAAGGCATTGAATCCCTAGAGAGCCTCTCTCAACTCCTAACCATTTAGAGCAAAACTCCATAATGTCAAGACTAGTATAGGGTGTGGAATGGAGTGATGAGAAGGTGTAACATGCTACTGATATACACGCTTAACCCTTAAAGGGGAAGAATGCACTCAAAACTTAAGATGAATGCACTCAGAAACTCCTCTCATTATAAGATGAAACCTCTAACTTCTAAACCTTTTTGTAGAGATATCGAGAGGAGGAATGAGACCCTTTTATCATGGCATCAATGGGAATGACATGAAGACAAATTCAACACTATACCATAACCTCAATGATGGAGTATCATGACCTTTGTGATAAGAGACATCATCATGAAAATCAAAAGGAAGTGTAAAAGAACAATGTTGCATTCTAATAAAATTTTTTCACTTGCAAATAGATAAAAAAAACTTGCTAAACACTCATCAAAATAATCAAGGGAAGTAATAAAACTATATTTCTTTAGATTCTGTAATAAAGTACAATCTCAATAATAAAATCCACAAATTGAAAGTAAATTCATCCACTTCACAAGATCATGTTCGAAAACTTATCTCATAAATTTTGATCTTAATGACTCTTTTTTATTAGCCATGCAGAATTCAGATGTTCAGTTAATAGTTTTGCACTGAGAGTTTATAAACTCTAATCAATCTAATACTTGCTTTGCACCCAAATAAAGGGAAGAATATGCAAAAAAAATCTGTGGACTTGTAGCATAAATTGCTTGAATTTTAGAGTATTATTTCAGTTTTTTGAATAATAGATGTGTATAAAATCTACTCCAATGCTCAGAAATGAGTATGAGTACAAAATCCCTTGATGGTATCCATACTGAGTAATACGAGAAAAGTATGGGAATACTAAGAGGAGAATCAAAATAAGAGTAAGCATAATCTATCAAATGCTCAGAAAAGAGTAAGAGTATCAACGTGAAACCTCTGGCAGTATCCACACTAAGTAATATGATGAGGCGGGGGAATACTAAAAGAGGACCATGCCAAAAACTGCTCTATTTACTCCAATGCTTTGTAAGAGTATAAGTATCCAAAGGACCTTTCCAATGGTATCCATACTGAGTAATATCAGAAAGGCAAGGAAATACTTGGATAAGGAAGAGAAGCATATTAATAACTCAAAGATTGTTTTGATACTCAAAATTCAATCTTTTTTTGCTCAATTTTCATAAGTTTTTTTAGCAAATTCTCCCTAAAAATAGTGTGGAAGTAAGCTCTTCATTTGGTAGAAAACTCATTATCACCATTGTAGCCCTCCTTCACTCATAGCCCCCCCTGATTCAGCATAGTCAACTTTGACTAGGACGGTTACATGCACTTTAAATGCTTGGAATAACCACTCCACACGACTTAAAACCTATTTTAAAACCCTCTAACAACCATATTACATAGAATAAAGCATCTTTGAACACTTTACAACATCAAGGCCAAATACATTACCCAAATGGATATTAAATGGTTGCTTAATATGGGTTTGTGGGTATTTATATAGTTAATGGTTGTAATGGTAGGTTAGTGGGTCAAATAATCATGTATAATTGAGTTTAAAATTGTTGTGTAAGATTGATTTTAATTTCTATATAAACAAGACCTCATTTCCATTGTAATATAGCTATAGTAAGAGTTATTTTTTGTAAAATTATGGAATTATGATTAAATAAAAGGGAATTTTGATTTTTCTCTTCTTTTTTTGTTTAGCCATTATTCTTATCAAACATGTAAGTTTATGGCAAAATACATTAGTAATGTGTTGGTTTATCAATCTATATTTTGAAATGATAGAATGTGGCATCTATAAATCTTTCTTGCTTATCTTTGCTATTGATTCAAGGGGTCAAGGTTTCCATGATAGCCTTGGTTATTTAAACTAGAAAATGTAAGACAATTGACTAATGTCTTAAATTGGAACGTGGTTTGAACTTTTCTTAAAAGCGTGGGTTGGGGTTCAAGTGAACGAATGTTGAATTTGCATCTCATTTGTATCATAGCTCATTAGCTATGGGGCTTATGGTTGCTTCCTTTCTCCATTCCATATTATTTGGTATTAAAACTTGCCTTAAATTAAGTTTTGCTCATTTCAATTCTATGTATCCTTTTGTCTTCTGTTTTTTAATTTTATTTTTTTTGTCCTTTTCATATTATAAATTTTATTCTTCTTATGTTTTGGTTTAGTCTTTGATCTTATTTCACATCATCTTAATTAAAAAAAAGAAAAAAATTTAGCTATGTTTTCTTTTTGGGAGTTGATTATATAAAGGTTTTAATTAAATATTTGTAACAAAGGGTCTTAGGTTTCAAATACCTATGGTTCGAGTTGGTCTTGACACTAAATTCTTTGTTATGATTTTGTGATCTCTTCATATAAACTTCTTTGTCATATTATTCTTTATGTTCTATCTTTTATGAACTTGTGTTCCATTTTTACAAAGTTCTTGTTTTTGAGTTATCCATTGATTTAAAAAATAATTAAAAAAAATTTATTAATCTTTATTGTATTGAGTTGGTATCTTTTATTTCTTTACTTTTATGTTTTGAGTTTCATCAAAAGGTGGACAAAGATTTGAGGACGAATCTTTTTAAATAAAGGGGGTATGATATAATTCCAAGAGCTAACAATATTTAATTTTTATCCAATTCAATGAGTGAACTAATGTGGCCAAAATAATCATGTTTAGCACTTTAAAATAAGTAAAATTTGAGGCCAAAAAGTCTATCATGATCGCAGCCTTATATACGATCGCATGAAGCTTGAAATGAACAACCAAAAAATAAAAAAAACTCTCTATCACAACTGCAACCCTCTTTCAGTCACAACCTCCACTCACTATCACAATCGCAACCCTTCTTTAGTCGTAGCCCCCACTAATTTAGCATAGTCAACTTTGACTAGGACGGTTACATGCACTCTCAATGCTTGGAATAACCACTCCACACAACTTAAAACTTGTTTTAAAGCCTTCCAATAGTAATATTACATAGCATAAAGCATCTTTGAGCACTATACAATATCAAGATCAAATATATTACCCAAATGGATGTTAAATGGCTGTTTAATGCGTATTAGTGGGCATTTATATAATTAATAGCTATAATGGTAGGTTAGTGGGTCAAATAATCATGTGTAATTGAGTTTAGAATTATTGTGTAAGATTGGTCTTGATTTCTATATAAACAAGACCTCGTTTCCATTATAATAGAGCTAGAGCTAGATTTTTATTTTGTAAAATCTTAGAATCATGATTAAATAAAAGGGAATTGTGGGTTTTCTCTTTTTTTATTGTTTAACCATTGTTCTTATCAAACATGTGAGTTTGTAGGAACTAGGTTAACAATGTGTAGATTTATCAATCTATAATTTCAAATGATAGATTGTGGCATCTATAATTCTTTCTTGCTTATCTTTGTTATTGATTCAAGGGGTCAAGGTTTTCATGATAGCCTTGGTTAATTGGACTAGTGAATGTAAAATGAATTACTAATGTCTAAAATTGGAACTTGGTTTGAACTTTCCTTGAGAGCATAGGTTTAAGTGAACAAGTGTTGAATTTGCATCTCATTTATATCATAGCTCATTAACTATGGGGCTTATGGCTGTTTCCCTTCTCCATTTTATATTACCCCTTCTTCCTCATCCACACACAACCTAACTGAACCTAAACCTTAAACTCCACAATGCAATCATGCAATGATCTTGTGTCCTTCTACCATGGTTAACCATAGAAAATATGCCCTTATAGCCAATTGCGCTTTATAAATCGAGCCTATAAGTTACAAGCCAGTCGACATCAACAATGGCATGATGCTATGTTTAGTGAAATTCAAGCCTTGCTTTATACCAACACATGGGATCTTGTTCCTAAACCCTCGAATAAAAATCTTATTGGCAACCATTGGGTGTACAAGATTAAAAGGCAGTTAATGTTTTTATCAAACATTACAATGCTTGTTTGCTAGCCAAGGGGCACACATAGGAACATGGAGTGGATTATACAAAAACCTTTAGTTTAGTGATCAAACCTATAACAATTTGGGTTATTCTTTTAGTTGCAATATCCATAAATTGGGCACTTTAACAACTTCATGTGAGCAAAGCCTTCCTTCACAGTGAAATTATAGAGGATGTTTATATGGTCCAACCATAGGGATTTATTGATAAATGGTATCCAGACTATGTTTGCAAGCTTCAGAAATCATTATTTTGGCTTAAACATGCTTTATGTCCATGGTATCACAGGTTAAGTAGTTTTCTTCTTAGCATTAATTTTAGGAGCTCCACTGCCAATTCATCTTTATTTATCCATCACCATGATAATATTGCTTATTTTCTACTAACTTATGTTGATGGCATCATCTTAATAATTAGTCACACTTCTTTTTTTACTAATGTTAAACATAAGCTCTCAACAGCCTTTTCTCTCTGTGATCTTGGTGACTTGAACTACTTTTTAGGCATTCAAGTGTTTCACAACTCTATTGGATTTTTGTTAACATAGGGAAAATATGTTACTAGTCTTTTATAAACAATGGGCATGTCTACTTGTAAGCCACTTTCCACTCCTATGGTCATTGGCGTTCCACTTTCTAAAGTTGACTCCGAGCTTTTATCCCTTTCAGAGTCCACCAAATTTAAACAGTGTTATGGTTCATTATAATATATCACCTTTACTAAACTAGACTTTACATTTTCAATGAATAAACTAACATAATTCATGCACTCACCCACGTAATAACATCTTCAAGCATTTAAAAGGGTTCTTCGATATTTACAAGGCACTAAAAGTCTTAGTCTCTTGCTCAAACCCACTTTTAGCAATGATTTGCTAGCCTTTGACTATAATGACTAAGTTGGTAATGTGGATGATAAAAAATCCATTAGTGGATATCTTATTGTCACAACCCAAAACAGGGGGCCATGACTGGCACTAGGGAATATGAATTCTTTCGAATCCGGAACCCGTAGCAAGCCTTAAAAAAATAAAATAAAAGCATGCAATAATAATAAAATAAATAAAATATCTTTCAGCAGAAATTAAAATCTCATAAGTAACAATATAACTCATCCACTGATTTAATAACATAATTCCATCTCATTTATATATAAAATCTTTCAATATAATTTTCTCGTTTCAAACTTTTAAAATGTAAATCTCAAACATATATAATACATACAACCCACAAAAACAACTACTACAGTGTCTAGAATACAAAATAAACTCAGGTAAGCAGTTTACACAATAAGGCTGGAGCGAAAGAAATCTGGCATCAAGGTTTGCTACTGAGGTCTGAGGACGAAGACTCTCCTAAAAAATGAATCAACAGAGGGGAGTAAGAGCTCACTGAGTGAATTGTTATAATATATATACATGCATAACAAAGTGACAAATGCACGCATTCAATAGTATATATAATAAATATGTATATAGGCAAATACACAAAGATGCAGCAAAAATCATTTTATACAATACTGAAAATAATATTCGTTTATAAAGGATCAAATAGAACCCTAAATGATCGCAACCTCAAACAGTGTTAGACAACACTCTAGCCATACACGCTCACTTATTCCAAATAAGTTCACTTGTTCCATTTTGATAGTAGACTGACCCTGAGACACTAAGTCAACTAAGCTCCAGCAGTCTGATTGTCAGTGTGATTGGCCCCGAGACACTTGGTCAACCGAGCTCCAGCAATCACACTCTCAAATCACATCACACATCAATCAAATCAACCTAATCAATATCCACAAATAGGTTAGTAATTTAACCTATAGTCTATCATCATACTGATACGTACTCAGTCATAGTGCTGCCCACTAGGTAGCACGTCCTATTGATATCCTTCATTTAAAAATAAACCCATACATTCATAAAATAAATGATGCATGACATTAATTAAAATAACAACATAAACCATATATATACTAGAAATATACCAAAAATAAACCAAGTATATTTTGAATATATATATATCAAATAAATTCAATTTAATTATAAAATAAACCAGAAATAAACCATATATATTTTTAAAAACATTTTAGGTATAAATCAAGAACAATACATGCATTTAATTTGAAATATACCAAAAATATATTAAAATATACTTAAGCATTTATTAAATTATTGATGCATTATTCATACAATTAAATCATACATTTCTAAAAACATGCATCATAATACATGTATATGTAAAATAACAACTCATAGTTGTGCGCTCCTCGAGATGGGTCCGACGGGCCTAGTCCACTAGGCCTCGGTCTCGGCGCAACTAAACAAATAAATGACAACACGAAATTAGAATAAATCTAACGAAATTCCTAGAGACTCGATCTAAAATACCGGACACATATTAGGAATAGGAATTTGACTGAATGTCACGTTTTATGAGAATTCTACCAAAAATTCAGCAGAACATTTCCTATAAAACGGACATCTCTCTACTCAGAAAGTAGAGTTGGTCCTGCAAGAAAACATATTTCAAGTATATATAGTCACACAACCCTTCGGTCGGACTCCCAAACTACGATTCTACCGACCAAGGTTCACAATTCATGAGATATACACAGAATACATGAAAATTCTAAAAATACCGAAAATACCCTTTATATCAACATATAGCAATTTAGGTATTTAAACACTAAAAATAATTATTTTACCGATAATTACATAAAAACCCCAATTTTAATAAAATATTATTAAAAATCCATAATTCTCGATAAATTCATAAATATTAACCGAAATTCATTTTATAAATCCAAATTACATAATTAGCCTAAAAACATATTAAAACTCATTTATTTACAAAAATAGTTTATTATACATAATTTGAAAATAATTTTCGAAGAATAGTTTTAATTAGTTAAAAATAGTAAATAATTTATAAAAATTATTTTTATACCTCAAATAATTATTAAAACCAATTTAACTTAATATTCAATTAATATTACCATCAAACTACCAAAATACCCCAAATATATATAAATTCACATAATATACAATAATTATCCAAAAATTCACTAAAATTTATAAAATTGCTCAAAAATTAATTTATCAACATATAATTCAAGAAAATCAATAATTATACTCAATTAACCCATTAATTTTAATAAAATACTCATTTAACCTAATTTTCCAAAATTCACCTAAACTAAATAAAATTATAATAATTACACAAAAATCACAAAAATTAAAAATTAAATTCTAAAATTAATTTTAACCTCTATAAACACCAAAAATCACAATTTCACAATTTATTTAATTAATTTACGAAAATTAGAAAATATTAATAAAATAATCAAAAATTCACAAAAATTAAAATAAATTCCAAAAATTCTACAAAAATTCTAGAATGTAGATTGAGCTACTAGGAGCAATTTTTGTAAAGGAAGTAAGCTTGAATCATCAAAATTGGAGTTTCTAAAAATTAAAGAAACAAAAAATGGCCGAATTGGAAAAATTGCTCACCATCAAAATCTAGACCAAAACAAGTGAAACCAAGCTTATAAATCCACTCATCAGAGCTCAAGGAAGAGAATGAGACTGACGGTGTCCAATTTGATGGCTGGAATCACGGTGAACGGCGATGAAGTCAAATTTCAGCTTCTCGGCCAAAATCAAGCCAAACGACGCTGGAGAAGAAGATGGCAGGTGGCGGAGTAGGCTGGAAATAGTGGTGGCATGCCAGGAAGTGTATTGACGGTGAGGGAACAGGATTTGCAGTGGTGAGGTAGGGGGTAAGGGCAGTTTCTGTAATTTTGATAACTTTTATAATAAACCCTAAAAATGCTATATATATATATATATATATATATATATATATATATATATGTGTGTGTGTGTGTGTGTGTGTGTGTGTGTGTGTGTGTGTGTATTAATATGAAAATATAATCATGCATGGAATCATGCAATTTAATAAAATAGACTAACGTAAATAAATAAATGTTTATTTAGGTTTTATTTTTTCAAAAATGAAATTCTCGGGAAAATTTTATGTAAGAAACTTAAAATAATTAAAAATAACTTTAATAATTATCAAACTAATTAAATAGTCAAATAAATTTATTAAAATTATTAACACTGCATATCCTGATGCAGTTTAAAAATATTTAAATATTGGGTTATTACACTTATTTAAATGGGCTAAAATTTGATCGGATTGTATTCCAAGAAGTAGCAAATGGAAGCTAGATCTTCCACAGAGTCTAAGTTTAAGGTTGTTGCCAATGCAAGCATCGAACTCCACTAGCTTACGCATCTTTATGAACTCAATATTTCCCTCCTTCATTCTCCTCACATTTGGAGTGACAACATTGGTGCGGTATTCATCTCAACCAATGCAGCATTCATAGCTCCAACATGCCATGTAGAAATTAACTTTCACTTCATCAGAGAGCAGGTCATTGCTTAGTGTTTTCCAAAGATTAGCTTGCAGACATGATGACAAAGCCATTGTCCAAGTCTTTCTTTCATCATATTATTGATAAGTTTTAGCTTTGATCATTAAAGCCATCAAATTTTTAGGGGTATTAATGATAAGATAGTTCATTCAAATATAATAAATTGTTATTCAGTCATATTTTTTTGTATAATATTTATCATTGTAGTTATCAGTTTAATTGTACATTTATATATTTTAAACATCAACACATA
The DNA here is from genome assembly GCA_947683625.1 of Mallotus nudiflorus. NCBI lineage: Eukaryota > Viridiplantae > Streptophyta > Magnoliopsida > Malpighiales > Euphorbiaceae > Mallotus > Mallotus nudiflorus. The sequence continues at coordinate 1,494,047 of CANTUR010000184.1, forward strand.
ATATATAACTTTCTCTTACAATTACAATATGAACTATTACTTAAATAATGTAGGTTCATTGACCTTCAATTGCAGGTTCATTAGTGGATGATAATTACTAGATCTAGCCTTTGACTATAATGACTAAGTTGGTAATGCGGATGATAAAAAATCCATTAGTGGATATCTTATTTAAATGGGCCAAAATTTGATCGGATTACATTCCAAGAAGCAGCAAACAGTAGTTAGATCTTCCATAGAGTCTAAGTTTAAGGTCATTGCCAATGCAAGCATCGAACTCCACTAGCTTACTCATCTTTTTTGTGAACTCAATATTTCCCTCCTTCATTCTCCTCACATTTAGTGTGACAACATGGGTGTGGTATTTATCTCAACCAATGTAGCATTCATAGCTCCAACATGCCATTTAGAAATTAACTTTCACTTTGTCAAAGAGCAGGTTATTACCAAACAACTAATAGTTGGTTCGATGTTTTCCAAAGATCAGCTTGTAGACATTATGACAAACCCATTGGCCAAGTCTTTCTTTCACCATATTCTTGATAAGCTTCAACTTTAATCATTAAAGCCATCAACTTTTTAAGGGTATTAATGATAAGATAGTTCATTCAAATATAATAAATTGTTACTCAATTATGTTTTTTTGTATAATATTTATCATTGTAGTTATCATTTTATTTGTACATTTATATATTTCAAACATCAATACATAATATATAACTTTCTCTTGCAATTACATTATGAACTATTACTTAAATAATGTAGGTTCATTGACCTTCAATTGCAGGTTCATTAATGGATGATAATGACTAGATTTAGCCTTTGACTATAATGACTAAGTTGGTAATGTGGATGATAAAAAATCCATTAGTGGATATCTTATTTAAATGGGCCAAAATTTGATTAGACTGCATTCCAAGAAGCAGCAAACGGTAGCTAGATCTTCTATAGAGTCTAAGTTTAAGGTCGTTGCCAATGCAAGCATTGAACTCCACTAGCTTACTCATTTTTTTTATGAACTCAACATTTCCCTCCTTCATTCTCGTCACATTTGGTATGACAACATAGGTGCGGTATTCATCTCAACCAATGCAGCATTCATAACTCCAACATGCCATGTAGAAATTAACTTCCACTTCATCAAAGAGCAGATCATTGCCAAACAACTAACAGTTGGTTCAATGTTTTCCAAAGATAAACTTGCAAACATTATGACAAAGCCATTGTCCAAGTCTTTTTTTCACCATATTCTTGATAAGCTTCAACTTTGATCATTAAAGCCATAAACTTTTTAGGGGTATTAATGATAAGATAGTTCATTCAAATATAATAAATTGTTATTCAATTATGTTTTTTTGTATAATATTTATCATTATAGTTATCTATTCAGTTGTACATTTATATATTTCAAACATCAATACATAATAAATAACTTTCTCTTGCAATTACATTATGAACTATTATTTAAATAATGTAGGTTTATTGACCTTTAATTGCAGGTTCATTAGTGGATGATAATGACTAGATCTAGCCTTTGACAATAATGACTAAGTTAGTAATGTGGATCATAAAAAATCAATTAGTGGATATTTAGTAATGTGGATCATAAAAAATCAATTAGTGGATATCTTATTTAAATGGGCCAAAATTTAATTGGATTGCATTCCAAGAAGCAACAAACGGTAGCTAGATCTTCCACAAAGTATAAGTTTAAGGTCGTTGCCAATACAAGCATCGAACTCCACTAGCTTTCTCATCTTTTTTGTGAACTCAATATTTCCCTCATTCATTCTTCTTATATTTGGTGTGACAACATGGGTGTGGTATTCATTTTAACCAATGCAAGATTCATAGCTCCAACATGCCATATAGAAATTAACTTTCACTTCATCAAAGAGCAGGTCATTGCCAAACAACTAACATTTGGTTCAATGTTTTCCAAAGATTAGCTTACAGACATTATGACAAAGCCATTGTCCAAATCTTTCTTTCATCATATTTTTGATCATTAAAGCCATCAACGTTTTAGGGGTATTAATGATAAAATAGTTCATTCAAATATAATAAATTGTTATTCAATTATGTTTTTTTGTATAATATTTATCATTGTAGTTATCAGTTCAGTTGTACATTTATATATTTCAAACATCAATACATAATATATAACTTTCTCTTGCAATTACATTATGAACTATTACTTAAATAATGTAAGTTCATTGACCTTCAATTGCAGGTTCATTGATCTTCACCTAGAGGTTTATTAATCTTTGAACTTACAGGTTCATTAATCTTTACTTGCAGGTTCATTAATATTTTGCCTCAAGATTCAGACTATGAGAATTGAACTCATTTATGGAGAAGCAATCATCTAATCAAGATTTGAGTATACGTCATAAAATAGATTTAATTAAAATCGAAAAGTCCACCTCCATCATATTATGAAAACTAGTTATGGCTAACCCAGGAAGCCATTGCTATTTCTTTTGCATTGTCTTCCTATTTGTAGAAAAAGAGTGCAATGATAGTCGTAAAGTGCATCAAAACAAGGAATCAAGAGAAGCATATCAAGAACGGCTAGTGTTGACTTCATTGATAATGATCTCTAGGGTTTTAAAGGGTACACCATAAAGCCTTCACTTTTATTAGCTTAGAAATCAATTTAAACTTGTAAGAAAGAGTATCATAGCTTCATGGGATTCAATTTTCAAAGAAACTGTTGAGTAAATTTAAAGAGAATAAAATACAAATAAAAAAAGCTAGAGAAGAAAAACGAGGAGGACAACAAGTTTAAAAAACACGCAAGATTACAATTGTTTTAAAAACAATAGCTGAAATTTTGTTGTAATAAAAAAAACTACATTTTTTATACTTCCATGTGTTATGGACCCCTGGTTTATATTACTATATGGACAGGGGTCTATGATATAATTTGTGGATAAATTATTTGAATGGTTACTAAATTTTAGTTAGTTTTTCAAAAATGTCACTTAACTTCAATTTGTGACATTTTGGTCACCAAACTTTGAATTTTGTTTCAAATGTAGTCTTTTTTTAAGATTTTATGCTGTAAAGTTATATAATATTACCACTTTAGTCCAAAAGATTATTTTCTTGCAAATAAATCCATAGGTTCTAAAGATAATAAATAAAATAAAAATATATATTTTTGTTTTCTCCATGCCTTCCATTGTAGAGAATCTTGTCTATTATTTTTGTTTATTTGACAGGTCTAATACTAGTAATAGTTTGAGAGTATTAATACCAGAATTATTCGACGCAGTACAAGAACAAGTTAGTATTCACCAAGAATATTATAATAAATATTGTGACTATGTTGAAAACAATATAAAGTTGTGTATTATTAATATTAATATTATATTTGTAGCTCTTTTGTTTGTTTTAGATTAAAATAATTGCTAAATAAATGAGAAATTAAACAGAGAGTTCAAATTCTAATAATCCATTAGAATTACAACAATTGAGCATTTTTTTTAAAAATTTAATACAAACTGCACAATAATTTTTTTTATTAATAAACAGTCATTTAAAATTCAAATTATAAACTAAACTTATAACAAATTATAAATATTTAATTTTTTTTTTGTAATATATGATAATGAATGTTAAATATTCTAGTGACAATAACCCAATCAATTCTGACCTTTTTTCTCCATGGTCAAAAAAATTTCTAAAAATTATTATATTTTGCATAAAAAAAAAACTTATTAAATTTTAATTTATTGTACATTTCATATTAATTTTTTCAAAAAAAAAAATGCTCAATTGTTGTAATGCTGATAAATTATTGGAATCTGAATATAATTAACCCTATAATTTGCCAATCAACGATTACCCCTATTAGTCTTTTGCTTCCCATCCTCCCTTGACATTCAAATTTTCTTTTATTGATTTCCAAGAATTATATATAACTGATGTACTTACATAATCGCTGAAAATTAATTAACATTAGCGTAAGTTTTACATAAGCTTTTTATTTTATGGTCTAAACGTGGGTTAAATGCATGCATAGTCACCTATTTTTTAGTTTGTTTCATTTAATTTGGATGTTAAATTTTAGTTTTTTTATCTTTCTGGTACCCAAACTTCAATTCAAATATTAACTACTAGATAATTAGTGGTAAAGTATTAACACGGTCATTAGTTAAAGAATATTCATTGAATATTTTTCGTGTTAGCTTCCACATTATATTTGATCTTAAATGGACATATAATTACCGAGCTTTATTTTTCTTTCAATTTAGATATTCAATTTCAATTGTTATTTTTTAATACCGCAATATTTATATAAATTAAAATTATAACTTAATCAATCCTAATTCTAGTAAATAAATTATTCTCATCATATTAATATTTAACTTTTAATATTTTAATTTACATACATTTTAGATATATTTGAATTAAATTACATGTAAATATTTTATTTAAATTAAAATTATGAATTAATTAGGCCTAGTTCTGATTAAAATTTTAATTTTATTTATTTATAAATTCATTAGACCTAATTCAATAAGTAAATTATTCTCATCATATTAATATTTAACGTTTTAATATTTTTAATATACATACAATGTACATATATTTTACATATATAAAATTTACAATATACAATTAAATTAATAAAACTAGAATTAGGTTGATGTCGTTAATCTCTATTTGTATATTATTTAAATTTAAATAACTTAGGCCTAATTATGTTTTAATTTTAATTTACATGTAATTTAATTAAAATATATCTAAATTGTATGCATATTAAAATTAAAAAGTTTAATATTAATATAATAAGAATAATTTACTTTGATAGAATTAGGATTGATTAATTTATAATTTTAATTTAATAAGATATTTTGGTATTGAAAGATACAAATTAAAATTGAGTATCTAAATTAAAACAAAATTAAAATTTAGTGACCATATATGCATTTAAAGTAGAAGATGACGTGAAAGCTGACATAGAAAATATTTGATGAATAACCTTCAACTAGTAATCACGTTAACACTTTACCATTATGTGATTGATGGTTGATATTTAAATTGAAATTTAAATAAAAAAAATACAAATTAATATTTTGTACCTAAAATGAGACAAACCGAAAGTTTGACAATCACTAATGCATTTAACCCGTCCAAACGTTTTAGTTTCTTGGGTGTTGAAAGACTGAAAATATGCTTCTATATTTTGTTTTCAATTTTTCTTTTCCATGACATTGAATAAAAAATAAATATGGGAATGCTTATTGAATAGCCACAAATAAGAAAACAGAAAATATCTTCAACATTGTTGTCTTAAAGTAGAAGAAAGAAGTTCAAAATAAGCCACCAAGAAGGTTGTTTTCAATACATAAACGGTGTTACTTATTAGGCTTCAAAAGAAAGAAAGAAAGAAAGGTTAAACAGTAAATTCTCAAATACAGTGCTTTTCCCTATTCTGTCAACAGTGGTTCCGTAACATCGTCCCATTTCTTCAAACGACTCTGTGCTTTCTCAACCTGATCAAAATTCAAAAGAAAAAAAAAAAAAAAAAACAACTTCCACTAAAATTAGTTGCCCCACATATGTCAGGATATTCATTTTTCATGAGATACGACAAAAGAATTTATTTTTTTTCCAGTTTGTGATTATGTTTAGTTTTGATTTTACTTAAAGGTTCCATCAATCGTATTAGAAGCTTCAATCAGTGATTTTTATACATCATTAGGCTTCCAGTCTTTTTACTTTTTTTTTTTTTTTGGTCAGCCGCTCATTTGAATTCCACATACTGCATTTGAACTCAAGAAAGAGGAAAAAAAAAAGTGAAAAAAATACACAGGCACCAAGGAAAATCATTTACTGTTTTAGTGTGTGAATGAAAGAATGTCAAAAAAAAAAAAATTCTACTATTCTTACGTGATTGATTCAAATGTATTCATATTTAATTATTTTTATGTTGACAAGTAGCAATTGTCTGCATAAATTATTCATTAACCTTTTTTTATTCTATAAGAATTCTTGTTATTTTTCAAACTTAATTACCTCTTTATTCCAGTCTGTTCGAAATGTAACCCACAACAGAATAAGAGTTTGAATAAAGGTGCCTCCTAACATTCCAGACCATATTCCCTATGCATGTTCAACAATGAAACTAGCAATTAGTATTCACCATTCACCATAAATAAAATCTGGGTTTTGGATTATGGAAGTAATTTGATGAAAATAGAGAGAGATTAATTAGTTGGATTGATATGTATATGTAAATATTACCTTTGCACCCAAGTCTAAAGTGAAACCAAGCACACAACCCAGCGGTATACCGATAAAATAATAACATCCTACATTAACATATGCCACGAAAGCTTGCCATCCGCATCCAACAGCCACCCCTTCAAAAAATAAAAAAATAAAAAACCTTTGTTGCAAATCAAAATGAAAGATAGAAAAAATATTAGCAAGAGATATCCACATCTAGAATTCAAAGACAGTAAGTACAACCTTGAATGTTTGTTGTGCCAATGAGACCAATTATTTTGTTGGTTGTGATAAATTATTTAAGGGACATGAGCCCCAGATGGAACAGGCTGAAAATTATAGCTCAATGATAATTTCAGAAGCTTAATTGTTCTGTTTTATTAATGGTTGAAGCAGACCATCGAAGAACTTTGTTGTATTAACATCACTATCATGTTAAGATATACATTGAAAGTCAAAATAGTGCTGAGTAGTTTTGTCTGCTTGTCCACTACTATTTTCTCGGAAGCAAAATCCGACTTGAACACAAGCTTCCCTTTCTTATCAGTTTAGATGGTTATGTGTTTCCATGATTATAATAGAAAATTATATATTAGAAAAAATCTCATCTACCAATTGAATATGTAATATTTATGTACTTCACATTCAATTACAGGGGTATGTGCAAAATTCGGATGACAAGCCTACTAATATATAATAGTGTTGCTATATTCTTGAAAAAGAAAAATTGAAAAAAAGATTTTTCAGTTTTGATCTACTTGATTTAGCTGGATTTTAATGATTGGAAATAAAAGTTGAAGGGATATCTTAATTACCTGATAAAACAGGTTGGACACCACTTAGTATGATAGACAGTGCAAGGTAAGGAGAGAGTTCTGCCACAGCCTCAGAAACTGTTGTCCCACTGGTGAAGATATAGCTCAAGTAATTGCGGAATATAAGCACAAGAATTGCGAAGATCAAAGCGATGACTAAGGAGCTTAAATTCACAATCACTACAGAAAATGATGCCGATTTGGGATGTGCAGCTCCTAGCTCATTACTTACCCTGACACTGTTTGACACTTTGGAAATTAATCCCTGTTTTTTTTTTTTTATGTATATTAAAAAAACAATGTCAAGACTTAAATGTTCACATCATAAAAAAGAATAACTAACCTTGCAGCTGCATTAAAACCCACTGAGATCATGAACACCCATCCAGCAATGGTCATGCTGCGTCACAAAATGAAGAAAAAAAAAAATAGAGTAGCATATAACGAGTCATTACAGTCAATCAGCAATATAATAGAAACGAACATGACCAAAATGATCCATTGAGCATATTGTTCCATCAGAATTAAGTGTGTAGAAATTGAGTAATTAATTAACAAAATGATTAAATGTTCACGGTCGCTAGTTTCGAAAGTTAATTTAATTATGTGAGCAAAACAACTTTGGCATTTGATGCCATGACCTATGAAAAGCTTTCCTGAAAAAGCTGAGGAGCCTATGCTATAAACTTGTCAGACAATTTTGTCATTTTCCATAATATGGGTCTGCCGGAACTGCAATGTTACACCCTAATGAATTAAAATGTTCTCATTTTTGGTAAGTGTCTGTTCTTGGAGAGCGGATTCCCATATTCCTAATTGTTTCTAGTGTATTAGTGACTTTAATCGAAATAAATTTATGTTTATATAGGATAATATATGCTGACTGGTAGTTAAATGTCCATTTTATGTCTTATCAGAATCCTTACCATAAGATATCGGCTAAACGTGTGGCTAGCTACCTACTTAAAATATATAGGCATGTACTGACCGTAGCGGTTGTATCAACTAAACTTTGCTTACCAGACAAGAAGGGTGCTTACCATATGGAGAGGGAGTCCAGGACAATTTCAGCATCTTTCAGCAATCCAGCAATCAAAACTATTATTTGATAGTACCAAGCCTCAAGGCAAAGCATTACAGCAGATGCAGTAGACAATTTCAAGAAATCCCATAAGCCTGAAAAGGCATTCCAAGTGAATCCAGTCCAAGTTCGCTTGCACCTTGGGCTGGTAACAATGTACACAAATTGTGCAACCACTATAATCCACCATGAAAAACTCAAAACAAGTGAAGCACCTAACAATCCCCAACCAAGCTTGTACAATGCAAGCCAAGTTAAAAATATGTGCACTACTAGCGCTCCCGCTGATATGTATGCACTGGGGAAAACTATGCTTTGAGCTTGTAAGAACTTCTGAATCGGAAAATTGACTGCATAGGCAAATATTTGGGGAATAAGCCCATAGACAAAAATTGCAGCATTAGATGCAATCGCTGTAGATTCTCCTAGTAAGAGCAAGATTTTTTTCGAGAAAGAGTATATGATCGTCAGCGGTATCCCTGTTGCCGTAAGAAGGACTGTTGATCTTTGAAGATATACTCCTAGCATCTCATACTTGTGTGCGCCATAGGCTTGGCCACACAGTGTCTCAACTGCACTACCCATTCCAAGCTGCAAGAAGTAATTAACAAACTCAATTGGATTTGAACAACCAAGGACCTGAAAACTTACACGCATAGACTGTAAAGCTAGTCGTAATATTTGTATTGGACGGAGATTTATGAGATTACCAGAAGGCCATAGGCGAAAACTTGGATTCCCGTATTGCCAAGAGAGGCAGCAGCAAGCTGAAGATTTCCAAGATGGCCGCAAAAGATCTGGGTAGACATGGAAACCACATTATTGATCAAGTAAACAAAAACAGCTGGCCCTGCTAGACGAAAGAGTATTTTTAGCTCTACTACGACAGCTTTTCGGAGTCTCTGAAAATATGACAAGTCAGTATCAGATAATATTTCTTCAAGTTCAGAGCTCACTGGCGGCACCGATGATTGTTTTGGTAGTAATTCAGGTTGATGTTCCTCATTTTCCAGGTTTTTTATTAAATTTTGATTATCAGCCATGATCTCTCTTTAGTGGTAGAAGAGCTAGCTGCTTGAATGATATGTTCCCAGACTTAAACAATGTATTATGTATGAAAGTCTTCCTACCATCTGTGTCAATATATTGGGTGTGGGTGTTGTTTCTTACACTACAACCGTTGGATGTTGAACAGATGTATCGTGACCTTTAACTATGATTAAAAAATAAGAAGAAGAAGAAAAAAGAAATTGATGCAAATGAATAATGTTCTTAGGGTACGATAGAATTTTTCTTCATCTTACGTTCCAGATTAATCTTTTTTTAATTTTACATTTTTTAATATTTTAACTCTCATGATGTGTGAACAAAAAAGTTTTTAAAATATTTTACTAATTAGTATTATACTTAGTTTCTACCGACAAATTCATTTTATTTTCATTTGAATTCTAGTAGAATTCATTTCCAAATTAATTTTATTAATAAAATATATTTGATTCAAATAAATAGTATATGGAATTCATTTCAAATGAATTTCATATTTGGTTATATTGTATTTTGTATAAATTTTCAATTTAAGTTTTTGTCAAAAATATCTTTTTAAATATAAAAATGTTTTTGAAAATAAAAATAATGAGTATTTGAGTCAATTAAAAGTATATATTTAAAATTTGTAAAATTTATTTGGAAATTTCAACCATTTTGATAAAATTTGATTTAGTATAATCAATTTTATAAATTTAAAAATTTGGAATTGCAAATGAGTTTCATATAAAATTCATTTAAACCAAACATATATAATTTGGATTTACAAATGAATTGTATAAAATTTTGTGGAATTCATTTATACCAAATACACTTTTAGACTTTACATGAAATTAGCCAACTACAACTTGGTATATAATTTATTTAATTATTTTTAAATACAAGTCCTTCATTATGCATATAATATCTATATAAATGAAATAAAAAAGTATTAAAATAAAAAATTATATATATATATATATATATATATATATATATAGTAAGAGTGCTAAATAAAATAAAATAATTCATATATATTAATTAAGTAATTTTATAATAAAATGAAAAATATATACTGATTAAATAGTTTTAAGAAATGGATTATTAAATTAACCATATTATGTTACTTTTTTTTTTTGTAATTTAAAAAAAAAAAACGAAAACTTGCTTTTTCTTCAAAGTACACAATTTTTGTTAAATTTGTCATAGTTTACTATTTTTATAATATATTTTTACATCTTATGACGAGATTAAGGCATTTGAGGATCCGCGTTTGAGTCCTACCATTCCTCATCCCATTGTATGTTAAGGATGCATTCTGAATGATCTCTCGATGGATGAGAAATCGGTTTTTAAAGATTTAAATTGCATTAGAGTTTAAATATAAAGAAGAGATGGAAGGTGCGAAAATTTTATTTAATCTCTACATTTGTAGAGTATAAATTCAATAATGATGTGGGCATTTTATCAGAGGTTTATGAACTTCAAGAATGTGTTTGATGACATGATGGGTTTGTTTTTTTAGACATATACAAATACACCTCACCTTGTGAATCTACAATTTAAACAACTCACTCAATTATTTGTAGATTTAATTGAAAAACAAATCAAATTTGTTGTATGGAGCTGTGATGGAAGTAAAGCAATTGGCCTTGATGACTTCATCTTCAGCTTCAACTTCTATAGGTAATTATGGTCCTTTATCTCCATTCATATAATTCTTTAATCAATAATTTTAATTGCTCAGGTTTTCTTCCTCAAAATCTTTGTTCCTCCATTCTTCTTAATAAAAAATCTAAGGTACTAGAGCTCCTAACCAACTTTAAACAATTAGTTTAATTTGTAGCTTACATAAAATTATTGCAAAGGGTATTTATCTTATATTAGTAAGTGTTATTAGGGAAGTCAATGGAAATTGACAATCAGTTATCTAGGTGAGATTTATTCTTGATAGTGTACTCACATTGTGTAAATGTTTTTGGGTTACATAGTTGATTTCAAATTTTTACCTCAGCGATTAGTTTCTTGAAACATTATTGTAATACTATTTTTGAATAGTGCCTATTTGTATTATATTTCATTCACTAAGTATTTTCTCTCGAAAATACTCGGTGCTCTTTTTTTTTTTAATAAAAATTTTTAAAATAACATGTTATTGAGAGTAGCTATTTAAAAGATAGCTAAAGGTGTAGCAAGTTAAGCAAATGATAGAGTTTAAGGAGTAATGCTCTATCAAAATATTTTGTTATAGAAATATAATATGTTGAGTTGATTATATTGATAGTTTGTAATTTGAGAATTATGCATACTTAAAGAAGCAAGATTTGGAATGGTTATCTTATAATGATTGTATATAATGGTAGAGTATATTTATATGTTTAACTTGAAAGAGTTTAATAGTGATTGGACGATAGAGAAGTAAAACCCCACCACACCACTTAAATTAGGTGGATCCAAGTAGTGTGGTTATCTAGTAAGGGTATTGTTGGGGTTGGGGCGTCACACCCACATTAGCTGCATATTGCATGAAAAAACCATATATTTTCAAATTGTAATAATTTTTTCCAAATTTTTAATTTTTCCATAAATATCTTAATTTTTCAAAATATATAACATTTTTATTTAAATTATTTATTATTATAATATTTAAAAATATTTTTATTTAAATATAAAATTTACAGATACATATGTAAAATAAAAAAGGATAAAAAGGAATAAATATTGTAGTAAATTAATATGTACAAAAATAACAAAAAATAATTTTTTATAACTTGTTGATTCATAAAGAATGTCATAAAATAGGCATCAAATATTTGTTAATTTTGAAGAATATCAAAAATTTGGAGAATAAGAGAATTATATCTCTTAAAGAATTTTATTGAAAACCAAAAACTAACTCATAAAATCTTAAGAATTACACATTTTTAGGGTGGCATGATCCTACCAATTCTAATTTTAATTAAAAAAACAAAATAAAAACAATTTCTAACTAATATAGGATATCAAATGTCAATGAAAAGGAAAATACAAATTAAAGATGATGATGACAAGTAAGATGATAATAATAAAAATGAATAAGTACAATTTTGATTCCTATAGTTTTGCCTTTTGATAAAATCAGTTTTGTATTTATTTTTATTTTAGCTTTTACCTACCATGTGTTTCACATTATTTTACGTTTATTACCCTTCTAACAAATATTGTTTTAAAATATATGATTTAATGAAAAATAATATGTATTTTCAATGCTAAAATCAAATAATGAGTAATATATTATTCAACTAACTATAATAAACTTACAAAAAATAAATAAATTTAGATGTATTTTTAATTTAAATATGAATAAAAAATAATTTTTAAAAATAACCAATTGGTTATTGATCGTAAATTATATATAGAATAAATTTATCATTGAAAATTAATATTTTATCATCAAATAATGATGATATTAGTTGAAACAATACTAATGTGTAAAAAATGTGAAACTCATGATACTTGAAAACTAAAAAAAAAAAAAAAAAAAAAAAACCACAGGACTAGTTTTGCCAAAAGGCAAAACCACATATCCCTAATGAAAAATTATGGCTTTTCTTTGATGTTCTGCAAACTCATTTAAAGAACTTAGAGGCTTGCTGCTATATATCATTCCACTTAGAGTAGAGAATATTCGCACCAAATTTTGCTAAAATATTGCGAAAGCAATTTATTCATAAATGCATAAACATCTTAAATTCATCATCAACTTGTAATACCTTCAAAATTGAAATTAAAGGAATACAAGAATAAAAAATTTCATCAATGCCAATAAAGTCAATATATTCAACATGCTTGATAATTTCTAGCATGTTATATTCACATTCAGGATGTTCTTTCATCTTGATCCCTAAATCCTTGGAAATCAAATAAGAATGCCATTAAACTAAGGCAATTCATGTATCGCCACTCTCTAACAATTCATTAAATTCCTTATCACCCTCATCCTAGTCCTCAAATATTGGTTCATCTCCAATAACCACACTTTCATCCTCGGCATCATCAATATCAACAAATAAACTCTCTTTATAATATTCTTCTTCCTCCTCATTATCACTAACCTCTCCATCTGAATTTTCATAGCGATTGTTATCATACTTAATTGGATTGGCTTGATTTGATTACTTATATGTGTAGTCATCCTCTTTGTCATTTGTTCCATCATCTGGTCAAACCAATAATGTAGGCAGTGAGGTTCAACGCGCACCCAAGTGTTTGGTAATCACGGTACTATGCAACCTCAAGGCCTACTAGGAAATACAACATGGGCTTATAGCCCAAGTTGGAGGTGGGAGTCATCACGCGGATGAGACCCGAGATAAACTTTTATAGCAACTGAATCCCACTGAGGGCCCCAGCAATCATCCTCAGATATTGGGTTCAGAAACTGGATATAGATTTTCAGAATCTCCGCCCAACCTTGTGGTTGGCCTCTGTTTGTGTTTTTTGTTTTATTACCTTTAGTTATGTAATTATTCCTTATTTACATGCAAATTGTAATTTCCTCAAAACAAATTTACAATTTTACAATATAGCCCAAGTTTTGGATTTAATTAAAGTGTGATTCAAATATTCATCATTCTACAATAAATAATAAAAATAAATAAATGAAATAAATGTGCTCACAAATAAATGGGGGAGAAGAAAAGAATTATAACCCTTTTATTATGCCAAAAAAAAATAGAAATAAAATAAATTGCACACACAGAGAAAGGAGGGAGGAGAAAAGGAACTACAACCTTTAATCATGCAAGATAAAATGAAACAAAAATAAAGCAAAGAATTATAAAGGATTTATGAACTAAAAACCAGCTACTTAGTGGCTAAATTGCCATCCCAATTTATTCCTGAAAAATTAATTTTAATTAGCCCCAAAAATAAAGACCTATAAAAAAATCCTCAAAGTTAAGTTCTTAAAAATGAAATAAAACATAGAAAAAAATAATTGCACTTAATTTAACCATATAAACCATAATTGATAATCAAAATAAAAATGAAAAAATTAAAATAATTCACTAAATAATAACTAAATAAAAAATGAAATTTTATTTAAAGAAAGTAGCATGCACAAATCTAAATAAAATATCTACAAGAATAATCTAATTAGTTCTTGAAATAAATTGTGTAATACACATGTAGAGATATAAAAATTTATCATTTTAAGTAATAAAGAATTCTTTACCTCACTCAAAAGAACAAGAATAGATGTTGTGCAAATTAAATACACAGAAGTCAAACAACTACAATTTTAATAGTAATAACAAAAGATTTCATGCACCTAATCACCATTTGAGAATCATGCCACAAACTTAACCTGATACTCAATTTAATCAAGACTACAATACTTATAACAATGCCCAATCAAATAAAGAAATTATCAAAAGGAATGAAAACAATACTTTAGAAATAACCAACTAGTTTTAGGTATTTGATTGAAAACTACAAGGGTTCAAAAGAGCATGAACAGAAGAAGGTGAGAAGGCGATGCAGAACATTGAGGCGTTGCTCCAAACCACTAAGGTAATGATTACATCACCTCAAGCCAATGAGATGGCGCCTTTTTGGTGAGGCGTCGCCTCAACTCAAGTTGCAATAGAACTTAAATTTAATCCTTTTTTCTTTTTAAAACGAATATAAAATGGAAGCTGTTGTAAATGAATTATGAATGAAGATGCAAACTATTACAAATGGAAATAATTTTATGTCAAAAATAAATTTGAACACATTAAGCAAAAACTAAATGAATGAAATTGTAAAAATCAGCATCAGATGGAAGATCTCATTGTTCTTGATAGATTTGATCTCCTCAATGAAACCCTCAGAAGTTTTCAGTGATGGCTATGAGCCTAGATAATGTAAAGCTAGAATTCTTTTCTTCTATTAGATAGAGTCCTATACTTCTTTTCTTTCTCAAAACTCTTTATTTTTTTCTCTCTCCCCCTATCTTAGAACTCTTTATATTTTTCTCTCTCTCCTTCTCTTAGAAATCTCTATATTCTGCTCTTTCTCCTTCTCTCTCTCTCATTCATTCTCTCTTTATTTCTCTTAATGTTTTCAATTTAGAAAGTCTTTTTCTCTTCCTCCACGTTCTCCACCATGTTAGTAACATCTTCCCTTGCTATAGACCTAGAAAATCGCATTAAAATATTATTTTCTTAGTTATTTAAATAGAGCTTAGCATTGCTAAGGTATTGCCTTAATGCACTAAAGCATCATCTCATTAATTAGGCGTCGCCTTAGTGTTGTCGCCTCAGTGAGGCCCATTAATCTATAGTCCCATTTGGAGAGAAAAGGACTAGGCTTTACACTATGAGGCTCATTTTCCTTATTTTTATTCATTGGGCTTTTGTTCTTGGGCCAACTAAGCCTTGTGTCAAAATTTTGCCTCCTACTTTTTCAAAATTAAAATGCAAGCAATGAAATAAGATTTATAAAAAAAGCATGCAAACAATGAAAATAATTAAATAACTCTACACCATCAACCTCAGGATATAACCCAAAAGATGATACTAATGTTTTGATTAGCAAACTCTATCTTATGCACCGTTGACCTCAGGGTACAACCTGAGAGGTGAACTACTAATACTTAAATTAGCAAAATTTATCTTTGGAACCATCAACCTAGGGGTACAACTCGAGGTAAACTTATGTATTTTGTACCTCAGCCTTAGGGTACAACTCGAGAGGTAATATGTTAATACTTTGATTAGAAACTTCATCTTTTGCACTATTGATCTTAGAGTACAACCCAAGAGGTGATTGTTGATTCCTGTACCGTCAATCTCGGGGTACAACCCAATAGGTAATTGTGAATTCCTATGTCATTAACCTCGGAGTATAACTCGAGAGGCAATTATGAAATAAAAATCTCGTTACACGAGATGGGAGCCTTATAGCCACTTCCAGCTTTAAGTGAGGTAAATTGAAATGTGTTATATAGCCTATGGGGTGTTAAGAAGGGTAAATCCAAACAAGCCATTTAGCCTCATAGTGTTAATTAAAATAAACCATGTAGCCTCTAAGGCGTCAGGCAAGGTCAATATAAATAAGCTTAGTAGCCTTACAAGCATCAAGCAAGGCCAATCCAAAGAAGCCATATAGCCTTATAGGCATAAAGCCAGGTATTTATAGTTGGTTTGCACTAGAGCTAGCTCACTCTTTAGAAAACACATTCATAAAAAATTCAAAGCCGATGTATGTATAATTATGATCTTTGAAAACTTTCAAAAGTAATTTAACAATGCAAAATCATGTGGTATATGCAATGTTTATGGAAGACATGCATTATCCTAAAGCCTAAATATGAAGTCTAACAAAATGATTCCATCTATGCATGAATTAATAGTCAAAAAATAAGAATCTTGAATGACTTTATATGCATTAAATAGTCAAGTGCCTTTTTTGCTTAGAGCTAATCTTTGAGAACTGGCCCTCATCATATTAAAGAATCCAAATTCAAAAATTGAGTCTATCAAAGACTATTATTGAAATCAATTTATATAAATGGAACAAAAATTAAGGCCCATTTTATTATCAAACTGGATGATAACAACAAATGCCCTCTTCTTGGTCGACTCATTAGAATGCTTTGATGTCATAGGACAGTAATGTTTGACCTTTAGTGTGGAAGAGATACTCTGTTTGCACCCCCCCCCCCAAGTTTAGGATTTTGTTAAAAGATTTTCTTGCTCAGGAGACTCAACGTATCTTAAAAATTGGCCCCCAATCAAGGAATTGATATTCCTTGTCACTCTTGCATCACAAAATGGAATCTTATAATTTCTCAATATGCTATTCTCAGAATGAAAATGGACAATTTTACTTTATATTCCCTCTTTTGTCTTGGTTAACCCTTTTTAAGAGTTTTCGAACCTAACTGGGTCTTTCATTTTTTTCCCTCTTTTGCCTAAGTCACTCCTTTTTTAGGAGTTTTCAACCTAGTTGGGTAGTTACAAATTTATGATGATGATTGACCACTGTTTTTTATGCTCAATGTTCATGTTGCCGCTTTAGCTGTTAATCACTTAATGCTCTTGCTTCTGATTGTCAAATGTTGATGTTACTCACACTATAATTGCTATGAAATTTGTAAAAATTTCATGTTTAACAGTTCACATTCTAACATTTGTCGGTCACGACTATCTTCACAGGATTACTCCTTTATTATAATTAGGCATGCTATATTATGCTTATTATTGATCAGCCCTTTGCAAGTTTTCTAACCAACTATTTTTCAACTCACATTAAGTGGAATTTTAAAATTAGTACCATTGGCAATAATTTATGAAAATGGGTGTTGAAAGATAAGTTCTCAAAAGGTCACACAGGATCGACTTTTCAAATATGGGGGCACAAACAAAAACTTTTCTTTTCTTTTTAATATTTTTTCACCTCATTCTTTTTTTTTTATTTTCCTTTTTTTCTTTTCTTTCTTTTTTCTTTTCTTTCTTAGTGAACATGGTGAATTCATTTTAGGAAAAACTGAGGTTAAAAGTTCCCAAAGGAAAACTAAAAGTCAATCCTTATATTTCGCCCTCTTATTTATTGTGCTTTTTTTTTTTATTTTGAAATCTCTCTCTCATTCAAGCATAAGATTACATGAATAATCATAACAAGTTCACAATCATGTAAATTAGACAATTAAACATTTATTAGCATAAACAAAATTTGTTACAGAAAAACATTATTCTGAATTACAAAATCATTCAAAGGTAACAATAACCATTCATTAATGCTTGAATTCAAGTTAGCTTCAATTTGAACTCTAAAACAATACAACTCTTTAAAGTCTTTTATGCCCATATCCTTTAATTTATAGGCTATAAGTGGAATGCAGGCTTCTATAGCTATAATCAGCTAGTCTGATTTTACAGGTCTATGCTTCATCTAGGTCAATCTTCCTCTCCACCTATTCCAAAAGCTCGTGAGGGGCTTATCAGATCTTTGTTTAGTATTTTGTAGTTCATGAAAGGAGACTTTAAATTAAGAATTTAACCCACACTCCTTGATGAAGATTGAACACAACTCCTTCCAATCTTACTGAACATGTGCATCCAGAGTGTAGTACCACTTGATAGTAGCTCCTTAAAAGGATATTGGAAATTTTTTGACAATTTAGGCTTTAAACAACTAGTGGCCTTCATATAGGTGACATATTGCTTCAACTGTATATGAAGATCATCAGTGCCAAAGCATTTCTTTATATTTGGAAATTTGTATTTTAGGAGCAATGATTCTTCTTCCTCCAAATCCAAGTCCATATTGGCAAAGTCAGGATCTATCCCGTGATTCTTCATTCTAGTTTGTAATTGATCTATTTACCTTTTCATACCTTTCATTTTTTTTGACTCAGTTGGATCTGTTGGTGGTCTTTCTTTAAGTGGCTCACTAAGAACAGTTATAGTTTTAGAGTCTTCTTCACCAAAGGGCATCTTCCATACTATCTCAGCAACCATGTCTCTAATCATTTGTCACATGTCATCACTAATCTCTTTCAAAAGTTCTTGCTTGAAAGACTTAATATCAAAATTAGGGAGTCCAAACATTATGCTTTCTTGTGAAGTGGTCTCAGTTATTTCATTGGATCCTTGATATTAGTGAGCCAAATTTATCTTTAATCTACTTCCAAATAAGAAGAAGCTTATGGCTAGGAAAAATGCATTTTTGAAATTTACAATAAATGTCATGTATGCATGTAATACAAAATTATTTACAATTATTTATTTATAAACACAAGTATATCATATAGTGAAACCTCCCAACCTTTTTTCTCCTACACGTGTGTTTAATGGCGAATCTCTTTCCCTAAGATTTTTTGTCTAATTTTAATTATCATTAAGGGATTACAAAACCAACATATGAAAGTTAACTCTCAAGATGATAACAAACAAGTAACAATTCCTCTAAATAAAGCCAAATTTAATATAGTGGACCTTAATGGGCATGAAAGGCCTAAGCTGAAGCAGTTCATGTTTTTCATAGGCTTAGGCTTTATAAAGAGAACTACTATATGACATTAAATACATGCATTTTGGAAGAACCTAACGGAAGTTGCTATGTCACTACATGAACTAAGTCTTAAGTGAAAAGGCTTCGGCTCCTATAGCTATATACCTTTATTATGACTCCCCACTCAAGGGTTTGTACAATGCAGGATAAGTACATCTATGATTGACCCCACTATAAGTTTTGAATGAAACATAGGCAATAAAGTAATAACTATCATTGAGTTATTTGGGATTGTATGCTCAGTGTGTGAAAATGTGTTGTGAATGTAAAAGAAATAAGAAAATAATTAAAAATGATAAAACACAAAACATAAAAGTCAGTTTCTTTATCCTCAGTGGAGTCGCCATTATAGGCGGTGGGGTTCAACAAGTGCCAAAGTTTTTTACGAACACGGCACTGTGCGGGCTTAGGGCCCACTAGAAAATACAACATGGAGTTTATAACCTAAGTTAGAGGTGGGAGTCATACCCAGATAAGACCTAGGATACACTTTTACAATAACTGAATCCCACATATGGCCTTAACAGCCATCCTTAGAGATTACGTTGGGAAACTAGGTGTGGGCTTTTGGAATCCCCACCCCCCATTATGGTTGGCCTCTGTTTGTGTTTTGTGTTTTATTACCTTTAGTTATTTAATTGTTTATTTATTTATATGCAAATTACAATTTCCCCCAAACAAATTTCTAATTTTACAATTTAGCCCAAGTTTTGGATTTAATTCTGATTACATGCAATTGAAGTATGATTCAAACATTCATCATTCTACAATAAATAATAAATAATAAAAATAAATAAATGAAATAAATGCACACACACAAAAATGGGGGAGCAGAAAAGAATTACAACCCTTTTATTATTCAAACAAACAAAAAATAAATAGAAATAAAATAAATTGCACATACAAAGAAAGGAGGGAGGAGAAAAATAATTACAATCTTTAATCATCCAAAATAAAATGAAATAAAAATAAAGCAAAGAATAATAAAGGATTTATGAACTAAAAAATGGCTACTTAGTGGCTAAATTGCCACCACAATTTATTCTTGAAAAATTAAATTTAATTAGCCCCAAAAGTAAAGACTTACAAAAGAAAGAACAAAGTTAAGTTCTTAAAAATGAAATAAAACATAGAAAATAAATAATTGGACTTAATTTCACCATATAAACCATAATTGATAATCAAAATAAATGTGACAAAATAAAATAAAATAAAACAAAATAATTCACAAAATAATAACTAAATAAAAAATCAAATTTTATTTAAAGAAAAATAGCATGCACAAATCTAAATAAAAATATCTACAAGAATAATCTAATTAGTTTCCTAAAATAAATTGTGTAATACACATGTAGAGATATACAAAAATTATAATTTTAAGAACTAAAGAATTATTTACCTCACTTAAAAGAACAAGAATAGACAACCATATTAAATACATAGAAGTCAAACAACTACAATTTTAATAGTAATAACAAAAGACTTCATGCACCCAATCACCATTTGAGAATCATGCCACAGACTTAACCTAATACTCAATTTAATAAAGACTACAAGACTTATAACAATGCCTAACCAAATAAAGCAATTATTAAAAGGAATAAAAATAGAACTTTAGAAATCACCAACTAGTTTTAGATATTTGATTGAAAACTATAAGGGTTCAAAAGAGCATGAACATAAGAAGGTGACAAGGCAACACTAGAACATTGAGGTGTCACTCTAGGCCACTAAGGTAATGATTACATCGCCTCAGGCCAATGAGACAGTGCCTTTTCAAAAAGGTGTCGCCTCAACTCAAGTTACAATAAAAATCAACTTTAATTCTCTTTTCTCTTTGAAAACACATGTAGAATGCAAGCTATTGTAAAAAAATTATGAATGAAGATGCAAACTATTGCAAATGGAAATAAGTTCATGTCAAAAATCAATTTGAACACATTAATCGAATAGTAAATGAATGAAATTGTAAAAATCAACATTAGTTAGAAGATCTCACTGTTATTGACAAATTCAATCTCCTTAATGCAGCCCTCAGAAGTTTTCAGTAATGGTTAAGAGCTTGGATAATGTAAAGCTAGAATTTGTTTCTTCTATCAGATCAAGTCCTTTACTTCTTTTCTTTCTCAAAACTCTCTATTTTTTTATCTCTTCCCTTCTCTCAAAACTCTCTATGTTTTTCTCTCTCCCCTCCTCCTCTCTCTATTTCATTGCCTCTTTATTTGTCTTAATTTTTTTTTGTTTAGAAAGTCTCTCTCTCTCTCTCTCTCTCTTCCCCCACGTCCTCCACCATGTTAGTAATGTCTTTCCCTACCAACAGACAGAGAAAATTGCATTAAAATGTGGTTTTCTCTATTATTTTAAAAACAACTCAGCATCTCTTAGGCATCGCCTTATCATTGAAGCATCACCTTAGTGCACTAAGGCGTCATCTCATCACTAAGGCGTTGCCTTAGTGTTGTTGCCTCAGTGAGGCTCGTTAATCTACAGGCCCATTTGGAGAGAAAAAGACTGGACTTTACACTATGAGGCTCATTCTGCTTATTTTTCATCATTGGACTTTCGTTCTTGGGCCGGCCAAGCCATGTGTCAATAGATAATATGTCATTTGACTAAGATCCTGCTCCATCTTACATTCATAAATATCATTACTACGTTGTTGTCTCATGGGTACATGATTAATTAAGGAACGAATTTGACTCTGATGCTAATTAACGTAGCGAAAACTTGTAAAATAAAAGGGATTAAAATGAAATAAATATTATAATCTATTAATTTATGCACAAATACTTAAAAAATAATCTTTTATAACCTGTTTATTCATAAAGAATGCTAGATAATAGAAATCAAAGATTCATTAATTTCAAAGAATTCAAAAATTTGGAAGAATTTTATTGAGAATTTTATTGAAAACCAAAAACTAAGAGAATTAAGTCTTTTAGAGAATTTTATTGAAACCAAAAACTAACTCATATAACTTCAAAACTTACATATTTATAGGTTAACACAATTAACCTATCAATCCTAATTTTAATTAGGAAGTAAAATACAAACAATGCCTAACTAAGATGGGAAATCAAATCCCATCCAAAAGAAAAGTCATATCCTAATTAGAAAAGGAAAATTCAAATATAATAATAATAATAATAATAATAATAATAATAATACAAAATTATGTCTTCTCTCCAATGTTCTGTAAGCTCTTTCCAAGAACTTAGAGGCTTATTGTTCCCCATCAATACTAAAAAATATATCAATCTAATTAATAAATTATTTTCAAAATAAAATATTTTACATAATTAATAACCATAAATATTATTAAAATAAAATATATGTCCATATATGTATCAAAATTTTAGACCATTAGGTCTAAATTTATATCTAAATGAAGTTGAAAAGCCTTAATACATATATTAAATTTAAATTTTTCAGTTTAAAATTTAATAAATAATATAACTCTAAATTGCTTAATTAACATACATTTAAATTTAACAATAATTTTGTTATTAAATATGTAAATATTATTTTATTTTGAAATAAATTAGTAACTAAAATATATTAACCAGATTAATATATTTTGATGTTAAATATGTGATATAAGTTTATAAATTTTTATAAATAATAAAATAATTGAAAATTTAAGTTTTATAATCAACTAATAAATAATACATATTTAATAGAAAAATGCTCTTTCTTCACCTCCACCTGAAGCTCCTTCGTCTTCATTCTCGAAACCTTGTAACTGTTACCGCTCGTATACTGCTCTTTTAGAATAAAACCTTGAGCCATATCTGTTTCAACAGCAAGGAGTTTCTTTAATTCTGCATCTAACGGTCTACAGTGCTTCTCTAGATTCTCCGAGTAATAGTGTTTGTGTTACAAATTTTTAGTATTTATAATTATTTAAACCATATTCTTATTCCAAAAAAAAATCAAAACATTATATTTTTCAGATTTTTCTTAGATTTTCAGGATGATTTTAACATATCTCAGTATTTTCTTAGATTTCTCCCTTTTTACATTTTGGATGAATGTAAGATTTTTTTTTTTCATATGAAATTAAATATTTAAGGCTTCATTTATACAAAATGACTTGATTAAATTCCAATTAAGCTATTCAAACTATCCTTTTAGAAATTGAAATTTCATTTTCTAATTTCCAAAAATTAATATGATTTTTTTGAAACTATATTCCTATGTCTTTCATTGACATATAGCTTAACTTTATGAACTCTCACAATTCATATAGTTTATTCTTCAAAGTCATTTCATCAACTAGAATTATGAAACTAACAATTTTGTTTTTCTTGTGTTCCTTAACTCATCATGCATTTCTCAAACTTGAAACTTCTTTGTTTCCTCCAAAATTGTATTTAAGTTCTTAGCCCTACAATCTCCATTTTTTTAAAGTCATATGATTTAGACATTAATAAACTACATATCATGAGACAGCCATCTGCTTTTATCTCAAGTGAAAATAAATTTTACAAATTGACTATACTAAAATAATAACTTTGGAAAGGAGTGATGAGTAATTATTCCCTCACTACCCACAATCAATCACCATCTTTAGTCACTCATTCTAAATTCTCACCAAACATCTTAAATATTTGTATATAGAAACTAAACCTTTTCTCCAAGTTTTTTTTTTTTTTTAATTTACACTTTAATCTAATTACTTCTTAATCTTCACACTCACTATCAATTTAATTCTTTAAACTCATTTACACATTTACTGCATCACTTCATCTATTGCATTATATTTTAAATTCAATTCATGGTGTGCATTAAGATTTACAAATAAATCTTCTTTCATTTGCATATTCTCTCATGTTTGCAATCTAATAACTTCATTTGCATCTTGATTATGTATGCTCTATACTAAATCTTTCTTCATCAAGTAAATATCCTCATTTCATTGCATCAATAAGTACCTATTACAACACAATATTTATAGTAAATATATTTGTAGGATTATAACGTTTTGCGTTATCAAAATCATGTTGAAGTTCAGTTCTAACAAATTACAATGTGCAATTTTTTTCGGAGAATTTTTAAAGATTATATATTTTTTTAGAAAAAATGTGCACTTATATTTGCTATGTTGTTACTAATACTTGAATAGATTGTAAAATTTGTACAATAAAGAAAAGAAAAAATAATTTGTTTTATCTTGAATTTTAGGCCAATTATCAATTAAATTTTACTTTTGAAATTATTTAATTTGCTCATTCAACTTTACAAATTCCATTAATTCTATTTAATTTTATTTTAAGAATCTAGATGTATTTTTAGAAATTATTTTTATATTTCTACAAATGCAATTTGACACTTATTCAAATTTTTATAATCATTGTCTTATAAGAAAACAATTTCCAAAATGCTATTGAATTCTAATCTTACCACTCAAAAAATAGATTAAAAAATTTCTAATTATTTTTATAAATTTTCAACTTTTTCACAGAAAACCTTATATTTAACTTTTTTTAGCCACAAGTTATGAATTTTTTTCTTATTATTTTCATTAATTAATACATAAAAGTTAAAATTTTATGTAAAAAAGTAAAAATTAATTTCTAAGTTTATTTCAAGAGTGGTAAGATTAAGATTTGAAAATATGTTTTACATTTTATTTGTTTCTTAAAAAGTAATAATAGTTTGATAAGTGTCAAAATACAACTATATCATCAAAATATAAATATATAGAATTGATATAATGTGTAAAGTTGAAGGATCAAATTGAAAGGATATCAAAGTTATTATTTAATTGAGAATTTGTGTTGAATATATACAGTAAATGTATAAGGTTAGTTGTAAATTTTTTTTCTGAATATCATAAATTTACAAGTTAATCTTCAAATTAAATAAAATTAGAAACTATATCACATAATTAACCGTAAAAAAACAATATAATAATTCTCATCGACAACTTCAGAGCAATTTATGGCTCAAACTATAAAATTCTACAACTACGTATTTTAGCGAGAAAAAAATATTTCGTAGCTTGCTATAGTAATAAAATAGCATGGTTGAAAGTCAACAACAATATTTAAGTGTTCCATAGCTATTTTCATTAAAAAAAAAAAAAAAAAAAAAAAAAAAAAGCATGGCTTAAAATCAACTACAAAATTCAAGTGTTCGATAAAGAATAAAATTAAGAGAAAAAAAAAATTCAAGAGAAATATGTTTTCATATTCATAAAAGAGCGGTTATAACCCTTATATACATATATAAAATCTATTCACATCCTAATTAAAAATAGAATAACATTCTAAATAAAATAAAGATTTTATTACTAATTGTATACAAATATTTACTTCCTAATATATACAATCAAAATATTTACTTTTCTCAATGTTCTCCCTCAAGTTGGTAAATGTATGTCAATCATTCATAACTTGTCAAATGGTTGTAGAACGATTTTTCAGATACAACCTTCATGAGGATGTCAGCTAGTTGAGTCTGAGAAGAAATAAAAGGAAGATCAATTGTTCCTTAATTCATATGATTTTTGATGAAATGTCTATCAACCTCCATAGTTCGATCATGTTTGCTACTTGAGCAAACATATCTTCATCATTAATTTCATACTTTTGAGTATATCCCTTTGCTACCAACTGAGCTTTATATCAATTAATGCTTCCATTTGAATTGAGTTTGATAGTAAATATCCACATGCACCCCTCCATTTTCTTTCCTTCAAGGAGTGGAATAAGATCCCATGTGCAATTCTTCGATAATGCCTCCATTTCATCATTTATGGCTTTCTTCCAATCTGCATTAGTCAAAGCCTCCTGCACATTACTCGAAATAGATACAATATATAATTGATTCATAGTATATGCATGAGATTTAGATAGATGGTAAGTTGATATAAAATTATTGATAGGATATTTAGCTTTGCTATGAAGGTTCGGATCATATTATTTTTTTTTTTTAGAATCCCTCCATTGATTCTAGAAGGATAATGACGCTCGGTATTTAAAGGTACTATGGGAGATGAGTTTACCTTATTGTGCACATTTGGAGTTTCTTCAACTTCTAGTATGGGCTGGAAAGACGTACTATCTTGATTTATTTTAAGTCTAAGCAAGATACTCAGATTATCATCAATTGTCTATCCATATGAGATGCTCGGACCACTCAAAACATCAAATGTCTGTACAGGTATGATGCTCGGAACATCTGAGATACTTTAAGTGCTATCTTTAAAGATGCTTAGAATTCTCTCCCCCTAAAGAGAGCATTATGATTTGCTAAAGAAGGGAGTATTTTCATAAAACTACACATCCCGAGTTATATACATCTTCTTTGCATTTGGATCATAACATCGATATCCTTTTTATAGATCTGTATAGCCAACAAAAACACATCATATAGCTTGAGGATCTAATTTATTGAGTTATTGATGTACATATGTTGAACATCCAAAGATTTAGGGCTCAAGATTATTTAAAGGTAGAGATATAACAAGTTCCTAAAGTTTCTGAAGAGGCATTTTAAAATTGAGTACTCTTAATAAAGTATGGTTTATGAGATACACAACTGATCGAACAGCCTCTCCCAAGTATTCTTAAAGAACATTCATGTCATATAATGATGCTTAAATGACTTCCAATAACTGCCAATTCTTCCGTTCGGCTATACCATTTGGTTAGGGAGTGCCAGCATAGGATGTTTGATGGTGAATGCCATGCTCGTTGCAAAAATCTTTAAGAATGGAGTTAAAATACTTCCATCATTGTCAGACTGCAAGACTCAAATTTGACACTGGTATTGCGTAGCCACCATTTTGAACATGTCCTAAAAATTAGAGCACACATCTCCTTTATTTGAAAGTAGTGATATATAGGTCATCTAGGTACATTCATCAATAAACATTACAAAATATTGAGCACCAGACAGAGTAAAAATCCGAGCAAGTCCCCATACATCAGAATGAATGGTCATAAATGAAATTGAATTTTTATTATATCTCAGTGCATATGAAATTCGGTGGCTTTTTGCCAGTTCATAAATATCACACTTAAACTTAGAGTCTATGGTACTCAAAAACAATTTCATTTTTATTTATCTAAGATAATGAAAAGAAAGATGAATAAGATGATGATGTTATTAAATAACTTGGTCTTTAGCCAAGTAACTTCTACCAACGCTATTAACTTGACTTGACTTCTGACTTGAATCACCATGCAAATCAAGTAAAACTTCCCATGTTTAACATCGGAGCCAAGAATCCAATTCATTGTAATTTCCTAAAATACACAATAATTGGGCCAAATTTTAATAGTGCAATTCAAGGTTTCATTGAATTGGCTAATAGATAGTAGATTACAAGAAAGAGATGGAATAATAAGAATAATATCTAGATTAAGAAAGTCAGAGTTAGATATTAATCCTTCATGAGTGACTGGTGCTATGCCTCCATTTGCAGTCAGGATATTTTATTGGATTGATGGTCAGATAAATGTAAGATAGTAAGTGGAGTTTGTAATATGAACAGTAGCACATGTATCAATAATCCATGTATTATTTTAAATAAGATTTTTCATACCTAATGTTGCATTAAGATCACCACTTGGTTTAGTACCACTAAAGGTGGCAATTACAACTTTTCCTAACTTCTTATAAGGTTTTCTATTGAAATCTCACCATTTCGGATATCCTACAATTTTAAAGCACCGTTCCTTGGAGTGTCCAACTTCACCATAATGAGTATAAGTGTATGTGATGGACTTATCATACGTTCCCTTTGAACTGGGGACGAGTCAGAGCTGCTACCAGTACTACATGGTCTTGTAGAATCTTTAGCCCTTCCATCATATGACGTTAGTTGTGATCCCTCCACATATATGCACAACTAAACTCAAGATCAAGAGGTGGATCCTTTTATAATACTTTACTCCGAGCATTATTAAATTTTAAATCTAGCTCGGCTAGGAAAATATATGTTCAAAGCCAGGTAATATGCTCAAAAAATCAATCAGCCAACTTTGAATTTGGTTATTATCAATAAGCCAAGTTCCAAAGCTTTATCTTTTGCTGGAAGTTTTGGTGTTGTGCTAGTAAAGAAGTCAAATTTATTTCTGGCTTCAATTTGCATCTCCATAAGTTGTGACCATAGAGAATAGTTCGTATCATCAAGAATAATTCTCATAGGAAAGGGAGAATTATCTTAAAAAGTTTGAATAAAATTGGGTATTCTATAAGATACGATGGATGTATTTTCAATAGTCATAATTTCGAAGATTTTAAGATATTTAAAGGATAAGAGAAGAAAAAATACAATTTCAAAGGTGCAAATAAAAAAAAATTAATTTCAATAGATATGCTCTAATACCATGAAAAATAAAACATAGAAAAAGAAAAAGATAATTCAAGGGAAATATGTTTTCATATTCATAAAAGAGAGGTTACAATCTTTCTATATACACATAGAAACCTATTCACATCAGAATAAAATAACATTTTAAATAAAATAAAAATTGCATTCCTAATTGTATACATATATTTACTTTCTAACATATATAATCAAGATATTTACTTTTCTCAACATTCCATAGCTATTTTTGCATTTTTAGCTGGATGTTAAATTTAGTTGCTATGAGAATTGAAATACTATATCAAAAACTTTTAATTATTAGCTACAAAAATATTACTTTATAGCAACTATAATATATACAACTACATAGCTATAAATAAAATATTATTTTATTTAATTGTAACTAAAAAATAAACTTATTTACTACAAAACAAATGACGTGGCAAATCAATTTTTGCTATCAGATATGTATTTTATTATTCATAGCTATAAGAACCATTTAATTGCTATATAAATAATGCAATTGCAGCCAAAAATTCTAATTAATTTCCTCAATCGATTATTTTGTGATAAAAATTATAATAATTTTAGCTATGGTATTTTGAAATCTAAAACAAACTAGACTTCAAACTATTTGCCATGGACGACATAAATGTGTAGCAGTTAGGATGTTGAACTTTTTTAGACAAATAAAAAACTAATGTGAAACTTTTAATTTAATATTATTGCAATTTATAATTAACTGTAGTAAAAAAGTTGATATAGAAATTCAATTTTTAGGATTTAAATTTAAAGCACTCCAATGGAGGAATAACAAGACGATTAGTAGGATCATTTGAATCTCAAAACTCTGCACCCACATGAGATAAATTATAAAGAATAAATATAATAATTTTTAAAATTTTATTAAAATAAAAATCATATATATCACAATTTAAATTCCAATAATTAAATAATTATTCAGTTGTTCTAAAATTCCTATCATATACTTGTAGGCGGCAGAGTTTAGCGCACGTCCAAATGTTTAGCGACCACGGCACTGTGTGGGTTCGAGGTCCACTAGGAAATACGATATAGGTCTTAGGCCTATTCGGAGATGGAGTCGTCACCCAGATAAAAGCCGGGACACACTGTACAACAACTGAATTCCACGGAGGTTCCCAGAAGCCGTCATTAGATATCGAGTTCGGAAAATGGGTATGAGTGTTTGAATGCTCACCCAACCTTGCGGTTGGCCTCCGTTTGCGTTTTGCGTTTTATTACCATTTAATTATTTAATTATTTCCTAATTTACCACACGTAATGAAATTGTCTTTGGATAATTGTCAGATTTTATAATTAAGTCCGAGTTTGCACATTAGTCTAATTTCATGCCTTTAAGTCCCAACATTCAAAAAATGCAGTAAATAAAATAAATAATAATTTATAACCATAAATTCAAAATTAAATAGGAGGAAATGATTAAGGATTACAACGTTTTTATTAAACAAAACATAAGAGAATAAATAGAAAATAAACCAAAATGAATTGAAAATAAACAGAAGTAAAAATAATAATAAGCACACAAATATTTAATTAAGCCAGATAATAAAATAACTATATAAAAAAAGACTGAAAATATAGAAATATGGAAATACACAAAAATGAAAATGAAAATGAAAATAAAAATAAAGATAAAAAATAAAAAATAAAAATTAAAATTAAAAAAATAATATGGCGACGCCTCTTCAAAGAGGCATCGCCCATGAGAGAGGTCGCCTCTAGCCATGAGTCGTGGCCTCATCCATTGGGCGTCACCTCATGGCAAACAGGCGATGGCTCATGGCAAAAAAATAATAATAAAATATATGAAAACCATGCAAATTCAAATAAATATTCACGTAAAAATTTGACTAATATATCAAATTTTAACCAACAAAATATACAAAAATAGTCTTGTCATTCTACTAGTAAAGTGACCGAAAAATGAATAAATTCGGAGTACAAAAATCTAATTATATGAATAGTAATTTTTGAAATAGCAAAAATACATGCATTAATATGACATCGAACTAAAACACGTAAAATTTTGAGTAACACACCAAATGAGAGCAAACAAAATATATGGTCATGTTCGTGTTACTCTTATGATGAAATTGCTGAAAGGAAAAAAAAATTTGAGTACAAAATTTTTTTCTTCTGAATAGTGATATTGAAAATAACAAAATAAAGAAAGTTAACTCCTAAAGTGGCGATCGCCTAACCAGTAAATGCAGACAATTTTCACAGACAATAAACTTTATTTTCAAATAATCAATAACTACTCTAAATAAATAAAACTTACAATGAGATAAGAATTTTTCTCAAAATAATTGACCCTCAGAGGTATGGACTTGATTTTTGCGCACCCGAATACAAGGTTTTTTCCTTCTTCTTCTCAAGGATCAATTTCTTCCCCAAAAACCTTTCCCTTTTCTAGAACCTCTTTTTTTGTTTCAGAGCTTACCTTTTTTCTCTCTCGCTAAACTTCTCCTTTTTTCTTTTTCCTTCAACCCTCTCCTGCAAATCTCCTCCTTCTCCCTGATTTCCTCCTCCTTTTTCCTTTCTATCTTTTTTCTTTTTTGACCTAATCCCTCCCCCTACTCTCTTCATTATTACCATCCCTTTTTAGCCCACACTTTTCCCCAAAAATCAACTATTCTTGTTGTAATTGTAGAGCAAGAACAGGTGGGGGCCCACCAACTTATTGTCCTTGATAAACGTTATTTAATGCAGTAGCAAGTGGCTTGGTGAAGAGGCGATCGCCTTTTTACCCACTACCAAAGAGGCGATCACCTCTTTGGCTTATAGGTTTGGGCCATTTGGGTCAAAGAGTTTGGGCTTGGAGTTGTGTTTGCATGGGTTTAATTTTTTTGGGCTTAGGCTCTTAGGTCCATTCTCAAAAAGATTTCAGACTTCATTTGCATTCAAGTTTCGAGTTTTCTTATCATCGGGCTTAACAACGGGCTGATCAAACCGAGCATCCCTAATTCGTCTCCTAACATGGGCCGACCGAACCAGATGTCTACAATACTAATACATATCGATTTGCCAATTCAAGAGATATCCAAAGGCTGCAAATGAAAAAAATAAAATAAAAATAATTTAAGACATGCACAAACAAGATTAACAAAAAACATAAATCATAAAATTATTACACAAATAGCACTGCAACATAGAAATTATCTTCGCCTCCCCTAATTCAAAAACAACAATAAAAAATATCTTATAGAATATGCAATAAACTAAATACTAACAAGGAAATATACATATACACTTTCATGTGATGAAGATTGTTGACTTTGTTTCATTTAATGTTTCATTTCTTTTAATATCTCATTCATTTACTTTTGCATTTCATTTACTTGCTAATTTACTTTTTTTTTTTACTTGTTCTACACAATCATTTGCTTTTTTTCTTGATGCTTTAACTTAGGGCTAGATACGAGATAGAGAAAATATAGAACCGAAAGATATTAAAATTATACCGAATTGAATAATTTTAATTTCAAACTAAACCGAACTAAATTTTATTACTAATTTAACAAGGTACTGAATTTTTATGAAAAATCGAACCAAAAACAGTATCAAACCATGCCAAAATCTTTTTTTTTTCAATTAGTTTATTTGACTTTCCTTTATGCTAGAGTTAGGTTTTTCTTAATAACTGTCATTTAATTTCCTTAATTGATATGTTTGACTTTTGATGAGAAGTGTTGACATTCGAACACAAAAAAAATTAATTTTTTTTTTTTTAAGACATACTTTCACGTCAATCTTTTGCTTTCTTAATTGGTTATTTGAATTTATTTAGTTCGAGTCTTATATAAAAAATAATAATAATAATAATTCTAATGGGACAGAATCTATCCCCAAGAATTTGGATAGAAAAGGTATACTAGTTTTATCAGGTCGGGTTTCAAGGGCAAAAATGGTGAACACTATAAATGAAAAGCCAATTATGCCCTTGGTTAATTTTAAATGTAATTTTAGCCTTTTAAGTTACTTTACCAAGCATATAACCAGCATCTATCTCAAGAATTTGTGCATATTAATATCAGTCTTTAATTGTTCATATATTCAATTTAAAAACTTAATATTTTCACCTTGAAAGCTCATTTTTTTCACAGTAACAATAGCCTTTATAATACTCTTTCATAAATCTCAGTCTTCATATTAAAATGAGCATTAAGAAAAGAGTATTTTCTAAAACATATATATTATACTTTTCTTTAAAGTATCAACCCAACGTGAAGGATAAATTTATGGATTTAAAAAGAAGAATAGCAAGTATTATGTTGTTTGTAGAGGGAAGCAACTTAGTATATACTCTTCATGGAAAAAATATACAGTTTCAGCAATTAAGTTTAGGGGAAGTTTGTTTCTGTCCTTCTCTATGATAGAAGAAGTCACTGAAACATGGAGGTTGTTCTTTGAAATAAATAGAGTCTGTGAGATAGGGTCAAGTAATGAAGATTCTTCAAATATAAAAGAGTAGAAGTTAAGAATGGTTAGGAAGGAAAAGAACATAATAAACATTCATTGGATGAAGAACAGTATAATAAGAACATTTGATAGATTGAAATATGATTATTTTGGTTGTATTATAATTGCATTCGTCATTGGCGTGTTCATTGCGAAGCAATTACATTAAACTATAATTTGTAGATTCTTTGTTTAATAGTTAATAGTTCTGTTGATTTAAAAAAATATCTCAAATATTTGTGAAGTATTGAAATGCTATTATCAAATGTTGAGATTTTCCAAATTATGTGGTTGATTCCAAATGATGCAATGAACATTGATGTGTTCAACTGGGAAGTAGCCATTTGCGTTTAACTATGGACCCACAACATTAGTGCAAGCAATTGAAGTTTGGGAAATAGGAATTCATCATGCATTAGTCATAAAAAAATTGAAGGTTATCATTCATTGGCCAAATTAAAAAGCAAGGTGTGCATGCATGCACATTACAAGGCAACATTGAGTCATAAAAAAAGTTTAAACTAGCAACGAGGGTTGTTTATGGAAAAGAGGAGGCCTAAATATAAAGTTAAACAATATGAAAGGTTAAACTAAAGAAAATGATGAATGTGAACGACTTTTGTAGTCAATGTCATATGAAACTTAATTTTCTTTGATTTTGGAAATGAGAAGCATAAAATGGTATCTAGTCGTATGTAAAACAAAGGTTATTGAAATTTAAACATACATAAACAGTTAATAGATTGAAGCAATTATTTGCAATCAGATTTAAAATTGTATATTTGTAGGTATTTACAAGGCTTGGATTTATAGAAAATTGCTTCTGAACATTGTTGTTTATTGCAAAGGGCTTCACCAAGGTTGCATAAAATTCACAACAGCTTAACCAAACCTTGTATGTAACTAAAATAGCCTCATAAAACTCATTGTTAAAGAATTGACAACAACTGAAAAATAAGCAGAAAAACAACCTTATAAAAACTAATAGCTAAAGCAACAAAAACAACTAAAAAAAGGCAAAAACAACAAAAAAACAACTACCAAAAGAAAAAAAAAATAACCTCATAAAACTAAAAATAAACTAACCAAAACAACTAAAAACAACCAAAAAATAGAAAAAAAAAAAAAACATCTTTTGAAAATGAACCTACTAAAAACAACTGTAAAAACAACAAAAAAAAATAAAAATAAAAACAACCACTATAAAATAATCTCATAAAGCATACTTAAGCAACAAAAAACTAAAAATAACTATCAAAATAACCACAAAAACATTATATAAGTGAAAAGAAAAAGAACAATAAATAAAAATGAAAATGAAAATGAAAATGAAAATAAAAAAGAAAAAGAGAAAAGAAAATAAATGAATAAGAAAGAAATGATAAAGAGTCACTATTGAATTTTGTAAAATTGAAAAAAAAAAACAACCGCGCACTTGAAGAAAAAAAAAGACTATAAACGTGAAAACATTTTGGTCAAATGTAGTGTGCAATATAATTTTCTTGGTTTTCTTTGATGCTCGACTTGGATTTGGTTATAACTAGTCGTGAATTCGTGCGTTGCATGAACTTTAAATAATATATATATTTTTAAATATAATTATTAATTAATTTTAATAAATTTAAAACTATAAATTAATTAAATATAAAAGTGAAAATTTAGAAAGTTATTATAATAATTTATTTAATAATATTTTATTAAAAGTATATATATACATATATAGTTGGAGAAATAAAATTAAAAATAGAAAATAATTGATAAGTTACTGATAACTTGCTTTCCGAAACTTTTAAGCTGGAACCCTAAAAGTGGTCAATAAAGGGTAAGATGAGAGGCGAGGAGGATCCCCACAAATCCTCTGATGCCTAAGTCAGAGTGTATAGAGAAAATTTAGAGAGAGAAGGAGAACAATAAGAATACTAGAGAATATAATGAATGAGAATGAGAGATATGAGATCCTATTTATAGTGATAGTGATACTTAAACTTAAAATGAGTACGATTCCTCTTTGGATAGGAGTCCTAGACCAATTAGGAGAATGTTCCTTCTTGTTTTAGGAGTCTTCTACATAAGGAACCTTTTCTGAATGTCTTTGGTTGCCTTCCCTTTTCGAGTAACCTGTATAGGAAATAAAGACCTTAATTAAATAGGAATATATATATGGGTTATCAAGAGTCCCCCTGCAAGTCTATTCAGATATTTATGTCTGATGTATCCAGGTCTAAAAGAGATGGCAACGTCACTCTTCCATTTGAGGAGAGATTACTTAATTACATATGATGTGGAAAGGTGAGTTGAGGTGGCAAGCCTTAGTCATAAGAAAAGATAAAGTGTGGTACCGAGTCTTTAAATCATTGTGTAAGGATTTCGTTGAAGTACCAGCTGGACTTTAAGTGCATAAAAGTTGCAAAAAAGAATATGTAATGGATTAACCTATTAGTGTAGAGACAACGTGATGGAACCAATCGTCACTGGAGTTTTAATGCTCGATACATTAAAAGCGTAACCCGAGTGCCGAACCTTAGTACTATAGAAGCGATTTGAGAGTGCCAACTTCAGTCGTTGGACTTAGATGCTTGAGGCTTAAATGTTTGGTGCAAGGACACAGGGCTTACATGCTCAGAACTTTAGAACTATATAAATGACCTGAGGGTGCCAACTTTGGTTACTAGACTTAGATGCTCGATGCAAGGACGCAAGGCTTACATGCTTAAAACCTCAATACTATAGAAGCTACTTGAGGATGCTAACTTCAATCACTGGACTTAGATTCTTTGTACATTAAAAGCGCAACCCAAGTGCCATATAGTCTCGGTGCCTTAAAAGTGTGGCTCGGATGCAAAACCTCAGTATTGTAACAACGACCTGAGGGTGCCAGCTTCAGTCACTAAACTTTAGATACTAGAGATTTTGATGCTTGCTATAAAGGGACAACTATTACCGATGCACCAGGGACATACATTTGCTATGTCATTTTGATTGCCCCCTTTTTTTGAAATTTGAATTGCGTAACCATCGCATTTGTTTATGTGTCAGAAGATAAGACGTTTTGGCTACCATAATAATGACAACTTGATTAATGAATTTTCCCATTTCCCAATTTGCCCTTTAATGATGTGGGAGAAATCAAAATTTTTATGAAGGTAGTTAATGGTCTGTTCTAGAGCCTTCGATTGTCCTATAAGTATCTATGTTTCTTTGATGTGTTGCATTTTTGCCTCTTGCTATCTTATTGGCTTCTTTTATCTTCTTTGCCTCCTGTTGCTTTTGCCACTAAGCTTTTTCTGCAGCAACCCCTGCACTTTATATCCAGGTGATCTTTTTCTTTCTTTATGCATTGCTTTTTATTGTGCTTTTAGATAAATTCATGGAACTGAGAGAACAAATTAGCTCTGATATGTTTGTTTCTAGAATAGACGAGGAGTTGTTATGGTGGTATCAAAGGCATTTTAGTATTCCTACCAAGTTCACCCTCCACACCATCAATAGAAAATTTAGAGCTCATACTCCCATGCTAGGTTTTTATAAGTTAGTTGTGTATTTTGACCAACTAGAGGGGGGTCTGAAGTTCCCTCTAGATCCCTTTGTAAAAACATTCTTGAATAGGTATAACATAGCACCCGATTAGCTTCATCTAATAGTTATCAAATTCTGATCGGGTTTATACAGTTGATGCACAAAGAAGGTAGAGAGCCAGACGTAAATGTCCCACAATACCTGTATAGTCTGACTAAGAAGAAAGGGGAGTTGATGTTCTCATTATTGGCCATCCCTAACCACAACCTTTTTATTAAGCTGCCAGACCTTCATAAGAAGTGGGGGCATAAATTTTTTGTTATTGAGCACCACTTAGACTTCGTAGATGTCCGACGCATGTGATTCGACGAGTGCTATAAGATGAAGCAACCTTTGAAATTACCTGACTATGATATTATAATAGTCTTAAGACTTTATCTCAATGGTCTGGCCAATGCTTGGTCAGCCGAAGATGTATCGAGAAGATACCCATGGAGAGTCTGGCTAGATCATGTACAATCAACTGGTATGTATTCATTGTAGAAAGCTATCTCTTTGAATTATGTTTTTATCTTTTTATTTGTAGATGGCTGACTTTTTTATGTTTGCGAATAAGATTCAGATTGTAGTTGATGAGCCAGAGATGCAAGTAGAAGCTCCAGTCTCTTCTCCATCACTCGAACCTGTAGCACCTGCAATCATGGATGAGATTGTTGCCAGCTTGAAGGAGAAGTCTGTAGCCGGGTCTTCTCAAACTAAGAAAGGCGAAAAAAGTTTCTCATAGACTGAGACTCTAACGCTAAAGAGCTGGATGATGAGATATTTGTCTAACGTATGAGACTCTCTAAGTGTCCAGACATGAGGACTTGGATACTAAATAAAATGAAACCGTTGAGTGTCTCGAATGCCCAGGTTAGAGACTACTATGTTAAGTCCTTGAGGCTGCCGACTAATATGTAGCGGTGGACAGAGGAAGGTCATAAGGAGCTGTTTAGCTCCATGATCAGCCATTCACTAGAATTAAATTTGCAATGTTATTTAATCTTTTATGTTTTAGGCTTTAAGGTAATGACGCAAGTTTTATGTTCTCATATGACTCAGGCGTTGCTTCTAGTGAAGGATAGTATTTCTTCCTGAAGAGCCAATATAGCTTAAAAAAGATAGAGGTCGAGACCATAACGATCGACTTCAAAAAGAAGTTGGACAATGCAAAGGTAGCATTGGTACTCTATCAAACCAAATATACAGAGGCCAAGTCTGAAGCAGAGGTGAGCCAAAAGAAGGTGGCTAAGCTAGACCACAGTTAAGCGCAACTAATGAGAAGGATTGAGGACCAAGACTCCTAAATTGTCGATTTAGAGAGGAAGTTGAGCGAGGCCGAGAAAGCCCGAGAAAATGACAAAAGATCTTATCAGAATATGGTCAGGGGGTTTCTCAAGGCATACAAGTCTAAGTGTAAGAGAGCCCTACTTTCCCAAGATCCAACTCTAGACTTGAATGACTTGGATAAGATAATGTCGGCTAACCTGGCTAGGATCACCTTTGAGGATGATGCCCAGAATAAGGCCTTTGCTCTTCATGCTTGAAATGTTTCTAAATTAGTTTAAGGGTCATCTTTTGAGCCTCCCACGCCTGTCGATGCCATTAATGTTGCTCCCCCTCATGTCTTTGAGTCTAATGTTCATTTGGTAGACTATAGATTTTTTTTAATTAATTTTTGTAATATAATTTCTCTTCAATGAATAAAAATACTTTATTGAATGGTGTTTCAAATACATCTATTGGTAATATTTTTTGAGGCAGTCTGAGTTCCAGTATCATTGTAATTCTTTGCCCTATCTATCTCTTATTTTGTATGCTCCTTTATATGGTCGTTTTAAAATTTGATAAGGGTCTTCCCAATTAAGTCCAAGTTTACCAGTACCAGAGTTACCCTTGTCGATGTTTGCCCTTCTAAGCACCCAGTCTCCTATCTTGTACTACCTTGGGTGGATGCGCTAGAGATGATATTGTGTTATCTTCCTTTTATGTGCCTCTGCGATGATGGATGCCCATTCTCTTCTTTCTTCTAGTAAATCCAAGCATATTCAAGTGTTAATATTATTAATGTTTTAATTCAATTCTCTGTTGACCTAATAACTTGGTGATCAAATTTCTACTGGTATTACTACATCCAAACCATAGGTTAGCCTATATGGTGTTTCTTCTGTGGATAATCTGGGTGTAGTGTTGTAAGCCCAAATAACATTGTTAAGCTCTTCGACCTAGTTTCCTTTTTTTTTTAGCCTTTTTTTCAATCCTTACATGATAATCCTATTGGTGATTTTCATTTGTCCGTTTGTTTGCAGGTGGGCTACTGAGGTAAATTAAAGCTTTATTCCAAGGTCAAAATAGAACCTTATGAACTTCTCATTATTGAACTATTTTCCATTGTCCGTGATTAGGGTGTGTGGTATTATGAACCCACAGATGATTTCTCTCCAGAAGAAGTGTTGGATCCGGGCTTCTATGATGGTCGATACAGCTTCCACCTCTACCCACTTAGTGAAATAGTCTATATTATGTAGAGGTAAGGAAGGGACCTAGGATTTCCATTCCCCACACTATAAAGGGCCAGGGGCTGCCAATCGAATGTTGAGGGTTAGAGGGCTCATGGTTGAGATGGGCGAACTGCTGGCACTTAGGACATTCTTGAGTTAGCTTCTAAGCATCCCTGGACATGGTGGGCTAGTAGTATCCTTGTAGTAGTGCTTTTCTAGTTAACGTGTAATGTGATTCGTGTGCTCCATAAATGCCTTCATGGATTTCCCTAAGTATATAGTTTTCTTCCTCTAGGGATACACATTTAGACCTTGGGTGTGAGAAGGATCTTCTGTAGAGTTCTCTGTGAAGTATAAAGTAGTGGGCTACCTTTATCTCTAGCTTCTTAGCTTTTAATTTATCTTCTGGGAGTGTCCTATTTGTGCGATATTGGATGATTGGTTTTATCCACTCTGGGCTTTCCTGTATCTCCAAGATGTTTGGATCTTCAGTACTAAGTCTTGTCAGTGCTTCAGTGAGCTCCATGTCTCTAAATGCCTGACTATCTTCGGTTGTTGACTTGGCTAAAAGATTAGCTTTCGAGTTTCCATTTTGAGGTATCTATATTATTTCCCACTATCCCCCATCTTGCTCAATCTTCTTCACGAGTTGCATGACTTTCCCAACATATCTGGCGATGCTCGGATCCTTAATTTAGAATGTCCCTTGGACCTGGTTTACTTCCAATTAAGATTTTGAGTGTATCTTGAGATGCTTGACTTTGACTTCAGAAGCTAACTTTAATCCTATGATGAGCACCTAATACTCCACAATATTGTTGGTTACATTATACTTTATCTATATTGCATATCTAATAAGAAATTTATGTTATCTTTTGAGGGTGATCCCGATGCCAAATCCTTAAGTGGAGGATACCCCATCAATATAGAGCTTTTACTTTGGTGCACTGGTGATAATGAGACCTTCTAGTGTGTTATGGAGCAGCTAACACACCAAGTTCAAAGAATTCAACATGATGAAGATGAGCAAGGTCAAGAAGGAAAGGATCAAGTTCAAGAGGTTTTGAGTCCAATCAGCATGCCTCAAAGACCTATAACAAGGTCTCAATCTAAAAAACTTCAAGAAGCCTTAATCCATCATCTACAAGGCTTAGTGAACTTAGCTAGTGAAAGTTTACAAGGACACCAAAGTTTTGTGCCAAGTGCAGCTCAAGTTCAATA
This sequence comes from Mallotus nudiflorus, assembly GCA_947683625.1. Lineage (NCBI taxonomy): Eukaryota > Viridiplantae > Streptophyta > Magnoliopsida > Malpighiales > Euphorbiaceae > Mallotus > Mallotus nudiflorus. The sequence continues at coordinate 1,534,352 of CANTUR010000184.1, forward strand.
CAACTTAATTCAAGTCCAAGTTTCTAAAGGGTTTAAATAAGTGTATAATGGGCTACATTTGTTATAGACTGGCCGAATATGCATAAGAGAGTTATTCAAGCATTGTTATTTAGGTTTAATTATGTTAAATAAGGGCTGGATGAATTTTTTATTTTAAAAGCCCTAGTTTTAGTTAGTTTAATTATTCTTAAAATAGGAAGTATGTCAAAATTCCTATTTGAGGTCTGATTAGGTTAATTTCCTATTTTTGTCATTAGGGTTATTAGTTTTCCTTACTCACTAAAGAAAACCTTGTAAAGGCTATATATATATGCCTTGGACGAATTTTATTATTAAGAATTGAAGTTTTAAAACCTAAAGGTTGTTTTGCTTTTATCTTTGTGTTCTTGTGTAGAATACATGCTTTAAGGAACATTCAAGTAGATTGATCATCTTCTTGTGGAGTGTTTCGAAATTGGAATTTAGAAACGAGTTTTCTTTATTCTAATTCTTTGATCATCTAAGTAATCTAATTTTTAACCATTCTTAGGGGTTGTTGCTGAATTGACTATTGGGGTTTTCAAGTTAATGCTTCAGGGGTTCGAATACATAAAGGGATTCTCAAGCTTATTCTTGGAGGTTCTGTATCATTTGGTATCAGAGCTTTGGCTCTAGATCAGGTTTTATTTTTTATAATTTTTATTCTTAATCCTAATTTCTTATGTTTTTCTTATTCTTTTAAAATCGTTCTTATTTTTTTTATTCTTCATTCTTGTGTTTTGTTCTTTGTTCTTATCCATTAGTCTTGATCTTGTTTTTTTTTTTTTCATTTAAGTCAGTCAATTGTTTTGCATTCTGAAATTTAGATTTGTGTTCATAGTTGAAAGTTTCTTTGAAAAAAAAAAGAAAAAAAAATCATGCAAAAAAAAAAGAAAAAGAAAGAAATTTGAAAAAAAAAGCAAAAAAAAAATTCGTGAAAAAAAAGAGAAAGTTATTAGAATAGGAAGAATTGAGATTCTTGAGTGATTTATATCCTAATCAAGTCTGATGTGCATTTCCTTCCATTCCTTGCTCATTAAGGAATATTATTTGAGTGATTAATATCCTCATCAGGTCTGATTTAAGTTTCCTAATCCTATTTGGTTTATAATTAACATATCTAAGTAGATCTTGTATTACTTGTATATTAAGGATTTTGCATATCTTTACAATACTTGCTCATTAAGGAATATTACTTATTGAGGCAGATTTGACTTTTCTTCTTAAAATAACTTCTAAATTCATTTTCTTTTAATATCCTCATATCTTGTATTACTTGTATATTAAGGATTTTGCATATCTTTACAATACTTGCTCATTAAGGATTTATTACTTATTGTATATTAATATCCTCATATCTTGTATTACTTGTATATTAAGGATTTTGCATATCTTTATAATACTTGCTCATTAAGGAATATTACTTATTGAGGCAGATTTGACTTTTCTTCTTAAAATAACTTCTAAATTCATTTTCTTTTCTATTCTAGAAGATATTTGTATTTCTTTCACATGTCTTTTGCATCTTTTTGAGTTTTCCTATTTTATTGCTTCTGAATTATTTTTTTTTTCATTAACCGAATTGCCTCAAACTTGTTTTGAAATTTTCACTTTTGAAAGTTCTACTTGAATATTGCTTCAATCTAATTGATTTGTTCTAAAAGTGTGATTCACCTAAGAACATAAAAGATTTAGCTTGAGTGGTGAGAGGAAGCCGAGTGAAACATCAAATTGAGTTAAACACGAGTGACCACCCCCATCATTTGAGTGCAAACACGTGAGGGAGTGCTTGTGAGGATTTTAAATTATTATTATTATTATTATTATTATTATTATTATTATTATTATTATTATTGTTTCTAGCATTCTTTTACAGCAATGTCTAACCAAGGTGAAAATAAAGGTGAGGGTAAAGTTGATGAAACTTTGCTACGTGAGGCTCAACAAAGGCAATTTGCACGTATGAATACAAATTTTGAGAATATAATGGAGAGATTAAACCGCATGGATACAAGGCTAGGAGCGGTTGAAAGGGCAACAGCACCAAATCATAATGAGGAAGTAGAAGGCAATGTTGACAATGAGGATAAAGATGAGGCCTATGCAGAAGTAGGAGTACCAAGAGGTGGAGGTAAACAATGCCGAGGTAGAGGAAGAGGAAGGTTACAACCGGTTCCATACAATGGAAGAAATCGAGGCAATGAAGATGATGTAGATCGAAATTTGGGAAGCATCAAACATAAGATACCTAACTTTCAAGGTAAATCAGATCCGGAGTCCTATTTACAATGGGAGAAGCAATTGGAGCTTATATTTGATTGCCATCAATTTAGCGAGGAAAAGAAGGTAAAATTGGCGATTACTCAATTTTCTGATTATGCTATTCCTTGGTGGGACCATTTGGTGATTAATAGGCGAAGGAATTTGGAGTACCCAATTAATAATTGGCCTGAGCTCAAGGTTGTAATGAGGAAGCGATTTGTGCCAAAACACTATCATAGGGAACTTGTACAAAAACTTCAAGTTCTTAAACAAGGTAGTAAGAGTGTGGATGATTACCATAAAGAGATGGAGATGCTCATGACTAGGGCTGATATAGATGAAGATGTGGAGATCACTATGGCACGCTTCTTGGCTGGTCTAAACAAAGACATATCTGACCGAGTAGATTTACACAAATATGAAGATTTAGAAGAGATGGTGCATATGGCCGTCAAGATAGAAAGGCAACTCCAAGGAAGAGGAGCGACAAGGTACAATTCCAAATCATATTCTAGTCCTAATTTTAATTGGAAAAAGGATGGAAAGAGTGATTATAGGGGTGGGAATAAGGTTGCTCATGAGGTTGCTAAACGGAAGGCAAATTCGGTCTCTAAGGACAAAATCAAAACCGAGGAGCCTAAAGGGAGAAATGGAGACATTAAGTGTTGGAAGTGTCAAGGAGTAGGTCATGTGAGCAAAGATTGCCCTAATAAAAGAACTATGACCATAAGGAATGGGGAAATTGTGACTGATGAAGAAGAGGGCAATAATGAAAGTGATGAGGATGAGATGCCTGAATTGGAAAGTTGTAGTGATGGGAGTATAGAGGAGCCAATCAAAGGTGACATGCTGGTTACAAGGCGTCCTCTTAGTACTCAAATAAAGGAAGATTGCATTGAAGAGCAACAAGACAACTTATTCCATACAAGGTGTCATGTGCAAGGCAAGGCATGTCTTATGATTGTTGATGGAGGGAGTTGCACCAATGCAGTGAGCTCATTCCTAATTAGTAGATTAGGGTTGTCTACTATACCACACCCACGGCCATACAAACTTCAATGGCTTAATGATTGTGGGGAGGTCAAGGTAAATAGACAATCTATTATTTCCTTTTCAATTGGTAAATATCATGATGAGCAATTGTGTGATGTAGTTCCTATGTGTCACGACCCAAAACAGGGGCCATGATCGGCACTAGGGAACGGGAATTCTTTCGAATCTGGAACCCGTAGCAAGCCTAAAAATAAAATAAATCATGCAATAATAACAATAATCATATAATATGCAGCGGAAATAAAAATCATAAATATAATAATAATAGTTTCATCACTGGATTTGAATCAAACCTCATCACATATATATATAATCTTTTAATACAAATCCAGTTTCAATATAATACATCTCTTTAAAATAAAATACATGAAATCCAATACTTTAATTCACAACTACTGCAGTGTCTAGATAAAATAAATAAGACTCAAGTAGATAATTTACACAAAGAAGCCGGGGCGGAAGAAATCCGGCGTATCGACCTGCTACTGAGGTCTGAAGAAGTTGACTCTCCTGAAAAATAGTCAACGGAGGGGAGTCAGACCTCACTGAGTGAATTACTATAATATATATACATACACACTAAATGATAATGCATACAATCAACAGTATATATCTAATATATATATACAGGCAATTACACACAGATGCAATAAAATCATTTTTATATATTTTATCTGAAAATCATCTTTTATGAAGGATCACATAGAACCCTAGAATATCGCAACCTCAAAAATAGTGTTAGACAACACTCTAGCCATACAGGCTCACTTAATCCAAATATATCCACTTAATCCATTTAGACAGTAGACTGGCCCCGAGACACTAAGTCAACCGAGCTCCAGCAGTCTGACTGCCAGTGTGATTGGCCCCGAGACACTTGGTCAACCGAGCTCCAGCAATCACACCCCAAACCATATCTCACACATCAAATAATCATAATCAATCAATATCCATAAATAAGTTAGTATTATAGCCTAAATACTATAGGCGTATCGGTACGTACTCGGTCCTAGTGTTGCCCACTAGGTAGCACGTTCTATTGATATCCTTCATTAATAAATAATAAAACATACATTCATAAAAATAAATGATGCATGAATTTCAATAAAATAACAACATAAACCATATATATACTATAAATATACCAAAAGTAAACCGGGCATATTTCGAGTATATATATGTAAAATGAATTCAATCAAATTATAACTTAAGCTAGAAATATATTTAAAAACATTTTAAATATATTTTAGTTACACAACATGCATATAATTTAATATATACCAAAAATAAACCAAAAATATACTTAAATACAAATCACATTATTTATGCATTTTAATCAAAATAAAACATATATTTCTAAATCATACATCCTAAGCATATATATATATAGTATAGTAACTCACCTAGTGCACTCCACGAGACGGGTCCGACGGGCCTGGTCCACTAGCCCTCGGTCTCGACGCAACTAAACAAGCAATAACGACAAACATTAGAATAAACCTAACAGAAATCCTAGAATTCGATCTAGAGTATTTAAATACGGAAACAGAATTAGGGTTCGACTGGACATCACGTTTTACGAGAATTCTACCGAAAATCCGGCAGAACCTCCCCTGTAAAACGGACATCTCTCTACTCAAAAGAGTAGAGCCGAACCTACAAAGAAATACATTTTATAAGTAGAAATTACATAATTAACCTTAAAATACTGTAAAAACCGATAAAAACTCATTTTATTAGAAAAACCGTATATTATATATATAATTGAAAATAATTTACGAAAAATAGTTTTAATTAGTTAAAAAATACTAAATAATTTGTAGAAATCATTTTTATACCTTAAATAACTATTAAAACCGATTAAATTACATTTTTAGACAATTTAGGGTAAAATTACCAAAATACCCCTATATATATAAATATACTTAAATTACTTCAAAAATTCACTAAAAATCATACAATTATCCAAAATTAATTTTCTCAACATATTTATCAATAATATCAATAATTAAACTCAATTAACCAATTAATTTCAAATAAAAACACATTTAACCTAATTTTCCCAAAATTACATAAACTCAAATAATTTAAAATAAATACTTAGAAATTCATAAAAATTCCAAATAAATTCCTATAATTCATTTCAACACCTAATTTAACCATAAAACACAATTTCATAATTTAAATAATTAATTTCCGAAAATTAGAAATTAATATTAAAATATTCAAAAATACCCAAAAATCCAAAAATCTCCAAAAATTCCAAAAAAATTCATACATGTAGATTAAGCTACTAGGATCAACATTTGTGAAGGGATTTTTCATGAATCAATCAATTCGAAGCTCAAAAAAATCAAAAACCCTAATGTGACCGAATTAAGTTTTAGCTCAAACCTCAAAATCCACTTGATTTCAGGCCGAAAGGAGCTTAGAATTGGAATCACCGGAGCTCAAGGAGTCGATGAAGACCGGTGGTGCACGAAATGGTGGCCGGAATCGTCGTCGACGGCAAGAAGCTCAACTTGCTACCATGGCGGATTCCGGGCGTTCCAGCGGGCTTCCTGCGGCCTGGTCACATCGGAGAGGAAGAGGAAGGAAGGAGAAGGAGGTTGGCAGCAACTGGTGGCGGCGAGGGGTGGTCCGGCGTGCTGGAATGGGAGGCGCAATGAGGGTGAGCGATCGGGAGAGAAGAAGGAGATGGAGGGGCAAAAACGGTAATTTGGCAAAAATTTTGATTTTTAATGTATATATGTATATATATGTATACTTTACACTATATAATAAAATAATATTAAATTACACACATTAAATATACACCACACGCATAAAATTTAATATTTTAATAATTTATACTAAATAAAATTAATTAAATAACAATAAAACAAATAAATAATTAATAAAATATTAGGGTAATACTAAACCCTAATTAAATAATTATTCACACACATAGTCTTTATTTAGTATTTTAAAAATACGTATGAGTTCATGCAAGTCCGAAAATATATTTAAAATAATTAATATTAAAATACTTACGTGAAAATTTCCCCGAAAATGAAAGTCCCGGGAAAATTTTACGTAAAGCACTGTAAATAAAATACAGTATTTAAAATAGGTTTTAAATACATATCAACTCGTGAAAATATCGTAATATATATATAAAAATTATTGATACTGCATATCCCGGTACAGTGTAAAAATGTTTAAAAACACGGGATATTACATATGCATGTTGGAGATATTTTTCTTGGTAGACCATGGCAATTTGATAGAAAAACCAAGCATGATGGGTACCTCAATCGGTATCACTTTACCAAGGATGGGCGTAAGATCATATTAACACCGCTTTCTTCAAAGGAGGTTTATGAAGACCAATGTAAAATGGAAAGAATGAGAGTGGAGGCTGACAAGAAAGAAAAAGAGAGTAAGAAAAATTCCTTAGAGAGTGAAAAGAAAGAGGGAAAAACAAAAGAAGAGATTCAGCCTAGAGGGAAAAAAGAAAAGAATTTGAGTTTAATAGTTAGGACAAGTGAGGTTAGACAAGCTTTGTATGCTAATCAGCCTATATTTGTACTTTTATACAAAGGGGCTTATTTGGCAACTAATGAACTTAACCCATCTTTGCCTAGTGTGTTTGTTGATCTTTTGCAGGAATTTAAAGATGTGTTTCCCAAAGAGATGCCTAGTGGATTACCCCCAATTAGAGGCATAGAACATCAAATTGACTTCATTCCTGGGGCAGCCATACCCAATCGACCAGCATATAGAGCAAATCCAAGAGAAACAAAAGAGATCCGAACACAAGTGGAGGAGTTGTTAGCTAAAGGGTATATGAGGGGAAAGTCTTAGTCCTTGTTCGGTTCCTGTCATTCTTGTGCCAAAGAAGGATGGAACATGGAGGATGTGTGTGGATTGCAGAGCCATCAATAAAATCACTGTAAAGTATCGTTATCCTATTCCTAGATTAGATGATATGCTTGATGAGTTATATGGTTCTTGTTTGTTCACTAAAATAGACTTGAAATCTGGTTATTATCAAATCCGAATGAATGTTGGTGATGAATGGAAAACAGCTTTTAAGACTAAGTATGGGTTGTATGAGTGGCTTGTTATGCCCTTTGGTCTTACTAATGCACCTAGCACATTCATGCGATTAATGAACCATGTGTTGCGAAATTACTTAGGTAAATTTGTTATTGTTTACTTTGATGATATTTTGATTTACTCTAAGTGTTGTGATGATCATGTTATGCATGTGCGAATTGTACTAGAAACACTTAGACAAGAAAAGTTGTATGTAAACCTTAAAAAGTGTAGTTTTTGCATGAATAAGGTTAATTTTCTTGGTTTTTTTGTATCTAGTCAAGGCATAGAGGTTGATGAGGAGAAGGTTAGGGCTATTAAAGAGTGGCCAAAACCTAAAAATGCTAGTGAGGTGAGGAGTTTTCATGGGCTTGCTAGTTTCTATAGGAGATTCATTAAAGATTTCAGCACTATAGCCACACCTTTGAATGAATTAGTTAAGAAAAATGTTGGATTTGTTTGGGGTGATGCACAAGAACATGCCTTTAATGAACTTAAGGATAAATTATGTAATGCACCTTTACTTGCTTTACCTAACTTTGATAAAACTTTTGAGATTGAATGTGATGCTAGTGGCATAGGGATTGGAGCTGTATTGATGCAGGATCAAAGACCACTAATGTATTTTAGTGAAAAGTTAAGTGGGGCAACCTTGAAATATCCAACTTATGACAAGGAATTATATGCATTGGTTCGAGCTTTACAAACATGGCAACATTATTTGTGGCCTAGGGAGTTTGTGATACACACTGACCATGAAAGTTTAAAGCATTTGAAGGGTCAAGATAAGCTGAACCGTAGGCATGCCAAATGGGTGGAGTTCATAAAAACATTTCCATATGTGATTAAGTACAAGCAAGGTAAAGAGAATGTGGTTGCAGATGCATTATCTAGAAGCTACACCTTACTTAACTCTCTTACTACTAAATTATTAGGTTTTGAGTTTATAAAGGAGTTGTATCCATATGATGATGATTTTGGTGATATATATGCATCTTGTGACAATGGAGTTGTTTCGGGTGATTTTCACTTGTTTGATGGTTTCTTGTTTAAAAGAAATAGATTGTGCATTCCTAAGTGTTCTATAAGGGAATTATTAATTAAGGAGGCACATGGAGGAGGCTTAATGGGGCATTTTGGGGTAAATAAGACCTATGATATGCTATTAGAACATTTCTTTTGGCCCGGTATGAAACATGATGTGTATAAAGTTTGTGAGCATTGCATTACATGTAGAGAGGCTAAGTCTAGGTTGAAACCGCATGGGTTATACACACCATTACCTGTTCCTAGTGAACCTTGGACTGATTTGTCTATGGATTTTGTGCTTGGATTGCCTAGAACTAGGAAAGGTCATGATAGTATCTTTGTTGTGGTTGATAGATTTAGTAAAATGGCTCATTTTATACCATGTCATAAAACTGATGATGCTAAGTTGATTGCTGATTTGTTTTTCAAAGAAGTTATGCGTTTACATAGCATACCTAGGAGCATTGTTAGTGACAGGGATGTTAAGTTTTTGAGTCATTTTTGGCGTGTGTTATGGGGAAAGTTAGGGACTAAGCTATTGTTTTCAACTACTTGTCACCCTCAAACTGATGGGCAAACTGAAGTAGTTAATAGGACTTTGATTACTTTGCTTAGGGCAATCATAGAAAAGAACATTAGGATGTGGGAGGATTGTTTACCATTTGTGGAGTTTGCTTACAATAGGGTTGTTCATAGCACTACTAATTTCTCTCCATTTGAGATTGTTTATGGATTTAATCCACTTACTCCTATTGATTTATTGCCATTGCCACCTAACAATTTTAGGAGTGTTGATGCTAATTCTAAAGCAGATTTGGTGAAGAAGTTACATAAGCAAGTTAAGGATAGGATTGAGAAGCAAAATGCTAAAGTAGCTTCACGTGTGAATAAGGGAAGGAAGCCAATGGTTTTTCAGCCTGAAGATTGGGTTTGGGTGCATTTTCATAAAGAAAGGTTTCCACTTCAAAGGAAGTCTAAGCTAAACCCAAGAGGAGATGGTCCTTTTCAAATACTTGAAAGGATTAATGACAATGCATACAAAGTGGACCTACCTGGTGAGTATAATGTTAGTGCTTCATTCAATGTGGCTGATTTGAGTCCTTTTGATATAGGTGATGCTTTAGATTCGAGGATGAATCCTTTTGAGGAGAGGGGAAATGTTATGGAGCAGCCAACACACCAAGTTCAAAGAATTCAACATGATGAAAATGAGCAAGGTCAAGAAGGAAAGGATCAAGTTCAAGAGGTTTTGAGTCCAATCAGCATGCCTCACAGACCTATAGCAAGGTCTCAATCTAAAAAACTTCAAGAAGCCTTAATCCATCATCTACAAGGCTTAGTGAACTTAGCTAGTGAAAGTTTACAAGGACACCAAAGTTTTGTGCCAAGTGCAACTCAAGTTCAATATAATTTAATTCAAGTCCAAGTTTCTAAAGGGTTTAAATAAGTATATAATGGGCTACATTTGTTATGGGCTGGCCGAATATGCATGAGAGAGTTATTCAAGCATTGTTATTTAGGTTTAATTATGTTAAATAAGGGTTGGACGAATTTGTTATTTTAAAAGCCTATTAGTTTTAGTTAGTTTAATTATTCTTAAAATAAGAAGTATGTCAAAATTCCTATTTGAGGTCTAATTAGATTAATTTCCTATTTTTGTGATTAGGGTTATTAGTTTTCCTTACTCACTAAGGAAAACCTTGTAAAGGCTATATATATATGCCTTGGACGAATTTTATTATTCAGAATTGAAGTTTTAAAACCTAAAGGTTGTTTTGCTTTTATCTTTGTGTTCTTGTGTAGAATACATGCTTTAAGGAACATTCAAGTAGATTGATCATCTTCTTGTGGAGTGTTTCGAAATTGGAATTTAGAAACGAGTTTTCTTTATTCTAATTCTTTGATCATCTAATTAATCTGATTTTTAACCATTCTTAGGGGTTATTGCTGAATTGACTATTGGGGTTTTCAAGTTAATACTTCGGGGGTTCGAATACATAAAGGGGTTCTTAAGCTTATTCTTGGAGGTTTCGTATCATAGTGTCATCTTTTGAAGAAAATTTGGTAATGCTTAAGCTTTCACCTGTTGATGGGACTCATAGTCAATATCCAATTCTCTGAGTAATATTGACCATTGAACCAATCTACCCGATGTCTCAGGTTTTTGTAATATTTTTCACAAGGGGAAGCTAGTTCTTATAACAATAGGATGAGCCTGGAAGTAATGCCTGAGCTTCCAGGATGCATGGACGACCACCATGGTCAGTTCATCCAGCATTAGGTACCGAATCTCTGATCCTCATAGTATTTTGCTGACATAATACACCAACCTTTGCTAGCCCTCCTCTTCCCTTACCAGTACTGAGGCTATGCATTCTGGGCCCATCGAAAGGTATAAGTACAATGTTTCCTCTAGGATCGGCCTGCTGAGTACAGGTGGGGAGGATATGAATTTTTTAATATCTTCAAAAGCTATCTAGCAATCTTCCATCCAAACAAATTTCTTAGAATTTTTTAAAGCTACGAATAATGGTAGGCACCGCTTAGCCGAGCAAGAGATGAAACACCCCAAAGTTATGATCCTGCCATTTAGCTTTTATAGTTCATGGATGGTCTTTGGAGCTTTCATGTTGAGAATGGCTTCAATCTTTTTCGAGTCAGCCTCAATACCTTTATGGGATATTATAAACCCTAGGAATTTTCTTGCCTTAACTCCAAAGTTGCACTTTTTCGGATTCAGCTTGATTTTGGACTTACTCAACAATTAAAGGACATGATCTAGATCCGCAGGGTGTTGATCTATATGTTTGCTTTTAATAATAATGTCATCCACATATATTCCACATTTCTCCTGAGAAGTCCTCAGATTGCTCGAGAGGCAAAACCTCCTGAGTGCTTAGTGAGGACTTCACTTATTCCTTGTTTGGTTTCAAAGTCAAGTTTAACACCGATCTTTACTGTCTTCCTATCAGCAATTTGTAATGTTTGACTGTAGTCGACCGGTTCAGGTCCAGTTCTTTATTTCTCTATCTTCTATGTCTCTAGGGGAATGCTTCTGTCTAAGGTTTAATTTCCATCTGGTAGCATTGTCTGGCCATGTGCTGATCTCTACGAATTGTAAGAGTTTTGCCTTCAATTGGAATCTTTATGGTCAGGTGTTAGACACTTGTGACTACATCGGTTTCGTAGAGTGTTGGTCGTCCTATGATGCCATTATATGCCAATGGGAGATCTACTATATTAAATAGGGCTTTAATGACTTTCGTTTCTTCAATGTCCTCATTTTTAAATTCTAGACTTAGCTCTATAATTCCCGTCAACTGTATGGTTCCTTTACAGAAGCCTGTAATGGGATTTTGGATAGTTTTTAGATTAGTGACGAAACCTCTCATTGCTTTGTAAGCATTCCAAGACAGTGCATTAATGGCGCTCCCATTGTTAACCAATAACCCCTTCACCAAATAATTATTAATGTATTCGCTTACCACCAGGGCGTCATTGTGTGAGTGTCAACATGCTTCCCATCCTTAGAATTAAACACGATGATCTCTCTCTTCTTGAGGGTCGGTCCTTCTCCCCAGCTTCTCTTAGGTCTCTTCTCAGTGTTTTCTCCTCCGACTATCATGTTAATGACCCCAGTTGGTTCGGTGTGAGCCTTCTTTGGTTCTGGCCTGTCTCATCCTTGCACATTCAGATTCTTAGTACCTCTGGATGTGTTAGTGAAGTTGCCAAGTCAACCATTCTATACTAGTCTTTCTATGGCATTTTTAAATCTCTACAAGCCTCGGTGTCATGCCCATAATTTTGGTGATACTAGCAATAGTGTCCTCTATCTTGTGTAGCTCTCTAATTTAAGCTTATTCTTCTCACTAGGGTAATTTCCACCCCATTCTGTCTGACCCACATGAGGATCCTGGATCTAGAGGTATTCACAGGTGTGTATCTGTTGGCTTCTTTTTAAAATTTTTCCACTGAGTTTCTGAAATTTGTTCGTGGAAAGCTTACTTTTCTAGGCCTTGACCTCTCTTCTCTAGCTGGTGCTTTTTCTTCCTCCCTTCGCATCCTTTTATCTTTATCCACTTTTATCATTTTGATCGCCATGGCCATCACCTCTGTAAAAGTTCTAGGTCCTTTTGTCATTATCTTGTCTTTGAGTTTTTTGAGTCTAGTGTCATTCTTGAGGGCTTCGATAGTAACTTTGTCTACAAGATTTTTATTTGCATAGCCACTTTGTTGAACTGATCTAGGTAGCTTCGTAGTGATTCATCAACCTCTTACCGGCACATTTGGAGGTCATTGATGTTTTTGGTTGGAGAAATGTTGGTGATAAACTTAGTTACCGGGTCTTCAAAAGAAGTGATGGAGTCCTCAAAAAGCTGGTGAAACCATTTTTGAGCATTGTTCGTGAGTGTGCTTAGGAAAACTTTGCACATTATGTAGTCATTTACGTTCTGAAGCAACATTCTTATTTTAAACAAGGATACGTGGTTGATAGGATCTCCAGTTCTATCATATTGATCCAATTATGGCATCCTGAACTTGGTTGGAATTTCTGTCTGGATTATCCTCTTTATGAAAGGCTTTCTACCTTTCATAACACATTCATCTTCCTTCCTCGGTCTCGTGCGGGCTTTATGTATAACCTCTTCAACTTTTGAAGTTAATTTTGAATCATCGAGAACCAAATTGTGGAGCTGGATTCTCCTTTTAAAGCTTTACTTTTCCCTTTGCTCCCTCTGGGCAATTCCTGGGGTGTGGTATTTTCTATGTTAGCTGGTCTAGGGTTGCCGCTTTAAATCAAGGTGTTCAATTGTTGCTACATTAAGGCTATCTGGGTTTGGATGCTTTGTATCATTATTTCTTTATTTATTGGGGTGAGGTTGAGTGTTTGAGTCATGGTGTTTAGGTTCGACGTAGTTATGGTTGGTGTTTCTATTAGATTTGGAAAAGGTACGAAAGGTATAGGTCAGTGATTATGTTGCAAGGGGGCATAATATGGGAAGTCGGTGCCAATAGTCGGCCACCCTTGGGTGTTTCCAATAAGAATGTGCATATTACCATATGAAGGTTTGGCATATGGGAAAGTGGCTAGAGGTACTGCCGTTGGGAGAGGTACTATTAGAGTGATTGGAGGAATAGGGACGGAGAGGTTAGTGTGAGTGTCTGGAGTCAAGCTTGGCGGTGGGTTGGAAGTCATAGTGTCAACGTCTTAATTCGGCAAATGTATGAATGGCTTTTTCCTAAAAATCCCCATAGACGACGCCACTTGATAACTTGCTTTCTAGAACTCTTGAGTTGGAACCCTGCAAGTGGTCAACAAAGGGTAAGGTGAGAGGTAAAGAGGATCTCCACAAATCCTCTAATGCCTAAGTCAAAGTGTATAAGGAGAATTTAGAAAGAGAATGAGAATAATAAGAATACCAGAGAATAGAATGAATGAGAATGAGAGATATAGGGTCCTATTTATAGTAATAATGATACTTAAACCTGAAAGAAATATGATTCCTCTTTGGATAGGAGTCCTAAACCAATTAGGAGAATCTTCCTTCTTGTTTCTAGAGTCTTCTGCATAAGGAACCTTTTCCTGAATATTTTTGGTTGCGTTCCCTTTCCGAGTAACTTGTTTAGGAAATAAAAATCTTAACTAAACAAGAATATATATGTGAGGTGTCAGTTACATATCGTGTTTTTAATTGAATAAAAGGGGAATATTTTAATTAGAATAAAAGACACAAAATCTAATGAAAAAAGAAAAGTAGTGTTTTAGATGTAATATAACTAAAATGTTTTATATTAAATAAAATATATGTATTTTAAAAGAAGAATTTTTATTGCCATTATTTTTATGTATAATAGAATTTATTGTGAGGCTATTAAATTACTATTGGAGTAGAGTATGTATAATAGTTAAATAATTTTTGAAATAGAATTTCTAATAATTTAGAAAAAAAAATGATTAAATGATTTGAGATTTAAAAATACGTATTATATAAAAAATTTTAAAATTTGAGAAGTATTAAAATATATATAATAATATTTTAATTAAAAAATAATAATAAATATTTTATTTTTAAGAATTTAAGATATTAAGATTTGAGGATAAATAATGAATATAAAGATAGACACTTCAATGCCTATTTGCAGTAGTTGTCCATCCGGAATTCTTCTCAAGTACACGACAATCTTGGTATTTTAGCCTCTAACTTCATTACCTGGCTTGTAATTCTTCTCAGCTACTATCTATCGCATCTTCAGTCGTACACCATTTATTTTTCCCATATAAAATTAAGCGGAACGTCCTGCTGTTGTCGTATGGACTTCATGATGTATAGAGGATGTGCGAAGCTCCGAGATTTTCCGTTTTTATTTTAGTAGCGCTTTCTATCATGTTCAGAAGGAAAGATGTTTTCTTAACTTGACGAAGCCGCATGCTCCTGTTGTCAATATGCATTATGGAAGCTGTCTTGTAATTATATGATGCAGAGCTTCTTGCTCATGGGTATGAAGTGGAGCCTGTTGTCATTGAATTGAACGACAGCCTCTAAAGGTGGATGACGTACGGCATATTCCTTCTTTGCTCTCAGACTGGTGTTGTTGAATGCTTATTGCTTGTCTCTCTCTATCTTTGAATGGTCAAAACTCCTACCACTACTGGATAGAAGCCCAAATCTGGAAAAAAAAAAAAAAGACTAGAAACTAATTAGTTCAAATAATAATAATAATACCTTATTAATTGTATGTAGTATTAAAAGTGATTTCAGTTTAATGACTACCGTTAAAGGGTGGTCCTTAAATGTTATATTTGTTGGTCTTAAAAAATAAATCAATGTGTTTTATTAATATTTTGTGAAAATTCTTTTACAATATTACATCACCCATTAATAGGATAATGCATAAAGGACTAAATTGATTATTATAGTATTGCTCAAAAAATGGTTCTTTGGAGGAGAAAGGAAAAAGAATAGCTTGGTCGTGTAGCTACCAATGATAAAAATGATACAAATGATACAATCTTTTATTGCTACAAAATAATCAAATTAATAACAAAGAAACCATGTAAATTCTAGCATATCATAATTGAATTGTAAATTAAATAATTAAAATACAACAAAATAAATCAGACCACTATATACATATCCAAGACACTTCACGAATCATTCATGGGTACTCTTAGATAATTGCCATGATAGCTCCAAAGCCATAGCTCAAAATTGCATGGAAGAACCATAGTATGACCCCATTCGATCACCAGAAATGCTAGAAAATAACTTGCTATAACCTTGACATGTATGAGTTCACAGGGAAGTAAGAAACTATTATGGGAGCACTTGATGATTTTGATTTGCTTTTGGGTTTTTCTGTATTAGACACTTTCACGCTGTGGGACGCTTTTGCATCATCTGAAACTCGTGAAGACGAGGAAGGGATAAAGCAACTGAACAAGGATGAGAAATGAACCATTTTTTTGGGGCTTCTCTCTTCTAATCAATATCTAAAATGCTTTTCTTGGTTGTTTTGTGAATTACAGGTAGAGATCAGTCTTCTCTGTTGAGCTGAAGAATGAGAAACAGAAGACTTATAAGGTTATATATTTTTGGATAGGCAGGTGTCTGACTGATGAGCTTTGAAATGGGGAGCTTTGTGTATTTATATGGGAGGCTTCTGTGATTATGGATTATCTTTATGTGCAAGGAAAGGAAAGGAATGGCAAGTTTCCTGGGATTTTCTGACAGCTTTGACTGTAATACTAGTAGTGAAATCTGCTGACTAGTCAAGAGAGTAAAGCCTCCAGCACTTTCCATTAAACTTCTCTAATATGTCAAATAATAAAAAGAAAAATTCTTAATCACGTATGCGCATTACGTCCAATAATTATCTAACCTTGATATATTGTTAAATTAATAGATAGTTTTCATTAATAATACTTTTAAAATTTATCCATATTTTGAAAATAGAAATTTATTACTCTTTAAAATTTGAATATTTCTAAATTTTTCAATAATTATTTATTTAAAATTGATTAAAAATACCTTATTTTGTTTTGCTCTTTTTTCTCCCTAAATTTATCCATTAAAAAAATTCATTTTTTTACCACCATCAATTATTTCTTAAATCGACAGTAGTCTCTCGTTATTTTTATTTTTTTTTTACTTTCGTTTATTCTTTGCATCCAATAAATATAGATTTCTAATTCGTTTATTTTTTTCATTGAAATTTTTAGACATTTTCATAGAGTTTCAAATACCCTTTATGGGATTTTGGTGGTTATCCTTTATAAATTTTGTATTTCTCTCCATTGTGAAATTTTTATTGATATTTTGATAATCAAACTCAATTAATGATTATAAAATCAATTTATAACTAACCAACGTCATAAAATATAGCATACGGATTGTTGAACGAATCACCGAATTGAAAAAAAAAAATAGCTAGGTTAGTGTGATTAAAGAATAATGATTAAAAATTTTATAGAACAATGATTAAAAATTTTACGATTTAAATGAATTTTATTTTACATTATTTAATTTTAGTATTATTTATATTACATGTTAATTAAGATGTATTTTTAATTTTTAATTTTTATTAAACAAAAGATTCATTTTTTCTAAAAAAATATTTCATTTGAAATATCAAATTTTTAGTTATATTTTACTGTCTATATAAAATTTTATATTTGTTAGAATGAAATCATGCACAAATTTAAGAAATCATCAAAGTAAATCTATTTTTTAATTACCAAATCACTGCTTTTTATTTAATTTTGTAAAATAGAATATATTTATCGGAATCTAAAAATTGTGATAAAATTAAAAAAAAAAGTTATTATTCGTTAAAAGATATTATGTAGAAATTAATTAAAATAAAAAAATTTTAATTATTTAACATTTAATTCAATTCTAATATGAAAGTATAATAATTGACTTGAAAAAGAAAAATATGTACCATCAATTATGAATAATTTGATTAAAAAATAAAAATATTAATTATTTAATACACAATTCAATTTTTTTTTTTTTTTGGAATTCAATTATGATAAGAAAAAGGAGACTTGAATCCAATAAAAAAATAAATAAATAATTACACTAAACAAATCCAAATAGTAACATTGCAATGGTAAAATCAAATTGAAGGATCATATAACTAAATAAATTTTCATAAATGTTTATAGTCCTCTCATAGTTGCTACGACGCCTTCAGAGCCATATCTAGCGCAAATCATTCTTTAATGGAAGAGGATAACTTGCTGTTAATTATAACCTTGACATATACGAGTTCACAGGGAAGTACGACACTATTATGGGAGCACTGCTTGATGATTTTAATTTGCTTTTGGGTTTCTCTGCTTTAGAAATTTTCATGCTGCTGGGCACTTCTGCGTCGTCAGAAACTCTTGAAGGTGATGAAGGAACAAAGCAACTGAAAAATGCTGAAAAATGAGCCATTTTGCTGGTTTTCTGGGTGGTTTTGGAAGTGCGTAGATGACTTGGATCTGTTCTCTTCTGTGTTTGATGAAGTAGAAATGGAAGATTTAACGTTTATCTTGTTGGTGACAAAATGCTTGTATTTATAGAGACAAACATAATAGAAATGGGGGAAGGATCTGCTGGGTTGCAAGGAAAGAAAATTTAAGTTTCCAGGATGAAGCCGCCATTGACCCTTTTGTAAACAAAGTATCAAGAAAGTCTCCTGCTGCTTCCACGTACCTTTTCCAGTATTGTTTAGCCTTCAAGTAGAATTAACAAAAACAAGTGTTTTTTTTTTAGAGGCAAATGAAAAGCCAACACGTTTTTTTGAAGACAAAGGCACGAGAGTAACGAACACGCTAGCTACTGGTGACGTAAGTGAGAGTGATGTAGGAAGCAACTCGAGTTTCGTAATGACCAAGCAAAATAATTTAGAATCCATCGTGTATTGCTGGAAAATGTAACTTTCCATAAATTTTGACTTGTTCCAACTTATGATGATAATTATTAAGTTATTATATTTCAATTTTTTTAAGAACATATTATTTAGATAATATAATTAATAAAGGAAAAATATGGTCAAATATCAAAGAATTATGTACCGTGATGTGACGTTTGTGGCCCGTAATATTATAATATTTTTTTTAAAAAAAAAATCTTTTTACCATTTAATATAGGGAGCTATGGCAAAGAATTTTGGGATAGTAACAATATTACAATGATAATGAGAGTGACTCGCTTATAAAATTTTATAATAATTATAAATTTTATGAATTGAAATATTAAATTAATAATATTAAATCATTTAAAATTTATTAATATTTTATTATATTTAAATTTTTTATCATTTTAATTAAATATTAAATTTTTATTTATTTAATTAATTAAAGTTAAATTAGTATCCACGTCTCACACAAATAGAGTAACAGA
Organism: Mallotus nudiflorus; assembly: GCA_947683625.1. Taxonomy (NCBI): domain Eukaryota; kingdom Viridiplantae; phylum Streptophyta; class Magnoliopsida; order Malpighiales; family Euphorbiaceae; genus Mallotus; species Mallotus nudiflorus. The sequence goes on from CANTUR010000184.1 coordinate 1,553,188, forward strand.
ATCTGAAGATTAATTTCTAGTAAGCATTGCTTTGACAATTTTTTTTTTTTTAAAAAAAGAAGACTACTATAGGAGAATTCTTTTAATTGAGATTTAAAGCTTAATTTTACCAAAGAGATTTTTCATGTGTTAACAGTAGAAACGAATGATTTATCAAACGGTTCTAGGTTCGAGTTTGTGCAGATAAAGTTGTTATTTTAGTTTTTTTATCTCTAACATTTGAATTATACATTTAATTTTGTTAAAAAAAATTATACATTTAATTATTATTCTTTTCCTTTTGCTTTCTTCACTTTCTCTCAATTTTGAAATAAAGAGACAATTTTAGGTGAAATTAATCCACATTTTTTCTTTCTTTATTTTTCTTTTATTCTTTAACTATAAAAAATTATTTTTCCTTATTTTCCATCGCTTTTTATTTTCCACAAGTCCAAGAAAGGGTAAAAGTGGCACATTTGTCCGTAGGATGGGAAAGAAAAAAAAACAGCTTTCTTTTTATTGGTACAAAATAACTTTTTTTTTTTTTTTGAGAAGTACAAAATAACCAAATTAATAACAAAGAAATCATGTAAATTCTACCATAATCACCGTATTAAATAATTAAAATAAAACAGCATAAATCACACCACTATATACATATTCAAGAAACAATTCTTCAATCATTCATGAGAATTTTTCTTTTTTTTTTTCAGTGCTCATAATCGCTGCCGTGATAGCTCCAAAGCCATATTTCAAAACTGCATGGAAGAACCATATTATGACCCCAGTTGATCACCTGAATGCTAGAAAATAACTTGCTATAACCTTGACAAGTATGAGTTCACAGGGAAGTAAGAAACTATTATGGGAGCACTTGATGATTTTGATTTGCTTTTGGGTTTTTCTGCATTCGACACTTTCATGCTGCTGGACACTTCTGCATCTTCTGAAACTCGTGAAGACGAGGAAGGTAGAAAGCAGCTGAACAAGGATGAGAAATAAACCATTTTTCTTGTTTCTCTCTTTTAATCAGTATCTAAATTGCTTTTCTTGGTTGTTTTGTGAAGTGCAAGTAGTGATCAGTCGTCTCTGTTGGGCTGAAGAATGAGAAAGGTTATGTATTTTTTGGTGGGCAGGTGTCAGATTGATGAGCTTTGAATGTGGATCTCTGTGTATTTATAGGTGAGGCTTCTGTGAGTACTGTTGATTATCTTGATGTGCAAGGAAAGAAAAGGAATGGCAAGTTTCCTGGATTTTCCGCCAGCTTTGACTGTAATATTATAATGCCTATTGATGTGAAATCTGCTGCCTAGTCGAGAGAGAAAAGCCTAATGCACTTTCCATGAACTTTCTCTATTGTCAAATAAGAAAAAGAAATTCCCGACTCGCTTGTGTGTAACACATCCAATAACATTTGTTAAATATAATAACACCTAAAAAATTATATTTTACATCGAATAATTTAATACAATATCTATGTATAGGTAAGGATCATTCAAATATATATATATAATGATATTTTTGAAACGGTGAAAGTTCTTTTCTTTTTTTTTCTTAAAGTAAAAAACCCATTCATTGAAAATAGAAAAAATCATCTCAGGTCAATTTTCTAAATAATTATATCATTTAATTTACATTATTTTATTTTAGTTTTTCAGCTTCTTTCAATTTTATTCAACTGTCAATTGGCATATGTATAATTGCTAATGTGGATTCCTAACATGTCGAAGACAGTATTAACAAGGCAAATAGGTGTAAGTAAAATTAATTAAAAATTAAATCGGTTCAATTCAGTTTAATTAATTGTAAAATAATTTAGTTTGGATTTTATTTTAAACAATTGAAATGTTTTTGATTCAGTTCAATTCTTATTTTAAAAAAATAATTAACTGAACTGAACAAAATTTCTAAAATATAAATTATATAGTTGTTTATAGTTTGGTTTGCTTGGTTTATCACTAATATACATAAATAAATCAACAATACCCATTTTTAGATATTTAAAAATCTTAATAAAATTATTTAATATCAAAAAATTCAAATCAAAATTATTTAAATTTGTTTTAGAAAATTGGCTCGATTGATTTGTTAAAAAAATTAATAAATATAAAAATTAACAATAATAGATCTCAGAATACTGTTGAAATAGTGCAAAATTAAATAAATACAATAGGTTTACAATTACTAAAACAAATTCAAATTAAATAAACTAATCCAGTACAATTTGGTTCAATTTGAGTTTGACAATTATTTGGTTCGATTCATTTTTTTAAATATTTTCTATTTAGTTCAATTTTATATATTTTTTAACTGAAATTACAAGTCAACAAGCCATGTCAATAATTATACATCAGCTATCTACTATTTTTAACATATCAGCAATTATACATACAATTAAAATGGATAAAATTGAAAAAAAAAAATTAACTAGTGTAAATTGATATAAATTAAAAAATTTACTTATAATTAAGAGTAAATAGGACCATTTTCTCTTAAAAGTAATTTCTTAACATGAATTGGAATGATTGAGACTTTTTAATTACTATAATGATCTTATAAAAAAAGAAAATAATTGAGAGTCTTACATTTACCTTCACATGTAGCCAAATCATAGTTTAAAGGAGCAGTGGTATAAAAATTTTATACATTTGTGCTTTTTATAACTTTAGCTTAATTTTAATTTTAATTAAAATATTAAAATTTATTCAATATTTGATAATTTTTCTATGGAAAATTATTTGGTTAAAAGTAAAAAAAAATGCTGACATGACTTTTATAAATGTCAAATTAACTCTTTTAAAGTTTTTATAATACTATATTGGCATTAAAAAAATTCAAAAATTAAAAACTTTTGACAATTTTATCTGACTTTTGATTTTGATGAATTTATCTTAATTTAGCCAACTTTTAGTGATTTTAGCATACAAAATTATTTAGTTAAAATTGAATAAAAAGTATTGGCTTACTAAAAGTATAATCTACCTTTAATATATTGTTAAATTTGTAAATGATTTTCATTTGCAGTATTTATAGAATTTATTTATATTTTTAAAAATAGAATTGATTACTCTTTAAAATTTGAATGTTTATAAATTTCTCCATAATTTTATTTATTTAAGATCAATTAAACACCTCATTTTAAAATATGAAAATTGTTTGATTTATCTTACTTTATATATGTAATTATAAATTTATTAGGGTGATATCATTCATAAATTTATAAATTCATCTACTAAATTTGCTGTTTTTATTATCTCATCATGCTTTTTATTTAATTTTGAAAAATATATTTGAATTATAAAATATTTATCAAAATTCAAAATTGTGGTGAAATTATACAATACTGCAAACATTTTGATCTTTCATATTAATGTAACTTAATATTTTACAATTTAAAAATGGTGAATTTGACTTTCATTGATTTTTATTAAATAACTATATGTTTTAAATTGTCTATAATTAACTAAATTGAAACATTTTGCTTTAAAATAAAAAAATTGAAAAAAAATTACAAAATGTCACACATGTTGAAATTTGTTATTCCAATTTACCTAATTCAAAATATATAGCAACACCAAAAATTACATACTGAAGTTATTCTTATTTTACTACTAACCATAAATAGAATAGATGTGGGAAAGGACCGAATCTGGAATGAAAAAATAATAATAAATCAAATAAACTTAATATTGTACCGCATCAAATATTTTTAATTTTGGACTAATTCAAATTGGATTAGTTGAACATTTCAGTATGATTCTAGATCCATAAGTTTAATCCAGTACCGAATATATATATATATATAGTAATTGAAATTTTCATATTAAAATATCAAATACCACTAATTTAATAAAAATAAATAAATTATGAGATTTTTTTGTCAAAAATTAATTTTTATACTAAATGAAAATTAATTATTTTTATTTATACTTTAAATAAATTGTTTTTGTTTTATATTTTAAAAATTAATTATGATTTTACATATAAAAAATATAATTATTGAATTTTGAAACTATACATAGTTCTAGCTATCTATTTTAAATTGTATCCTATCAATTCGTTTCAAAAAAAATTAAATCTAAATGTTAAATTATTTTGAAAAATAAAATGATACGAAAAAATTTTTAATTGAATATAATATTAACAATTTTATTTCTTAAATTCTCAAGTTGGAAGTTCTTAAAATTCTGAATTCCTTTGATCCGTGTTTACTCCATGTGAAACACGTGATGAAGATATAATTGCTATTTTAATTAAACATAAATTTGACCAAATTATCTTTAACATTGGACGTGTCGAGAAAGGAAGTCCCTTGCTCATAGCAAGGCAGGTCCTTTTCTTTCGTTAAATTTCTTATCCATAAGCAGGTGGCTCCTGTTAGGGTTGGCAATTCGGTCATAAATAAATCACGTGAAAATACGATAAGATATGGCGAGTGTCAGTATGATTCGTTTAATTAATCATATCAAATTTATAAATTTAAATATAAATTAATTTAAAAAATATGTTACGTGATATAACTTGTGTAACCTATTTTAACCCATATAAGTTATATTTAGATACATTATAAATATGATAAAAATATATTTAATATATTTTAACATGTTTTACTATTAAATTATAAAATAGTAAAAAAAATGAAACATACAAATTTTAAATAATAATTTTAAATTTCAATATTCATACAAATTTTAAATATCATATAATATTTTTAAACTTCATACTAAATATTAAATTGTCCAATAACATATAAAACTAACAAGTTAATTCCAATTTTCTTCTACCTATTGATCTTTCCACCTACATGTATATATAAATGTGTTAATTGACATATTATTTTCAAGCAAAATAATAAAATATAACTACAATATATTCAAATGTTTTCAACTACCTTCTCTCAGTTGCTCTTTGTCCCTAAAGTCCTTTCTTTTGTATGTGTGTTAATAGTTGAGAAAATTTCTCATGCTCCACCTTATGTCACTGCTTGCTTGGAAAATAGGTGGTGGCACCACAAATTTGGGTTGTCTACATTTTGGTGCAAACATTTCATCCTTCCTTACTTGAATATGGAATTAGTTAAAGGCGGTGATGATGCAACCAAGCTAAGCAAGCCTATCAAACCAAGTGATCCATTGCATTATGAGGGACCAATGACAAGATCAAGGACAAAGAAGTTCAAACAAGCATTGAATTTGCTTGTCTTTCACATTATAAGCAAGTTGGTGGATTTGACTACAAGTACAAGCTTGGAGCCGTATGATGAAGAATTCAAACTAATTAGCTTAATTTCCTATTCTGAAATTAATTAGCTTGAATTGGACGAATTTGGAAGTTCTTTTTTTTTTTTCTATTTTGGAGGCAATAAGGAAGATTCAAGAAGATTCTAAAAAATATGAGAAGATTCAAGGATATTCCAAGTCAAAGTCAATAAGTCAACAAGTCAAAGTCAAGGATCAATGGTCAACATGTGACATGACATGCTTCTATTCTTAGTTGTCATGAGTTGTCATTTTACTTAGTTGTCATGACTTGTAATGAGTTGTCAATTTTGACTTTTCAAAGATGAGTTGTCATTAGTTGTCCTATTTTGAAGGAAATCTCCTTAATTAAGGATTTTCCTTTATAGGTATCTTTGGGAATAAGGAATAGAACCTTTTCCTTCAAGGATTAGGTGGTTTACATGCCTATATAAGGGCTAACCCTATGACATACGAATTGAAGGATTGAAATATTAAAAGTGAGGTTTTTCCTTAAACTTTGTTCTTTTAAAACTTTGCAAGTTTACTTGAATTATTTTACTTCTACCTTTCATTACAATTGCTAGGTTAGATTAAATTTAGAATTGTGTGATTGTTCATCTTATAATAGCTAAGTATCTTGCTTCAAATTAATAAGCAAGGGGTTTAGCTCCATCAACACAATCTATCCTTGATGATCCTTGGGCAAGATTTCAAAGTTGGATGCGCGTTCTATCTCTATTATAGGTAGGGTTCGTATCAAGTGATCTCCTATCTGAAGTTGAGAACTATCTCTCTGTTGTTAAGTATCTCCCATATGGAATAGGCCTGCAATAGCTCTTAGGTTTTTTTGGTCTCTAACTAGGACATCGGATCTAATTCCATTTTGCATTTTTTCTATAAACTCCTCACCCCAATTTGTTAGAATAATGGACTCAATAGAAATGTTTATAAATAATCGCTTGGAGTCATATTTTCTAGAGGGTTGGCCATGTATGTCCCGCACTTCTTTTTCCTATCTAATTTTTTACTTTATGGCCACATTGATAGAATTGATTATTGCCACTGGTGAAAAGGAATTATCCTCAATAATTATTGCCTCCTCCTTTTTTGTATTCAAATCTATTCCTACCTGTTAACATGTGGCTTGGCCAGCCTAAAAACGAACGTTCAATGAAGAAAAATTAGCAAAATGAGCCTCATAGTGTAAAGGCCAGACATTTTCTCTCCAAATGGGCATGTAGATCAATAGGCCTCACTGAGGCGACAATATTAAAGCAAAGCCTCAGTAATGAGATGACACCTTAGTGCACGTAAGGCCTCAATGCTACAATAATGCCTTAATGACACTGAGCTATTTTTAAAATAATGAAGAAAATAACATTTTAACACTTTTTTCTCCATCTGTTAGTATGGGTCTAAGATGTTACTAGCATGGTGGAGAATGTGGGGAAGAGAGAGAGACTTTTAAACTGAAAAAATTAAAAGAAATAAAAAGGGAATGAATTAAAGAGAAAAGGGCGAGGTTTTCTTAGCTGTTAAACAAAAAAGAAAAGAAAAACATGAAAGGGGGGAGCTGAAATAAAAAAAAGGGAGATTTTTGAGAAAAGAAATAGAAAAAGGAAGAGTAAGCTGAAAAAAATATTATACGAATAAAAAGAAAAAGGACAACTAAGAGGAAGGGGAAGACATCAATGGCTTTAGCTTGATAAGAAAGAATGGCTTTACACTACTTGAGACTTATTATTGCATCATCTTGAAGAATTTATGAGAGCAAGGATAAGAGTTAAAACCAATGTTGCACAATAGTAACCCTATTTATTTAAATTCATTTTTATTTCATTTTATGTTGTTATACAATCTTTTGAACTTTATATAGGTTGTTTATGCATGATTTCTATGTCTGTTTAAGTTAAGATCATCATTATTGCAAATATTTTCATTTCAAGTTTAAAACATCAATTTTGGAATTGTATGTGATATGCTGGTGTAATAAGGTGTCGCTCGAATGATAAGGTGACACCCTATTGCACTCAAGCGACACTTGATTGTAATAAGGCATCGCCATAATATCAAAAACATAGAATAATCTTTTTGTTTTTTAATGCTTTACTTCTTTCGATACAACTAAAAGTTTGTTATTTTTTTTAGGTTTATTTGAGTTGTTCATATTCATATGTGCATTTCATTTACATTTTATTGGCTTAGCATTTTACAAAATTAAAGGTAATAAAACACAAAACACAAACGGAGGCCAACCGCAAGATTGGGTGGACATTATAAAAGTTCATACATAGTTTTTAAACCCAATCTCTGAGGACAATTATTGGGGCCCTCCATGGGATTTAGTTATTGTAAAGTGTATCCTAAGTCTTATCCGAGTGGCAACTCCCACCTCCAATATAGGATTAAAGTCCATGTTATATTTTCCAGTGAGCCTTAAGCCAACATAGTGTTGTGTCGCTAAATACTTAGGCACGCATTGAATTGCTTATAGGAGTTTAGGAGAAGGCAAATAAGCCTAAGGAATTAATGCTTGGCCCTAAGGAATTGCTTATTCCATAGGTGGAATGTTGCCCTCAAGACCTCTTCTTTGACGATTAACCTCCTAGTCATAAATTTTAGGTTTGAACTTTATTTTTGTACTACTGTCATCATCATGAATTTGGACACCATTTGTGTTTTTGTTATCGGATAAATGTCTAGACTTTTTCTGAGGTTGAATCAAAAGTTTTGGTATAGAATTCTTACTTCCTTGTTTAGAAAGTTGTTGGTTCATTTTAACAAATGAACTCATCTTGCTTAGTTTTTTTAATAGCATTATTGATTTGTTGCATTGTCTTAAAAAGAATTGATTATCTACAACATAAAATTATGCATTTGCTTTATTCCTTCTAAAAAATTAGTTTGGACATTAGTTCCATCACTAGTAGTAGTATTATATTTAGTAATTTTAAAATTTTGGCCCATAGAGCCAAGAGGTACCTCAATCCAAATTTGATTAGGAGGCACCGAGCCTCCATTAATTTATTTCAATAGATCACCTATTTCTATAAGCCAATTGGTTAGATTACCAACTTAGAAAAGTTCCTATCTAGTTTTTAATGTGATCATCTTGTTGGAATGTGTCTAATAAGGTGTTCTAAAAGATTATTGTTGTATTTTTTTTGTTGAACTGAATTCGATTCAATGCATGAGCATACTAAAGATTATTTTCTCAAAATGAAACTTGACTTATATTCAAACAATGTGGATTCTCAAGTACCTATTCCATAACTTGCTAAGTTCCAATAAAATTTATAAATTTGATAAAAAAAATAGAAATTTATATAATTTGATTATATTAGTGAAAAGGAATTTCTATAATAAGAAAGTATTTGCAAACTAACTTAAACAAGAAATAGAAAAGCTAATGAAATTGGAAAATATGAAAATTTTTTATAAGTTGCTAAAGATGATTATTGATAGTGATTCTTGATTATGATTTTTTTTCCTCTACTCTATGATTTTTTATACCCAACTCCATTAGCTTTAATTAATGCTAGCTATTAATTTTCATCTTTAATTTCTTTACTTACAAGCTTCCTCAACTCCTTAAACACCTCAATTTTCAATGTAAATTCTAGGATATTCTTCTTTAATGCTTTAGCTCCTCAACGTATTCGAGAAACTTTAAGTCCCTAAAGACTCTTTTTATGGATTGGGTTTTAGCATTAATCTATGGGCTTATGAGTCCAATTGGGCTTTAAATTCAAAAGTTATACTTTTGGCTCAAATAGAGATATTAAACAATTGAATGATAACAAATAATTGATTAAAGAAATAAAGATTATGCATATGAATTTGAAGGAGGTAAAGGAAGAATTAGAATTCCAATTAAAGGATATTAAGGTATTAAAGTCCAAACTTTATATTGTTAAAGCCATGTTAAGTGATATTAGTATAAAAAGGATTTGAATTCCATTTTTTTATTTTATGCAGGATCTATTGGGTTTTGTGATTCAAAAATGCAGGGGAAATTAAAAATTTTAATCACAAACCTTAACCCAGATCCAAGTAATTCGATTAATTTATTTAAAACTAGGGTTTTCAAATCTTACCATAAACACAGAAGAGGCAAGATTTCTAGAAAGTAGAGAGGAGGTTCACTTCGGTGACACCTTACCTCAAGCTTTTGATTTTGGTAGTTCAGATCAAGACATCTCCAAAAGAATCCGTCATACACAAGTGTCCACACAAACAACCTTTGATTAAAATGAAAAACTTTGTGTGCTAGCACTTCTCTTGATTTCTCATAAATCAAGAACAAAAAAACTTTGTGTTTTAGTTTTTCTAAAAGGAGAAAAATGAATTTTTGGTGGCTAATGATTGAGCTAGTGAAACCCTAGAGAATATAACATATTTATAGGCCTCTAATTAAGGTTTCACTTACCAAAATAACTTTTTAGTAATTTCTCAATTATTATTGTTCTTATTTTATTTAAAATTAAATCAAAAATAATATTCTATTTATTTAAGATAACTTTTACCTTAAATAGATAAACTATTTATTTATTTCCACATAGCATATTTGGGCTTCTCAAACCCATATATGTTTTTGGGCCTGTTCTAAGTGTGTGACCCTATAAGTTCACATGACATTGGCAATGGGTCTTAAATCTCTATTTAGGCCTATATGTCATAAGTGGCCTCTAGCAAGACATTATGACTACCCAAGTCATGTGAAGTCAATAATCCAACATAACTTAATTTATAATAAATATTGTAATCCCTTTGTCATATGATATCTTGATTGAATATAAGGCATAGTTTCTATCATCCTTATATAATTCAATCATATTATTTCTTAACTTTAAGTAAACTAAGAATGATAACTCTTTATCAATTCACTTTAGCATGGCCATGCATTTTTCTCAATCTATCTTATCAAGGGGCTCATAGATATCTTACTTAGATTAAATGAGGGACAAATTCCTTCTCAATCACTCACATTCCTCACATAACTCATTTCATATCCAACTACAATCTATTAATCATCCTGTTAAAGACAATGTTAGATTGTGTCAAAATATATAATAGTTATGTAGAAATATATGATGATTTCAAGGTTAAAGGACTAAATCAATATTATTATAATGAGAAATACTTATGAAAATTATCTATATAATATTTTCATGATGGGTCAATCCAATACATTATTTCCCAAATAAGTGCTTATAAGTTTACTTAATATCTCATATTCATGATCAGTAAAACATAATCATCAATCAACATCATACTAGCCATAATATATTGTTATAACTAAGGATAGTTTTGAATAAAACTCATATTTACTATCAAGTCACATACTTGATAACCTTAGTAAGAATTAACTATTTAAGTAATTATCATAACACAAAATGATAATGAAAAATGTTTTTTTATTAAATAAAATGATAAAGTCAAAACATGGTCATACATGATTGACCTAGTGCATATCACTAACAGGGTCTAGTTTTAGTAACATGAATTATGAAGAACATACTATAGTGTGAATTATTTTTTTAATTTTTGGTTTTTGTTTCATTTATATGATTCTGGTATACAATGTAGTACACATTGTAATTGCTCTCTTATTTATGATGATGTTTTTTATTTTGTTCTTATGATACATACAATATAATTCTTGTTTTGTTGTCTTTGACATGTTTTCTTGTTATTTTGGTCTTTCTTGGTTTTTGTTATTGGTTATTCTGGGATTGTGGTTGTTGTTATTTTTTTATATTTTTATAGGTTGTTGTTTAGTTGTTTAAGTTTGTTTTTTTTTGTACTTTTTTATTAATTGTTTTTTTTTATATTTTTTATTTTAAGTTATTTTATGTTCTATTAGATTATTTTTAGACTGTTGTTTTTAAACTTTATTTTATTGGCTTTAGGTTGTTGCAAAGTTGTTTTTCACTTTTTATCTCTTTTTTTTTGTTTTTTATTTTTCAAAAACATAAATTCATAAAATATTAAACAATAATATAAAACTACCAAATACATAATGTATTAATGAATGAAAATATATAATAAGTTTTTCAAACAAGTTTATCATCAACTTTTCTACATTAAAAAATGATTTTTTTTTTTGTAAAAAATCTTGTCAAACATCAATATATAATCTATGGTTGAAAATTTATGGAATTAAAAATGTTATACAAGAAATAGTAGCATGATATAGTCACAAGCTTATTCAATTGTACCCTTATTTCTATTTGATTAATAAAGTTTCAAGTCTTTAGTTCCATCTGAGAAGTAACTTATGAAAAACTAATTTTTTCTCAAAACCAACTTCTAAGTAAGTTAAGGTTGTTTTCAAGTTGTCATGAGGTTGTTTTAAGATTTTTAATGGTAGTTATTTTTTAGTTATTTTTTTATTATATAAAAGGTTGAATTGTTATTGTTGTGTGCTTACTAAAGAAGATTTTGATTTGCTTTTTTCTTGTCATCAAAGGGGCCTTTAACAATCCAACACACTTTGGACCCCTCATTCCTTTTGGATCTCCTATACCATACCTAATGTTAATCCCTTTCTTACTGGTCATTCTAAATCCTCTTCTCCTAATGGAAATCAATAGATTCATAATCCAAGCTCCCCAATAGTTTCAATACTATGATAAACTTGATGATTATAATTTATCACCTTCCACAATTATGTTATAGGATCATTTAAGAATGAGATAAGAAAAACTATTTTAGATCTTACCAAGTTAGAATAAGATCATTAACCCTTCATTTAAGCTCACCAATAGTTAAAGAGCTATGATAAACTTGCAATGGAAAGAATTAACACTTTTATAAAATTGATAAAAACTTTAATAGATTTTGAATTCTTCAACATAAACAAATAAAAATAAGTTTAAAAGATGAAGAAGACACACCACAAACCTCACTAGGCTTGACAAGTCATAAAATTCATGTAAGAACTTCAAAGAAAATTTCTCACCCAAAGAAACTCAATATTTTATAACTTAAATTCAACATGTCTTACAATGAAATGAGGTCTTGTTTATATAGATACAAGACCAAGCTCATACTACTACTCTAAATATGAAAAAATAAAATAATCTCACCCCACTAACTTGTAATTATAGCCATTAATTATATTAATTTCCACTAACACACTTTAAATTCCATGAACTTTTAATTATGTAAATTCTCACTAACACACTTTAGAGCCCATTCATTATTAATTATTTAAATTCTCACTAACACACTCTAAATCCCACTAACTTTTAATTATGTAAATTCCCACTAACACACTTTAAATCCCACTAACTTTTAATTATATAAATTTTCACTAACACACTTTAAATCTTACTAAATTTTAATTATATAAATTCTCATTAACACACTTTAAATCCCACTAACTTTTAATTATATAAATTGCCCTTAAAATTTACTTGTTTTAATATAGTAAACAAGATTTATGCCTCCTTTGATCCCTTGTTGATTTTGATTATACTTGGAAGTTCTCAACCTTTCTAAACACTTTGAATTAAGATTAACAATGCTTCTTGTAATTTTTTAGTTTTTAACCATGTTATTGAGCCTTGTTGGACTTATAATGGATCTTGGTTTTTTTGTGGATCATTAGACCTTGGTTTTAAACTTAAGATCACATCATTCCCCCTTGCCTCAAAAGGATTCATCCTCGAATCAACTCCATCCTTATCACCTACATCAAACAAAGATCAATTACTAACATTGAAAGTTGCACTTACATTACCAAACGCACTTGAAAGCTTTAGCTTGTAGGCATTATTGTTTATGTGTTGAAGCACTTTAAAAGATCCATCTCCTTTTGACATTAGTTTGGACTTCTTTTGGTTAGGAAACCTTTCTTTTCTTAAGTGCACCCACAAATAATCACCGGCTCAAATATCACTTGCTTTCTTCCTTTGTTGTGTTACTTCTCATATTGGAGTGTCTTCCTCTCAATTTCGGTCTTGACTTTCTCATGTAGGTTTTTCATAAATTCATCCCTTTGTTTGCCTTCCAAATTTCCTTTCTCTATAGGTAATGGAACCAAGTCCATTGGTGTTAATGGATTCAAGCCATAAACTACTTCAAATGATGAATGGTTAGTTGCTCCGTACACACTCATATTGTAGGCAACCTACACATATGGTAGGCATTCCTCCCAATTCTTCAAATTCCTTTGGATTGAGCTCTTAAAAGTGTTGAAAGTGTTCTATTCACCACCTTTATTTACCTATCCATTTATGGGTGATAAATTATTGAATAAAGAAGCTTTGTGCCCATTTTCCCCCATAATGTCTTCCAAACATGGCTTAGGAACTTGACATCATTATCACTCACTATGGTTCTTAGCACCCCATATAGTCTCACCATTTCTTTGAAGAATAGATTTTTAATATATATTGCATCATCTATTTTGTGACATGGAATGAAGTGTGCCATCTTGTTAAACCTACCTACAATATAGAGTCTCTCCCCCCTATAGACCTAGTAATCCTAAAATAAAGCCCATAGAAATATCTACCCAAGGTTCATTTGGTATAGGTAGGGGTATGTACAAACCATGAGGCATTGATTTAGATTTAGCTTATTTGTAAGTGATGTATTTTTCACAAACTCTCTCGACATCCCATTTCATTTGTGGCCAAAAGAAATTATCACTTAACACGTCTAAGGTCTTTTTAATCCTCAAAATGCCCTATTAGACCTCCACTATATGCCTTTCTCATACGTAATTCTCTTAAAGAACTTTATGGCACATATAACTTATTTTCTTTAAAAAGAAAACCCTCATATTTATAGAACTTATCAAAACCCCCTTTCTCACATGCCCTATAAACATTAGTAAAATCATAGTCATTAGGATAAAGATCTTTTATATACTCAAATCCTAATAATTTTGCATCAAGTTTAGATATTAAGGCAAACCTTCTTGATAAATCATTGGCTACAGCATTCTCTTTACCTTGCTTATACTTGATGATGTATGGAAAGGATTCAATGAACTCCACCCATTTGGCATGTCTTTTACTTAACTTACCTTGTCCTTTGAGGTACTTCAAGGACTCATAATCAATGTGGATAATGAACTCCTTATAGCTAAGGTAATATTGCCATGTTTTAAGGACTCTCACCAATGCATAGAATTCATTGCCATAGGTTGTGTAGTTTAGACTAGCTCTATTTAGCTTCTCACTAAAATAAACAACAGGCTTGAATTTTTGCATCAAGACTCTACCAATACTTATGCCACTTATATCACACTCAAATTTAAAAAGTTTAGTAAAATCAAGCAAAGATAATAAAAGTGCACTACAAAGTTTGTCTTTCATTAAGTTAAAAGCCTCATTTTGCTATTTTTCCCACTTAAAACCAACATTTTTCTCTATAAATTCAATTAAAAGTGAAGCTATAGTAGAAAAATGCTTAATGAATCTCCTATAAAAACTAGCTAAACTATGGAAACTCCTAACATCATGCACACTAGTAGGTGTTGGCCATTCTTTAATTACTCTTACCTTTTCTTAGTCCACATGAATTCCCTTACCATTTACAATATACCCAAGAAATGTAATTTCATTAGGGCAAAACATACATTTCTTTAGATTTGCATACAACGTATCTTTTCTTAAAATATAAAAAAACATACTTTAAATGTTGGACATGCTCATTTAAAGTTTTGTTATAAACCAAGACATTATCAAAATACACAACAATAAATTTTCTAATGAATGGTCTTAAAACATTATTCATTAGCCACATAAAAGTGATTGGTACATTAGTTAAACCAAAAGGCATTACTAAGCACTCATATAGGTCATGTTTAGTTTTAAAAGTGATTTTCCATTCATCTTCTTCTTTCATTCTTATTTGATGATAACCGGATTTCAAATTAATTTTTGAAAATAAATATGAACTGTGCAATTAATCTAAAATGTCATCTAGCCTAGGAATGGGATGTTTATACTTTACCATAATTTTATTGATGGCTCGACAATCAACATATAATCTCCAAGTTCCATCTTTCTTAAGCACAAGTAAAATGGCACATGGACTTATGCTTTCACGAACATAACCATTCTACATAAGCTCACTCACTTATTTTTACATTTATTTGCTTTCCTCCCGGTTAGTTCTATAGGCTGGTTTACTTGGAATGCTAGCTCCGAGTATGAAATCCATTTGGTGTTTAATGCCTTTTTGGATAGAAAACCATTTGGAATTTCATTCGAAAATAAATGTTCATAAAGCTGTAATAAATTAATAACACCAATAGTCAAACCATTGGTTATTTTATTAAAAATGATAAAAACATCCTTACACAAGAGTACAAGTAAAGGGTGCCTCAAAGACCTGACTTCCCTCATATCTCTCATGGTAGCAAAAGCACTCATTTTCTTTTCTTTAGAACCTTCCTTATTTTCTCTCCTTTGGAAATGCCATTTTGGTCAAGTTCAAAACATTGTTGTTTAGGGTCACTCACCTTACCTTTTTCTTTTCTCTCAAGGGTTTCCCTCCTCAAAAAAAGTTCTTCATATTATTGCTTTATGTGTTGTTGGTCTTTAAAAATCTAGTTTGGTATTAATGGTCCAAGATTATATCTTTTTTCATCCATAGTCAAGGAATATCTATTTTTGAAACCATTATGATTTTCTCTCCTATTATATTGCCAAGGTCTTCCCAATAACATATAGGCCGCATACATTGGTATAACATCACACAACACCTCATCCTTATATCTACCAACTGAAAAAGAAATTAAAACTTATTTACTTACCTTTACCAAACCACTATCATTAAGCCAGTACAATTTGTATGGTTTTGGAAGCTTGATAAGAGTCAACTTTAATTTCTCCACTAGTAAGGTGCTTGTAACATTAGTACAACTTCCTCCATCAACAATCACATTGTACAATTTATTAGAAATCAAATAATGAGTATGAAATAAATTTTTCCTTTGTTCCTTATAGTCTTCTATTTTATTTTTCACACTTAATGATCTTTGTATAACTAGATTATCACCCTTGGCATACTCAACATCACTACAATATTTTAAAGGTGGTATTTTATCATCACTCTCCTTCTCACTTCAAATTCAAAATTACCATCCTTTAAAATTATAGTTTTTTTATTTGGACATTCCCTAGCAACATGCCCATGCCCCAAACATTTAAAATATTGAATCTCCCTAGTTTGTGTTGGTTTTGCCTCACGTTTTGCCTTATTACCTAAGTCACACTTATTTTTATTTTCATTTCCTTTTGACTTAGTAATATTTTTCTCATACTTTTTACCCCAAGAAGACTTCTAGGAAGAAGAAGTGGAACCTAAAGTTGGCTTGGAATCATACATTTTTCCTTTGAGTTGTATTTATACCTTCATGGCTAAGTTCACCAAGTCTTCTATCTCCAAATAATGATGGAAATCAATACTATTACCTACATTTTTGTTTAGGCCATTCAATAACCTTGCCATGGTGGCTTCGTAATCTTCCTCCATATTAGCTTTGATAATGAGCATCTTCATCTCTTTGTGGTACTCCTCCACACTCATACTTCCTTAAGTCAAGGTTTAAAGCCTTTAATGAAGCTCCCTATAGTAGTGGCTAGGAAAAAATCTCCTCCTCATGATTTGCTTCATCTCCCTTTAAGAATTTATGAGCCTTTCTCCATATCTTCTCCTTTCCTTGCAAAATTAATCCCACTAAATAATAGTTGTAGGCGGCGGGGTTTAGCGTGCGCCCAAGTGTTTGGCATCCACAGCACTGTGTGGGCTCGAGGCCCATTAGGAAATATGATATAGGTCTTGGACCTATTTGGAGATGGAGTCACCACCCAGATAAAAGTTGGGACACACTGCATAGCAACTAGATTCCACGAAGGTTCCCAGAAGCTGTCATCAGAGATCGGGTTTGGAAACTGGGTATAAGCATTTGAATGCTCACCCAACCTTACGGTTGGCCTCCGTTTGTGTTTTGCATTTTGCGTTTTGTTACCATTTAATTATTTAATTATTTCCTCATTTACATTCAAAGTTGCACTTGCCTTCATTTACTTTCCAAATTTTATAGTTAAGTCTAAGTTTGCACATTAATCTAATTTCATTCTTTTGAGTCCCAACGTTCAATAAAAATAAAATAAATAATAATTTACAACCATACATTCAAAATCAAATGGGGGAAAGGGATTAAGGATTAGAACGCTTTTATTATACAAAATATAATAGAATAAATAGAAAATAAACTAAAATAAATCAAAAATAAACGGAAGTAAAAATAATACTAAGCACACAAATATTTAATTAAGCCAAATAATAAAATAATTGTACAAAAAAAAGACTGAAAATATAGAAATACGAAAATACATAAAAATCAAAATAAAAGTAAAAACAAAAAAAATAAAAAAAAATGATATCGTGACGCCTCTTCAAAGAGGCATCGCCCATGAGAGGGGTCACCTCTAGCCATGGGGCATCGCCTCATCCATGGGGCGTCACCTCATGGTAAAGAGGCAATGGGCTCATGGCAAAAATAATAACAATAAAATATATGAAAACCATGCAAATCCAAACAATATTCACGTAAAAATTTGACTAATATATCAAATTTTAACCAATAAAATATACAGAAATACTCCTGTCATTCTATTGGTAAAGTGGCTGAAAATGAACAAATTCATAGTACAAAAATCTAATTATATGAATAGTAATTTTTAAAATAGCAAAAATACATGCATTAATATGACATTGAACTAAAACCACATAAAATTTTGAGTAACACACCAAATGAGAGCAAATAAAATATATGGCCATTTTCGTGTCAGTCTTCTAATAAAATGGCTGAAAGGAAAAAAAATTTTGAGCACAAAATTTTTTTCTTATGAATAGTGATATTGGTAATAGCAAAATAAAAAAAGTTAACTGTTAAAGTTGCAATCGCCTCTTCGCAGAGACGATCAAAGAGGCGATCGCCTGACCAACAAATGTAGATGACTCTCACAAACAATAAACTTAGTTTTCAAATAATCAATAACTAATTTAAATAAATAAAATTTACAATGAAACAAGAATTTTTCTCAAAATAATTGACCCTCATAGGTATGGACTTGATTTTTTGCACACCCGAATGCAAGGTTTTTCCCTTCTTCTTCTCAAGGATCGATTTCTTCCCCCAAAAATCTTCCCTTTTTTTCCAGAACCTCTTTTTTTTTATTTCAGAGCTTGCACTTTCTTCTCCCTCTCTAAACCTCTAAGATTTTTTCTCTCTGTCAACCCCTAGCATTTTTTTCTATGAACCCTTCCTCTCCTCTACTTATCCCTCTCTTTTCATTGTATATTTCCCTGACTTGATCCCTACCCTACTCTTTTCATCATTACCATCCCCTTTTTAACCTATAACTTTTCCCTAAAAACCAACTGTTCTTGCTGTAATTGCAGAGCAAGAATAGTTGGGGGCCCACCAACTTGCTGTCCTTGTTAAACGTCATTTAATGTAGCAGTAAGTGGCCTGGTGAAGAGGCGATCACCTTTATGAAGAAGCGATGCCTCTTTACCCAACTGCTAAAGAGGCGATCGCCTCTTTAGCTTATAGGTTTGGGCCTTTTGGGCTAAATAGTTTAGGCTTACATGGGTTTAGGTTCTTTGGGCTTAGGCTTTTAGGCCCATTCTTAAAAAGATTTTGAGCTTCACTTGCATTCGAGTTTTGAGTTTTCTCATCATCGGACTTGACAACGGGCCGATCAAATTGAGTATCCCTAATTTGTCCCCTAACACGGGCCAACCGAATCTGGTGTCTACAGTTTGCCCCCTAATTTTTCAAAAAATCAAATGCATGCAACGATAATTTTTTAAAAAATCACATACACAACAATAAATAAACATTAAGATGAGCAACATACCTGACTCTCGGGTTTCACTCGAGAGATGAATCCTTCAATTCTGAAACATGACTGTGATCCTTGAATTTTCCTAGCCCGATTAGCCACTCATTAATATTTGATAAAGTATTCAAAGACTGTTAACCTCGAGTTTTCCTGGCCCGATTACCATCCTGCTGGGGACATAGACTTATGGGTTTTCCTAGCCCAACCATCAGTCACCTGAAACATGATTCTCAGGTTTCCTAGCCCGATCATCACCACACATAAAACATAATTCTCAGGTTTTCTTGGCCTGATTATCATAAGACCAAAACTTAATTCTCGGGTTTTCCTAGCTCGATCATCACTACACATGAAATATGATTCTCAAGTTTTCCTAGCTCAATCATCACTACACATGAAATATGATTCTCGGGTTTTCTTGGCCCGATCATTACAACACTTGAAACATGATTCTCAAGTTTTCCTGGCCTGATCATCACAACATCAAAACTTGATTCTTGGGTTTTCTTGGCTTGATTATCATCACACATGATACATGATTCTCAGGTTTTCTTGGCCCGATCATCACAACACTAACACTTGATTCTTGAGTTTTCCTAGCTCGATTACCATTAGGGATGTGATTTTTTAATTTTTCTCATCTGATTATCACTCCTCCAAGGTATAGACTTCTGAGTTTTCATGGCTCATCCGTCGTTTACTTTCAACTTCGGGGATACTACCCTAACAGTCATCTCGATCTTTGAGCTTTGGGGATTCAAACCCGAATAATCCTTTCTTTAAGTTTCGGGATTCAAACCTAAACAGCCCTGTACTTGAGCTTTGGGGATTCAAACCTAGACAGCCCTTTCCTTGAGCTTTAGGGATTCAAACCATAATAGCCCTATCCTTGAGCTTCGGGGATTCAAACCCGAACAGCCCTATCCTTGAGCTTCAGAGGTTCAAACCCGAACAACCCTTTCTTTTTAAGACATAATCCTTGGGTTTTCCTGGCCTAAGAGGCAGTTCCTCAATAATAATAGGAAGCTCACGCCATCATCCTCGGGTTTTCTTGGCCCAAGAGGCAGTTCCTCAACAATAATAGGAAGCTCATGCTGTCATCCTTAGGTTTCCCTGGCCTGAGAGGCAGTTCTTATATCTTAATACTTCGATCAAAGAAAATCCACAGCTCGCCCTCAACTATGGGTTGATTGAACTGGGAAATGAATGCTTGTGAACACTGATACTTTGATCAACAAATAGAACAAATGAAGAGAATAACCATAGAAGCCATATAGCCATGCAAGCATCAGGCAGGAATAACAATGAATATCGTATAGCCTCGAGGCATCAGGTAAGACCAATAAATAGATAAAAATATGCATAAAATAAGATCAAACAGAAAGCACCATGTAACCTTTGAGGTGTCAGGCATATGAACATCACATCAGGCAATATAGCCGCACTAGCATAAGGTAAAAATAACCAAAACAAGCCATGTAGACTCTGGGGCATCAGGATAAACAAATAACAAATAAAACATGCATCAAATAAAGACAAAAAAAAGGTGCCATATATCCTTTGAGGTGTTATGCGGAGATAATAAAATGATGTAGCCTCAAAAGTGTCAAACGAAATCAAACGAAGCAAGTAAATCAAAACAAGTTGTATAGCCCCATGAGGTGTCAGGCGAAACCAAACAAGAAAACTGCATCTCAATCATTTGAGTTAGCTTATTCTATTACACATTAAAAAAAAGAGTCTAAAACTGATGTATGCATGGCCATGATCTTTGGAATCTCTTAAAAGTTATTTTAACAACATATACTCATGTGGTATGTGCAATGCTTATAAAAAACATGCATTATTCTAATGTGCCTAAGCATGAAACCTGAAAATGATTTTTGCAAAATAATTTCATGTATGCATGAATAATTTAGAAAATAGTTAATAGACAAATGCCCTTCCTATTTAGGATTAATCTTTGAGAACTGATCCTCATCATATCAAAGAATCTAGATTTAATTCTATTGAGACCAGCTTATCCAAATTTAGCAGAATATAAAACCCCCTCATGATCAAATTAGGATGATGATAACAATTCATGCCCTTAACTTAGTTGCTTCTTTAGAATGCTTTGTTATTGTATGATAGTTGTGCTTGACCCTTAGTGTGGAAGAGACTCTGTTTGAAAACTCCATTACTCACGAGGCTTAACTCATCTCAAAAATTGCCCCCCAATTAAAGACTTGATAGACTCTCTCGCTTTCGCACCACTAAGTAGAATCTTATGATTTTTTAAAGTCTTTTCTTAGAATGAAAATGCAACCGATTTTATTTTTTATTCCCTCTTTTGCCTAAGTCGCTCCTTTTCTAGGAGTTTTTGAACCTAGCTGGGTCTTTCTTTTTTTTATTTTTTTATTTTCCTTTTTTTGCCTAAGTCGCTCCTTTTCTAAGAGTTTTTGAACCTAGCTGGGTGATTGCAAATTCATGG
The DNA here is from genome assembly GCA_947683625.1 of Mallotus nudiflorus. Classification (NCBI taxonomy): domain Eukaryota; kingdom Viridiplantae; phylum Streptophyta; class Magnoliopsida; order Malpighiales; family Euphorbiaceae; genus Mallotus; species Mallotus nudiflorus. Next base: position 1,574,760 of record CANTUR010000184.1, read on the forward strand.
TGATGGTTGATCACTTTTGTTACTCTTGATGTTCATGTTGTCACTTTAACTGTTGAGTGCTCTTGCTGCTGATCATTGGACGTTGATGTTACTGATGTTGTTGATTGCTGCAAAACTAATAAGTCCATGTCTGACACTTCATATGCTAACAACATGTCAGTTATGACTATCTTCACATGATTACTTCTCTATTATAATCAGGCATGCCACATTATGCTTGTTATTGATCAGCCCTTTTCGGGTTTTCTGACCAACTATTTTTCAGCTCACAATTAGTGTGAGTTTTGTTTAAAAAAAGGGATTTTTCAAGGATTGCTCAAAATTGACTTTTCAAATGTTGGTGGCACAAACAAAGATTTCCCCCTTTTTTCCCCACACCTCTGTTCCTTTTCATTTTCTTTTTTTTTTCTTTTTTTCTTCATTTTCTTTTTTTTTTAATGCTCTTTTTGTGTTTTGACGAATATAAGGAATTTATTTTAGGAAAAAACTAAAGCTGAATGTGCCCGAAGAAAAGTTTGAAAGTCAATTCTGATATTTTAATCCTTCTCTTTTTTTGGGGTTTTCTTTTCTTTTTCGTTTCTCTTTTTTGTTTTCAAATATCTCTTTTATTCAAGCATAAGATTGCATGCATAATTATAACAAATTAATACTCATGCAAATTAGACAATCAAACATCCATTAGCATAAAAGAAAATATTGCAGCAAAACATTGTTTAAAACGATTACAACCGATAATAACTATTCTTGAGTGTCCAAATCCAAGTCGGCTTCAACTTACACCCCAAAATGATACAACTCTTTGAAGTCCCTTATGCCCATGTCTTTCAACTTGTTAGCCAGAGGAGGGATGCAGGCTTCTATGGCTATTATTAAGTGGTCTAACTCTGCAGGTTTGTGCTTCATCTAAGCTAACTTTCCACTCCACCTATCTAAGTGTCACGACCCGAACCCGAGGGCACGTGACCGGCACTAGGGAATGGGTAGGCATAAGGCCCCCGAAACCAGTAGTAAGCCTAAAGGAAAAGAAAATAACACCATTCATATTTTAAACTTTAATTAACAACAAAACAAATTATCAAACTGCTTAATAAAAATATGTTTCAACATCTCATATTATAAATTGAATTCAAATCTTATACATAAGCGTAGTTTACACAAATAAATTATACAATCATATTTAAACCATGCAAATCCTTAGTACATATACTACTGCAGCAACCTAGATTAACACACAGTACAGCTTAAAATGACCTACATAAAATAGCCGGTGAAGAAGAAACCCGGCGTGGAGGTAGTCTGAGGTCGAACTCCCAAGCTCCTAAAAAAAAAAAAAATTGAGGGGAATCAGACCTCACTGAGTAAGTCAATAAAAGAGTTGTACGATTTGAAAGCCTTTTTGAAAACTGTATATGTTTATAGTGAAAATAATGTATAGTATATAAGTATAGCTTTTGAAAAATCTCGGTAGAACCCTAAACCCAAAATCTAAATGGCTAACCGGGACCACTTATTCCAACTAGACTACCGGTCCCTGAGAGCAAGGGCATCAACCAAGGCACCAAGCCGTAGTCATTCACTTAATCTAAATATATGGCACTGGCGGTCCCCGAGAGCAAAGGCACTGACCGAGGCACCCATCTCAGTCCATTATCGACCTTACAATCACTAGCGGTCCCCGAGAGCAAAGGCTTCTATCGAGGCACCCGTCCCAGCTAGCATTCACCAATCATATATATTACGGATCCATCTCTCAATCTCTACCATGTGCACATAGTCTTGGTGAAGCCCACCAGGTAGCCTGTTCTACCAAAATTTCTCAAATCAATTTTAAATAAATAAAATGCATTTAAATCTTAAATAATAGCATTAAATAAAATAAATCATATAATCAATGTAATAAAATACAAGCGCATGCATTCTTTACATAAACACACGCACAGATCGTTCTATTTACTTACAGGATGAATGCGAAGGCTGACGACCACGCGTCTGCCTCGGTCTCACAGCTTCTGCTCTGATATGCTCTAAAAGAAAAAAATAATAATAATCGACTTTTAAAATATGACTATGGAATCGAAATCAACAGTCAACAAAACAATGAAATTTCAGGCTGACTCGAGGAAAGTCGGAGAAGACTTGACAAACGGATATAGCCTAACTAACGGTAGCAATTTTTTTTTTACGAGTATCATGTTTTACGAGAAAATCTATCGAAGTTTCGGTAGAGTCTCCTTTGTAAAACGGACATCTCTCTACCAAGGTAGAGCCGGACCTGCATAGAAAATGCACTTCTAATATCCACAAACATTCATACTCGAGTCGGGCTCCTAAAACTACAATTTGTCCCGACCGAGATCACAACTCAATGAAATATCAAGAATTAATAATATTTATTCCTCAACACATATTTCCCATACACACATACTAAAAATAAATAAAATTATATAAAATCTCAATTATTCAAAATTAAACAATTAAATTTGCATTTCCATCATCAAAAATATAAATATAATTATAACCCAAATTAAAACCATTGTAATATATATATATATATATGTATATATATATATATATATATATATATATATATATATATATATATATATATATATATATATATATATATATATATATATATATATATATATATATATATATATAATTTGAAATTTAATATTTAAAATTTACACTACTTAAGTAAAAATATCAATTAATTTATAAAAAATTGTCTAAACCCTTTAAATATTAATAAAACTTATTAATATATATATTTAACTATATATAGCAAAAAATTACATTTTTACCCCTAGAATATATAAATTGCATAATGTGCTATAAATACTAAAAAAATTCCTTAAAATTATTTAATCATCCAAAACTTATTTTCTCAATGTTAAATTCTTAATATAATTAAAACATATTAATGGCTTTTAATTTCTTCTAAAAAAATATAATTAGCCTAATAATTAAATTTTGACATAAAGTACAAAAATTCCTAAAAATTGTATAATATTTTAAAAAAAATTATTTTCTTTACCCTAAAATTAATATCAACTCATAATAACACCAAAATACCAAATATTATTATTATTTATTATTTTTATAATTAATTTACGAAAATTCCTAAAATAATATTAAAATATTCAAAAATTCACCAAAAATCAAAATAAATTCCAAAAATTATAAAAAAATTCCTAGAGGTAGATTGAGCTACTAGGAATCATATTTGAAAAGGAAATTTGCATGAATCAAATTGGATCAAGTTAAAAAAAATTCAAAACCCTAGAGTTCAAAAACTAACAATCCACAAAACTCAACCAAAAACAAGATTAAAGCTTAAACTAAGCTTGGAATGTGTCTCACCGGTGCAAGGGGAGGAGATTGACATCGGAATGGAGGGAAATGGTGGCCGGACGGAGCTTGGCCGATCCTAGCAGCTATTCTCGGCTTCTTCCTGTTCCAGCGGTTCCAGCGGCTCTACAGGCGACCAGAGGTGAGGGAGAAGGAGGAGGAGGCAGCAGATGGTGGTCGGAGATGGGGGAGGCACAGTGACAGTGGCGGTCGAGGGCGTCGCGCGGTGAGGGAGGGGGGTGAGCTTCGGTTCCTTCTTCCTCTTCCTTAATATCTTAAATGTATATATATATATATATATATATATATATATATATATATATATATATATATATATATATATATATATATACATATTAATAACCATTAATATAATAATATATATAACTATACACTAATATATATTTATGCATGTATGTATATAGATAAATATTAGTACATATGTATATATATATATACATATACATACATATGTACACAAATTACTTTAATATGCACATTTAAATCAATATTTAACCCTAAATATAATGTTAACACAAATATAATATAATATAATGCAAAAGTAACTATTACTAATACTATTTGAGAAAAATATATCCCCTTTTTTTATTCAAATATATATATATATATATATATATATATATATATATATATATATATAGGGTATTACAGTCTCCCCTCCTTATATGAATTCGTCCCCGAATTCAAGAAAAGAAGAATTACAAAGCTAAGAAGGAAAGAGATACGGGAACGAAACTTGCATCTCGGCTTCAGTTTCCCAAGTGCAATCCTCTGCAGAATGGTTACTCCATAGCACCTTCGCCATCGGTATCTCCTTAGTTCGCAGCTATTGGATTTGGCGATCTACAATTGCCACCGGGTACTCCTCGTAAGTCAAATCGTCGCTAAGCTCTACGGTTTAAGGTTGCAACACGTGAGACGGATCAAGGACGTATTTCCTTAGCATGGATACATGAAATACAGGATGGATTCTCAACAGTTCTGGTGGTAACACCAACCTATACGCCACTTCACCCACTCTAGACCGAATCTCAAACGGTCCAATGTATCTGGGAGCTAGCTTACCCTTCTTGCCAAATCTCATAACTCCTTTCATTGGAGACACCTTCAGGAACACCATGTCTCCAACCATGAAGGATACATCCTTCCTCCTAGGGTCAGCATAGCTCTTCTGTCCACTGAAGGCTGTCTTCAATCGCTGCTGAATAATGGGGACTTTCTCTGAAGTGATCTGCACCAACTCTGGTCCCGTTAACTGCCTTTCACCAATCTCCCAACACAAAGGTGATCTACACTTTCTACCATATAGTGCTTCATACGGAGCCATGTTGATGCTAGCATGATAGCTGTTATTATAAGCAAACTCAATCAATGGCAAGTGTGAATCCCATTGTCCTCCAAAATCCATTACACACATCCTCAGCATATCTTCTAATGTCTGGATGGTCCTCTCTGACTGACCATCTGTCTGAGGGTGGAAGGCCTTACTGAAATCCAATCTGGTACCCAAGGCCTTATGTAATTCTTGCCAAAAGACTGAGGTAAAAGAGGCTCCTCTATCCGACACTATGCTCACAGGCACTCCATGTAGACAAATAATCCTATTGACATAAAGTCTTGCCAGTCTATCAGTAGAGTACATCTTCTTTATAGGCAGAAAGTGTGCTGATTTAGTTAACCTATCAACAATCCCCAAATAGCATCATAACCTCCAGTAGTTCAAGGTAGCCCAGTCACGAAATCCATGGCTATCATATCCCATTTCCATTCAGGAATCGGCATGGGTTGCAACAGTCCCGAGGGTCTCTGATGTTCAAGCTTTACTTGCTGGCAAGTCAAACACCTGGATACAAACTCTGCAATGTCCTTCTTCATTCCATTCCACCAATATGTATCCTTCAGATTATGATACATCTTGGTAGAACCCGGATGAACACTATATGCAGAAAAATGTGCTTCTTCCATAATCTCCTTCCTCAAGTCATCAACATCTGGCACACAAATTCTAGTGCCCAACCGCAATACACCTTCTCTATCAATCATAAAGTCCCGTGATTGCCCTTGTTGCACTTCATACATAATCCTCTGTAATTGGGGGTCTCTACTCTGAGCTGCCTTAACCCGATCCAAGTATACTGATCATACACTGAATTAGGCTAAAAGGCACTTTCGGGTAACCTTCATCTGTAACCCCTGATCAATCAACCCATACAACTCCTTGATAATGAGCCTTCTCTCTATGCTAATATGGGCAAGGCTACCTCCTGATTTTCTACTCAAGGCATCCGCAACAACATTCGCCTTGCCTGGATGGTATAAAATGGAGCAATCATAATCCTTAAGGAGTTCCATCCATCTCCTCTGCCTCAGATTCAAGTCCCTCTGCTGGAAAATATATTTTAAACTCTTGTGATCTGTGTATATCTCACATGTCACTCCGTACAAGTAATGCCTCCATATTTTCAAAGCAAACACCACGGCTGCCATCTCTAAGTCGTGAGTAGGATAGTTCTGCTCGTGCTTCTTCAATTGCCTCGAAGCATAAGCAATCACTTGGCCATTTTACATCAACACACAACCCAATCCTACTCTGGAAGCATCACAATACACTGTATAACCTTCATTCCCAAAGGGTAAAGTTAGAATTGGTGCCGACGTCAATAAGTCCTTCAACAATTGAAAGTGCTCTTCATATTTGTCTGTCCATACAAACTTAGCATTCTTCTGGGTCAACCTTGTCAAAGGTGCAGCAATTCTAGAGAAGTCTTTCACAAATCTTTTGTAATAGCCTGCTAGACCCAGGAAACTCCGTACTTCCCTAACTGTAGTCGGCCTTAGCCACTCTATAATAGCCTCTATCTTCTTAGGGTCCACCTGTATGCCATGTCGAGAAACCACATGGCCTAGAAATGCCACTTGATGCAACCAGAACTCGCACTTTGAAAATTTGGCATACAACTTGTGCTCCCTTAAGGTTTGAAGTACCCTTCTCAGATGCATCACATGCTCAGCCTCACTCTTGGAATAAACCAAGATATCATCAATGAAAACTATCACAAACCGGTCCAAGTATGGCCTAAACACCCTATTCATCAAGTCCATAAAGGCTGTTGGAGCATTAGTCAACCCAAAGGACATTACTAAAAACTCATAATGGCCATATCTTGTTCGAAAGGCTGTCTTGGGCTCATCACCTCTTCTGATTCTCAACTGATGATACCCAAATCTCAGGTCTATTTTAGAGAAGCATGTAGCACCTCAAAGTTGATCAAACAGATCATCGATCCTCGAAAATGGGTACTTGTTCTTGATGGTGACCTTATTCAACTGCTGTAATCGATACAAAGTTGAAGGCTACCATCATTCTTCTTTAAGAACAACACTGGAGCACCCCAAGGCGATGTACTGGGCTTGATGAAACCCTTATCAAGCAACTCCTGCAACTGCTCTTTTAGCTCCTATAGTTCAGCTGGTGCCATTCTATAAGGTGCCATAGAAATAGGATTCGTACTAGCTATGACATCAATACAGAACTCTATCTTTCTGTCTGGTAGTAATCCTAGTAATTCTTCAGGAAAGACATCCAGAAATTCACACACCACTAGCACTTGCTCAATTGCCATATTCTCCTTCTCAACATCTTTTACCACTGCCAAGTAACCCTGACAACCCCTTCTAAGCATCTTCCGGGCTGTAATGGCAGAAATGAGATTATGAGGCGAGCTCCTTTCACCCTTGAAATAAAATTCTTCTTGATTTGAAATTCTGAACACCACTTCTTTTTCTCGACAATTCACAAAGGCATAATACCTCGACAACCAATCCATGCCCAAAATGACATCGAATTCCAGTACGTCGAGCAATACTAAGTCCGCCCATAGTTCTCTACCATCAACTATCACCGGACATGAAGGAAAGAAGACATCTGTCTCCAACTCGTCACTAAGAGAAGTCAAAACAGATAGAGGAAAGGACAACCAAGAGGGCTGCCACTCGATTCTCGAAGTGAACACAGGAGAAATGAAGGAATGTGAAGCACTAGGATCAAACAACACTCTAGCATCGCATGCACAGACTGAGAGAATACCTGCTACCACTGCATTCGAAGTCTGAGCATCCTGTGGTGTCAAAGTGAACACTCGAGCCTGACCATGACCTGCCTGCTGAGAAGTCGAAGGCTGCGCAAAACCACATCCGCTAGGTCTACCAACTGAACCTCTACCCTGCTGACTCATAGGTTGAGGTGGTCTCTGCTGTGGCTGTATGGGTGCTCGATACTGCTAAGGCATCGGATAGTAGGGCTGAGCCACTGACGAAGATGAACCCTGAACATACTGTGGCTGGTATCCAGAGTGGGGACAAGTTCTGGCAAGATGTCCAACCTACCCCGCATCTGAAGCAAGCGCCCGACAACATATGACACGGGCCCTGATGAAATTGTCCATAACTCGCGCAAGCACTGGCTCCAGACCCAGAACTACTATGCCCTGAACTCTGCCCACTACTGCTACTACTAACTCCTACACCGAATCTGTGACTCCTGCTGGTTCTCCTGTTTGAGGCATATCCATGCCGGCCAACTCGGTGAGTCCTGGACCTCCTACCACTCTGCTGAGAACTACCCGTAACTTGCTGACTCGAACTGTCGATGTGAAATGCTGGCTGCTGGTATCCGGGAACTATACCATATCCACTGCCCCTAACCATATAAGGATCTATCATGGTGCCCTGGCGGATATGTTGCCTCTCTATCAAACGGGCCTCCTCAATCACACGCTCTAGGGTGCGGTCCTCGGTATGCATACCAATAAAAGCGGGTCCTAATCCAGTAACATACAGCTCCACTGCTCTATAAGGGTCCCTCCTGATATCTTCTGCATGCCGGGATAACCTATTAAACTCTCTGGTATAGTCCTCCACTGACCTATCGCCTCTAGTGATGTGGAGTAGCTGCCACATATAGGTATCTCTGGTGGCTAGAGGACAGAAAAATCTTAAAAAGCGATCCTTAAACTCTGTCCAAGTCAGCTCGTGCATCGATGGCTGAATCGACTGCATAAACCAATCCTGAGCAGCCGCCTGAACCGATAACTCCACAATAATAATCCTCTGATAATCCGTGTGTCCCGTCCTGGTGCATGCCTCAATCGCATTAATAAAGTCTAAGGCATCACCCGTACCGTCGAAAGAAACTCTACCGATCTGAGAGTAAAGAAGGGCTGCTTCAGTGTCTGACATCCCCTGGTTCCTCTGCTGTAGCATCTACTGTACAAGGGATATCGCCTGATTCAATGCTGCTAGACCCTGATTAATCCTTGCTAGTCCAGCTGCAAAGGCTATGGGGTCAACAGCTGGGGCTTCAGGCTCGATTGGCTGCTAATCAGGAATCTCAACTGCAACTACCCTGGCTCGACCTTTACCTCTACCTCTGCCCCTACAACGTGGAGCAAGAAGGGGAGACTCATCATGCATAGACTGCTCATCAAGTCTAAGGGTCGGATCGACATCGGGGTCAATACGCACACGCCTCATTTTGAAAAAAAGACAAGGAAAATTGAATTCAAAATGGGGTAAGAATATTTAACGCAACGTGGAATTAGAAACAAGAACATCTCAAAGACAATTATCCATCCTAAAGATGCAGTAGTTATATAGAAAGACAGACATAGACAATTAATTGAACTTATGCTCTGATACCAACTTTGTCACGAACCGAACCCGAGGGCACGTGACCGGCACTAGGGAATGGGTAGGCATAAGGCCCCCGAAACCCGTAGTAAGCCTAAAGGAAAAGAAAATAACACCATTCATATTTTAAACTTTAATTAACAATAGAACATATTATCAAATTGCTTAATAAAAATATGTTTCAACATCTCATATTATAAATTGAATTCAAATCTTATACATAAGCGTAGTTTACACAAATAAATTACACAATCATATTTAAACCATACAAATCCTTAGTACATATACTACTGCAGCAACCTAGATTAACACACAATACAACTTACAATGACCTACATAAAATAACCGGTGAAGAAGAAACCCGGCGTGGAGGTAGTCTGAGGTCGAACTCCCAAGCTCCTGAAAAAAAAATAAATTGAGGGGAATCAGACCTCACTGAGTAAGTCAATAAAAGAGCTGTACGGTTTGAAAGCCTTTTTGAAAACTGTATATGTTTATAGTGAAAATAATGTATAGTATATAAGTATAGCTTTTGAAAAATCTCGGTAGAACCCTAAACCCAAAATCTAAATGGCCAACCGAGCCCACTTATTCCAACTAGACTACCGGTCCCTGAGAGCAAGGGCATCAACCGAGGCACCAAGCCATAGTCATTCACTTAATCCAAATATATGGCACTGGCGGTCCCCGAGAGCAAAGGCATCAACCGAGGCACCCATCCCAGTCCATTATCGACCTTACAATCAGTGGCGGTCCCCGAGAGCAAAGGCTTCTATCGAGGCACCCGTCCCAGCTAGCATTCACCAATCATATATATTACGGATCCATCTCTCAATCTCTACCATGTGCACATAGTCTTGGTGAAGCCCACCAGGTAGCCTGTTCTACCAAAATTTCTCAAATCAATTTTAAATAAATAAAATGCATTTAAATCTTAAATAATAGCATTAAATAAAATAAATCATATAATCAATGTAATAAAATATGAGCGCATGCATTCTTTACATAAACACACGCATAAATCGTTTTATTGACTTACAGGATGAATGCGAAGGCTGACGACCACGCGTCTGCCTCGGTCTCACAGCTTCTGCTCCGATATGCTCTAAAAGAAAAAAAAATAATAATCGACTTTAAAAATATGACTATGGAATCGAAATCAACAGTCAACAAAATAATGAAATTTCAAGCTGACTCGAGGAAAGTCGGACAAGACTCGACAGACGGATATAGCCTAACTAACGGTAGAAAATTTTTTTTTACGCGTATCACATTTTACGAGAAAATCTATCAAAATTTTGGTAGAGTCTCCTCTGTAAAATGGACATCTCTCTACCAAGGTAGAGCTAGACCTGCATAGAAAATGCACTTCTAATATCCACAAACATTCACACTCGAGTCGGGCTCCCAAAACTACAATTTGCCCCGACCGAGATCACAACTCAATGAAATATCAAGAATTAATAATATTTATTCCTCAACACATATTTCCCATACACACATACTAAAAATAAATAAAATTATATAAAATCTCAATTATTCAAAATTAAACAATTAAATTTGCATTTCCATCATCAAAAATATAAATATAATTATAACCCAAATTAAAACCATTGTAATATATATATATATATATATATATATATATATATATTACAATGGTTTTAATTTGGGTTATAATTATATTTATAATTATATTTATATTTTATATATATATTATTTGAAATTTAATATTTAAAATTTACACTACTTAAGTAAAAATACCAATTAATTTATAAAAAATTGTCTAAACCCTTTAAATATTAATAAAAATTATTAATATATATATTTAATTATATATAGCAAAAAATTACATTTTTACCCCTAGAATATATAAATTACATAATGTGCTATAAATACTAAAAAAATTCCTTAAAATTATTTAATCATCCAAAACTTATTTTCTCAATGTTAAATTCTTAATATAATTAAAACATATTAATGGCTTTTAATTTCTTCTAAAAAAATATAATTAGTCTAATAATTAAATTTTGACATAAAGTATAAAAATTCCTAAAAATTGTATAATATTTTAAAAAAAATTATTTTCTTTACCCTAAAATTAATATCAACTCATAATAACACCAAAATACCAAATATTATTATTATTTATTATTTTTATAATTAATTTACGAAAATTCCTAAAATAATATTAAAATATTCAAAAATTCACCAAAAATCAAAATAAATTCCAAAAATTATACAAAAATTCCTAGAGGTAGATTGAGCTACTTGGAATCACATTTGATAAGGAAATTTTCATGAATCAAACTGGATCAAGTTAAAAAAAATTCAAAACCCTAGAGTTCAAAAACTAACAATCCACAAAACTCAACCAAAAACAAGATTAAAGCTTAAACTAAGCTTGGAATGTGTCTCACCGGTGCAAGGGGAGGAGATTGACACCGGAATGGAGGGAAATGGTGGCCGGACGGAGCTTGGCCAATCCTAGCAGCTATTCTCGGCTTCTTCCCGTTCTAGCGGTTCCGACGGCTCTACAGGCGACCAGAGGTGAGGGAGAAGGAGGAGGAGGCAGCATATGGTGGTCGGAGATAAGGGAGGCGCAGTGACGGTGGCGGTCGAGGGCGTCGCGCGGTGAGGGAGGGGGGTGAGCTTCGATTCCTTCTTCCTCTTCCTTAATATCCTATATGTATATATGTATATATATATATATATATATATATATATATATATATATATATATATATATATATATTATATTTTATATATACATATTAATAACCATTAATATAATAATATATATAACTATACACTAATATATATTTATGCATGTATGTATATAGATAAATATTAGTACATATGTATATATATATATACTTATACTACATATACATACATATGTACACAAATTACTTTAATATGCACATTTAAATCAATATTTAACCCTAAATATAATGTTAACACAAATATAATATAATATAATGCAAAAGTAACTATTACTAATACTATTTGAGAAAAATATATCCTCTTTTTTTATTCAAATAATTATATATATATATAGGGTATTACATTAAGAAGCTTATGAAGGGCTCGTTAGGTCTTTGCACTGTATTCTATAGCTCATAAAGAGAAACTTCAAACTAAAAGTTTAGCCCATATTGCTTGATGAAGACTGAACACAGCTCCTCTTGCTGGATATATGCATCCAAAGTGTAGTACTAATTGATAGCAGCTCCTTCCAAGGATAATGGAAATTGCTTGACAAATTGAGTTTCTAATAACTCAGTGCCTTCATGTAAGTGACACACTGCTTCAAATGCAAGTAAGGGTCATCAGTACCAGAGTATTTCTTCATCTTTAGGAATTTGTATTTCGGAGGCAGTGATTCTCTAGAACCCCAATCCAAGTCAACATTAGCAAAGTCTAGACTGAGCCCGTGTTTCTTTAATGTGGTCTATAGTTAATTCATTTATTTCATCAAGTCTTTCATCCATTCGGTCTTAGCAAAACCTATTGGTGCTTTTCCTTTCAATTGTTCACCCAAAACAGTTATGGTTTCAGAACCATCTTCATTAGATAGCATCTTTCCTTTAATCTTAGCAACCACATCCCTAACCATTTGTCATATCTCATCCTTGATCTCTTCAAATAGTTCTTTCTTAAAAGCTTAAACATCAAAATTAGAGGGTCCTACCATCTCGCTTCTTTGTTAAGTGGTCTTAACTGTCTAATTGGATCCTTGATATTAGTGGGCCAAATTCCTTTGATCTACTTCCAAATAAAAAAAGGTTTATGGCTAAGAAAAATGCATTTTTGAAAGTTGCAATGAATGCCATGTATGCATGAAATGATGATTTTTTTTTTGAAAATTAAAATGAATGTCATGTATGCATGAAATGTAAGATTTTTTTTTTTGGAAATTGAAATGAGTGTCATGTATACATGAAATGTAAGATTTTTTTCTTTTTTTTAAGAAAATTTAAAAGATAAATAAAAAAGCAGATACACAAAACCAAAATGCGAAGCTTAAATGTGAAAACTTCTACCCTTATTTCTCCCACACACGTATTCAATGGCGAGTATCTTACCCTAGGATTTTTGGCCTAGTTTTTAATTATCAACGGGGGATAATAAAATCGACGTATGCAAGAAAAATCTCAAAATGATTTTGACAAGTAATGGTTCCTTTAAATAAAGCCTGATTCCACTTTCTATGAGCCAAGATCCTTAGCACCATAAACTTACTTGTCAAGGCCCATTTGAAATGGGTTATGAGTAGGCATGAGAGACCTTTATTGACTAGCTTATTTATAATGGGCTTTGGTTAGACACGAGGGCCCATTTTATTTTGGACTGCTTATTGATGGGCTCAAAATTTATTTTAAGGGTCCATTATATGGCATAATACACATGCATGTGGGAAAATTCCTAAGGATAGTTGCTAGGTTATTACATGGGCTTGTGTCTTGGGTAAAAAGGCTTTGGCTCCCACAATGATATACATTCATATACGTCTCCCCACTCAAGGGTCAAACAACATGGATTAGTACATGTTGTGAGTGACAATAATCAAATATTCCACCACTAGGTTTAAGTGAAATGAAGGTAGCAAATTACTGACTATTGTCAGGTTAATTCAAGACTGAAGTGCTCATTGTGTGCAAAATATGTAATGAATGCATAAATGTAGGAAGAAATAAGAAAATAATTAAAGATGATAAAATACAAAACACTGGAATCAGTTTCTATATCCCTAGTGGAGTCGCCACTGTAGGCGACGGGATTTAGTGCGCGCCTAAGTGTTTGGGGACCACGACACTGTGTAGGCTTAAGGCCCACTAGAAAATACGATATAGGTCTTAGGCCTATTCAGAGATGGAGTCGCCACTCGAATAAAAGCTGTGACACACTGTATAGCAATTGGATCCCATGGAGGTTCCCAGAAGTCGTCATCAGAGATCAGGTTCAAAAATTAAGTATGAGCATTTGAATGCTCACCCAACCTTGCAGTTGGCTTCCATTTGTGTTTTGCATTTTATTACCGTTTAATTATTTAATTATTTCCTCATTTACATTCAAAGTTGCACTTGCCTTCATTTACTTTTCAAATTTTATAGTTAAGTCCAAGTTTGCACATTAATCCAATTTCATGCTTTTGAGTCCCAATGTTCAACAAAAATAAAATAAATAATAATTTACAATCATACATCAAAATCAAATGGGGGAAAGGGATTAAGGATTACAACACTTTTATTATACAAAACATAATAGAATAAATAGAAAATAAACTAAAATAAATCAAAAATAAACGGAAGTAAAAATAATACTAAGCACACAAATACTTAATTAAGCCAAATAATAAAATAATTGTACAAAAAAAAGACTGAAAATATAGAAATATAAAAATACATAAAAATCAAAATAAAAGTAAAACAAAAAAATTAAAAAAAAATGATATGGCGACGCCTCTTCAAAGAGGCATCGCCCATGAGAGGGGTCGCCTCTAGCCATGGGGCATCGCCTCATCCATAGGGCGTCGCCTCATGGTAAAGAGGCAATGGGCTCATGGCAAAAATAATAACAATAAAATATATGAAAACCATGCAAATCCAAACAATATTCACGTAAAAATTTGACTAACATATCAAATTTTAACAATAAAATATAGAAAAATACTCTTGTCATTCTACTGGTAAAATGGCTAAAAAATGAACAAAATCGGAGTAAAAAAATCTAATTATATGAATAGTAATTTTTGAAATAGCAAAAATACATACAGTAATATGAAATTGAACTAAAACCACGTAAAATTTTGAGTAACACACCAAACAGTAGCAAATAAAATATATGGTCATTTTGTGTTAGTCTTTTAATGAAATGGCTGAAAGGAAAAAAAATTTTGAGCACAAAATTTTTTTCATATGAATAGTGATATTAGTAATAGTAAAATAAAAAAAGTTAACTGTTAAAGTCGCGATCGCCTCTTCGCAGAGACGATTAAAGAGGTGATCGTTTGACCAACAAATGCAGATGACTCTCACAGATAATAAACTTAGTTTTCAAATAATCAATAACTAATGTAAATAAACAAAACTTATAATAAAATAAGAATTTTTCTCAAAATAATTAACCCTCAGAGGTATGGACTTGATTTTTTGCACACCTGAATACAAGATTTTTCCCTTCTTCTTCTCAAGGATCAATTTCTTCTCCAAAAATCTTCCCTTTTTTCCAGAACCTCTTTTTTTTTTTATGTTTCAGAGCTTGCACTATCTTCTCCCTCTCTAAACCTTTAAGATTTTTTCTCTCTGTCAACCCCTAGCATTTTTTTTCTATGAACCCTTCCTCTCCTCTGCTTATCCCTCTCTTTTCATTTTATATTTCCCTGACTTGATCCATACCCTACTCTCTTCATCATTACCATCCCCTTTTAGCCCATAACTTTTCCCCAAAAACTAACTATTCTTGTTGTAATTGCAGAGCAAGAACAAGTGAGGGCCCACTAATTTGTTGTCCTTGATAAACGTCATTTAATGCAGTAGCAAGTGGCCTGGTGAAGAGGCGATCGCCTCTGTAAAGAGGTGACACCTCTACACCCAACTGCCAAAGAGGCGAGTAGGTTTAGGCCTTTTGGGCCAAATAGTTTGGGCTTATATGGGTTTAGGTTCTTTAGGCTTAGGCTTTTAGGTCCATTATTAAAAAGATTTCAGGCTTCACTTGCATTCGAGTTTTGAGTTTTCTCATCATTAGGCTTGACAATGGGCCGATCAAATTGAGCATCCCTAATTCGTCCCCTAACACGAGCCGATCGAATTGGTTGTCTACAATAGCATAGTCACAAAATTCAACAGTTGTAAGTTTTAACTTTTTTCCTCTAAATAATTTTGACATTAAAAAATGAGATCAACCTTCCTCTCCTATTCAAGGTAGACATCCATATCATTTCTTTCTTGGAATGAAGGAATTTTCATTTTTATACTTCTAAGGTTGCAATCTACATCTTATATACGGCCTCTCCTAACTTGCCTCCTAGGATGCCCCGCCAAAGTAATTTGGTTATCCTCCAAGTCATTTTCGCCATCATACTCATCTTGCTCAATTGGTGGTTGTCTCATTTATCTAGGCACTCCTTGTAATTGGTTTAGAATAACATCATGCCTTAAACCTTTCATTGATTCCTTCCATCACCCTAAACATCCTTTCAAATTATTATTGCATGGCTTGTAACATTTGGTCATTTGATGATGATGTGCTTATATACTTAGACATGATTAAAGAAAAATACTAGGATAGATAATAGAAATAAAACCTCATAACACTCCCTCACGTGTTTCACTCAAAATTTTGTACACTCACTCTCGTGTTTGCATTCAAATTTTAGCTTTTATCCACTCTAATAATCTCACATAATCTTGACTTTTACCACTCTTAATTTTCTTTGTGAGTTCTTAGAGGTACTAAGATTCTTAAATCAAGAAAAATCAAGAATGTAGCAATCAATTGAGTGAAAAGTTTGGGTAGGCCATGAGAAAATAAAAAAGATAGGTTAAAGAAACAAATAAGGACAAACAGTACTTAGACCCTTTTTTTTAAATAATAATTAACTCAAACAAAGAATAAGATGAAGAAAGAACACTTGAATAAGAACACAAGAATATAGATCATAAGAACAATGGTAGATCAAAACTTAAGATGAAAAGAAATAAGATAATAATAATTAAATCACAAATAAAAGGGATAAGCAAACCTCAATCTTGAGTAAAAGTTCTGATACTAAAAATGATATAAATCAATAGATTCATAATCTAAGCTCCCCAGTAGTTTCAATACTATGATAAACTTGATGATTAGAATTTATCACCTTCCATAATTATATTATAGGATCGTTCAAGAATGAGATAAGAAAAACTATTTTAGATCTTACCAAGTTAGAATAAGATCATTAACCCTTCATTCAAGCTCCCCAATGGCTAAAGAGCTATAATAAACTTGTAATTGAAAGAATTAACACCCTTAGACAATTGATAAAAACTTCAATAGAATTTGAAGTCTTCAACATAAAAAAAAAGTTTGAAAGATGAAGAAGAAGACAAAGATTTTTTATTTTAACACCACAAACCTCACTAGGCTTAACAAATCATAAAGTTCAAGCAAGAACTTCAAAGCAAATTTCTCACCCAAAAGAAACTCAATATTTTATAAATTAAATTCAACATGTCTTATAATGAAATAAGGTCTTATTTATATAGAGACAAGACCAAGCTCATACTACTACTCTAAATATGAAAACATAAGATAATCTTACCCCCCACTAACCTGCAATTATAGCCATTAATTATATAAATTCCCACTAACATACTCTAAATCCAACTAACTTTTTATTATATAAATTCTCAATAACACACTTTAGACCCCACTTATTATTAATTATTTAAATTCCTATTAACACATTTTAAATCTCACTCCACTAACACATTTTAAATTCCATTAACTTTTAATTATATAATTACCCTCTAAATTTACTTATTTTGATGTAGTAAACAAGAATATTTGGGCCTCCTTTTTGATCCCATATTGATTTTGATTGTACTTGGAAGTTCTTGGGCTTTCTAAATACCTTGAATGAAGATTAATAAGGCTTCTTATAATTTCTTGGTTTTTGACCTTGTCATTAGGCCTTATTGGACTTATAATAGATCTTAGCTTGCTTGTGGATCATTGGACCTTAGTTTTGAGCTTGAGATCACATCCTCTCCTCTAAAGTTATATGGTATATTCAACATTTCATAACATACACCTTTTCATGCTTAAGGCTTTAGTAATGAATTCATGTCCTTTGATGACTTGCTTCCTCATCATTACATCCAAGATAATATTATGGTTGAATTAGGAATATAATTACAATGAAGACTATCGTTAGTAAGTGATAGTGTAAGTGGTTCTATTTGCATTTAAGGATTAGTTACTAGAATTGCAAACCTCTTTAACATTAACATTAAAACTTAAGACTCAATTCCCTATAACCTTTTTAATGAAACATTCTTCAAGAACTCAAAGCAATTCAATAAAGTGGGTGAGTAATGGCTTTGACAACATAACAATTAAGAGGTAGATGAAGAATTTGATTAAGTCCTTGAAGATATTAAGGGGATAAGGATTTTAGGGCTTGATTATGAAGGACTTAGTAAGAATAATAATAACCAAGTGCCTAAACACCCTCCATGCCTTAACGAAAAAGAGCAAGAGGCCCTTCTACCTCTCAAAGTGTTAAGGATGAACCCACTTAAGTTGGACACTTCTTTAATAGGATGTCAATTATTGAATCTAACTTCAACACTCGATTTAATAAAGTTGATGCAAGACTTTATCATTTTGTTCAAAGGATGGACTATGTTGAATATGATATCCATCAATTCTATATGTACCATAATCTTCAATGTACTTGGTCTCCTCCTCCTCTATATACTTCTCCACTGGCTCATTATTTCTCTTCCAGAAGACCCTTAAGATGATGCTTCTAATGCTTAGTTTATGTTTTTAAGTTTTAAGTTTTTTATCCTTATATATTTTAGGTTTTAAGTTTTAATTTTTTTTATTATGGTAGACTACATCTTTCCTTGTAATATTTCCTATAGTCTTATTAATGAAACTATATTTGTGTGCTCATTCTCTCTATTTGTTTCATTATGCATTTTTTTTCTCTTTTTAATTTTTGATAAAGTGGAGAAATATAGTTATGCATAAATCAATATACTTGATTAATGTACTTGTTAAAGCTATTTCTAGCTATACACTCTTGACATAATTACACTTTTTTTATACACAAATCATTTTTATTAAATTGGTTGTCAAAGTTAAAAAAAAAAAATAGATTATTGACCATTTGCATGATCAATCTTTAATTTTTGACTTTAATAAGCAATTTAATTGAACTCATAAAGTTTGTTAAGTGTTTTTAGACTTAAATCTTGTATTAATAATGTTCAAAGCATTTAAAGGTCTTATTAAAACATTCCTAAGTCCCTTTAAGCATAAAGTAATTATTATGGACTAAATGGGAGGTGTTCTACATCATCTTCAACTCAATTCAAGACATTACCTTATAAGCACCACTCACGATCGAAACCATAGCTCATGATGTAAAAAGTGAAAAAGGCCTTATTCGTTAAAGGACTTTAGACTACTCACAGTTTGTCCTTATGATTGTGAGTGGATTATGACAAGAGATCCAGACTATGACCAAAAAATCTAGATGGTAATGGCAAACTGAACTTAAGAGCCTAAAAGACTAAACCAATCATGGATGCCCCTCACAATCAAGAGGTGATTGTGACTAAAGGCATCTAGCTTATGATTAAGCATTCAAAATATGAGCTTTTGAGCTCCTTGAAGGATTAAAAGCCTAAGTTGATTACGAACCCCCTTCATGATCATAAGTGAATCATGACACTTCTTATAACTCCAATGGCTAGTTTTTTCAGCCCTCACAATTGTGATTATATCCTGATGACCGTGAGCAACTAATTTTCTATAATAAAAATTGAAATGCATTAAATGAAGCATGGTGAAGGTTAAAGACAAAGTTAATGCATTCCAACAACTAGTTTTTTTTATCTCTAACTATAAAAATAAGTACCAGAGGTTCATTTAAGAGTGAGACACTTTGTTGATTGAAACATTTATTTCTTGGAAGCTAATGTGCATTAATTCTCTTTTACAATTATCTTACAATCTTAATTACTCTTTTGAGAGTGGGTTAAGTTCTAGCTTAGCTTCTTCTTCTTCTTCTTCTTCTAATTTCTTGGGTTGAAAATGAAACTAAGGAACTAAGTGTAGAAAGAAATTGATTTAAGTCTTAACCATCGAAAACACTTGGCATTTGGTTTAAGAATGATCCTAAAAGCTCTTATTTGTAAGGTGTGATTTGAGCCTTAAAACTCATAGTGTAAAGATCAATCTAAGAAACTGAACTCATAGCATTGGGAGAGTTAGGTGGAGATGTAGGTTTGATTAAGAAACCAAACTCTTTAAACACTTATGTCCATATCTCTGTATCTTTTAATCTTCCTTTAATTTTTGTTAATTATTTTTAATTTTTAAAAGCCCTATTCACCCTATCCTCTAAGACACTTACAAATTCATTCATGTTATACTCAAATTCATTAAAAAAAATAATATATAGGTTTTTCTGCTTGGAAAAAGAATTCTTTGATTATTTTTGAGTTTTTTTTTTTTTTTTGAAATTGTTCTTTAGATTGTTCAACAAGTGGTACATGAAAATATTATATGCTACTTCAGGGGTTTTTTTTTTATTTTGTTTTCAATACTTTCATATCTATTAGACAATACACACATTCCTTGTCTACAACTTAATACTTGTTTGATGTTTCTGAATAACCATTTTCTAAATGCATCATTTTCAAAATTAGCAACAAAAAAAAAACTAATGGAAAAATTTTACCAGCAACATTTAGTTATTGCAGAAAGAACTAAAAGTAATAGTAGCTTCACAATAGGTATATAACTATCTTTTGGTAAAAAGAAAAGACAAATAATAAAACAAAAAATATAATAAGAATGTCACAATGACTAGGGTTGTGCATGACTCAAAGCAGTTCAGAGAATATAAATTCTTCAGACCCGACCAAAAGTCGGAGAATTCAAAAATAAATTCTTCGAAGTTAACTCTGAAAATTTAAATCTTAGTTTCGAATTTTAAAACATTGAAGCAAGTGGAGATTTTAAAACGGTTCGAAATAAAAACAAGATTCGGAATTTTGTATTAATTTTTTAATTTGTATATTTAAAATTAATATTTAATAATTCATAATATATATATATATATATATAAAACGACTTTACCATTTTTTATGAATTTTATTTTAAGTTTTATTTTAATAATTTTATAATTTGGACATATAAAATAAGATAAGTTTTACCAAAAAAAATTTATTTTATGATTTAAACACATGTAGAAAATCCACTACAAAATTATTTAGTTGTCAAATGTATTTATTTTATTTCAAATAAAAAAATTAATTAGGATTTAAAATATTAAATATTATACATTAAGTTTTAATAATAGATTCATTATCTACAAACCCGCTCCAATAAAATTTTTAGAGTAGTTCAAAGAAAATCAAATGGTTAACGAAAATTTTTGAATCTAGAGATTTTTAATTCAATTTTTTAGAATGGTTTGGGTTCTCTAGGACCCGTGCATAGCCCTAATAACAGCCAAAAGTATATTTTAAAAATGGAAAACAAGTACAAAAATGTATTACAAGTTGACAACAACCAATAAACAACTATAAATCAATCTATTTCCAGTTATTTTTAGGTTGTTCTAAGATTTTTTCCATTTTTATTCTTGTTTTGTTCTTTATTTTTGTTTTTTTGTTTGTTTTTTTTTTTTTTTTTGTTTAGTTGTTCTGCAGGTTGAAATTCAGTTGTTGTATGGTTGTTATTATTTTAATATTGTTGAAGTTGTTTTAGAGTAAAATCTTAAAAATTTGTCTTTATAAATCTGTATGATTGTGTTATATATATATATATAAGTCAACAAGAATTTGATAACAATCCTTTAACATCAAAGAAACAAAAACAAAAACTGTAAGAAAAAAAAACAGCAAAAGTAATAGTAGCTTCACAACAGCTATAAAAGTATATTTATATCCAAAGAAAAGACCAATTATCAATAACCTGAAAGCAACAAACATTATATTTTCAAAATGAAAAACAATTTAAAATATGGATTACGATGGATTGTACATTGTCTAGTTCGGATTTAAAATTAACCTGGTCACAATTGGGACTCAAATTGACTAAACTTAAAACCAACTTGAACCAGCTCAGAATTGGGAGAAGGACGATTCAGGGTTGGTTTCATTCTCATGGAACTGAACAGTTTCAGTTTAAAATGGAAAATTTATTTAAAAAAAAATTAATTTGTTAAAACGAATGAACCGGTTGTTTTTAGGTTGTTTTAAGGTTGTTATAAGCTTTTTTCTTTTGTTCTTTGTTTATTGTTGTTTTGTTTTGTTTATTGGTTTAGTTATTAATCTTAAAGTTTAGATTTAGTTGTTATGTGGTTGTCATTGTTTTAACATTGCAGATGTTGTTTTACAGTAAAATCTTAAACAATCATCTTGATAAAGATGAATGATGTGTTTTTTTATAGAAATTTATGGAAAATTGAAATATAAAGTAATAAAATAATTTAGATTTGAAATATGTAGAATTCAGGTTGATAGGTACCTCTATTTTGTATTTGGTTACTGTTTTTGATGGAAACTTCAATCTTTATGGCAGATCTTGTTGTTGTTTTTTTTTTTTTTTTTTTTTGATATTCTTGCGGATTGATGATATATAATCAATAGTGTCTAAGATAAATTTGGTTAAATTATAAATTTTTTAGTTGATTATAAATGTTGAGAGAATATCGATCTCTGTTGGTTATGAAAGCACATGTTTGTTTGATTTTAGAAGCAACGTATTATTGCAAAAATATTTCATGAAAAGTTACCTTTGAAAACGAAAAGTTAAACGTAAAATTGAAAATTTTTCTTTTTTTTTTTATTTGTTAAAGATCTTTTTTTTTAAAAAAAAAAAATAAATAAAGCATGGAGACTAGCCCCTGGCCCGGTATCTTTTCCAAGGGCTGATTCCGTAAACTCATCCTGAGCCCGTGCATTCCATCCCTATCGCCCACCCCAATCCAACCTGAGATTATGCTTATCATGGACGAACTGCCGCTGTTTCTTTGCCCTTCACTGTATTCTACGCTAACAGTGTTCCGTTTCTCCATAACTATCATCTGACAAAATGCCTCTCAAATTTGTGGATGCGACTGTATCGACATTCGACAGTGTGTTTGAGAAATTCAAATCGGAGGCTCCGAAAAACAAAGCCAATTTAATCCTTTTCTTGGCTGATAAAGACCCTTCTACAAATCTCAGTTGGTGCCCTGGTATTGCCGTCTTTTTTTATTTAATTCTTTTGAAAGTTCAAGTCTTTCGCAATTCTGCTATACGGGTTTTCTGTTTTATGCTGAAATTTACTGGTTATACTCTGTTGAGCTATAACTGTGCAGTACTCATGCCCGCAAATCCATGGTATTTGTAATTTGGATTATGATGTTTCTGTGTTTGATTATTTTCTCCATTGAAAGAAATACCAAGCTAATAACTGGTCGGTTTAGGAACTTAAATTAGATTTCTTTGGAAGACATGAAGGACTAATCTACCAAGATTGAGTATAAACAATGCAATGTGATAATTTCAGTTTACTTGTTCAAAAGCATTCTTCAAGTGACAGCCATGTTCTCAGCTGATTGGGATGATGGAAGATGAAATTAACTAATTTCTGTCCTGGCATTTTTGTGTAAGTTTTATGGTTTTACTAAACAAGATTGAGGGAGCTGAATTAACAATCATACAAGTGATCTGTTGGCATTGACTGATTATGTCTCTTTGAGCTTTTTGTATAAGTTGTAGTTTTAGGGAACAGAATTCAGGGTGCTGATTTTCCTGTCATAGAAGTTATGCAGTAGACATAGTACATGCAAGAGAGAGAGTGAGAGAGAAAAAGAGAGGTTTTTTTCGATAGTTTACAAGAAGAAAATCATTAAGTTGAAATTTCTTTAGAGAACATTTCTGCTTCCAATTATAACTTGGTGTTTGTCCCTTGTGTATTGTGCTATGATTAATGTTAAAATGATGGTGCGGTTGATCATTCTAATTGGATGTTTATTCAAAGTTGTGTGTGGGTAATGATGGAGGATAGGGAGACCAGGGAGGGCCATGGGTCTCCCAAAAGTTTAGTTTTAGCTCCTGTAAGTTTTTGAATTTTAGCTTCAGTCCCCTCTTGATTTTCCAAAGAAAAATATTTTTCCTTTTCTTATTCATTTGTTTCGATCTTGACCTGCTTAAACTTTCCAAAGTATCCATTTTGAAACCCATTGAAAATTTTTCTGGCTCCATTGCTGTATGTGGGGCTTATGTAGTTCATAGTTTTGAGTACACTGTTTTGAATGTTTTAATTGTGATTTTGCATGGGGATAAAATCTACTATATATGATCCAACATTCTCACCTTGTTGGATATCTCCTATGGTGTGGCTCCTATGGTGTGATTTATCTGCTATGCCAGTGTGTGCACCGTGCCTTATATTTTTAATTCATACTTGGTTTGGACAACATGATAATATCAAACTCTTTATACCATACAAGTTATCTGTTCTTCTACTTCTCTATCCAGATTGTGTTAGAGCTGAACCTGTCATATACAAGAAGCTGGAAGCATCATCAGATGACATTGCGCTCCTGTGTGCCTATGTTGGAGATAGACCAACATGGAGGAATCCCCAGCACCCATGGAGGGTAGACTCAAAATTCAAGCTTAGAGGAGTTCCGACACTGATTTACTGGGAGAATGATGCAGTCAAAGGTCGTCTTGAGGACCATGAGGCCCACCTTGAGTACAAAATTGATGCTCTTATCTCTGGGAAATAAGTCTTTTTTCTTCCCCATTAGATGATTGGGAATCTTACCTATTCTAGCACTTTTCTCATTTGCCTATTTGTCAGGCAAAGATTGCTAATAATGCTCAACTTTAAGCTTTGAATATCTGTTAAAATTTTATGTAAAGATGTGGGTTGAAGGAAAAGTTACCTCTGCCAACAAAATGCAAGAGTTAACCTTTTGTGAGTTAAGATTACTGGATATTTGCAAAAATTATTACCTATATGTAGCAGAATCCATTCTTCCTTGCAAGGGCTTAAGCGAGTTGCATCAGAAGTGCTAAAAAATGCCTAATGTCTCATTTCAGTTTACGTGATTGTCTGGAAACCTTCAGCGCTGCTTTGCGCTGGCGCAAATACAGTCTATGCTGGTGATGACAAGTGATTGAGCCAGTAAAACTTGCAATCCAGCCCTCGTTGAAAGACTGCAGAATCATTTAGCACACTTCTACGCAGCATTCTTCAGATTCACTAGCGCCTAGCAGAATCATTTCAATGCTTTGCTTCAACATCAATCAAGTAGGAACCCGGAAGAGTTTCTTTGCGCTCCTATTAACAATGAATTTTTGCTCGAATATCAATTCAGTTCAAAATTTTAGCTGATCCTTCCAACTCATGGTACAAATATCATTGCCACACCAGCAAAACAATCACTAAAGCCAATATTTCCAATACATTACCACAACAGAAATAGAATTAAATTATGAAAACAATAAAATTATAACAAGACTTGTTACACCAAGTTATGACACTGTTACAGAACTTGTTAAATTATGCAAAGAGACCACGTCCCTAGTTACATGTTAGGACCACAATAAGATTTTTGCTAATTACAAGTTTACATCTATCGGCATTACCATATCCTATAGCACAGATTAAATACTCGAGCATTGAGACTGGATGCGGACTCTATTGTTTCGAAAATTCCACGTACACATTGCTTTTTCTGTACAGTTCCCCTTGATTTTTCCTCTCACATTTCTTCTCAGTTAACAGTTAGCTTGGTGGCCAAACTGCAAGGCATAAATCCGTGCATGTTATACATCTTGCACAAACAACAAAATGAACACAAGACAAGATTTATAATATGAAGTAACAGCTTTAGCAAATGTGAAGGTCTGAGTGCTTCAAACTAATTACCAGCAAACTTCAATTCAAATTTGCTTTTAGAAGACAGCAAAATTTATCAATTTGACTTCAATTCCAGGTTGATGGTTTTATAGTCAAAATTAAAGGGAATTCTGCAATTAAAGAATTACAGCCAAATTGAGCATCATGATACATCTATAGGTTGCAAATCCTTTGCATCAGTAACCACCTTATCCATACATTTAGTGCCCTTTATAAAGAAAATTATTCAATGACAGTTGAAGTCCCTAAAACAATTTCTACAAGAGTCTGATAAGCAGGCCATTGACACAGGTCACGCAGTAATGGTAGATCAATAGCATACAAGTTTTTTAGAGGGAAAAAAGCTGTCACAGACTTCAGCTTAATAACAGTTCATTGAACCATACTTCAGAAAAGATAAAATCATACCTGTATGCAGAAAATCCTGATAAGTTCATTAAATAAGCTAACAAGATCCTTATATTTGGGCCTTCGACAGTCTCGAAGTCAATTTCAAAGTAATATCACCATAAGGTTGCTCTTGCTGTACATCAATAAGTCCATAACTTTTCAATACCTGCAGTGCACCGTTAGGAATCACATAGCACCATCAAGAATTACATAACAATAAGCATGATAAATAATAAAACAAGTCGCCTCAATGCTTAGAATCCCAGCACAGTTGTGAAATTGAGATTTAAATAATGAATCAAAAGTCATAATTTTACAATTCATGAACTAAATAACATCGCACAATTCAATACAAACCATCATAATCAATTACAAATGATCAACACATTATAAACCAACAAAATGCATCAAAAATATATTTAAACAACAAATTGCTCTGTGGCTACTTAAAAAGGTTTTATATAGCTTGTGTATTGGATCAATGTCCTATATTATATAGACACGTAGAAAAGGCATCACTACTTTTAAGAATCAACTTTCACTTTCATAATGTTATGTCAAATATAACTTATGCCCCCAATATCTTCATTTTTTTTTGTGCATCATATTCAGCATAATTGAATTTCTATCATCTGCATTATCTTCAAAATACCAAGGAGTGAATTAATAACTCCAAGTACAATATTATCAGCTTTATTCATCGCTTTGTTTAAAAGAAATTTAAAAAAAAAAGTCTAGCTGGTTTTTTTCCATATCTTGACAACTAGAAAATCTTATTTTAACCATGATTTTGATAAGGCTCTGAAGCCTTTCTCTTTTAGAAATAGTAAAACTGTTAAGTTGCATCTCACAATTGTAATAAACAAAATGAAAGTAATAGCAACAAAGCTAGAAAAGAGGCACTCATGCTAGACAAATAAGAAAGCATGACAGGATTCTTTCAATGAATTTACAAGCATCAGTCAAGTAATCAGTAGAAGAAACCAACTGGAAATTTAAGCAATTCAAGAAATTAGATGAAGAAATACAAAACAAGAAATCAATGGGAAACTAATTGTAATTCAATTCTAAACAGCAACAAAAAGAAGCTTTCACAAGTTTACTCAGTTGTTGAGTTTTATCTTCCACCACATGCTAATATCAAGTTGGCAACATATAATTCATTCTGACCACTAAATATTTCAGTAAATGTCCCATATATACACCACATTCATGATGACTTCTTTCCTGACCTTTTTACCTTTCATGAAAAACACTTGCATGAAAACGAATAGGCAAGCATGCCATGCATGAAAACAATGTTGAAGCTTACCAGCGTTTCAAAAAACATCCGTGCACATAATTTCCTTGTTTTCCCTTGTAAGATCTTGTTAAGACTGAGATCTCCAGATAGATCTTCTGATACTGGGGTAATAGGAGAATGTTTCTTTAAATACTGAGCCACAGCCCTGCATGCCAACATTAAAATAAAAAATAAAAAAGAAATCAACAGGCAATTTAAACAAAAACAAAACAATAAAAAAACCATTGGACAAAAGCTTCCTCTAACTCTAAAAAACAGATGGTACCTTGTCCTTACAGACATTGAATCAATTCCTTGAGTGCCTTGAGATCCTGACATAATCATGAGCAAAAATATGACAATTATAATTAAATGTTTCATATGATTTTGACTCTTTAAATGGATCAAAAATAAATAAATAAATCAGTTTACCAGCTGGGCTATTGTCTGCTTCCAGGAAATAAAGGTCCTGCAGAAAATGTTAATTATTGGAGTAAGTTATACAAATTATCATTAGCTTGGTTAACTGGCTCATAAATAAGTTGTAAGTTGACATGCTAGTAACCTCATAATTTAAAATAAGCACAAGAATTACTAAAAACGTATGGATGTATTAAGAAATAAGCAAACACATCATTGTAGTTGTAAAGTACCTCAGGATATGTGAGCTGCCAAACACTTGAGAGAAAGAAACATCACAAACACACAGAAGCAAGAGTAGAGTGAAAAATAACCAAAAATCAGTACAAGCAATGCACAAAATGTACAAGCAAGGAATTACCTCTGTTCCTGCAGTATTGATAGATTCTGGAATATCTGAAAGTCCTGTTGGCCCTGCATCAAATTGTTCTTCTAAAAGTGTCCTGGGTGTTTCCAGATCAGTGGTGTAAGTACCACTAGAGGCTGCAATATCTGGTGTAGGCAGCACCTCAGTTCCAGCACTTGTTCCAGCCCAATGTGCTGTTTCTGATCCTAAATTTTTTGTTGAGTTGGGAGTGAAATCTCTTCTAAAAGGAGAAGATGCATATCTTCCTGGAGAAGGCATTAATTCAGTTAACAGAATGTTGTCATCATGGCCTTCATGCTGTCGAAGACGTTCAATTTCTGGGTCAGGTTCAACTTCAGGTACATAAGGTTGGGCAAGCATAGGCTTTGGAATGTTTTCAGTTGCAGGAGCAGGCGGACTTGCATTACCAGGCTCTGGGATCATCTCTGTTGCCGGAGCATGAGAAGTTGCAGCAATGGGCTCTAAAATCATTTCTGTTGCATGAGCAGGAGTTGCATGAACAGGAGATGTTGCATCCCTCTGCTCTGAGGCCACGTCAGTTGCAGGAGCAAGAGATGTTACTGCCCTATGTTCTGGTGTAACTTCCCTTTCAAGAGTCAAATGAGGTTTTGAAGAAATGTAGTCCTTCCTTAAAAGATTGCATATATCATCACAAAACCCTGGTAATAAACAAACATCAACACCCTCATAAAATTTTAACCATTAAGTTAAAGTACAAACCAACTAAAGCCGATATTGAAGAAAAAAAGACTGATACTGACCAGTTAACAAAGGTTCACAAAAGACTTGTTCCTTTCTTAAACTGTTGCTGAACTTCCATATACCAAGAGCAGTAGAAGGGATTTCCCTCCTCTCTCTCAATATATCCCTAGAATTTTCTAATGCCTTCTTCATGAACCTATCAATTCTTATATCAGAAGTCAGGAAAAAAAAAAAGAGTGCTCTGTATAAATCAAACAACAAAACTTACTTATTAGTTAACACTGTGGACTCATCAAAGAAAAGCTTTCTCTTTCTTGGCCTTGGTCTTGGCTGCTGAACAGCTGGAGTTGAACGTATCATGAGTTCAGGTGAAATATGCCCTGAAACAAACAAAAAGAAAAGCACAATTGAGGTAAACACAACTTAGGCCATAATCATCCTCCATGATACTTGAATTTAGGTACAGAGTCATGCACTTACCAAATGAAATACGTGTACCAGAGATTTCAGGTGCGTCTTGTGAAGCAGAATTAGGGGATTCTGAAGGCTGCTGAAATGGCAAAGAATGCTCTCTAGAGGGCAAGACATCTTCCATAAATGGAGAAGGAATTTTCTTCTCAACCAAATCTTTGTGTAAAGATCTATTTGGTTCAGATGCATCATCTTGATGACCAAACACAGGAGCAAGATTTTCTGAGTGAAAACTATTGATAGCATCACGCATAACTTCAATTTGTGGGGGCGACTTATCATCAAGTGCTGAATTAAGAACCTCAGTCTGATTGCTTGGACCAGGGTCTTGAAAATTCAGAGTCTCAGTCTGTATTTCTGTCTGGTTGCTAGGACCAGGTTCTTGAAGATCAACAAATTCCATAGGCTCTTCAGTTGGATTACCTGCGCCGTGAACTTGAAGATCAATAGTTTGTCCAGGTGCTTCCATTGAGTTATTAGGAATGTCAAGTGGAGAACCCATATTTGTGTTAACTCCTGATGGAGGAAGAATGCTGCAAATGGAAAACAATGTTAGGCACTACAACAAACTCTCAATACAATAGAAAAACGAAATGACTTTGAAATGTAATCAGGATCTTACTCCTCCATTTGTCTGATTCCTGTATTCAGTTCTTGTTCTGGAGGTAGTATATCCATCATGATATCCTGCACAAAAATATTTATGCAACTGAATAATGCAATTCCAATACATCAATTGAAAAGAAAAATACAGGAAAGAAACCAAAGAAATTTTTGGAAGAAAGATGATAAACCTCATCAAAAGATATAACCACATAAGGATCTCTGTCAGTCGGAATTTGATCTTGAAGCGTTATTTCTTCCAGACTCCTCATATGATCATCTAGAGGCCTAAGACATACAATTACTGTTTTCTAAAAAAAAATTGTAAAGCAAATATGAAATTAAAGAAATTAAATGGAAAAGGAAGAAAACAAGAAATTCATTAAAATTGTACCCATCAGGATATATGTCAGAGTCCAAATCCAAGGCATCAAGGTCAAATGTTTGAGGCAAAGTGACAGATTCAAATTTAGCTGTTGTGGCATTCTCTGGCAAATTAACGTCAATGGAAGCAAAGGCCTTTCTTAACCCAACAAGGACAACGTTGCAATCATGGTAAAGATAATCAACTTTTTTTGAATATATCCGAACAACGCCTAACAGGAGGTGGCCTGACATTCTCAGTGCAATAGGAACTTCTGGAAACATGATGCGATCTAAAATATGCATCCATATAAAAAACAGTTGAATCAATGTTAGTAAATTTTTTAAAAACAAAAATTTGTTCTTGAAGCAACTAACTATAAAAATACAATTAAAGAGGACTAAAACAGACAAACAGAACACAAATAGCAAGTATGAAGAATGTGATAAATGAAAACCAACCAGCACACTAGCTCAGCAATGCTATTTCTTTCCGTACAGCTTTTGATTACAAGCAATTAACATCATCTTTCATGCAAATAAAAAAGGGTAATGAAAATTTATGTTCAATGTACATTGGCACCTAAATTGAAATTAACAAAAGCACAGCAAATTCAACAAAACATAATATTTAAAAAAAAAAAAAAAGCAAACACGCACCGTTTTTGCTTGATAGCAAACAAAAAATATTTGGATTTCATATGAAAATTGAGCTAACAAAACTTTAATCCAAAATTTTAAGAGCAATAAAAGAATTGATCTTTATTGCAAACAAAAACAGGAACCCACTAAGATAATACTCATTAAATTAAAAAAAAATCATATTTGAAAAGAAAAAAACCACAACAGCACCCCAAAAAATGGACCTTTGAATATTAAAAGAAGAAAATAAATAAACCACCAAATGCTGCTATCAAAAAAATTATCAAAGAATTGAATTAAAAATCCTAACTTGTTTTGTTTTAGAATAAAGAGAGAAAGAAAGAGACGATCAACGGACCAACAGTGGCGGAGATATTGGTGGAGGTGTAGTGAGACTTCTTAAGGCGGTGTTGGAGATGAGCGGCGCACCACACTGTCCCAAGTGGGCCTTTCCGGGCAAGAAACGTCTGAGAGTAAAACATTCTTCCTCTTCTTCTTCTTCTTCTTCCTCAGCTTTTATTATTTTTCTTTTACTCTGTATGGAGATTCTGTATGTTTGGTTACAGAGATTGGGAATATGGAGAGGCAGAGAAGGGAGATGTTGGTGATGTTACTAGGGTTGATAAATTGCTAAATTAGTGAAATTGGCGCGGGAAACTAGAAACGCGCCAACCTGAATGGTTTTCTTATTTTAAAACACCACCCTTATTTTTTCTCCTTATTTACAATTCTGCCACCACGAACCTCAACCTCTCCTCGGTTCCGGGTTAAATATTTGATTACGTTTACCTCCCAAGATTTAACTAGTTAAGAAATGCATCCTTTTTGTTTAAAAATCAAATATTTAACTCCCTCAATTATTATTTAATTAACAATTAGAAGTTCTGTTAGGGTTTTGTCATTTTTCTGTTAAGTGATATTAAAAAACTAATATACCCTTTGATGTAAGAAAAGACTAAATTGCCCACAAAACAATAATCCCCAAAAATAAAAAATAAAAAAAACTAAACTTAGCCCTAAAATCAATCAAAAGTAAACGTGAGAAAACCAACAAAATTTTGATTTCTTCTACTCAAAATTCATAAATCCATCATCAGTTCTTTCGTCCCTAATAAAATAAATATTAGTGGAAATTCCTAAATCCATAATAAATTCTTTCAAAATCCCTAATATATCATGGTGTGTTAGGGATTTTGAAAATCAATTAAAACAAAGTGGTAATGGTTTGGGAAAATTGATTAAATTAGAAGTTAAAAGATATGTTAAATAATTTTCTTGTTCTCTTTTTTGTGTTCTCAGTCAATAAAAAGAACATATGGGTTATGAATCATTTACTTTGTTTAGGTTTTTCTTTTAGGAAAAATCAACAAATTTGTATTATTTGATTTTTAAAAAATTAATGAGGTTTGAATTTGTTGTTTGAGTTCATGGATTTGAAAAAATGTTGAATTCTATTATAATGCATTTACAGTATTAATTAGTGAAATTTATTGAATTACAATACTAATTATTTTAGTTTTATGTTGCAAGTGGCACTTACAGAAGTGTATGAGTTGATTTTGAAGTATGAAAATGAAGAAAAGGTCAACAATGTTTTTCCACTTACATACTCGTATTTATCATTGTTATAGATTATTTGTGCTTAGAAGTGGGTTTGTAGATATTATGTATAGGCTCGATAAATGTTTATTAAAGAATCATGAATATGTGGAGGAGATGTTTAGGAAATATAAAGACTCACCTACAATAACAATATTGTCACGACCCAAAACAGGGGTTATGACCGGCGCTAGGGAATGAGAATTCTTTCGAATCTAGAACCCGTAGCAAGCCTAAAATAAAAATAAAACATGCAATAGTAATAATAACAGTATTTAATGCAGCGGAAATAAAATCATAAATATCAAAATAATATTTACACCAAATGAAATTACATCAAATCCTCATCTCATATATTTAAATCTTTTAATACAATCCAGTTCAAATATTTAAAGTACATATCTCTCACAGATATATTACATAAAACCCATAATTTATTTACAACTACTGCAGTGTCTAGATTATAAAAATAAAAATCAAGTTAGCAGTTTACATAAAGAAGCCGGGGCGAAAGAAATCCGGCATACAGGCCTACTACTGAGGTCTGACGAAAAAGACTCTCCTGAAAAATAGTCAACGGAGGGAAGTCAGACCTCACTGAGTGAATTACTATAATATATATACATGCATACTAAATGACAATGCATACAGTAACAGTACATATATCTAATATGTATATATACAAGCAAGTACACACAGATGCAATAAAATCATTTTATATATTTTATTGAAAATCATCGTTTATGAAGGATCAAATAGAACCCTAGAAAATCGCAACCTCAAAACAGTGTTAGACAACACTCTAGCCATACAAGCTCACTTATTCCAATATATATTCACTTGATCCATTTGGACAGTAGACTGGCCCCGAGATACTAAGTCAACCGAGCTCCAGCAGTCTGACTGTCAGTGTGATTGGCCCCGAGACACTTGGTCAACTGAGCTCCAGCAATCACACTCCTAAATCATTTCTCACACATCAGACAAATCAAATCCAATCAATATCCTCAAACTGGTTAGTAATATAGCCTAAATATTATCGACGTACCGGTACGTACTCGGTTCTAGTGCTGCCCACTAGGTAGCACGTTCTATCGATATCCTTCATTGAAATATAAAACATACATTCATAAAAATAAATGATGCATGAACTTAGATAAAATAGCAACATAAACCATATATATACTAGAAATATACCAAAAATAAACCAGGTATACTTCGAGTATATATATGTCAAATAAATCCAATTACATTACAAAATAAGCTAGAAATATATTCAAAAATATTTTAAACATAATTCATTAATAAAACATGCATATAGTTTAAAATATACAGAAAATAAACCAAAAATAAACTAAAAATAAACTTAAGTAATAATTAAACCATTTATGCATATTTAATCAAAATAGAACGTATATTTCTAAAATCATGCACCCTAGAGCATATATATATAAAATAGCAACTCACACTTAGTGCGCTCCTCGAGATGGGTCCGACGGGCCTAGTCCACTAGGCCTCGATCTTGGCGCAACTAAACATACAAAAATAACAGACTTCAGAATAAACCTAAAAGAAAATCCTAAAAACTCGATCTAGAATATTAGACACCGAAACAAAATTAGGGTTCGACCGAACATCATGTTTTACGAGAATTCTATCAAAAATTTGGCAGAACGGACATCTCTCTACTCAAAGAGTAAAGTTGGCCCTACAAAGAAACACACTTTGAGAAATAGACACAAAACACAACCACAACCCCTCGGTCGGACTCCAAACTACAGTTTACCGATCGGGGTCCATAATTCACCGAGTATTTATAAAATACCGAAAATACCCTTATATAATAAAAATACATTTTATAAGTAAAAATTACATAATTAACCCTAAAACACAGTAAAAACCGATAAAGACTCATTTTATTAGAAAAATCGTATATTATATATATAATTGAAAATAATTTACAAAAAAATAGTTTTAATTAGTTAAAAATACTAAATAATTTATAGAAATCATTTTTATATCTTAAATAACTATTAAAACCAATTTAATTATATTTTCAGTCAATTTAGGGTAAAATTACCAAAATGCCCATATATATATAAATATACTAAAATTACTCCTAAAATTCACCAAAAATAATATAATTGCACAAAATTAATTTTCTCAACATATTTATCAATAATATCAATAAATAAACTCAATTAACTAATTAATTTCAATTAAAAACACAATTAACCCTATTTTCTCAAAATTACATAAACTAAATAAATTCAAAATAAATACATAAAAATTCATAAAAATTCCAAATAAATTTCTATAATTCATTTCAACACCTATATTTATCATAAAACACAATTTCATAATTTAATTAATTAATTTTCGAAAATTAGAAAATAATAATAAAATATTCAAAAATACCCAAAAATCAAAATAATTTCAAAAAATTCTACAAAAATTCACACATGTAGATTAAGCTAAGGGGAACAACATTTGTGAAGGAATTTTTCATGAATCAATTAATTCAAGGTTCAAAAAAATCAAGAACCCTAAAATGGCCGAATTGCAAAAATCAAAACCTAAGCAAATCTAGACCATTTTAAGTGAAAAAAAGCTTGGAATCACACTCATTGGAGCTCAAGGAGAAGAAAGAGACTGGCGGTGTCGAAAACAGTGGCCGGAAACACCGTGAATGACGGTGAGAATGAATTCGGCCTTTCAACGATTTCAAGCTCCTCCGACGTCGAAAATAGGCTCTGCTGATGGCAGAACAGCTGGAGGAAGGAGGTGGTACGCCGGGAGGCACACCGACGGTGAGAAAATGGGATGGCAACGATCGAAAAGTGGATGGGGACGATCGGGAAGAAGGAGAGGGAGGAGTGGCAGAACCGTAAATATATCAAACTTTATTTTTTGTTTAATATTAAATATATATATATACATATATATATACATTACACTATATATTAAAATAATATAAACTCACACACATTAAATATACACCACACACATATAATTTAATATTTTAATAATTTATATACTAAATAAAAATAATTAAATAATAACAAAACTAATTAATAATTAATAAATAATAATAAAAATGTTAGGATAATTAATTAAACCCTAGTTAAATAAATAAATACACATATATACGTTATTTAGTACTTTAAAAGTACATATGAGTTCATGCAAATATGAAAATCTATTTAAAATAATTAATAATAAATAATTTACGTGTCAATTTCCCCGAAAATGCAAGTCCCGGAAAATTTTTACGTAAAGTGCTTAAAATAACATAAAATAAATAAAAATAAATTTTTAATTAAATAACAACTCATGAAATATCATAAATATATACAAAATTATTAACACTGCATATCCCGATGCAGTATTAAAATATTTAAAAACACGGGATATTATAAATATGATAAACACTACGGGGTTGATGGAATAACAGCTATAGAGATGGGGGGGGGGGGGCAATGATGCTAATAGCATATGTGATAGATAAGATGAGAACAATATAAAGGATTTAACTATTACAATGTATGTATGGCCTAAATCAATATTATAACGAAGATATTGAGATGTTGTTAAATGCAATAACTGTTCCAGATAATGAGGCTGAAAAAAGTCCTAAAGGGGGGGGGGGGTAAATATGACTACTGAATAAAAATGAGAAATTAAAAGAATTCTTTGTAAGAATTGAATGGAAGTTGAGAAGGAAGAATGAAAAACACAAAAATTTAAGGAGTTTGGATTCAATAACAATCCTATGTCTCCACCTAACTTATCCCCAAGTTAAGATTTTCAATCACCCACAATCTTATTCACAAGATTAAGATTACACAAGAGTTTTATGGCTCATTCTTACAACCTTACAACTTGAATTTTCAAGGCTCACTCAAAAACCAAATCCCAAGTGTTTCAATGGACAACAGTTAAATCAATTCCTTTAGAAATAAATCTCACTTCCCTTCTAATCTATCCCAAGATTTAAGATGAATAAAAATTCTATTTCTAACACATAACTAACTCTCACAAAATTTATATAAAAAAATAATTGTTTTAGAGAATTTGAGAGCTTAATTGAATGCTTAAGAAAGAATGAATGATAAACAAGTTCCTTAACCTTTCAATTGAACTCAAATGAGTGTTTATATAGAAAAAAAACTTCAAAATATGGTTGTTGGATGTATCAAAAAAATCTCCAATGTCTATATTTGATTTTGAATCAATCTTGGACTTTATTTTGTCAGAACACCACTCATTGGTGAACAGTGCTCATAAGGAGCAAGCTTTGGCTCGTGAGGAGCAAAAATAATAGTTGGTGCATTTAAATATGTCCATTTAGAGCTATCAATACTACCCTCACAAGGTGCTCATGAGTGAATAGTGCTCGTGACTCTATCTCATGAGCGGCACTATCCCTATGCTCAAAATAATCACTAAAAGGGGACAGCTCATGACTAGCTCATGAACGGGACTGAAGATGATCGAATCAGCCTAAAATTTCTTCATAAAAGTTGTAAATAATGTCTTATCTTTCCATAAAACTTTGAATCACCTCAATTGTACATTTATAACTCAAGATATTGCTGAAATACTATGACCTATGTAACTTGAAATGAAAGCTGCATATGCTAACTTTGACTAAAGATTTGCATAGCCAAATGAGCTCGGATTTTAATAAGTAAGCTCAATTCAGAAAGCTTGAGATGTCTACTTCAAATGTGAGAAAGATCATTTTCTTATTATGGAGCTCTAAGGATATCAAAAAGCTTTTTGAATCTTAGAGATTGAATTAGCCCAAAATAGCACTATATAGCAAATGTGTATATGTTTGGTATATAATTCCCTACACACTTAATTAAAATCATTAGTATCAAAATTGTTTGGTATATATTTCTTCATTACTCCCCTTTTATAGATATGATAAGAAATATAAATTTATTTTATTCCCCTTCTTATCAAAAATAAAGACAACATAATCATGAACATGACCTAACATAACAAATGTGTTAAAAACATGATAACATGATCATTAAAATTAAATTATTTAGGCAACTTGAAGGAAATAATTTCAAACATATATGCATGTAGTGCTACTAGAATGCATCACAAAATAGTACATATAACACTCACTAGCACATGATCATATAGAGCTTAGCTAGTTAATAATCATATGGCACTTAGCATATACAAACACATATATCTTCTCCCTCTTTGTCAAAGACAAAAAGAAAAGAGAGAGATATAAAGGGAAATGATTCTAAAGAGACAAAAAAAAATTAAAGGGAATAAAAGATTAAGAACCAAAATAATGAAAATAAAGATACTCAAAATCTTTATAAAATACATGTCATACATAAACAAAGTAAGCAAAACAAGACTTTTTATCTCAAGGACAAAACTAGTCACATTTACATGTTACTATGTATGCATAAACAAAATTATTAAAAGAAAAAAAAATTAAACAATGTTCTCTCTAAAAAATAGAATAAGATTTAGAGAGAAAAGAAAAAAAATTGATATCAAAGACACACTCACATATAGTAATGTCACTTACATAAACACATCTTTGGCAAAAAGAATTTTCTCCCTTAAAAGAAATTAACTAATACACATGCAAACTTAATTATTTCTTCCCCTTTGTCAAAAGCAAAGATAGACCAAATCATAAAAATATCCATGCATTAACAAAGATCAAAATAATTCCTAACAAGAATTTATACATGAATAAATTAAATATAAATTTTGTATGTATAAACACAATTTAAAATCATGTATAAACACAATAAATAATAAATTAAACAAATTCAAATATTTATCCCTTTTGCATAAAAAAAAAGATAGAGTTACAATGATATTATAATATCAATTGTAGATAAGACATAAAACTAACAGCTCATGGCTTATATCCAGAAAATAAACTGAATTGAAACTGACACAAAATAATCATAAATCAAACTAATAGTTCAAAACTAAGATACAAAAAATATATTGAAAATAAATGAAATAAAAATTGAAGAAAGAGAAAAGTCTATAAGTTAAAAAAAATTAGCCTTGTGGAGGAGGAGGAGGAGGAGACCAAGAGCATTGTATATTATGATAAGCATACAATTGATGAATATCATGCTCCATGTGATCCATTATATGCTCAAATATATTAAATCTAGTGTCTACTTGATCAAACCTTGTGTTGAAATTTGATTCCACTATGGATAAGCCATCAAAAAAACCACTAACCTAAGCTGGCTCATCATCAACACTTTGAGAAGTGGAAGGTCCTCTTGCCCTTTTTCTTTGATATTGAAAAGGAACATGCTCTTGAGGAATTTCTTCTTCAATGGGAATACCTTCACGACCAAGAGTGCCTATTTGCTCAATATCTTTTAAGTCTTGCTCTAGCTCCTCATTAACATCTTCATCTTCTATTCGTCTTTCCAAAACCAAGAGTTTCTAATAAGCTTGAATTGCCTAGAGTTTCTCAAGAGTTTATCATTAAGAAAGGATGGAGGAATGGAAGGGGTGTTTCTCAAGTTGATCCCAAAGTGATAAGCAATTTTAGTGATAAAACCACCTACACATAAAGCACCACTAATACTATCATTAGCTAACCAAAACCTCCATTGAAGCCATCTTCCTAGCTTAATATCTATGCCTTCAACAAGACATCTAAGAAGGAAAATATCATTAAAGGAAATAGCTTCATTGCTTAAGCCCCTAGCATGAAAAGAGTAGGTGATAAACCTATGCACATACCATAAAAATTTTGAAGCAAAATTAGATGCTTTTGTGTGTCCCACTTCAAAGGGTTTTGCATAAGGTTTAGCATGTTGAATCCAAAAAGGATTAGGAAGCCAAGAAGAAATAGTAAAAGATAAACCCCCTTATCTAAAATTAAAGATTCTATCAAAGTCTTGGGAGGTAAGGAATCTATCTCTCCCACCAAATTTAAATCTCATGTTATTCAAAGGATTGTGCTCATTAACAAAATGAGTTCTCAAGCAATAGGAAGCAAGAAATTCATGGACTAAAGATGGATAGGTAGGAAACTCATTGAATGTAAAATCATACAAACCCGTATCATCAAGTAAAGCTCTAACCTCATTAAAACAACTCATCTTTTCCAAGGTAGCTTGAGACATATACTTAGAAGAAATAATTTGTCTATCCTTGAAATGAGCAAGCCTTTCCCTAAATTGAGTTGAAGTGTAGGAGAGAGGAGGTTACTTCTTAAATTGATCTTTGGTAGCTCTTCTAGAGGATGAAGAGGCACCTTGTGCATTCTTGTTCTTTGGAGCCATGACAAATATATGAAAGGGTTAAGGATGAATAGTTTTTAGAGAAAAAAAATTGGTTTAAAAGAGTTTATGTGTAAATACAACTAAGTGTAACTGAAAAGAACAGTTTGAGGGGTTTATATAGGTAAGAATTTAAAAAAAAAAAAAAACTTAATTGAAGTCCTAAAAATACTTAAAAAATGGCAAGTTAATGTTTTTATTAAAAAAAAATGAAATTAAAAAAAAAAATTATAAACTGTCAGACTGTTGTTCACGAGTGGTCCGCTCATGAGCAGTTTTGAGTAAATTAACCTGCAACGGTCATGAACTCAACGGCTCGTGACGAAAAATTTTGGAAGGTCCCTATACTTTCAAAACTTTTGCAATTAGGTCCTAAAAACGTGACAAATAGGTCCTCAAGCATAAAATTAACCATTAAATCAAAACAAATGACACCTAAAGACAAATATTTTGACATATATCATCAAAAGTTAACAATATCAAAAAGAATTTAATTTTAAATAACTATATAAAGAAAAATCATGCAAATAAAAAAAATTAAATTCATTAAAAAAATTGCTTAGTTAAATTATTAACAGAGTAAACAAAATTCAATAATAAAAAAAATGTATTATTATTATTATTATTATTATTATTATTATTATTATTATTATTATTATTATTATTATTATTATTATTATTATTATTATTATTATAATAGAGTATTAGATACCAAAAATAAACTGAAAATATATAATTCATGATTAAGCATGAATATAGGAAATGATATCAAATACGAAAAATAAACAGAAATGAAACATTAGTGAAAAACATAATTTCACATGAATCTAATCATCAATTAAGCAAGTCATCAAAACAAACTTAAACCATCAATCATACCAAGTTCATGCTTGATAAAGTTTAATCTGTCCTCACAAAGAGACTTGGTAAGGATGTCTGCTAATTAATGATTAGAATCAACAAAATCAAGAAAAATATCACCATTTTGCATATGATTACGCAAGAAATGATGTCTGATATCAATAAGCTTAGTTCTAGAATTCTGGATGGGATTTTTGCTAAGGTTTATAGCACTTGTATTATCACATTTAATTAGAATATGATTAATATCAATGTCATAGTCCAATAGTTATTGTTTTTGCCATAGAACTTGTGAGCAATAATAACTAGCTGCCACATATTCTGCTTCAGCAGTGGACAAGGCAATTGAAACTTGTTTCTTACTAAACTAAAAAAACTAAGTAATTACTTAAAATTTGACAAGTTCCAGAAGTGCTTTTTCTATCTAGTAAACTACCAACAAAGTATGCATCTGAATAACTAATTAAGTCAAAGGAAGAACTCTTAGGCTACCAAAGTCCTAAATGCATTGTACCATA
Source organism: Mallotus nudiflorus (assembly GCA_947683625.1). Classification (NCBI taxonomy): domain Eukaryota; kingdom Viridiplantae; phylum Streptophyta; class Magnoliopsida; order Malpighiales; family Euphorbiaceae; genus Mallotus; species Mallotus nudiflorus. The sequence continues at coordinate 1,615,992 of CANTUR010000184.1, forward strand.
AAAATATTTAAAAATTATTTTGATAGCATTTAAATGAGACTCTCTATGACTTTATTGAAATCTAGCACACAAGCAAGTAGCAAACATAATATCGGGTCTACTAGCAGTTAAATAAAGAAGGGGTCCGATCATACCTCTAGATCGCTTTTCATCAACCGATTTGCCATTCTCATCCTTGTTGAGTGTGGATGTAGTGCTCATTGGAGTTTTGCTTATCTTAGCTCCATCCATTCCAAACTTCTTGAGAATGTCCCTTGCATATTTGGTTTGATTGATGAAAATCTCATCTTTACATTGCTTGATTTAAAGTCCAAGAAAGAATTATCATACTCATTTCAAATTCTCTTTACATTAACTTAGAGAAATCCTCACACAAGCAATGGTTAGTAGCACCGAAAATAATATCATCAACATATATTTGAACAATTAATAAATCATGCTTGGATTTGTTTATGAAAAGAGTTGTGTCAACCTTTCCTTTAAAGAAACTTTTCTCTAGTAAAAAGTTACTTAACCTTTCATACCAAGCTCTTGGAGCTTGTTTCAATCCATAAAATGCTTTTGAAAATTTAAACACATGATTTGGAAAATCAAAATTTTCAAAACCCAGAGGTTGTTTAACATATACCCCCTCTTTAATAAAATCATTTAAAATGCACTTTTAACATACATTTGATAAAGTTTAAAATCTATGTATGATGCAAATGCAAGTAGCATTCTAATAGCTTTTAACCTTGTAACGGGGGCAAATGTTTCTTCATAATAAATGTCTTCCTCTTGATTATAACCTTTAGCTACTAGTCTAGCTTTGTTCCTAGTTATGACATCTTGTTCATTCATCTTATTTCTAAACACCCATTTGGTGCCTATAATAGGATGATGTTTAGGTCTAGGAACTAAGGCCTAAACCTGATTTCTCTTAAATTGATTTAACTCTTCTTGCATAGCAAGGACCCAAAATTCATCACACAAAGCATCATCAACATTTTTAGGTTCAATTTAAGAAATGAAAGCTAGATTAACAATAGATTTAAATTTTGATCTAGTAGTTACCCCTTTTGTAGTGTTACCTATGATGAAATCTTGAGGATGAGCTTTCTTGAATTGCCAATCCTTTGGAAGTTCATCCTTCAAGGAAGGTTAAGATGTCTCCTCATTTTCCTCCTTGCTTGGACCTTCAAGTTCTAAAGGTTTACTAGCATTCTCTTCTTGTGCTTCCATAATTTCATTTTCACCTACAAGATCATCAATACTACAAACATCCTGTCTAGGATCAAGTGAATTTGATTTATTAAATAAAATATGCATTGAATCTTCAACTACTAGAGTTCTCTTATTAAAGACCCTATATGCTTTACTAGAAATAGAAAGCCTAGGAAAATTCCTTTATTGACTTTGGAATTAAATTTCCCAAGATTGTCCTTGGTGTTCAATATAAATACTTGCATCCAAATACTCTTAGATATGAGATTTTGGGTTTTCTATTGTTCCATAGCTCATAAGATGTTTTGTTTAAAATTGGTCTTTTGAAAACTTGATTTGAAATATAACAAGATGTGTTAATAGCTTTTGCTCAAAAGTATAGAGGCAAATTATACTCATGAAGCATTGTTCTAGACATTTCCACAACAATTCTATTTTTCCTTTCAACTGCCCCATTTTGTTGAGGAGTTATATGGGATGAAAATGTATGAGAAATACCATTTTCATTTTCAAATTTTGTTATATGATCACTTCTAATAGATGAAATAAAAAAAAACCTTTTTTTCTTTTTAAACTCTTTTAGCCTAATTTTCAAAAGCTTTAAAAGCATCATTCTTATGGGCAAGAAAACATATCCAAGTAAATCTAGAGTAATCATTAACCAATACATACACATAGTGCATTCCATTGAGACTAGTAACTCTATTTGGTCCAAATAAATCCATATGTACAAGTTCAATAGAAGTGGACACTATATTTTTTTAGCTTAAATGAGGACTTAGATTTTTTTCCCTTTTGGCAAGCATCACAAGGTTTATCCTTAGTGAATTCAAGGTTAGGTAAACCAATCATAAGTTCATGTTTACAAAGATCATTCAAAAGCTTTAAATTTGCATGTCCTAACCTTTTATGCTATATCCATATGTCATGGGAGATAGACACTAAGCATTTTATGTCTTTGTTATCAATTTTATTCAAATCAATGACATAAACATTATCTACTCTTTCACCATTAAAAATAACTTTCTTTTCATTAAAACTACTAACAAAGCAATTTTTAGGATAGAAAGTTACTTTATTTCCCATGTCACATAATTGACTTATACTAAGCAAATTATGTTTAAGACCATTAACAAATAACACATGATATATATATAAGGATTGAGGATTACCTATTTCTCCAATGCCAATAATTTTTCCTTTTGCATTATCTCTGAAAGTAACATGTCCTCCATCCTTAGCATCAAGTTTGTTGAACTGCTCCTTATCTCCCATCATGTGCCTTGAACATCCACTATCTAGATATCACTTGCTTTTTGTTCTTGTGGATTTCAAGCACACCTACATAAAATAATTTAAGTGTTCTTTTGGACGTAAACCTTTCTTGGTCTAGGTTTATTAGTTTCAAGATAATCCAAAGGAAGTAAATTTATGTGTAATCTTTTATAGAAGCACACATTGTTAGTATATCCTTTAATCATGCAATATGAACATACAATATTTTTAAATTTATTTCTCCTAGGATGAAATTCTTTCTTAATGTATACAACATGCCTTTGGTGTTGTGTATATTTCTTATTATTTTATATTATTGAGTGAGACATGCATTGGCAATAGTGATGTGTATTTCGATAAGTTTGTGCAATATGTTTATGTGCAGTGTGTTGTGTAGCATGCCTATTATATGTCTATTGTACATATAAGCATGCTTGGATTGAGGTGCTCTAGTTTGAGCCTTACCTCTTTGTATTAATAAAAGGTGAATCTTATGAGACTTTCCCTTGCTATTTAACACATTAGATCTTTTAGCTTTGAAAGCTTTAGTCTCATTTGATTTTGAGGTTGAAGGAGTGGAATCATATGAAGCTTTTACGAAATTAATATATGATGAAGATAATGAAGACATTCCATTCTTATATCCAATTCCATGGGTATCTCTAAGAAATTTTTGAGAGTCAAGAAGATTGTCTAAGGTTCTTTTCCTCTCTTAAATTTAGCAATGGAATTCTTTAATTCTAAGATCTCCTTAGAAAGCTAATGATATTCATCATTTGCTTTTTTAAGTTGATTTTCTAAGGAATTAGAAGATTTTTTCATTACTAATAAGTTTTTTATTTGATTCAACAAGTTTAGCAAAATTAATTTTTAAGTTTTCTAATTCTCTATTTAAGCTACCTAACTCATGCTTATAATGTTTCTTCTTAGATAATAAACTTTTGCATTTAAAAAGTAATTTGCTCATAATAAAGCTCTCATCATCATCATAATTATCATCACAATCATCAAGGGAAGAATAAGAAGTGGATGGTACCTCATTTTCGCTTTCAATGGGATTCCCAAGTAGCTTTAAATGCCAATTGAAAAAAGTCCTAGAGGGGGGGGGGGGGTGAATAAGACTACTGAATAAAATGAGAAATTAAAAGAATTTTTTGCAAGAATTGAATGGAAGTTGAGAAGGAAGAATGAAGAACACAAAAATTTAAGGAGTTTGGATTCAACAATAATCCTACATCTCCACCTAACTTATCCCCAAGTTAGGATTTTAAATCACTCACAATCTTATTCACAAGATTAAGATTACACAAGAGTTTTATGGCTCACTCTTACAATCTTACAACTTGATTTTTTAAGGCTCACTCAAAAACTAAATCCTAAGTGTTTCAATGGACAACACTTAAACCAATTCCTTTATAAATAAATCACACTTCCCTTCTAATCTATCATAAGATTTAAGATGAAGAGAAATTCTATTTCTAACACATAACCAACTCTCACAAGATTTATACAAACAAATAATTATTTTAGAGAATTTGAGAGCTCAATTGAATGCTTAAGAAAGAAAGAATGATAAACAAGTTTCTTAACCTTTCAATTGAACTCAAAGGAGTGTTTATATAGAAAAAAACTTAAAAATATGGTTATTGGATGTATCAAAAAAATCTCCAACATCTATATTTGATTTTGAATCAATCTTGGACTTTATTTTATTAGAATGTCACTCACAGGTGAATAGTGCTTATGAGGAGCAAGCTTTGGATCGTAAAGAGTAAAAATAATAGCCATTGCATTCAAATATATCCATTTGGAGCTGTTAATACTACCCTCACAAGCTGCTCATGAGTGAATAGTGCTCATGACTCTAGCTCATGAGCGGCACTATCCTTTTGCTCAAAATAATCACTAAAAAGGGATTGCTCATGACTGGCTCATGAGATGCTCATGAAAAGGATTGAAGAAGATTGAATCAGCCTAAAATTTCTTCATAAAATTTGTACATAATTGTCTTATCTTTCCGTAGAACTTTAAATCACCTCAATTGAACATTTATAGCTCAAGATATTATTGAAATACTAAGACTTGTGCAACTTGAAATGAAACCTATATATGTTGACTTCGATTGAAGATTTGCATAGCCAAATGAACTCGAATTTTAGCAACTAAGCTCAATTAAGAAAACTTGAGATTTCTAATTCAAATGTGAAAAAGATTATTTTCTCATTATAGAGTTCTAAAGATGTCAAAAAGCTCTTTGAATCTCAGAGATCGAATTAGCCCAAAATACCATTATATACTAACAGTGTATATGTTTGGTATATAATTCCTTACACACTTAATTGAAATCATTAGTATCAAAATAATTTATCAAAGTCTAAAATTAGGAGTTTGATCATGCAAATGGTTAACAAAGGCTAATGTATTTATGTTCAACAATACAAAATGTGGAGGTAAACTTAAGATTATAGGTGGCAAAAGAATAGGATAAAGAGTTAGATTACCAAAAAAATGTTCTGTTATTCAAGAAAGGGTTATAGACAATTGGATTGTAGAAGCTAAGATTAATATTAAAGATAGTGTTTTAAAATCTAGGGTTATAGAAAGTGAGGATATAGAAATAAGGGATATAAAACTTAGGGCTAAACAAAGTGGAGTTCTAGAACATAGGGTTGAAGATGGTGTTATAGACAAAGGTGTTAAAAAAATTGGTGTGCAAAAAACTTTTACAGTAGAATCAATTGATGACTCATTTGAGTTTTATTATCATCTAAATGCATAAGATTTGGATTTAATAAATTAAGAACCACCATAAGTTATTGAAGCAGAGTTAGAAAGTCAATTTAAGGGTCTAAGGCATGGAATAACTAAGGTTAGAGGTTGAGGACCTATTAGGGGTCGAGGAAGGGGTAGGGCAGTTATACAAATAAAAAGTTGAGGTTAAGAAAGGGTGTTGAACAAGATGATCTAAATAATCCAGCAAATATTTTTCAATTTTCAGAGAGTGATGATGAGGAATGGCTTTAAAGAAGATTTAGTTAGTAATGGTAGTTCAAAAATTGAATCTATTTGATTGTGATAATGATGATGAGGGTTTGGGTGATGATAATGGTATGGATGGGCTAAATGATGTAGGGGGGATAATGATGCTAATAGCATATATGATAGATAAAATGAGAACAATACAAAGGATTTAACTATTACAAAGTATGTATGGCCTAAATCAGTCTTAGATGATAAAAAAGATATTAAGATGTTATTAGATGCAATAACTATTCTAGATCATGAGGCTAATGTAGTTTTATTCAACAGTATAAAATGTAGAGGTAAACTTAAGATTAAAGGTGGCAAAAGAATAGGACCAAGAGTTAGATTGCCAAAAAAATATTTTGTTGTTCAAGAAAGGGTTATAGACAATTGGGTTGCAAAAGCTAAGCCTAATGTTAATGATAATGTTTTAGAAGATAGGGTTGTAGAAAGTGAGGATATAGAAACAAAGGATAGAGGCTAAAAAAAGTGGAGTTCTAGAATATAGGGTTGAAGATGGTGTTACAGACAAAGGTGTTAAAAAAGTTGGTGTGCAAAAAAATTTTACAATAGAATTAGTTAATGACTCATTTGAGTTTTATTATCATTTGAATGCATAAGATTTGGATTAATAACCTAAGAACCACCATAAGTTATTAAAGCAAAGTTAGGAAGTCAATTTGAGGGTCTAAGGCATGGAATAACTAAGGTCAAAGGTAGAGGACTTATTAGGGGTCGAGGAAGGGGTAAGGCAGTTTTACAAATAGAAAGTTGAGGTTAAGGAAGAGTGTTGAACAAGAAGATCCAAATAATCTAGCAAATGTTTTTCAATTCTTAGAGAGTGATGGTAAGGAATGGCTTTGAAGAAGATTTAGTTAGTAATGGTAGTTCAAAAACTGAATCTATTTAATCGTGATAATGACGATGGTATAATGGGCTGAGTGATGCAAAGGAAGGGAACCTTGACAAAAGTGAATCTTTTGATGATTCATAAGAAAAATGTAGGAAAAAAAAGGAAAAAAAAGGATTATTTAGCAAAACATTCATAGTTAATTATAGGGAAAAATTAATTTTGAAATAGGTCATGTGTTTAAAGATGTGTAAGCTTTTAAGGCTACTTTGGTTAATTATACTATCAAGGATGGATATACTTTAATAAAGAGTAAAAATGATCCTAAAAGTGTAACTATAGAATGCATTAGTGATAGGTGTAAATGAAGAATACATGCCTCATTATTGCTTGATGGGGTCACTTTTATGTTAAAACCTTACATAAAGAGCACACTTTTATAAAACTAGTGGATAATAAAAATCTTGTTATAATAAAAAATGGAATGCAGATAAGGTCGATGATAGTTTAGTGGCTAATCCTTCAATGAGTTATGATTTAATGAGAGAGGAATTAAAAAAAGTGGGAGATAGATCCACCTACTTAGCAACTATATAGAGTTAGAAATAGAGTTAAGGAATATAGTGAAGGGGCAAATGTTGACAGCTATGCTAAACTGCCAAAGAATGTGAAATTATTGATGGATCACAACTTTAGGACGATAAGATTGTTTTAAAAAGAGACAAAATTTAGACACTAATCCGATCTTTAAAAGCTAATTTTTTTGCATTCAGGCTCTAAATAAGGGTTTCTTGAAAGGGTGCAAACCCTTTATTAGACTATATGGGTGTCATTTAAAGATCTTATATGGGTTTTAGCTATGCAAGATGCTCTTGACTCCGATGACATTTGAGATCTTCTTATTTTACTAAAAGGTAAGAAGGCCATTGGTTCAAAATGGGTCTAAAAAGTTAAAAGACATACAAATGGTTCACTTGATAGGTTTAAGGCCCACTTAGTTGTCAAAGGATATAATCAAGTAGTTGGTTAAGATTATTGAGAGCTTCTCTCCTATTGCAAAATTAGTTATTGTTTGTTTTTTTTTATTACTACTTCTCATTCTTAGCATTTTCATCAATTAGATACCAATAATGCTTTCTTACAAAGTTATATTGATGAGGAAGTTTATATGCATCAAGCTTTAGGCTATTCTAAGCGAATTAAGTTTGCAAATTAAAATGTTCGCTTATGGTTTAAAGCAGGCCTCCCATAAATGGAATAAGGAGTTTACTAATGTTTTAGTTGCTTTTAGTTTCTTACAATATGGAAATGATCATTTTCTTTTTTATCAAGCACACTCTATATCATTTTTTTTGGCTTTTTTGGTTTATTTTGATAATGTTCTTTTACCTGTCACTTTATAAGAAATTTACCATTAAAGATCTTGGTTTGCTAAATATTTCTCAGTCTTGGAGATTGCTAGATATTCAGTTGGTATTTATCTCAATTGAAGAAAATATAACTTAGATCTTTTAGCTACCACATATTTTTCTAGAGCTAAGACATCCCTTACTCCTCTTCCTGAAATGACTTACATTAGTGGAATGTGATGGTCCTTTAGTGACTAATCTAGATAACTAGCGCGGGCTCATTAGTAGATTATTGTATGTTAATCTTACCAAGCTTGATATTAGCTATGTCATTCAATAACTCAGTCAATTTATGAGTGTTTCGTGTAACTCTCATTAGGAAGTAGGTCTTTATATTCTTAAGTACTTGAAGGGATCTCCTACTAATTAAAGGCTTGTTTTATCATGTTTCTTATGATTTACAACTTCAAGCTTATTATAATGCAAATTGGATTTCTTTTCCCGACACTCGAAAATCTCTTATAGGTTTTTGTGTTTTCTTGGGTCCTTGTTTAATTTCCTAGAAAATTGAAAGTAATCTATTGTTTCCATATTCATTAATGAAGTTAAATATTGTAACATCAACTCCATAATATGTGAATTACAATCGTTGAGTTACTTATTGAAAGATTTTCATCTCCCACTCTCTGTTCCTACTCCTTTGCATTATGACAATGGGGCAACTCTTCATATTGTTTTTAATCCTATTTTCCATGAAAGAACTAAGCATTTGGACATTGATTGTCATATTGTTCATAATTAATTAAAGGTTGAGTTCTTAAAGATTATGTTTGTTTCTTCTTCTCAACAATTAGCTAATGTTCTCATTGAACCTTTACATTCTAATTAATAGTTACAACTTATTTCCAAGTTGATTTTGATGGACTTTTCTAATCAGCCTCCAACTTGAAGGGGTAGTTGTACAATATATTAGCCTAGTAAAAATGGACTAGAATACCAGTTATAATATTTGTTATCTGCTATAATATTTTCCAGTTGTAACAATTATATATGAGATGTACAAAACACTTGTAACTATTTTAGAGTAATTAGATAATATCAAAAACTCATTTTTCTCTCTTACAAGTTTGGTTTCTATTCAGAGTTCAATTAATTTTGAGTTTTTCTCCTCTACTTTTAATTTTGCCTCTTTGTCTTTCCTTTACCCTTTAATTCAAATGCTTTTTCTTTGATGCTAATTTATATTTGTATGAATTACAAAATTTGATCTCTTGCAATTCATGTTGATTTTACACATTTAAAAATAAGAGATTTCATTAATTGTTCCTCTACAATTTTATATTAGCCCATTTGTGAAATTTAATTAATTCTTACATCATTATTTGGTAGTATAAATTTGCTTGATTTGCCATGTTCGCATTTTTTAAACATTTTAGCGACTGTAGTTGGTTAAATTTTTTTATAACTGTGATCTCCGAAATATGAAAATAAATACTAATTTCAAGTTTAAATTTCAAGCAAAGAATTAACCATTACTATATATATATGGTGCAACAACTAAATTTACGTTCAAAATGAGGACAAAAATATAAGAAGGGAAGAAGTTTTATCACTAACGTTAGTATGTTTTGTACAAAAACTACACTAATGGATATTGCAATATGTTTGTCCCCATATTTGCCAACGTGGGCTGGATGTTGGTTCTTTGTGTCCAAACTCTAGTTAATTTAATTTTATGGCAATTAAGTAGGTATAGTCTTTTAAAATAAGTCTTACCCTCCCATGATTAGGTTCAGATAGAAATATTTATTGGTTAGGAAAGTCTTATTTTTTTTATTTATTTCCTTAAACTAGATTAAGATAATGTTTTTAAATTGATCATTTTCCTTGTTTGGTTGGACAACAGGGCTTATAAAAAGTCGAAGCTATTGTTTTATAAACACTCTCCAATGTTTTTCGACAATTGAATTATACTATTGATAACTTGTTTTTGGAACCTCCAAGTCTTGTAAGCAAGCAATCAACAAAGAATAATATGAGAGATGAAGGAAATCCCCACAAATCTTTCGATGTCTAAGTTAGAAAGGGTAAAGAGAGAGAGAGAGAATTTAGAGAGATAAGAGAGTAATGAGTCAAGTGAATAGAATGATTTAGAAAGAGAGGTGTGAAGAGTATTTATAAAGGAAGGGATGCTCAAATCTAAGAGGAATAAAATTCCTCATTTGTGTAGGACTTGTGCCTGTTGAGGAGTATTTTCCTTATCTACAAGTCTTCTTAATGAGGGACTCATTTCCTGTTTGGATTGAACATTTTTTTTCTCAAGGAACCCTTATTTAGGATAATTAACCTATATCATATAAGGAATATATATATGGGGTATCAACTATTACTTTTTTTTTATCAGACTTAATGTCTTTTTTTCCCTTGATCCCAATGATTAGACGTTCCGGTGAAGCAAACTCCTATTTAATTCATTTTCTGTAGATTAGAAAGTCAAGACGTGTTGTTACCACTATTGTCATCCTTAGATGACAATAAAATCTCTCTCTTCTTTCATAATCTCTATGTGATTGTAAAAGGCTCATATGACCCCTTTTAGAACAATCAAAAAGTGTCTTTACACGATACTCAATTATTTTAATTCAATTATTGAGAGAATTAATAATGAGAATCAGTCCTATTTTCTATGAAGTAAAATAATTGAAATATATATGTTATTGTAGTCATTTTAAAATTGGGGCCATTTTTTTTAAGATAATATACCATTTTGTTTTGTCTTTGTAAAAGCATTCCATAGATAGTTTGACTCATAAACATTACATTGTTGATATGAAGAAAATATTCAAATATATATGACAACAATAATTAAGATAAGATATCACTTTTCTTTGATTTTTTTATTTGTATTTCAATTATTTTGCAAAATTTCAGCTTTAAAAGTTAATATTTAGCGGTTATAAGTGGCATTGATGACAAATATACTTGAAAATGATGTGATTTATTTTTTTTAACCTTCGAGTTTTTTTACCAAATAATTGCATAAAAGAAAAGAAAAGAAAAACTAATAAAAAGTGGTATAGAACATAGGACTGATTCTCATTATTAATTCTCTATTAATTTAATATTGTTGTGCAACATAAGAAGAGTCCAAGATAAACTAAAGAGATTAGAAAAAAGAAGGAAACTATTTTTTCTGATTCCTTGATTAATAATATTTTTATTTTCATCTGCAATTATATTTAATTAAGAGTGAACGTTCGGCTCAGTTATATTTTATTTGAATTCGGTTTTTAATACTAAAAACTAAAATTATTTTTAGTTCGGTTCAGTTTTCTACATAAAAAAATTCAATTAATCAAAATAAATGAATAAATCAAAATTTTTATCTTTATTTCAGAATATTTAATATAATATATAAATAATAATAAATTTAATTATTAAAATAAATTATATTTTTGAAAATTCAATTGAATTTGATTGGTTAGATTTTTTGGTATAAAATATTCAGTTAATCTAATTCAAATTTCTAAAAATTCAGTTCAGTTCAATTTTTTGATTAATTTAGTTTTGAGTAATTTTAGTTCGGTTTTAACCGAACTAACCGAATTCTAACCCCTATATTTAATATTCTATTTTTATATTTTAAGTTATTTTTTAAAAAATTAAAAATAGATAAACATAAAAAAATTTCCTACTTCAAGGCATCAATAGGTAACAATTTTGATATTTGCCTCCCCTTCCCTAGTTGAAAAAATTCCTGCTACAACACAATTAATGAAAACAAACGGGCACGTCCAGTTACATGTATCATGCAACTGAAACAAAAAGATAGATTCAACTAGTTGAACTTCAGAAACCAAAGAGACTGGCCAGATCAGATAGGAATAGGATGGGGAAATGTTTAATCTTCATTTTGAAGTAGCATTAAAATTAAATATAAAAGAGCCAGTCCTGAGATTTTTCCTCTAAAAAACTCTAGCACAAATTTTCCATACCTTACACGCATATTGCCTCTTTCAACCAGGGAAATTGGGGCTGTAAACAATTGCAGATTATGACAGAACAGTACATAAAGAACAATTGCTATAAGAGAAATTTACATGAAGACTGCTCCTAAATTTCATTTCAGTGCACTGAAAGTAGAGTACTCTATTCTCCGGATGCAGGGAAACTGCTCTCTAGGCCTTGTTTACACGAATTTTTTGGCCTTCCAATAACTGCAGTAAGAAAAAAAAAAATAGTATTAGAACAATTAAATAGGCAAACAGAATAAAATTGGATAACAAGAACACAAGCTCTTTGAAGGAAATGAATAAGCATCTCTGTGAATGAGCATCCAATGGTGGAAACTCCAATTCAAATATTAGCTGGGAAATGCATATTACAGAGGCAACACAAATGCTAACATGACAGAAAGCAACAAGCAAAATAGTGTATGTGCTTGTCAGATGCAGAAAGACAAGAGTGAGTGTAAGATATGGATATTCACATCTAGATGCATTATATTGACTGATATGGTTTGGAAAATCTTGCTTCTATGACTCAGTTACAGAAAGACAATAAAGTACCAGCACAAGCATATATATCAAACTATGCATCAGAACAAGTACATAAATTTTTTGTACATGAGGAATTCAGGCATCAGCAAACAACTTACAGAATTGTTAAAAGATGAGATGGCAGTTTCCACATACTCCTCTTCAGAAAATGTAACAAAGCCATAACCACTAGATTTTGAGGTCCCAGGAACTCGTGAAACCTTTGCACTAAGAACCTTTCCCTTCTCAGAGAAAAAGTTTTTGAGTGTTTCTGAGGTCACAGTTTTTGCAAGATTTCCCACATAAACTTTGTGAGGGCTGTCAATGAATTGGGATTCCTCCAACTGGAGAAAAGACAAATCTGATGATGCCAAAGGTTTCTCTGTGATGTTTACTTTAATCTCACGTCCTCCAATTTGCTGCAGTGAAAACAAAATGAAACTAGTCAATCCATCAGAGTGAAATGATAGGGGCTTGCTAACATCTGCAGTGGCATCATATTATCTCTAACATAAGCAAAGCTTACTGTGCCATTCAGTTTCTCAGTTGCAGCATTGGCATCTTTGACAGTCTTCATGGTCACAAATGCAAAGCGGCGACTCCTGCCAGTGTACTTGTCATACATTACCTACAAACAGAACGAGAAAAGAAAGTCATCGCATGTTTTGCAGCCTGTGGCTGACCTGAAAAACAATACTACAAATTGAGAAAAATATAGAGGTGCAGATATCTATGTCCACAAAAAGTTTCCTCCACCCTCAATCCCTTCATTTAAATACTGGCTATGTATCCATGGATAAAATCTAATATCTAGCAATATCTTGACATACACAGCTGAACTAAAGCGTTATCGGAAACATCCTAATACCCAAAACTAAGAACACCTTAAACCATGCCAATGAAAAGAAATATACTATTGTATCAACAACAATTAAACATTCAAAGAAATGCAATATGACTGGTCTGCATAAGGCATGAATTGCTCGACATAAGAGATGAGAAAAGTGGCAGCAACCACTCAATTTGATGATAATATCTCAAGAAAAAGGTTCCTATATGGGAATTAAAGAGATATCATGATTAATGCGAGTAAAAGCTACCCCAAATAAACATTGAAAAAACTAACATCAAATCTTCATTACCTTGACAACGAAAAAAATGAACTTAACTTGCTTAGGCAAGTAACATTGTATTAAACATAGCACAGCATTCAATTTTTCAGTTTAACTGTGAAATAGCAACCAAAAATTTTCCACACACTAACATATTTATAACTGAAAGGAAATTCAGCTAAAGGAACAATTCGAGGAGATTATGATTACATCTTTTCTTCAATTCAGTTATAATAAAGTGAAATGAAGCAAGCATAGCTCACTAATAAACACGGTTAGACAGTTCTGATCCACTACAACAGCAGAAAACAAGGGAACAGCATCAAAGTTCAGGGCCAAAGTCATAAATTCTTACATTCAATCCACCAAATTGGATAATTATATTTTGTCGAAAAAAAAAAGAAAGCAAATTATCCTTCAAAATACCTCAGCTTTTTCGACAGAACCATGTTCTTCAACAATCTTAGTAAGCTCATCATTATCAACAGTCCTTGGAATGTTACCGATGTACAGCCTCCTGGCGGCCTCTGATGAAGGGTCAGGTGGAGAAGCAACTGGTGCTGCTTCTTCAGCTACCACAAAGAGTCTTCTTGGAACTCTGGGATTTAGATCTACAATCAAATGTGAGAATTTAGGAAAATTATTTAAAGGGTTTGTTGGTTTAAGGATCTGGAAAGCGGGTTTCGATGGGTTTGTTAACAGAGAGAACTGTGTAGTTGTGGGCAGTGATGACGATAGAGAGGAAATTGTTGCCATTGCTTTTATATGTTTTCTTCTGGTTCGTTGTGGAGAAATGAAAGGAAATAAAGGGTTTTAGAGGCAGAGTTAACGAGAGGGAGGAGAAGGAAGGGATTTATCACATTATCCAGTCAACTGACTTCATGAGCTTCGTTTCGTGGCAATTTTTTAGTTTTTTTTTAAGTGAGTATATCTCCAACGGTCTTTTTTTAAATAAAAAGTATATATTAGATAATAAAAAATATTTTAAAGAATTTTTTAATATAAAAAATAAATAATTTTATTTAAATTTAATATATATATTTTTTTAAAAAAGTCTAATATATTTTTTATATTTCACTCTTTATTTTGTTTTATTTTAAAAATATTTAATTTTAATTTTTAAATATTATGAGGAAAAAGAAAAAAATATTTTAAATAATAAAAAAAGTTAATAAAAAATATATAAAAAAAAAAAAAATATATATATATATATATATATTAATTAACTTTTTATATAAAAAATAAATTTTAGCTTTTATATATGTAAGGAGATAAACTCACTTTTTAATTTATAATTTAAATTTAAAAATAAATTGGAATCATATTTATTTATATAATAAAAATTTAAATTAAATATTTTTTAAAAAAAATTTAAATAAAATAAAAAATGAATTGAAGATGCTTTTGACATGATTCTTAAACTCCCCCACAATCACATGAAAGGCAAAGTTATAGCGTTGATCTACCAGTGTCTCATACCAAAACTTATTTAAACTCCTACGTTAAGTTAATTGAATTTAACTTTTATTTTAAAACCCATTTGATAAATGAGGTGAATTAAATTTTCTAAACTTCTAGTGAATAGATTTATAAGCTAATATTAAATGAATTTGTCAACAATTTTATGAATAAGTTCATAAAGAAACTTGTTACTGGACTCGATAACCCATACTCGTAAGCTAACTTGCAAATAAACTCTTCTATTGTTAAATAAATATAGTTTAAGTTAATTTTTAATATTAAATATTAGTATTAAGTACTTATAAGTATCTAATTTTGGGATGCATTGATGCATAAATGTGATGAGAGCTCTTACGATGAAAATTTGATCAAAATTGATCTCTAAATATTGATTTTGGATTTTTAACACTAAAATTGTGAATTTTAAGGATTAAATTACAATGTTTCTTTTTGGATTTAATTACAAAATTAAATTTCTTTTAGGGACCTTTTTATAATTAAATGTTAAAAAAAAGGGAGATCGATTTTATAGAAAACTGATCAGAATTCTGTAATTCCGATTGAAAATACAAAAATCCAATTGGATTTCCATAATTTCGATTGATAGTGTTTTTTATTTTATTTTTGAAAAATCCATTTATCTATTTTGTGATTGGTTTACAAAATAATAGAATAAAAAATAAATCTGATAAATGCACATGTTTTTTTGCCCGTATATTAGATAAATATTTTTTTAAGCAGATAAATAAATTAGATAAATGTTGATCAACATGTTTTATCTAGTTTTTTTCAATCCGATAAGAAATGGGAATCCTGGAATAAAAAAGGAGGAGCTTTCAAAAAGGGCTTTCAGAGAGAGAAATAAAAAAGGAGATGGCAAAAAAAAAAAAACTCCGCTAAAAAGCTTTGGAGCCTACGTTGGTTTTGTTTTTAAAAAAAAAAAACACAGTACGTCCGAGATCTAAAATCAATCCAGATCAATTTTCAACGGTGATTTCTACTCTGAAGAGCGCTCAAACTGCACAACATCAACATATTGTTTTCCTCTTTCTTCTATATTCTTCTTTTCTTTGGATTTGTTTTTTTTAATTACTTGAATCATCTACTAATTTTTATTTTATTTTAATTTTTTTTTGGTAATTTTATGTCACGACCCGAACCCGAGGACATGTGACCGACACTAGGGAATGGGAAGACATAAGGCCCCCGAAACCCGTAGTAAGCCTTAATAAAAGATAAACAACTCCTTACAATTTAAAACTTTATTTTAAAATAGAACACATTATCAAACTGATTTTTCTCATAAATAACTAAATCAGATGCTCAAATAAAATATGCTTCGGCGTTACATATTATAAATCAAACTTAAATCCTTATACATAAGCGAGGTTCATACAATAGATTACACAAACATACTTAAACCATATAATTCTTAGTACATATACTACTGCAGCATCTTAGAACAATACAACAGTACAACTTACAATGACCTACATAAAATAGCCGGGGATGAAGAAATCCGGCGTGGAGGTAGTCTGAGGTCGAACTCCCAAACTCCTGAAAAAAAATAAATTGAGGGGAATTAGACATCACTGAGTAAGTCAATAAAAGAGCTGTACAGTTTGAAAACCCTTTTGAAAACTATATAATTATAGTGAAAATAATTTATAATGTAAAGGTTTAGCTTTTAAAAAATCTCAGTAGAACCCTAAACCCAAGAATCTAAATGGCCAATCGGGCCCACTTGTTCCAATCAGACTGTCGGTCCCTGAGAGCAAAGGCATCAACCAAGGCACCAAGTCGCAGTCGTTCACTTAATCCAAATATATTGTACTGGTGGTCCCCGAGAGCAAGGGCATCGACCGAGGCACCCATCCCAGTCTATTATTAACCTTACAATCACTAACGGTCCTCGAGAGCATAGACTTCCACCGAGACACCCGTCCCAATTTAACATTCACCAATCATATATATATTTCGGATCCATCTCTCAATCTCTACCATGTGCACATAGTCCTGGTGAAGCCCACCAGGTAGCCCGTTCTACCAAAATTTCTCAAAATCGATTTTAAATAAATAAAATGCGTTTTAAACCTTAAATAACAACATTAAATTAAATAAATCATATAATCAATATTAAAAATATGAGCGCATGCATTTGTTAATTAAAACACACGCACAGATCATTCTATCAACTTACAGGATGAATGCGAAGGCTGACGACCACGCGTCTGTCTCGGTCTCACGGCTTCTGCTCCGATATGCTCTAGAAAGAAATAATAAATCGATTTTTAAAACATGACTATGGAATTGAAATCATAAATCAACAAAATGGTAAAATGATAGGCTGACTCGAGGAAGACCGGACAAGACACGATAGACAGAAAAAAGCCTAATTAGTTGTAGAAATTCATAACGAATTTCACGCTTTACGAGAAAATCTACCGAAATTTCGGTAGAGTCTCCTCTGTAAAACGGACATCTCTCTACCAAAGGTAGAGCCAAACCTGCATAGAAAACGCACTTCTAATAACCACAAACATACACACTCGAGTCAGGCTCCCAAAACTACACTTAGCCCCGACCGAGATCACAACTCAAAATAACATCAAGAAATGTCATCATTTATTTCCAAAATACATATTACACATACATATATACTAAAAAATAAAAAATCTCAATTAAAAATTAAACAACTCCATTTGCGTTCATTATCAAAATATAATTAAAGCCTAAATTAAAACCATTATACTCAACTTTTATTACCAAAATAATGTATTATAAATATATATAATATTTGGGATTAATATTCAAAATTAACACTACTTAATTAAAATATCAATTAATTTATAAAAATTGTCTAAACCTCTTAAATAATGATAAAACTAACTAAAATATATATTTAACTACAATTAGCGTAAAATTACAAATTTACCCCTAAATACATAATTTACATAATGTATTATTAGTACTAAAAAAATTCCTTAAAATTATTTAATCATCTAAAAATTATTTTCTCAAAATTAAACTTCTTGATATAATTAAAACATAAAATCAACTAATAATTTCTTTTAAAAATAAATAAACATATAATTCAACCTACTATTCACATTTGACATAAACTCAAATTATTTATAAAAATAGTTTAAAAATCACAAAAATTATAATTTGAGTTCTAAAATTAATAACATTTAATAATAACCCCAATTATTAAAATTTCAAAATTTTTTAACAATAATTTTGAAATTAACATAAATATTAATTAAACACCCAAAATTTATAAAAACTTCTAATTAATCGCCAAAATTCCTAAAACCTTAAATAACAACCCAAACATTATAAATATATAATCTTAATTACTCTAATTTCACTAATTAAACCAAAGAAAAATCCAATAAATTCAAATAAAAATTAAATAAAATTATACAAAATTCTGTAAATTAAGGAAAATTCAGAAAAATACTTAAAAATTCGAATTTGAACAAATAAAGGGCATAACTCAACATTTAACTAAGAACAACTCAAGATCAACACCCAATTCCATTCAACAACCAGAAAATGACCTAAAAACAACCTAAGAACAACCCAGCACAACTCACCTTCAACCTCTAATTCCGACGTCGGAGGTAAGTTGCAGTGGTGGTTTCCGGCTTGGACAGATGCCAGAGAGGATGAGGGAAGCTGGGGCAGCTTTGGTGGCACTGAATCAGCTCAGATCGAAGGAGACCGAAGGTGAGGAAGAGAAGCAGCAGCAACAACTCCACCTGGAAGCTTCAAGCTCACAATGGCAATGGAGTTTTGGTGGTGGAGAAGGAGATGGCGTAGTGAGAAGGAAGAAAGAGACATTGACAGGCGGAGATGGAGGATGGCAGCAGCTTGGGGAGGACGGGAGGTATATATATCACGTTCAACCTCCAATTCCGACGTCGAAGGTGAGTTACAGTGGTGGTTTCCGGCTTGGACAGACGCCAGAGAGGATGAGGGAAGCTGGGGCAGCTTTGGTGGCGCTGGATCAGCTCGGATCGAAGGAGACCGAAGGTGAGGAAGAGAAGCAGCAGCAACAACACCACTTGGAAGCTTCAGGCTCACAGTGGCAATGGAGTTTTGGTGGTGGAGAAGGAGATGGCGCAGTGAGAAAGAAGAAAGAGACATTGACGGGCGGAGATAGAGGATGGCAGCAGCTTGGGGAGGACGGGAGGTATATATATATATATATAAGTATATGTGTATATATATATATATATATATAGCACATAAATTAACCATGAAGTTAATATAGTTTAAAATAGTAGTAGTAGTAATAATAATAATAATAATAATAATAATAATAATAATAATAATAATAATAATAATAATAATAATAATAATAAATAATGAAATTTTAAATAATAAATAGATAATACTCACATATAATCATCTCATAAATTAATAACCCTAAAAATAATATTAACAATTTTATAATATAATTCAAAAGTGATTATTAGTAACAAAGTTTTGGAAATTACTTTAGTTAAATAAAAATATAGGTTATTAAGTCTCCCCTCCTTATAAGAATTCGTCCCCGAATTCAAGAAAAGAAGAAATAGAAGAATTACAAGGCTAAGAGGGAAAGAGATACGGGAAAGAAACTCGCATCTTAGCTTCAGTTTTCCAAGTACAATCCTCAGCGGAATGGTTACTCCAAAGTACCTTCACCATCGGTATCTCCTTAGTCCGTAACTGTCGGACTTGGCGATCCACAATCGCCATTGGGTACTCCTCATAAGTCAGATCGTCGCTAAGCTCTACAGCTTAAGGTTGCAACACATGAGATGGATCAGGGACGTATTTCTTCAGCATGGATACATGAAATACATGATGAATTCTTGACAGTTCTGGTGGTAACACCAGCCTATACGCCACTTCACCCACTCTAGACCGAATCTCAAATGGTCCAATGTATCTAGGAGCTAACTTACCCTTCTTGCCAAATCTCATAACTCCTTTCATTGGAGACACCTTCAGGAACACCATGTCTCCAATCATGAAGGATACATCCTTCCTCCTAGGGTCAGCGTAGCTCTTCTGTCTGCTGAAGGCTGTCTTCAATTGCTGTTATATAATAGGGACTTTCTCTGAAGTGATATGCACCAACTCTGGACCCGTTAATTGCCTTTCACCAATCTCCCAACACAATGGTGATCTACACTTTCTACCATATAGTGCCTCATACGGAGCCATCTCGATGCTAGCATAATAGCTATTATTGTAAGCAAACTCAATCAGTGGCAGGTGTGAATCCCACTGTCCTCCAAAATCCATTACACACATCCTCAGCACATCTTCTAACGTCTGGATGGTCCTCTCTGACTGACCATCTGTCTGAGGGTGGAAGGCCGTACTTAAATCCAATATGGTACCCAAGGCCTTGTGTAACTCTTGACAAAAGACTGAGGTAAATGTGGCTCATTTATTCGATACTATGCTCATAGGTACTCCATGTAGACAAACAATCCTATTGACATAAAGTCTTGCCAGTCTATCAGTAGAGTACATCTTTTTTATTGGCAGAAAGTGTGCTGACTTGGTTAGCCTATCAATAATCACCCAAATAAAATCATAACCTCCAGTAGTCCGAGGTAGCCCAGTCACGAAATCCGTGGCTATCATGTCCCATTTCCATTCGGGAATTGGCATAGGCTATAACAATCCTGAGGGTCTCTGATGTTCAAGCTTCACTTGTTGACAAGTCAGACACCTAGACACAAACTCTGCAATGTCGTTCTTCATCCCATTCCACCAATATGTATCTTTCAAGTCATGATACATCTTGGTAGAACCTGGATGAACACTATATGCAGAAAAATGTGCTTCTTCCATAATCTCCTTCCTCAAGTCATCAACATCTGGCACACAAATCCTAGTGCCTAACCGCAACACACCTTCCCTGTCAATCATAAAATCCCTTGACTGCCCTTGTTGCACTTTATACATAATTCTCTGCAACTGTGGGTCTTTACTCTGAGCTGCCTTAACCCGATCCAAGTATACTGATCGTACCCTGAATTGAGTAAAAAGGCACTTTCGGGTAACTTTCATTTGCAACCCCTAATCAATCAACCCATGTAACTCCTTGATAATAGGCCTTCTCTCTGAGCTAATATGGGTAAGACTGCCCGCTGATTTTCTACTCAAGGCATCCGTGATAACATTCGCTTTGCCTGGATGGTATAAAATGGAACAATCATAATCCTTAAGGAGTTCCATCCATTTCTCTACCTCAGATTCAAGTCCCTCTGCTGAAAAATATATTTCAAGCTCTTGTGATCAGTGTATATCTCACATGTCACCCCATACAAGTAATACCTCCATATTTTTAAAGCAAACACCACAGCTGCCATCTCCAAGTCGTGAGTAGGATAGTTTTACTCGTGCTTCTTTAACTGCCTCGAAGCATAAGCAATCACTTGGCCATTTTGCATTAACACACAACCCAATCCCACTTTGGAAGCATCACAATACATTGTATACCCTTCATTTCCAGAGGGCAAAGTTAGAATTGGAGCCGATGTCAACAAGTCCTTTAATAACTAGAAGTGCTCTTCATATTTGTCTGTCCATACAAACTTAACACTCTTCTGGGTTAACCTTGTCAAAGGTGCATCAATTTTAGAGAAGTCTTTCACAAATCTTCTGTAATAACCTGCTAGACCTAGGAAACTCCGTACCTCTCTAACTGTAGTCGGCCTCTGCCACTCTGTAATAGCCTCTATCTTCTTAGGGTCCACCTGTATGCCATCTTTAGAAACCACGTAGCCTAGAAATGCCACTTGACACAACTAGAACTCGCACTTTGAGAACTTGGCATACAACCTGTGCTCCTTTAAGGTCTGAAGCACCCTTCTCAGATGCATAACATGCTCAGCCTCACTCTTGGAATAAACCAAGATATCATCAATGAAAACTATTACATACTGGTCTAAGTATGGCCTAAACACCCGATTCATTAAGTCCATAAAGGCTGCTAGAGCATTAGTCAACCCAAAGGACATTACTAAGAACTCATAATGGCCATATCTTATTCGAAAGGCTGTCTTGGGCTCATCACCTCTTCTAATCCTCAACTGATGATACCCATATCTCAAGTCTATCTTAGAGAAGCATGTAGCACCTTGAAGCTGATCAAATAGGCCATCGATCCTTGGAAGTGGATACTTGTTCTTGATGGTGACCTAATAGGTTAATTTAGACTTAGACCAATTTTTTAGTTTAATTAAAATTAATTTAGACTTTTCTCATCCTATTAAAGACTTTTCTTTTTAAAATAAATAGATTTATGATCACATCACTTAATTTAAAATTATGTAGAATTAAGTCCACTAATTTATTTCTATTTTATTTCTTAATAATTAATAGACTTAAGCCCACTTTTTAGAATTAAAGCAAGTAAACTTAAGCTCATTAATTAACTTAAAATGTAGGCCCACCTTTAGCTTTATTTCACTTATAAATAAAACATGTAGATTTAGCTCATTTAATTAGAATTAATGTAGATTAAACTAATTTAGGGATGTTGCGCTTTATGAATGCAGTTTTTGGAGGTACTTTTCATTATCAGTTGCCTTGGAGTTAAATGAATGACATATTAGGGTTTATATGAAATTGTATGTAATTAGAGAATAAATTAGTAATTAATAAAGTAATTCTAAATGAACACAAGACTGAAAGAAGTTGGTATTCCATATCAAAAATCTCCTGATTGTGGTGCTAACTCTTTTTTAGAGAATTGAGTTACCACCACCTTCGAATTGTCCAAATTATTACCCTAGATGGCGACTCCTCATCTCCATGCCATGCCTTTGTGATATGGTAGTGTGTTCTTTAGAGCCTTGAGCTCAAATAGTATCGTGGTTGCTAAAATCTTAAACGTGCACTAAACCCCACCATTTACAATGGCGACTCCATTAAGGATAAGAGATACTGATTCTACTTATGTTCTTTAGAATTATTTTATTCTTGCATTCATTTTGTATGTCCATATTATCCTATGGCATTGGTTTATGGTTCCATGATTCCACTAGCTTCATGGGATTATAGATTGGCTAACCATCACTTTTAGCCTTAACTCGGTTCAAAAGAGATTATTGGGCTGATCTGACCATAGTATGCGGCCCAAGTCCTAAAGGGGGGTAGTCTTCTCTCAAGTTTGTAAAGGATACCAGGCCCCTCTAACCTTGGCATGTAACTCAAGTCCTAAATAAGGGCATCTTGCTAAGATGACCTTGACTTTTCACCGGACTTAACCATATATAAGGGCCTAGTTATTTCCCTTAGGATTTACCCAAATTGCTTGTGATTGTTGCTATGAGGTATTTCTATCTATAAAGGCCTAAGCCCATACTTTTGAAGCCCATTTAGGAAAATAAAGATTGGGCTAAACTTTTATACCTAGAAATGTTGTTTTCATGCTTCACTGCTTTGAGAGATATGACATGCACATTGATTCTTAATATCCCCTATTGATATTAAGGCCAAGACCAAAAATCCTAGAAAAATAGACTTGCCATTGAATATATGTGTGGAAGGAATAAGGTTGGAAGGATATTGTACACTTGATTTGTTACTTGTATACTTAACTTAACTTGCTACTTATTGCATAGCACGTGCATTATGCATACATGCACACATGCATTATACTAACACTTTATTTTTCAGCCATCATAGATTCATTCAGGTCTTTTTATGTTTGGAAATGGAAAGGCGGCAGATTATTGAGAGCTGGCCTAAATCCAAAATTAGTAGCTAAAAAGATCCTTTAAATCTAGAGAAGAGTCCTATTAATTCACTTTACATGGAAGCTGAATTAACTTCAACCAAGCAAACATAAATGGAATAACAATAAAGAGGAAACTAGACCTTAGAAGATATTAAGGGAGCTTTGATGGATGACATGAGAGCCATGATACAAAATGAACTAATACAAGCCTTAGTTGGATTAATGCCACCTACTATTGCTGTTCCACCACTTGTAATTGAATAAGCGCCTAGTGCTGCAGCTATTCCACCTGCTGCTAAAGTGAAGCTTGAGGATGTTAAGAACCTTATGGTGGAGAAAGCCAAAAAAGAATCACTTGAGCTGGTTCAGGAACTTTAGTCGAAGTAGATGCAAACAGTGACTCAGAAAATGTCAAAGATAAAGGAGCTGATAAGAGGACAAAGCATAGGATACTCATTTGATTTTGATGATATATTGCAAATAGAAGGGGATAAATTGCATGAGAAATTTAAAATGCCATAGTTTTAGAAGTTTGATGGAATTAGAGATCCAAGGATCCACCTTAGTCAGTATACAACAACTATGAGCACCACTAACGCCCCATTAGCAGTAGTCACTATGTTGTTTATATTATCCTTGGAGGGAATGGTTGTGAATTGGTATCATGGGTTAAAAAATTTTTTTTGAGCTGATTAGAGAGAATTATGTACTACTTTCTTAAAATAGTATGATTATAACACTAGGTTGGAAGTATCTATTAGAGATTTGGAATTGACTAAACAAAAGCCAAATGAATCATTCTTTGATTTTGTCACTAGATTCATAAATAAAGTAGGATTAATGAAAATAAGTTGGCTGAGAAGGATCAAGTGAGGATGATTATCAATAATGTGTCTCTTAATTTGGTTAAAAGGTTACAAATGATGAACCTTAAATCTTTTATAGATCTTTATGATGATGGATTGCAACTTGAGGAAATTGAGAGTGAGAAAAATAAAAGCTCTAGAATTACTAGAGCAAGAAATTACCCAATTGGGGGCACACAGTAAGGAAGCATTAGCCAAGTTGTAGAAGTGCATGTTGTTCAATAACCAAGGAGATTCTTAAATTTTAACCAACCCCTATCAAAAGTCTTAGACTGCCTGATGCAAAAGGGCTTGCTTCGACCATTAACCATTAACCTTTTCCAAACCACCAAACCTAAATGTCTTAGGATATGACCTAAATAGTTATTGCAAATTCCACCAAGTTTTTGGCCATCCCACAAACACTTGTACTCGCCTTAAACATGAAATCTAAAACCTTATAGACTCTGGAAAAATCATAGGCCCTAAAAAGCAAGCACTAGAAATAATCCTTTCCCAAACTATCAAATGTTCCACCCCCAACCACCATGATTATAAACTTAGGAGTAAGTGAGGAAGAAGTGCTAAACTCCTTTAAGAATATGAACCTACAAACTGGTGAGAAATCTCTTGATGCTCCTAGTGATGAAGGAAAGAGTGTGGAATCTTTAACTCCTAAGAAAGCTTAAAGAGGAGTTAAAGATTTGTTGGGCCAGCCTTTAGGAAAGTTTGATTATAAAGTGTTTTACTTGAAACCACTTTCCTATGATATTCTCCTTGAATCAATTATACCTAGAGGTTGGGGTGATGAATTTAAAGTTGATGACAAACCATTAAGTAAAAAGTTTGAGACTCTTGAGCAACCATAAAGAGGAGTAGAAGATTTATTAGGACAACCCTCAAGCAAGTTTGACTATAAGGTGTTTTACTCCAAATCACCTTCTTTTAATATACCCATTGAGTCAATTGTGCCTACATGATGTGGTGATGAGTTTAATAATGAGAAGTTGCTAGACAAGAAAGAAACATGTACAGTTGAGGTACAGAAAGATAAAGTCATGGAGACAATTGGCAAGAAGAAGAAAGAATAGCTATTATGTTAGCCAGCTTGAGACTTAGCATCCCTAGAATTTAGAATAGAAAATAATTCTCTTATTATTTTCTTTAAATAACATTATGGTTTCTTTAGAAATTTTGTTTTATTGATCGATGATATGAATTTTGATCATGCTTACTTATGGAATGTGGATCCTGATGGTACTGTGAATTATGATATTAATTGCATATGCATATTTAATATAAATTTAATTTAATTAGATTCATTCAATATGGGCACAAATGCAAATTCAAAGAGCATTCATATATCACATGATATAACTTCTAAATAGAGAAAATTTGAAAAAAAAAAGGAAAAGAAAAGAGAGGAAATAAAAATGAGAAAACAAATAAAGGACTAATCGGGTATAATTTAAGGAAACAAAAGTGAGAGAGAAATAATTAGTGAGAAAATCTAAAAAGGACTAACTGATAATAGGAGTTATATCATGTGATGTAATGAATATTCTCATTTTTTCCCTAATTGATAATTGAATTTGAAATATCAAATATTCATTTTTATCATATTGTATAAGTATCTGAATGGAAAGACAATATATAATGAAAGCTAAATCAGAGATATAAGATCATTAGTTTAGTTATGTTTTTGTTTTTACCAGCCCTTTGTGATTTTATTTATAAGTCTAGTGTCCTCTTATACATAAATAATTAAGGTAGCTCAATAATTTACATTGCAACCCATACCTTGTAACTATCATCAATCATTGCATTAGCATCAAGCCTAATATTCTGATAAAGAGTTCTTCGAAGTTTAAGTCTAGTTGATTTCATTATCAAGAACTCGCTTCAGTCAGTTCGCCCACTCCTCTGCATCTTTAATGCATGAGATTGCAATTAATAGGGTTAGTAGGTTAAAGGATCAACAATAGCAATGAATGAATTGAATCTTTTAAAGAATAACATGAATGAATTCAAAATGAAATTAGGGGTAAAATGTAATTCTGGGGGCAAATTACAAAGCAGTAAGTTTGCATTCAAAGAGCGAAGATGGAACACTAAAGTATAAGAGCCAGTATAAGAGATCTCGGGGCAGACAGAAGTAAACTACAAGCATACAAATACATTAGTTATTATATAGCAAAAGCAGTAATAAAAAGAAAAGTTCAATAGTGCATCAGTTAATCACAAGCTCCATTGTAAAGCTATAGACCCCACTTGCTAGCCTGGTCATTAGTTCGATGAATTGTATTAGAAGCTCTGACATCATAAGTACCAATAATGAAGATTAGCAATATAGAAGCTCAAACCTAGAAGCTGTTGATAAATCACCTCATTCTTACACTCCAAGATTAGCAACATAGCTCTATTCCAAACAGAAGACCTATTAGGATCACACATGTCATACATAACATGCATACACTTGTATACATTTATTGTGAAATACTTGCACTGCATAATAAACTCTTTGAGCCTAGACAAGATTATGTAAATACTTTGCTACTAACATTCAAAATAAGTGTTGTAAAAGTGTAGAAAAGTAGTCAGAATGTTCACATTTGAAGGAAGAGGGTAACACTATCAAGGTGAACTTGATAGTCAATGGGACTTTAGATAGCAAGAGCCTAATAAATTATGGGCCCATCTAATAAGGGAATATCATTGACAGTGATACTTGCAAAATCATCATCCTGGCGACCTCAAGAGGTTGGATAGGACACTCAAGCTCCTCAAATTTAACATCCATCTCCATAGTCTCATATGGAGCATCATCTATAATATTTCTCCATAATAGTTAGACCAGTGTAGGGTATGGAATATGGTGATGAGAAGGTCGAACATGTCAGTAATACAAGCGTTAGCCTTAAAAAGGAAGAATGTACTCAAAACTTGAAATGAATGCACTTTGAAAAATTATTTAATCATGAAATGAGACCTTTAACCCCCTAAAAAATTCTTATAGGAAATGTTAGGAAGAGGAATGAAGCCCTCTATTATAGCATCAATGGAATGACAAAAATACAAATGCTTCCCAAAGCCTTAACTTCAATGGTAGAGTATCATCATAACTCTATGATCAAAGACATAATCATCACAATTAAAAGGGAATAATGCAAAAGAATAACATTGCATTCTGACAAAATCTCTTCACTTGCAAATAGACCATACTACCTTATGGAATTTTGTACAGGAAAAAATAAAAGAGAATAAAGAAGGGGAAAGGAACCTATACATTAATAGATCATGTAAAATAGCAAATGCTAAACACTCATTAAAATAATCAAGGGAAGTAACATAACTCTATTCCTTAGATTTTGTAATAAAGTACAATCTCAATAAGAAAATTCATAAATTGAAAGTAAATTCATCCACTTCAAGAGATCATGTATAAAAAAGCCTATCTCATGACCTTTGATCATAATGGCTCTTTTTTGTTAGTCTCGTAGAATTCAGATGTTTAGTTGACAACTTTGTGTTGAGAGTTTATCAACTATAACCAATCTAATGCTTTCTTTACACCTAAATAAAGGGACCAAAATGCAAAAACAAAATCTATAGACTTGTAGTATAAATTGCTTGAATTTTAGAGTATCATTTCAGTCTTTTTAATAATAAATGTGCATAAAATCTACTCCAATGCTCATAAATGAGTACGAGTACAAAATCCCTTAATGGTATCCACTTTGAGTAATATGAGAAAGGCGGAGGAATACTAAGGGAAGAATAAAAAAAGAAAAAGCATAATTTACTCCATTGCTCATAAATGAGTAAGAGTATTAATGTGAACCTCTAGTGGTATCCACACTGAGTAATACGAGAAAGGCTGAGGAATACTAAAAGAGGACCACATTAAAAAGCTGCTCTATTTACTTTAATGCTCTATAAGAGTATGAGTATCCAAAAGACCTTTCTAATGGTATCCATGCTGAGTAATATGAGAAAGGCGGGGGAATACTTGGATAAGTAAGAAAAGCACAAAAATAACTCAAACATTATTTTAATACTCAAATTTTGATATGTTTATGCTCAAATTCCACGAGTTTTGTTTAGCAAATTCTCTTTAAAATTAGGTGAGGAAGTAAGCTCTTCACTTGGTAAAAAATATGCTCTCAATATAAGAGGATTAACGATACCTCTAATTCTTACGAATTGTAAATATATGATAGTTATGAAAATCAAAATTAGTGAAATTTGTTGAGTGCATGCTATCTTGTGATAAAGTGATAATTTTCTCATAAATTTTCAAAAAAAGAGAGTACCTTTTATAAAAATTATCATGCTTAAACTAACTTCAACAAGTCTTTAAGAATAATAAGTCCAAAAGAAGAAGATAAACCCAACATGTAAAATCAGCACTAATGCCAACAAGTTAATCAAAGTCATTAAGCAATAAAGGCAGTTGATCAACACAATTAGCAAAAATTCAAAGATAATTAGCCAAAAAAAAAATTCCAATAAGTCAACACAGTGGATTAACATAAAATCTCAAAATCCTAGTCAACACAAAGTTTCAATATGATGTATGCATTTTGCATACACTGCACTTCATCTCAGTTTTATGCTACATAGTAGCTATAACATAATTTTCAAATTCACCTTATTATATGCTACACATTAGCTATAACACAAATTTTAAATTCACTTTATTATATGCTACACAATAGTTATAGCATATTGTTTATCCAATTTGCTAGACACCACACAGTAGTTATAGCATATTATTAAATCACTTTTTGCTAAACATTCCATAGGAATTATAGCACATTTCAAATTTTTTTGCTAGACACTTCATAGGACCTATAACACTATTATCATGATCACTAAACGTCCCATAGGGAATATAGTGAAAATCACATCACTAAATGTCCCATAGGAAATATAGTGAAAATCACAATCACTAGATGTCCCATAGGGAATATAGTGAAAATCACATCACTAAATATCCCACAAGGAATATAGTGAAAATAACAATTGCTAAACATCCCATACTAAATGTTCCATAGGGAATATAACAAAATACACTGAACGCAATGTCTACTGCTATTCAATGAACATAGTGATAACATCACTACTATATGTTCCACACGAATTATAGCCTATTTTCAAAATGCACTAAATGCAGTGTCAATCACTATTCACTGAACACAGTGATAGCATCATCGCTATATGTTCCATCAAAACTATAACATGTTTTTAAAATGTATTGAACACTCAACTGTTATTCACGAAACACTATGATAACGTCACCGCTATATGTTCCATCGAAACTATAGCATATTTTCAAAATACATTGAACATAGTGTCAATTACTATTTATTGAACATAATGGTAGCATCATAGCTAAAAATTCCATAGGAATTCTAGTGCACCTTAAACCACATTCAACATGACATAGTGTCATGCATAGTCACGGTACATGGGTAAGTGTTCTGACTCTTTGCTTTGAAATTGTGCGCTTATTTACTTTGTTGCAATTTGTCAAACAAATAACGACAAAGGGCCAACTATAAGCACCCAATTTTGAGATACACTGATGCCTAGATACGATGAGAGCTCCTATGATGAAAATTTGATCAAAATTGATTTTTAGATATTGATTTTGGATTTTTAGGACTAAAATTGTGAATTTTAAGGACTAAATTGCAATGTTTCTTTTTAGGGTTTAATTGCAAAATTCAATTTCTTTTAGGGACCTTTTTGTAATTAAATGTAAAAAAAAGGGATGTGTTTTACAAAAAACCGATTGAAATTCTGTAATTCCTATTGGAATTACAGATTTCCAATCGAAAATACAAAAATCCGATCAAATTTCCATAATTCCGATCGATAGTTTTTTTTTTTATTTTTGAAAAGTGATTGGTTTAGAAAATAATAAAATAATAAAAATAAAAAAATAAATTAGATAAATGTACGTGTTTTTTTTGCGCATATATTAGATAAATAATTTTTTTTAAGTAGATAAATAAATTAGATAAATGTTGATCAGCATGTTTTATCTAGTTTTTTCAATTTGATAAGAAAAGGGAGTCCTGGAATAAAAAAGGAGGAGCTTTCAAAAAGGGTTTTCACAGAGAGAAATAGAAAAAGTAACAGCAAAAAAAAAAAAAGACTTTGCTAAAAAGCTTTGGAACCTACATTGTTTTTTTTAAAAAAACCATAGTACGTTTGAGATCCAAAATCAATCTAGATAAATTTTCAACTGTGATTCCTACTATAAGGAGCACTCAAACTGCACAACATCAACATATTGTTTTCGTCTTTCATCTATATTCTTCTTTTCTTTGGTTTTGTTTTGTTTTTAAATACTTGAATCATCTACTAATTTTTTATTCTATTTTGATTTTTTTGGTGATTTTGATTGTGATGGGCATAACCAAAAATTGTGGGGGTGAATACGAGAAAAAGATCCATGAGATGCCATGGATTTAATTATGTAGTGATTTTTTATTAGATTTTAGGTTTTTTTAATATTCTATGTTTTATGTTCTTTTTATTATTTATTTGGTTTATTTGGGTATGTAATTGATTAGTTTTAATTTACGTACGCAGGAATTCTAATAGTTTCAATAGTGGGAATAATAAAAATATTTTTATTTTTCTGCACTTTTAAAATTAATTAGTAATTAGGGTTAATTTGGTAAACTTTAATAAAATCAATGGTGGCTATAGTTTAATTTTTAGGTTGCATGAAATCAAATTAGGTTTTTTTAGAAAATATAATTTTAATTGCTGGTTTGATATTTTATTTAATTGTTTTATATGTTTTTTTTACATTTTTGAGGTTGTTTATTTTTATGCATTTTAGGCTCCAAACTCACGTTTAGGTTTAACTTATTTAATTAATAGGCTTTTAAAATAGGATTTTAGGTTAAATTAACTTTAAAATTAATTTAAACCCAATAGGTTAATTTAGACTTAGACCCATTTTTTAGTTTAATTAAAATTAATTTAGACTTATCTCATCATATTAAAGCCTTTTATTTTTAAAATAAATAGATTTAGGATCACATCACTTAATTTAAAATTAAGTAGAATTAAGTCCACTAATTTATTGTCACGACTCGAACCGAAAGGTACGTGACCGACTCTAGGGAATGAGAATACATAAAGTACCTGAAACTCATAGTAAGTTTTAATTTTTTTTTGCGAAAGAAAAACAATACACTCAATAATAAAATGATAATAAATGCACAATATCAAATACATATAATAATGTTCTTCAAATACAACAACATTTCAAGTCAAAATACAAATAAGACAAGTTTCATTAATAACTAATGTGGTGTCTAGAATTTAACTATATAATACATATGTCAATCCAACATACATAATGCAGCCGGTGAAGAATAAACCCGGTGCAAATAAGGAACATTAAGAAGTTGATTGTGAGATCCTGAAAAAAATAGGTTAAGGGGAATAAGACCTCACTAAGTGAATTAGTTCTATAAAATGCATGCTAATTTATAAAAACATTTGTTAAAACCCCTTTTAAAAATAAATGTAAATAAAGTAATCATAATCATCAAAATCATTTACTTTTCATAATAATATGTAAATAAAATCTATTTATAATTTTTAAATCAATTTAATATAAAATTCCTATAAGAAAATATATTGAATAATTATTTTTGGTGGAAAATTTGGTAGAACACCTAGACCAATATTCTAATAGCTTTTTGGCTCTTTTTAATTCAAGTGATTGCCGTCACAAGAGTAAGCTCAACCGAGCTACATCCTTTTCTCCGGTCCGAAAGCACTAGCTCCACCGAGCTTTGACCATTTACTCTTGCTTGAGAGCTCATGCTCCACCGATAATATTCCATAATTTAAACATATACTGAGATCTCACCTATGCGCACGTGGTCCTAGTGACACCCACTAGGTAGCACCTTCTACCATTATCTCCAAATCAATTTGAATTATAAATAATTAAATAAATAAAATAAAATAGATAAATAAATAATTCATTAAATAATGAATAATTAAATGATTAAACATAAATAAATAAAACATAACGAAACAAATTTTCTTTAAGCATGTTTTCAATTTCTACTCGTAAATATAAAAGAAATGATCATGCATATGGCAATATAAATATATTCATAAATCAATCATATAATCATTTTCTTATTATATTTAATTAATTGAAAATGTAACAAAAACACGTGTAACACATATTTTATAAAATTAACTCACAGGTTGAGCGTACCGGACGACGTGTTCTTTGCTACCTTGGTGTTATAGCTCGAATCTTGGAGTTCTCTAAAATAGATAATATTTATTTAAATATGCTCGTAAAATAAAATAAATAAATTCATGAAAATTCTTGAAATTAAGGAAACTATATAATTGAGAAAATTCTTGAAATACACAAAGTTAACTAAAACTAGAAATTCAACACATGCCGATGTTACATTTTACGATCAATCTATTGAAAATTCGACAGAATCTCCTCTATAAAATGGACATCTCTCTACTAAAAGTAAAGTCGTTCATGCACGCAAACACACTTCAAAAATTTACAGCACTCAAAATCTTAGGTTGGGCCACCAAACATCAACTATTGTCAAACCGTGAACGAATTCATTAACAAAATCCAAAGTAATATAAATCTTATTAATTCACCAAAAATCATAAAATCTATATAAAAATATAACTCAAATCACAAAAATATCTCATAAAAATATTAACACCCTTTATTTTCCAAATAAATAATAAAATTTTTGTTTTAAAATAATATTTGCTAATAAAATCCATAAATGGAATAAAATTCTCATTTTACAATTAAATTTGCATAAATTGCAAATAATTATTAAAATCACTTATTAACATCACAAAAATAATAAAATACCCATTTAAGCTCAAAAATAATAATAAATAAATTTATTATTCATATATTATTCCAAAATTATCACAAATTAACTAATAATTGGAAATAACAATAAAAATTGTTTTTCATACTTTTATTAATCCAAAAATAGTCTAAAACAAAATAACTAACAACGATTTCAATTAAAATCACATAATTTACTAAATTTCAATAATTTCCAAAAATACACATTTAGACATATACTACAAAAATTCAATTAAATACCACAATTCAATCTACTTACATAATAAAAGTATAAAAAATATTTATTTCCAAAATAAATAATAAAATTCAAATTTATAATAAAATTTCATTATTAAAAATATATTCTATCAATATTTGAAATTAAAAAGAATTTATTACAATTAATTATTTAAATTGCTCAAATATATAATAAAAATAACTAAAAACTCATTTAAGCTTAAAAATAATAAATAAAATCATTATTCATATATTTTTCCGAAAATTACTAATAATTAACTAAAAATAGGAAATAAATTATAAAAAAAATATTTTAATGCTATTTATTACTCAAATTCTATCAAAATATACTAATTAATAATAATTTCAACTAAAATGTAAAAATTACTAATTTACACTAATTTTTTCCAAAAATTCATGTTTTCACATAAACATTCAAAATTTTGTAATAAACATTCTACACATAATTTTAATAAACTTTCTTAACAAAACTTGCTCAAAATAATTAGTAGAATTTATACAAAATAAAATCTTCCCAAGCCCGGAACAGTAACTTCGAGCTCTGAAATTCAAAACTTTTAAAAAAATAAATAAATATCATATCTAGATAGTTCATGACCCAACAATAGTTTATCTCAAAGCAATTTCATCTAATTAAATCAAATTAAGGCTTAATTTAACAATTTAATAAAAAATTCCCAAAAATCAAATTATTGTAAATCGGAGTAGTTACCGACGTTAATCAATGAAATTGATTGAGGGCTTTAGAAGCTCGAAGGGAGAGTTTTCAAAAGAGACCAATCTCACGCCTTGAGGTCGCTGGTGACGTCCTTAGCAATCCGGTTGAAACAAAATGGGAAAAGAAAGAGAAGAGGAGGCGACCAACGATGGAGGTAGCTTATATTAGTGGCTGGTGGCTATCCAACGATGTCCTTGGTGGCTAATGGCTATCCAGCGACGTCCTTGGTGGCTGGTGTAGGTGAGGCGGCGGTGGTGCTCACGTTGGAAGGGGAAAAAATTAAGAAAGGAAGAGAAAAGAAACAAGGTGAGGAAGAAGAATTGTTACTGTGATGTCTCGTCGCCCTTTTTTTTTAATGATAAAGTACAAATAGTACATATACACCTATATATATATATATATATACCCAAACCCAAGGGCACGTGACTAGCACTAGGGAATGGGAAAGCATAAAGCTACCGAAACCCGTATTAAACCTTAAAAGAAAAATACGGAATATTTAAACTTTGAAACCTTACAATAAATAATTAAATCACAATGCACATTATCAAACTGATTTTTCTCAATATAATTTAAACCATAATATCATAGTGCATAAACTAAATAAACATCAGTTATGCAAATAATGTCTCAGTACATAAATTATAAATACATGATATACCAAATAAAATATGCAGGTATACAGTTTTCTCTACTATGGTACACGAATATAAATACAACACAACTAAGTAGACCTACGTAGAATAGTTAGTGACAAACCTACAAGGTGAAGAGAAGTAGGCCTAATAGAAAAATCCCAAACTTCTGAAAAAAATTGAGGGGAGTCAAACCTCACTGAGTAAGTTAATAAAGAAATGAATGTAGTTTGAAAATCTCATTAAAAATAAATTTTTATGGAAATATAAAATAATTATAATTTTATTCAAATCATTTGATATACATATAAAAAATCCATTTTTCAAAGGAAAGAATTTAAATATTTAACAGCTTTTTAAAAATTTTTAGTATAAAAATTTGGTAGAACCCGATTTATCAATTTTGATAACAGTCATATGACTCACTTATATCAAAGACTGCTAGATTCTGAGAGCAAAGCATCACCAGGATACACAGCTGTAATCATATCACTTAATCCAATATCACTGGTAGTGTCTGAGAGAAAAGCATCACCAGACCATCTGTCATGACCCGAACCCGAGGGCACGTGACCGGCACTAGGGAATGGGTAGGCATAAGGCCCCCGAGACCCGTAGTAAGCCTTAAAGAAAGGAAAAATAAAACGTTCCAATTTAAAACTTTATTTTATAACAGAACACATTATCAAACTGATTTTTTTGAAATTAAAACATAATTGAATACATAAATAAAATATTCTCTAGAGTCACACATCATAAATCATTGTACATAAGCACGGTTCATTGAAATAAAATACATAAATATATTTAAGTCATACAAATTCTTAGTATAGTCACTACTGTAGCTTTCTAGAGTTACTACTACAGTACAGTTTACAATGACCTATATAATATGGCCGGTGATGAAGAAATCCAGTGTGGAGGCAGTCTGAGGTCGAACTCCTAAGCTCCTGAAAAAAATAAATTGAGGGGAATCAGACCTTAATGAATAAGTTAATAAAAAGAGCTGTACGGTTTGAAAATCCTTTTTGAAAACCATATAGTTATAGTGAAAATAATTTATAATGTATAGATATAGCTTTGAAAAATCTCGGTAGAACCCTAAACCCAAGTTTCTAACTGGCCAACTGGGCTCACTTAATCCAACTAGATTGCTGGTCCCCGAGAGCAAAGGCATCAACCAAGGCACTAAGCCGCAGTCATCCACTTAATCCAAATACATGGCACTGGCGGTCCCTAAGAGCTAAGGCATTAACCGAGGCACCCATCCCAGTCCATTATTAACTCTCCAACCATTGGTGGTCCTCGAGAGCAAAGGCTTCCACTGAGGCACCCGTCCCAGTTTATGTCCACAAGTCATACATAATTCGGATCCATATCTCAATCTCTACCATGTGCACACGATCCTGGTGAAACCCACCAGGTAGCTCGTTCTACCAAAATTTCTCAAAATTGATTTTTTTAAATAAATAAAATGCGTTTAAACCATAAATAATAGCATTAAGTTAAATAAATCATATAATAAATATTAAAAATATGAGCGCACGCATTCTTTAAATAAAACACACGGACAAATCATTTTATCAACTTACAAGATGAGCAAAAAGGCTGACGACTGCGCATCTGCCTCGATCCAATAACTTCCGCTCTGATATTCTCTAGAAAAATAAATAACAAACCTTTTTTAAAACATATCTATGGAATTGAAATTGAAAATCAATAGAAATAGTGAAATTCTAGACTAACTCAAGGAAGACCGGATAAGATTCTATAGACAAGAAAATGCCTAATTAACAATAGAAATTTATTGAAGATATCACATTTTACGAGAAAATTTATCGAAATTTGAACAGAATCTCCTTTGCAAAACGGACATCTCTCTACCATATGTAGAGCCATTCCTGCATAGAAAAATGCACTTCTAATATTCACAGACATTCATACTCGAGTTGGGCCTCCAGATTACACTTAGTCCCGACCAAGATCACAACTCAATCAACACATCACAAAAATTTAAATCATTTCCCCCAAAAAAGCATATTCATACAAATATCCATAACTTAGAAAATAATTCCTCTTTAAGGCTTAAAAACAATTTCACCAACATATATATATATATATATATATATGGAAACAATATTAAAAAAAAATTAATATTACTTTATTAAAATACTTATAAATTTATAAAAATTTCTCTAGCCACTCGTTCTACCGTGGTTTATTTAAAATAATTGAAAATAAATAAAATAAGAAAAATTACAATAAATAATAGTAAAATAAATCAACTATAAATTAAATCATGCAATATCATATGAAGAATGCCGACTAGAATCTCATAAAATTAAATTCATCAGAATTTAGTATGATTTAAATTAAAAACCTGACACTCAAATCAAATGTTAACTTACAGGATAAAGGCGCTCCCCTGGCACATCTTGTCCGACCTTGACTGGTAGACGCGACTGGAGGGGCGGCTAAAAGACAGAAAAGGAAAACGACAATCAGAAAATAGAACCCTAACTTCTAGAATTTCTAAGGAAGACTCAACTTGAACTCAGAATAACAAATTTAGGATTGACCCGGTGTCATGTTTTACGAGAAATTTATCGAAAATTTAACAAAGTTTTCTCTATAAAACGGACAACCCTCTGCCAAAGTAAAGTCAATCCTGCAAGTAAACACACTTCAAAATTCCACAGAAACTCAACACCTCGGGTTAGGACCCCAAACTATAAAATTCTCAACTAAGGTTCACAAAAATACAAATAGGCAAATCTTAAATATTAATATAATAAATCACCAAAAACTATAAAAATTAATAATAAATCATAATATAATTTTTTCAAATCTCAAAACACTAAATACATTTATTTCACCATAATTTAATAAAATCCCAAATAATAATATAATATTAATAAAAACCCAACTTTCCAAATATGCAACATAATATAGTCAAATTCAAACTTAATTGCCCAAATAGTTTAAATATACTATAATATTAATTAAAACCCATTTAAATCATAAAAACATAAATAATTTAATATTGAAAATAATTTTCACAAATTATTTTTAATTAGTTAAAAATAGTAATTAATTTATAAAAATTAATCTAATACTCTATAAAATTCTAAAACCATTTAAAATGTAATGTAACTATATTTTGAACCAAATTACATAATTACTCCCAAAATTCCAATATTCACATAAACATAATAATTTCTTAAAAATAATATTAATTTACTAAAAATAATTTTATTAACATAGAAATTATTAACTTAATATACTAATCACTAATTACTCAAATTCCAACCAAAAATAATTAATTAATAACATTAACAAAATATACCTAAAACTTAAAATATCAAAATAAATATACAAAATTCCATAAAATCAATTTAATTAATCTAAATAATTTTTTATATACTCTTAACCAAAATCAACCCCAAATAAATTAGATCAATCAAAATATATATAGATCAACCCAAAAATTAACCACATAATTAAAATAAAATTCTGGGTAATTAGTAAATATAACAAAAATCAACAAAAATATTAAATCAACACAAAATCAACTAAACCAACTATCTAACAACCCACATCAACTAAAATCAACAAAAAAAACTAACTAAAATCAACTACCTAACCATCAAGATCTACTACCCTTAACCCATCAACTTACCAAATACAAAGATCAAGGGCGGAAGGAAGGTTGTTGCTGCTGCTGTTGTGCAATTTCAACAGCTCCAGATGGCCTCCTCTAGCAACTATCGACATCCAATAGAAGAGGGAGGTGCTGGTGGTGAGGTGTGGTGGTCTGGTGGTGGGGTGTGGTTGCTGCCTGGCGTGAAGGAGCAGAACAACAAAGGAAAGAAGAAAGAAAAAAGAAAAAAAAAAAGAAATGGGGAAGAAAGAAAAGTTGACAGATTTTGGTATTTTTAAACTATACATATACATATATATATATATATATATATATATATATATATATATATATATATATATATATATATATATATATATATATATATATATATATATATACAACAACAATAATAATAATACTATCTCTAGTAAAATAATGCTATAAATAAATATTTGGACAATTAAAATAATAAAGTATGTGCATAAAATAAAAATAATGTAAAAATAATAATATCAATAATTCTCAATAGAATTTTAAATTTAGTACTTAAATATAATACTTTAATATATCAAAAGATAATTTGTATCGTTGAAAATCTCAATATTTATATAAAAAATAGTTTAAAAATATTTGGGTTATTATATATATATATGTATATATATATTCAAATAATCTATATTTTTATTAAAACACTTATAAATTACTTAATTAACACCAATTGAATAAAATTATAATTAAACTTAATAATCCACATAATATATATTAAAAATATATTCTAATAATTATTAAATGCATTAAAGTATTCCAAATACACTAATTAAATAAAAATATTAATTAAAACCAAATAATAATCTCATGAATAATTAAATAATAATTAATACTAATAAATCCCAAAAATTTAATTTGACACTAATTAACTAAAAAAAATAATTAAAACTCAATAATTCCTCCCAAATATTTATACATATACTCACTTAAATAATTACTTAACAATAACTTCCATAGATATAATATTTAATTCAATAATCAAAATACAAGTTATAACATTTATTTCTATTTTATTTCTTAAAATTAATAGACTTAAGCCTGCTTTTTAGAATTAAAGCAAGTAAACTTAGACTCATTAATTAACTTAAAATGTAAGCTCACAATTAGCTTTATTTCACTTATAAATAAAACATGTAGATTTAGCTCATTTAATTAAAATTAATGTAGATTAAACTAATTTAGGGATGTTGCGCTTTATAAATTCAGTTTTTATATGTACTTTTCATGATAAGTTGCTTTGGAGTTAGATGAATTACATATTAGGGTTTATATGAAATTGGATGTAACTAGAGAATAAATTAGTAATTAATAAAGTAATTCTAAATAAACATAAGACTAAAAGAAATTGGTATTCCGTATCAAAAATCTCCTAGTTGTGGTGCTAACTCTCTTTTAGAGAATCGAGTTACCACCACTTTCGAATTGTTCCAATTATTAACCTGGGTGGCGACTTCTTATCTCCATACCATATCTTTGTGAAATGGTAGTGTGTTCTCTAGAGTTTTAAGTTCAAACAGTGTCACGGTAGCTAAAATCTTAGATGCGCTTTAAAACCTGCCGTCTACAGTACCTAAAATTAAAATTGTGAAGTAAATATAATATTTAAAAAATTATGTATAATACTAATATAGTACCAAGCAAAAATGATATTAATTTAAATTAGTGTTAAAGTAAACATAATTTGAATTATTAAGTGTACTAAAAAAAATTATATAGTTTGATGATAAAATTACATAATTTATTTCTAAACTAGTATTAATGTTTAGTAAACATAATATTTTATTAGTATTAACTAAATATACTTTAAAGTATTAAGTATATTAAGAAACTACACATAAATAATAAAGCTATATAATTTTTGTGTAAATTAATATTAGTATGATAAAATTACATAGTTTTGCTTTACATTTTGATTAAGAATTAGTAAGTAAATATAATTTAAATTATTAATTAACTATAAGATTATGTCAAAATTACATAATACTAATTTAATATTAAGTAGGTAAAATTTAAATTACTAAATGCAATAAAAAAATACATATTTATGATAAAACTACATAGTTTTGATGTAAAGTATTATTTGTTTAAAGTATGGCATTAAGTAAATATTATATAATACTAATATAGTATTAAGTGAATACAATAAAAAGTATTAAAGTCTAATAAAAAATCATTTGTGTTTTCATAATAAACTGAGTTTTCGTGTAAATTAGTGCTAGTATTGATAAAATTACATACTTTTGATAATACTACAGAATTTTATTGTAAAATAGTATTAGTATTAAATAAATATAATTTAAACTATTCAGTGTGACAAAAACACTACATATGACAAAATTGCATAATTTTATGGTATAAATTAGTACAAACGTCTAGAACTAGTATCAAATAAATAAAATTTTAGTTAAGAAGTAAATATAATCTTAATAAATATTATAAATATTAATTTAGTATCAAATAAATAAAACTTAGATTATTAAGTATAATAAAAAATTATGTATTACTAATAAAACTATATAATTTTGTGTAAATTAGTATCATTATTAAGAATTTGTATGGAGTGAATATAATTTAAATTGTTAAGTATTAGTATTAAGTAAATATAATTTTTATTATAGCTAGTAAATTTACAAACTCATACCATAAAATTAAATTGTAAAATTATAAAATTTTACAACATAAGTTAAATAAGCATTTTTAAGACTCTAATTATATATTTAAGGTATATTAATATTTATCACATTTTCTTTATCATTATAAATTTTGCGTCAATCATTATACCAAATTCAATTTTCATGATTCAAAACAAAGAAAAGAATAAATAATAGAACAGTTCAAAAAATAAAATATACAATAATATAAAGAGAAAACTAAATAAATAACATATTGTTAACATGTTTCGTGTCTACGGTAAATTAAATAATAACTTGAGAAATTTGAAGATACTATTCAGCCAATGATCTGAAATCTTGAAAGTTGTTGGAAGTTGCTTTGAGAGAAGGTTAAAATTTCTAGAGAGAGAATTTTTAAACCAACGTGGGACTCTAAGGACTTTTATTTATTTATTTTTTTTAAAAGACTGTGCGACTCTAAGAGATAGTTTTATTTATAGTTTTAGGGTTAGGAAAGAATCAAAACTCTTTTGCTAGAGTTTGATTAGAATTGAATCTCTTTTTGTATAAAATAAGTAAATGAATTGAATAAAGGGAGACAAACTTCTTTCAGCAAATACACAAATTTTTCTCATATTTTCTCTACAACTTTTGCATTATTACTGATCTCAGTGATCAAAGCTTCCTAGTGAAGCATACTCCATTTAGATTCATTTCTATTTGGTTAGAAGGGTTAGGACCTGATTCTGATTCTATTACCACCCTGTGCTGGTAATAAATCTCATATATTTTTCTTTTACTCTTTATGGTTCTTTATATTTGGCTCCCAAAACTCTATTAAAACAATCTAAAGATATTTTGCTGGAGGTATATTGGTAAACACACACATATATTTATAAAAAATATAAGTAAAATTAAATCGAAATTATCATTTTTGGTTCTATTTTCGGTTTGGTTCAATTCTTGCTTACCTCTATCATACACCACCACTACATTTATCATCAAATCACTAGCTCCTATTCAAATATGTTGAACCCTATTTAGCACGAACATGAAAAAATGAGAATTAGGAAACGACAATGGACACGGATATTGGAAATGGGACATCAAAGAATTTATAAATAGTAAAAGCATAAAGATCAATTAACAAATTTCAAAATTATAAAGATCAATTTATAAATATTAATGAGGTTCAATTTAAAATTTATTTTTCATGGCTATTAATATTAAAAAAATATTCATGATCATATTTATAAGTGCAAAATTCTTTTATAATTCAACATCAACTAATTTTCATGTAATTTTATAATCATGTTTATGAATATTGAAAAAAGTATATTTGTTACTATCAATTAATAGTGTAATTATAAATTATTTTATTTAGTTAAGAAAATGTTAAATTTATTTTATTTAAAAAATAAATAAATGTATTTTTTAAATTAAAAAAAAAAAGATATTCATATTGGAAACGAGAGTTCAAGTTAAAAATCAAATTTCAAAAATTTTAAATTTATAGAAACGACCTTAAATGCTTCTGAACAATTTCCTAAAAATTTCAATAAATAAAATATTTTCAACATGAAAAATACATGCTAATTACCTTTACATGGTGTGGAGTTAACTCCCACCACCACCAATAGCAATGCCACTGCAATAATCATACCATCATCTCTATAGCAACAACACTACCAACAATTGAACAATATCATCGAGGCATTGATCCGTGCAGAGACTTCAACAACTAGGCATATGCACCTTGAGATTAAAATTCTATGACATATACTTAGCAATTTTTTTTCTTTTATTTTGTATCTAATCTAATTCTTACCAAAGAAAATATGGAAAAAATTTCAAGAATAAGAAACTAGAAAATTTATTAGAAATGATTTAGTTGGTAAAAAAAGAAAATAATTAAGGGAATTTCGGTTTAGTGGGGAGAATGAGATAAAAATCAAATGATATCCATGGTAGTTATCTATTTCATTTTATCAAAAATCACTCCATGGTTAACACTATCATTGCAACCTTCAAGGCGGACATCATAGTCTAAAATTGATGCTGTTGATGATGATCAAAAAATAATCTTCGATATTAACTCTTCAACACCAAAGCACTTGCTGTTGATGATGACTATAATGAAGATTCTACTATGTGGGTCTCTCTCATATGAAGGGTCTAATGAAAATTTAGATTTTTTTTAAAAAAAAACCTAGTCTTAGCCATGAAGTACTTCATGGCCAAAGTAGTGGCCTCCAAGGCCATGCATGTATTTTGCCCCATAAATAGGCAGTGCATGATTCTGGACAAGTAGAGAGGGACATGAAAAGGAGGGCCATAGGATAAGGAAAGCTCGAGTAAGTTTTTTTACAACCTTTTCACAAGTGAGGTGTGTGCTTGTGTGAGAGGCCCAAAGCATTTTGCTTTGATGAGAGTGAGTTGATTTTAAGGGTTTAGGAAAAATTTTTATTAAAGGGTGAGTGATATAATAGTGAGACAATTATTTTAGGGTTTGAAAAATATCTTGAGTGCCACTAATTTGATGAGATCTCTGTTATTTTATACCTCTAGTGTTAATTTAGAGATGA
Organism: Mallotus nudiflorus; assembly: GCA_947683625.1. Taxonomy (NCBI): domain Eukaryota; kingdom Viridiplantae; phylum Streptophyta; class Magnoliopsida; order Malpighiales; family Euphorbiaceae; genus Mallotus; species Mallotus nudiflorus. Next base: position 1,659,790 of record CANTUR010000184.1, read on the forward strand.
CTCTCTTTGTACCTACTATTATAATAGTGGAAGAATGTTCGCATTATGTTCCATGGACATAGCCCATCATCAAAGGTGAACCATGTAAATATTTATTTCATTTTTATTTTATCATTTTCTGCAGTATTTTACTTTTACCTTTGTGTATTATTATTTCATTGTGCAAATTCTAAAATAACCACAAATTCCTAATAAGTGGTATCAAAGCCACTGGTTGTTTAAGAGGCATTAATAAATATTGCAATAATAGAGGCTAAAATTATTAAGATGATCGGTTTAAATGACACAAATTACAACATATGGTGAAGTACAATGAAGGATCTCCTATTTGTGACAAAGTTATTTTTGCTAAAACAAAACTTGTTGGTAAGAAGGATGAGGAATAGGCTTTTGAGCATGAGTAAATGTGTGGCTTCATCTGACAATTTGTTGAAGATAATGTGTACAACCATATTTGTAATGAGACTCATGCTAGGACATTATGGAATAAGCTCGAGGAGTTATACGCTTTACAGGCCGACAACAATAAAGTATTTTATTTCAAAAAATTAATACAGATAAAATATAAAAAATGTTCTTATATTGTTGATCACTTGAATGAAATGCAAGGGATCGTGGATTAGTTGTTGGGTATGGGCATAAACTTTGACAATAAAATTCATACTCTTATAGTGCTTGCTTCTCTACTAGTGTCATGGGAGACTTTGAAGATTTCACTTACAAATTTTGCACCAAATAGTGTTGTGAATATGGAATTTGTTAAAAGTGGTATTCTGAATGAAGAGATAAGATATAGATCAAAGGGTACCTCTTCAACACAATCAAATATCCTTATTGTAAATTCTAAGGGGAAGAGTGAGAAGAGAAGTTCAAAGCAAAAAGACAAGAGTAGAGGAAAATTAAATAATTATGCCAATATTGAGTGCCATTGCTGTAAAAAGAAAGGCCACATCAAGAAGTTTTGTTGAAAGTTTAAAAACAAATAAGAGAAAAGCAAGGGCAAACGTGAGAGAATGGATGACTGCAATGATGATGATGATGAAGCAAATATCCTTAGAGAATTCCATGTTCTCTATGACAATTATAATGTTAATCTTACAACCTATAAGACTAGCAATATGATTAATAGTGGTGCTATCATCGATACTATATCTTGAAGAGAATTCTTCTCATCCTACATCCTAAGAGATTCTAGATCTGTCAACATAGGAAATGACAATCTAACAAGAGTTACTAGTAAAGGAGATGTGCATTTAGAGATAGAGAATGGCACAAGATTAGTCTTAAAGAATGTCAAACATGTTCCATATATTTGCTTAAGTTTGATCTTTGTTAGCAAGCTTGACGATGAAGGTTTTTGTAACACTTTCTATAATGGCCAATGAAAGCTCTCCAAAGGTTCCTTGGTGGTGGGTAGAGGCAAAAACTACTCAGCTCTATATTTTATATATGTAAACCTTTCTAAAGACCTAGTGAATGCAATAAAGAAAGACAATACAATTTAAGTAAGGCATAAAAGGCTTAGTCACATGAGCGAGAAAGGGATGACAATGTTGGCCAAGAAAAATGTATTTTCTAGAATAAAGCATATGCATTTGGAAAAATATGGTGATTGTCTTACTGGAAAGCAAAATAAAGTTACTTTCAGGAGTTCTCTTTCCTAAAAAATGAAGAATTTAATAGATTTAATTCATTTAGACTTGCATGAGCCAATGCTAAAGTCATTTAATGGTTATCGATACTTTGTAACTTTCATTGATGATCATTCTTAGAAAATATGGATATATACCTTAAAGTTAACAGATTAGGTGTTAGATGTCTTTAAGGAATTTCATACCCTAGTGGAGAGGCAAACAAGTAAAAAGCTAGAGTTCATAAGGAAAAACAATGGTAGAGAGTATATTGGACCGTTTAGTGCTTACTATAAAGAGCATGGTATTCAACATCATACAACACCTCCAAAGACACTGCAGTTAAATGGTTTAGCTGAGAGGATGAACATGACTTTGATGAAGAGAGTTAGATGTTTACTCTTATATTCAAAGCTGCCTAAGACATTTTGGGGTAAAGCCTTACTTACATAAATTTATGTGTTAAATCTTTCACCATATGTTTCTTTACAGTTTCATACTCTAGAGAAGTATGGTTAGGAAAAGATGTTTCCTATAATCATCTGTGAGTTTTTGGATGTAAAGCCTTTGTGCATATCCCTAAGGATGAAAGGTCTAAGCTTGATGTTAAGGCACTATGGTGTGCATTCATTGGCTATAATCAAGATCAAGTTAGCTATAAATTTTATGATCTAGTCTAGAAGAAGCTTATTAAAAGTCATGATGTTGTGTTTGTTGAAGATAAGACAATTAAAGATATTTCTAGAGTTGAGAAGAACATCCCTAACTCTGATGATAGTTCAAATTTGAAGATAGGTCCTCCAATAATAGTGCCAAGGAAAGTTGGAGATGAAGATGAAGCTAATTCGCTAGATATAGGTGATGAAGATTCTCCCATTAAAATTCCATATAAAAATGATGATGACGGTGTTCATGATCAACCACTAGTAGATGAGACTTCTTTAGTAATTAAGGAGATATGATAGAATCAAATAACCTTTTACTAGATATCCTAGAAACTAGTTTATGCTATTAATTGATGAGGAAGGACTAAAAAGCTTCAAAGAAGCTATGAATTATGACCAAAAGTAGAAGTGGTTTGAAGCCATACAGGATGAGATAAAAGTCCCCATATAAAAACAAGACATTTGAGTTAGTGAAGTTACCTGAAGGCAAGAGAGCTTTAAAGAATAAGTGGTTATTCAAGATCAATTATAAAGAACACAGTCTCTGACTATAATTCAAAGTTAGATTGGTTGTAAAAGGATTCAACCAAAGGAAAGGTGTTGACTTTAATGGATTTTCTCTTTAGTCATGAAGATGACTTCCATATGTACCGTGCTAGGTTTAGTAGCAAGCCTTGATTTAGAGATTAAGCAAATGGATGTTAAGACTTCCTTTCATTATGGTGATTTAGAAGAAGAGATATTCATGGAGTTGCTAGAGGACTATATTTGAAGATTGAAGAAAAGCTTGTATGACTTGAATAAAGCACTGAGATAATGGTATAAGAAGTTCAAGTCAGTTATAAGAGAGCAAGACTATAAGAAGACCACTTCAAATCATTGTGTTTTCATTTAAAAATTCTCTAATGATGAGCATATTATATTATTACTTTATGTAGATGACATGTTGATTGTGTTAGTGTAGTTGTGCCCTAGTGCAATTCTTGTAATAAATCATGACATTATAAATTATCCCTATAGCAATAAAATATTCATTTAAATAAAAAGTTTGTTTATTTGAATATTTGCTATGTTAAATAATTTATTATCAAGAATTGATAATATGAGTTAAGAATTTATTAGTACATATGCTATAAATTTTTCATAGTTAAATAGTTAATATTTGGGTAATATTAATTAGACTATCACCTCTATCTATTTTCCTTAATTAGTATGTGATGCTAATAATGGGAGGTAATAAGTCTCATGCTACTTGATATGAGATATCAGAATAGACATGTGGATACTCATGTGATGGGTAAATCGAATATTGACGTTAGATTTCTGATTATAAGGATGCTTACTTATAATCAATAATCATAATCTAGGTCATACTGGTGCATATTGTCCTTTGACCTGAGGTAACATGGTCATCCACATTTGAGTGGTTAGAGTTTATTACCGCTTACATACTTGTATTATTCATACATAGGTATATGGTGTGTGGTCGCTCTAGTTAGTTAAATGTAGGGATAAGTGTTCAACCAAGATGGGATTCATTCCCTGAAGTGAATCAAGATAGATCCTATACAATCTAAGTTTATTCTTGATGAATAAGTTCCTGGCTAGGGCAAACATAACACAGTCTAAAAGAGTTTCAGTGCTAGAAAGTGTTTTTGGTATTTGTTATATTTTATTAAGAATAACTTGAGATGAGGTCATACGATAAAGCTATTAGAGTTTGATTGAACCTTGACTCTAGGCTATATTGGGATCTTCTAATGAAGGTACTTTAGTGCACTGTAATTATGACCATAAGGTTCATGTGAATTAATATATGCATTTATAACTAATTGGGTAGTTGTGATATCGACGCTAGGGGTCACTCACAACTTATCAGAACTAAATATGCATAATTGGGATTTTCACATTTAGACTTGAATGAGCAATTGCATTAATGAAATTAATGTAAGTTGTTGCTTTGAGAAAGTGTGTAGAGATTTTTATAAAAAATATACCAAAAGAAAAAGTAACATATACATAAAATAAACTCTAAGTTCTTGCAAGTGAATTAACTTAGTGCAAGTTTACAAGGGTCACTTGAAGAGGGTACTTGCTACTAAGCTTAATCAAGGCAAGAAGGTGGTTGGCAAAGCTTTGGTGTTTTAAGCTAGAGGCCTAACACTTGGGAGGCTTAGCATTTGATTCAAGAGTTGAACCAAAGGCATCTAAAGTGAAGGAGATTATAAGTATTCTCAAACTTAGCATTCCTAGTTTGTTGTTTACATGTTGTTTTTGATATTTAGCTATGTGTTTAATTGTAAATTGGATCCTTGGGACTGGAATTCTTCATGTGATGAAGATTTATACTGAGTAAATTTTTTAAAAATTTGCTTTACTTAGTTTTGTACTCACCACACAAGTCTTGATGCCTAAGTAGCATAATTGATTCCTAATAGTGGTATCAGAGTGCCTTTTAGCACTTAACACATGCTAAATTAATAATAATATATGTTATTATTTAAATTATTAGATTTAATATGAGATATTAAATTATTAATAATTATATTAATAATGATATATGTTATTATTAACTTATAATTAATTAATAATTGCAAGTGTTATGATTATAATTAATTATTAGTTACAAGATTTATGACTAAATATGTTTAACCAGTGATTGGAATAATATAGTATTATAGCAATAGTGATACTATTGCAACTGTAGCACTACCGATACCGTAGCATAATAAAAAAATAATTTTTTTCTTGCATGTTTAATTTTGCATATTGATCATTACATACAAGAAGTGATCATGGACTTAGATTAAATCCTTATATTTGTAATAATAATTAATTTTATTATTTAATGTGTAATTAAATATTAATTACATAAAATTATTAGGATGTAATATTAACCTTGGTATGCCAAGGATTAAATGTAAGTCACAAGAATTATGACAAGAAGCTTAAAGTGCTTAAGATGCAAATCCATAGAGATGGTGATAAGGAGTTTCATGCTTTGAAGAGTTTTCTTGGGCTAAGCCATTTTGTAACTTATTTTAAGAGTTAAAATAGGTTTAAAAAGTCCATAATCACTTTTTATTACTGCATCCATTTTTGCATGCTTGATGTACATATGTGATATGTATGTTATAACATGCTATATGCATATGTGAGATGTATATATAAATAGATGCCATGCAATATATATATATGTGATATATATATTGGTTAATGTGAAAAATGAGACCTTAAAATAAAGACTCAAAAATCTTCCAAAAATAAATTTAAGTCTAAGCTCTCCATTGGAGCAATAACTTGCATGGTTTTAGGATCATAAGCATTGATTATGGACACATAGGGGTATACATAAGGTCCAAGAGATTCATGTAGTGTTATTGTTAACCATAAGATATTGTGGATGTATAAACACACTATATGCCAAGAATGGTAAATAGGCATACTTGAGATATGTAGTGTTCAAGTTTATACATTTCATTAATCCAATGGTATAAATAGACCTAATTATTACTAAAGGCCAAGAACGACAATGTGTGCTTGAGGCCTATAACATTAGGAGCCAAATTAATGGAATATCATATGAGATGTGATGGACAATAGTAGTTCACTTAATGAGAACTAATATCCCAAGAATGGCAATGGGTACCTGAGGGATATTTGTGACCTAGTAAGAACTCTATCACCCACTAGAAATCCATCCAACAAGGCATTTTCTTTTCGTACTTGGAAGTGTAGGATTCACTAAGTTAATGGAGACCATTAAGATTAAAGACTAAATCTAATAGTAATATAACAATGTCATAAAACTAATTAATCTTATTATTTTTGCAGAAATATTGATAATATGAGATCATTAAACTCACAATCAATCATATTCGACCAACATAAGCTCATGGGCCTTAACTTTATTAATTGGCTAAGGAATCTAAAAGTTGTTTTAGCTTCTGAAAAGATTCTATATGTATTGAATCAATCACTGCCTGGTCCTCTTCCTACAAATGCTTCCAAAAAGGAGTGTGATACTTTAGATAAATGGAAAGATGATGATTTGCAAGCAAGATGCATAATGTGGGCTTCTATGAATACTAAAATCCATCGGTAACATAAGAAGTACATAAATGCAAAAGAAATCCTACTTCACTTACAAGAGTTGTTTAGTGAATAAAGTAGGACCACTAGATATGAGATATCAAATTGGCTTTTTCATGCTAAGATGAAGGACGGTGAGGATGTGGGAGTCCATGTAAACTCCATAATTATATCAATAGAGGATCTAGAAAGTTTAGAATTTATAATGGAATTCCATCTCCAAATGGATTTAATCCTCTAATCCCTTCTCAAATCTTTTAGGAAAACAATTATAAATTTCCATATGAACAAAATAGCATGCATTCTTTATAGAGATTTTAAACATGCTTATAATGGCCCAAAAGGCTATCCAAGGAAGCAAAGGGAAAGAGGTTGCACTTATTGCCTCTTTTAGTAAGACTAAGAAAAAAGGCAATAAGAAAAAGAAAGGCAAGACAAGTGTTGTTAAGCCCATGGGTAGCATAGCCAAGAGTAAAGGCAAGGCACATGTGAGGGAAGACGTAAGTGTAAGCACCTAATTTTAGGATGCATTGATGCATAAATGTGACAATGCGACAAGAGCTCCTATGATGAAAATTTGATCAAAATTGATCTGTAGATATTGATTTTGGATTTTCTAGGACTAAAACTGTGGGTTTTAAAGACTAAATTACAACTTTTTTAGGGGGGGTTTAATTACAAAATTGAATTTTCTTCAGGAGCCTTTTTGTAATTAAAAGTTTTAAGGACTAAAAAAAAAGGGTTGATCGATCCATGTCCCGGAGAGGACCAAAAAGAGCGATGCTTACCTCATGATCGGTCTCACAAAAGAGATCATGCCCAATAGTATTAGAAGAAAACACCTCACCTTTTGAGTAATCTAACAAGGAGTGGTGGTGGGAAGACGCTTGAAACCCTGAACTAAAGAAGAGAGGACAATATTCTTTTGATTCTTCCATATAAGAATAAATCCTATCAGGTCATAGACATACTAGCTCATAGCACCCTCTGGGAGGTTACAATAATTGATGTCAAAAGGAATAGGAGTCCCTCTAAAATCAATCCTAGTGATAGCAGAAAAACCCATGGTGGATATGGTCAGCTCACCAACCTGAGTGTGAAATGTATAAGTGGTGTCCATCCACCTCTCAATCAGTGCAAATAGGGAGTAGTGGTTTGATCTACCTTGAGAAGTTGGAAGTGCATCAATGAAACATCTAAAGCCAAAAGCCCATATGAGTTGTGCAATATTTTTAGGTTGTTTGTAAAATAGCTCTTGAGCCAAATGAAAATAGCTAGAAAACTTCTGTGGTCTTTGAATAAAATTCAAAAGACTAAAAAAAATAAAAATAATAATGGGAAAAAATAAAAATAGAAAATAAAAATAATTAATTTCTTTTCCTTTACTTGTTTATTATTTTATGTTAATTATTTATTTAAATTCAATTTAGTTTAAAATTACTTTGGTAATTCAAAAAAAAATTTCAGAAACTGATCGACAAAATAAATTATTGATCCATAATCTAGAATTCCAATCAGAATTCTAGATTTTCAATCCAAAATCCATAATGCCGATCGACATTCCAGAAAATCAATTGGAAATCCAAATTTCTGACCAAAATTTTGGGTACCAAATTGGACATGCATGCAATCTCGATTTTACAGACTTATATTTTCAGTGCCTAATTCATAATTTTCATGCATATTTTAGTTAATTTTTGGTCTAATTTTGCTAGCATGCATGTTAATTCATACTATAAAATTTATTTTGATTGCTAATTTTGTAAATAAATTTTATAGAATAAAATAGAAATGGTAGAAATGTTACCTCATCACTAGCATTTAAACAACTATAAAGATGTAATTAGGTATGAGGAAGGATACTTGTACCTTCTTAAAGTCCTAAACTGTTTTGTGGAAAATGTTAAGTTAAGATAGTTGGATTAGCTTGAACTTCGGCTCTTCTACAAAGTCTGCATTGCGAGTGGGATATAGGATCAGATGAAATGACAACCAGATATCAAATGATCAAGTAATTGAGAAAAGAAAAATCAAAGTTTAAAATGAAAAAGAATGAAAAAGAAAGAAAGTGAATCAGGGAAAGAAGTGTTGGAAAAGGATATATAAAATGAAAAATATCCATTTTAGCCATCAAATTTGCTTGCATTTAAATTCTTGATTTCTTTCTTCCAATTTAGTCCATAATTGCATTTTAATTATGAACTAATTCTTAATTAAATCAGGAAAATTAAACCATCAATTTAGTAATTCATAGAATTATTAAATTATTGAATGCACAACCAGTTTACATGAAATTCTGAATTCTTAGTCAAGTACAGAATACAAAATTTAATTATAAAATTTAATTTTTTTATTTACATGCATCATTTTGATTGAAAATGTTCAAATTCACTTTGTTATATTATAACACAAATTTTAGATCATTTCATTATGTGCTATACAATAGCTACAATGCAAATTCCGGTTTTGTGTTGTACGCTACACAATAGTTATGACATAAATTATCAAATTCACAACTTGCTAGACGCTTCACAGTATTTATAACATGTTCTTAAAATTACAGTTTGCTAGACATTACATAGTAGTTATAGCACTTTTTTCATCACTTTGTTAAACATCCCAAAGGGAATATAGCGAAACTTATTGACCATCTTGCTAAACATTCCATATGGAATATAGCAAATTTCACAATTAGTAGACATCCCACAGGGAATAAAGTGCAGTTTGTTAGACACTACACAATAGTTATGGCATTATTGCTAGACGTTCCATAAGAACTATAACATGTTTTCAAATCACAAATCACTAAATTTCCAATAGGGAATATAACGAGATTCATCGCACATATTTCACTAGACATTCCATAGGACATATAATGAAATTTGTTAAATGCCACTCCGTAGCTATACAACATTTTTCTTAATATTGTAAAACAATTTAAGCAATAGTTAAATTCTATAATCAGGGTTTTGTTTTAAAATTATGTGCTCATATTGCTTTGCCATAATTTGTCAAGTAAACAGTAACAAAGGAGGGCAACTATAAGCACCCAAATTTAGGATGTATGGATGCGACAAGAGCTCCTATAATGAAGATTTAATCGAAATTGATCTCTAGATATTGAATTTGGAACTTTTAGGACTAAAATAATGGGTTTTAAAGACTAAATTGCAACGTTTTTATAGGGGGGTTTAATTGTAAAATTGAATTTCCTTCAAAAGCTTTTTTTGTAATTAAAAATTAAAAAAAAAGGTTGATTGGTTTTATAGAAAACTGATCAAAATTCTGTAAGAATTCTTATCAGAATTACAAATTTCCAATTGGAAATATAGAAATCCAATCGAATTTCCATAATTCCAATCGGCGCAATTTTATTTTATTTTTGAGAAAATATGTTTATGTAATTTTTGATTGGTTAAAAAATAATATAAATAAGTATAAATAAATAAATAAATTTAATATATCCTATTTTACGCATTTTCTCCATGTATCAGATAGTTTATTTATCTTGGATTAAATCACAAAACATTTATAAAAAATAACTAATTTTATCAGGAGTTGGAGACTCTTGAGCCTAAATGGGATTTTGATTAAAAGGGGAGGGGGAGAGAGAAAAAGAAAAAAGGAAGGGACGCTGCTTTAAAAAAAGACACTAGTGGAGTTTTAAAAAAGCTTTCAAAATAAAAGAGAGATATGTTCTTTAGTTTTAAAAACAGAGTATGTCAAGTGATATCCAAAATCAATCCGGAAGTCAACTTTTAATGATGATTCCCACTTTGAGGGACAATCAAACTGCATAACATCATCCTAATTTTTCTCTTTCTTTTATTTTAATCTTTTCTTTGATTTTGATTTCATTTTATTATTTGATCATCTACTAATTCTTTTTTTATTCTATTTTGCATTTTTTTTGTGATTTTGATTGTGATGGGCATAACCAAAATTGTATGGTGAATATGTGAGGAAAATCCATGGGATGCCGTAGATTTAAAACTATAGCCATTTGAATTAGATTTTATGTTTTTTTTATTGTTGTATGTTTATATTTGTTCATTTTAGTTCATGGGAATGTATTAGTTTTTTTTATGTAGAAAATTGTAATAGCCCTAATAGTAGGAATAATAATAATTTTAATTTTCTATCATTAAAATAAATTAGTGAATTAGGTATATTTGGTAAAACCCTAATAAAATCAATGGTGGTTGTAAGTTAATATTAGGTTGCATAAAATCAAATTAGGGTTCTTTAGAAAAATGTAATTTTAATTGCTTATTGATCTTTTGTTAGGTTATTTTCTAAGTTTTTTTTATGTTTTTGGTTTTTTATTCGTTTTGGGCCTTAAGCCCATCTTTAGGCCCAACTCACTAATAATAGTGTAAGCACCCAATTTCGGGATGCAATTGTGCACAATTACGACGTAAACCCCTATGATGAAATTCATTCAAAAATTGAACTTGGTTGTCGATTTTCTGGACTTTAAGGACTAAATTGCAACATTTTTTAGGGTTTGATTGCAAATAAGTCAAATTTCAGGGGTCTTTTGGTAGTTAAAAAAGGAGTTGGCATTTAATGCCGATCGGCATTACACAATTTCGACTCATAAAGGCTGATTTTTTGGCGTATTATCGATTTTTCAACATTTTAATTGGTTGAAAATTCAATTTTATCTTTATTATTATCTAATGAAAATTTCAATGCGTTCAAAATGCTTTGAAAATCAAAATTCTTATCAGGTTGTTTTTTAAGAGCTGAGTCTGCTTTAAAAAGCAGAGTCTGTATGCGTGCGAGAGGACTTTTTTTTTGGAGGCACACAGAGACACAACGAAAAAAAGAATAGAGAGACTGCGAGCGCAAAAAACCTTAATTTTGGTTATTGAAGTTTTCGAAAGCAATCAAATCCCAGTCCAAAATCAATAATACTTTAATTTCAACAGTGATAATCCAATTTGAGGGGCTCAAAAAGGGCATTTGCACAGCATCTAAATCTTCAGTGTTATTTTCTATTTAATTTTTTACTCTTTTCTATTATTTTCAGTTTGTGATTTTTCTTTTATTTTTTTTATTGTTTTGATTATTTGATTTCACTACTAATCTGATTACTTGTTTTTTCTTTTGTTTTGATATATGCATGTGGATTGAGGAGGATACTACCTATATTTAAATTGAGTAGAAAGTCTATGGAATGCCATGGAAGAACCTGTGTTGTTTTCCAGTAGGATTTAGGATTTTTTAATTATTTTTTCATTTTTGGTGTTCTATGTAATTATTTTAATTTCTGGGTGTATAATCATTTAATTTTAATTTTGTATGTAATTTGTAATAGCCCCAATAGTGGGAATAGTGAAAAATTTAATTTTTTGTATTTTAAAATTAATTAGTAATTAGGTTCAATTGGGTAAAAAATCAATTAAAATTAATGGTGTCAGTAGCTTAAATTAAGGTTTGCATGTAATTAATTTAGGTTTTTTTTTAGAAAATCACTGTAATGTTTATTTGATCTATTTTTTTGTGTCTTATTTGTTTTAGGCTTGTTTTTTTTTTATGTTTTTATTCTTTTGGGCCCCAAGCCCATGTTTAGGTCTAACCCACTTAATAAATAAGCTTAAAAAATGATTTAGGTTTTAAATAATTAAAATCAATTTAGGCCTATTAGGTTAATTAGATTTTAGGCCCACTTAGTTAATTAAAACTTGTCTAAACTTAGCTCAGCCCACTTAATTGCATTTCTTTTAAAATAAATAGACCTAGGTCCACATTTTACTTAAAATAAAATCAAGTTAGACTTATGCCCATTAATTTAATTTTTCTTTAAAATTGAATAGACTTAAGCCCATATCTTAGAAAGACTAAAAAATAGATTTAGGCTCACTAATTAATAAAATGTAGGCCCACCTTTATTCCATTTCACTTGTAAATAAAATGTAAATTTAGCTAACTTATAAAATAAAATTAACATAGTTTAGACATAGGGACATTGCCCTTTTGATGCATTTTTACTTGTAATTTTATTGATTTGTTGCCTTTTTGGGTAGATGGATGTTAATTAGGGTTTAATAAAATTGCATGTAATTAAAGGATGAAATAATCATTTATAAAATTATTCTAAAAGAACATGAGACTAAGAGAAGTTAGTATTCCGTATCCAGAATCTCCTGGTTATGGTGCTAGCTTTCTGTTAGAGAATCGAGTACCACCTTTTCGATTTGTTCTAGTTATTACCTTGGGTGGCAACTCCTCATCTCCATGCCATGTCTTTATGATAGTGGTTAGTGTGTTCTCTAAGGCCCTGAGCCTAAACAGTGTCGTGGTTGCTAAAATCTTGGATGCGCGTTAAACGCTGCTGCCTACAAATAGGCCTTTTAAAAATTGATTTTAGATTTTAAATAATTTAAAACAAATTTAGGCCCATTAGGTTAATTTAGACTTAGGCTCACTTTTTTTAGCTATTTAAATTAATTTAGACTTAGCTCAACCTATAAAGCATTTCTTTTAAATAGATAGACTTAGGCCCATTTTTCACTTAAATTAAAATTAATTAGAACTACACCCATTAATTCAAACCTAATCTAATTCATTTCCATAAAATTAGTAGATTTATGGTCATTTTAGATAATTAAAATAAATAGAAAGAACACTAATTTAATTAAAATGTAGGCTCACCTTTAGTTCCATTTCACTTGTAAATAAAAAAAATATAGACTTAGGTAACCTAATTAAAATTAATATAGTTTAGATTAATTTAATGATGTCTCATTATATGAATGCAATTTTTATGTGTCATTTCATGACTAGTTGCCTTGGGTTAGATGAATGATAATTAAGGTTTAAAATGTGCATGTAATTAGAGGATAAGATAGTAATTCATAAACTAATTTTAAAGAACATAAGACTAAAAGAAGTTAGTATTATATTCCTAGAATTTCTTGGTTGTGGTGCTAACTTTCTTTTAAGGAATTGAGTACCACCACTTTTGATTTGTCCCAGTTATTACCCTAGGTGGCGACTCCTTATCTCCATGCTATGTCTTTGTGATATGGTAGTGTGCTCCTTAGAGCCCTGAGCTTAAATAGTGTCACAGTTGCTGAAATCTTAGATGCGTGCTAAACCCCAATGTCTACACCAGGTAAAGGAAAGTATTTCCATTGCCAAGGTGAAGGACATTGGAAAAGGAATTGTCCTAAGTTCCTTGAATCCCTTAAGATAAAAGGAAAGATTAAGTAAGGAGAAGGTAAGACTTTCTCTAATTTATATGCTTCTAAATGTTCTAAGAGCTCATCAAATGCATGGGTAATGGATACCGGTGCTAGTTCTCACATTTTTTTGTCCATGTAGGATCTAGCAAATGAGAGGAGGTTGAGGCCTACTGAAGTAACCTTAAAGCATGAAAAAAAGCAAGTATTACGGCCAAGGCTATATAATCTACTTCTATTGATCTTTATGATCATATTTTATTATTAGATGATGTATTATATGTACCTAATGCCTATAAAAACATAGTCTTCATTTCCAGTTTGACTAGAAAAGGTTATGAGTTTCATTTTAAAAGAAACATATGTAATATTTACTTTGGAAGTAAAATAATAGGCATAGGTTATTTAATACATGGTTTATATTATGTTGATAATAATTCCAATAATAATACGCTTCAAGTTAATGTGAGTAATGAAAGTGCAATGCTAATTGAAAATGCCTTTAAATCCAAATATCTATGGCACTTAAGATTATGTTATATTATAGAGCATAGGAACACAAAGTTAGAAAGGATGGGAATCTTGAGTAATCTTGAATCTGCATTTAATCTGACTTGTGAAGCTTATCTTCAAGACAAGATGACTAGATAACCATTTATTGGACAAATGGTAAAAGCCAAAGACATATTGGAAATCATACATAGTGATGTATGTGGACCATTTTTTGAAATGGCTAGAGGTGATTTCTATTACTTTATAGCCTTTATAGATGATCTATTAATGTTTAGGCATTTGTTTCTTATGAAGAACAAAAATGAATCCTTTAAAAAGTTTAAGGAATTCAAAGCCTAAGTAGAAAACCAAATTGGGAAAAGTACTAAAACTGTAAGATCAGATCGAGGAGGTGAATACTTAAGTACCGAGTTTATTGAGTTCCTTAAGGAACATTGCATTGTATCATAACTCACACCACTTGGCACCTCAATAAATAGTATGTTTGAGAGGTAGAATCATACGTTATTGGACATGGTACGTTCAATGATGAGCTATACTTATCTTCCTATTTCACTTTGGGGTTATGCACTCCAAACTGTTTCATATATCCTTACTTGTGTTTAATCTAAATCAATTTATACTACACCATATGAGATATGGCATGGTAGAACATCAAGTCTTAAATATGTTAGGATTTGAGGATGACTAGTTTTTTATTAAAAGGCTGAAAATGGACAAGTTGGATGTAAAATCGATTAAAGGAAGGTTTATTAAATATCCTAAAGAAAGTTTAAGGTATTGCTTTTTTCTTCTTGCTAAAAAAGTTATTATTATCAGTAGAGATGCTATTTTCCTTAAGAAAGAGTTTTTAAAGGAAGGTGGTATAGGAAGGAAGATAATGTTAGATGAGGATTCATTTAAGAAAACCCAACAAACTGATTAAATGGATATTGATTAATCTGATGAGACTATTCTAATTGAAAATGCCATCATGCGAACTCCTATAAAATCTAGTATGATATCTCATACTTTGGAGAGATATAGCCTTATTTATAATATGCAAGTGTTACATGTTCATGAAGAAAGCATTCATGTTAATGATCCTATTACATATGAAGAAGATTTATGTGATAAAGACTCTTTTAGATGGATTGAGGCTATAAGAGCTGAAATGGATTCCATGTATGTAAACCAAGTCTAGACATTTGTTGATCCTCCAGAGGGTGTTGTACCTATTGGGTGCAAATGCATCTTCAAGATAAAGATTGGTGCAGATGGAAAGGTAAAGACCTATAATGCTAGGCTTGTAGTGAAAGGGTTTTGCCAAAGGCAAGGGGTTGACTATAAGGAGACCTTCTCACCAATAACCATGCTTAAATCCATTCAGATTCTTTTAGCTATAATCGCATATTATGATTATGAGGTTTTGCAAATGGCTGTTAAGACCATCTTCTTTAATAGTTATATTGAGTAAGAAATTTTCATGGAGCAACCCAAGGGTTTTGAATCCAAGGATAACTTAAAAGTTTGTAAGCTTAATAGATCTATCTATGGTTTGAAACAAGCTTCAAGGAGTTAGAATCATTATTTTGATGAGGTTGTCCATTTATATGGTTTTATAAACAATAAAGAAGATTAGTGGGATCCAACTCACTTTTTTGGTCTTGTATGTAAATGACATTCTATTAATTGGAAATGATGTTAGAATGATGACTTCTATAAAAGTATGGTTATTTAAAATCTTCTTAATAAAGGACTTAGGGGAGGCAACCTATATTCTTGGAATTCATGTCTATAGAAATAGACAAAAGAGAATGATAGGTTTATCCCAAAGTCTTTACTTGGAAAAGGTGTTAAAGAGGTTCAACATGTTTGATTCCAAGAGAGGATTATTACCATTTAGGCATGGTGTCCATTTATCTAAGGGTATGTCACCTAAAACACTCGAGGAAATGGAGTAAATTTCTAAAGTTCCTTATGCTTCAGCTATAAGAAGCTTAATGTACACTATGCTGTGTACTAAGCCTAATATTGCCTATGCTATTAGTATGACTAGCAAGTTTCAATCTAATCCAAGTTTGGAACACTGGATAGTTGTTAAGGAAATCTTTAAGTATTTGAGAAGGACTAAAGATTTATTATTAACTTATGAAGGATGCAATTTACAAATAGATGGTTTTGCATATTCTGATTTTTAATTAGATATGGATGATAGAAAGTCTATCTTCGGGTTTATTTTCATTTGTAATGGTGGTGCAGTGAGCTGGAAGAGTTCCAAGCAAAGTATCATTGTTGATTCCACTATTGAAGCTGAGCATATAGCCATAGAAGATACTATTGAAGAAGCTATATAAGTTAAGAACTTCATTACTGAGCTAGAATTTGTTCCTTTCATTGTGTCCCCTATTTCTCTCTATTGTGACAACAATGGGGCCATCGCTTTGGAAAAAGAACTAAGGTCTCACTAGAAATCCAAACACATAGAAAATGTTTTCATATTATTAGAGAACTTGTTGGAAAGGGCAATGTGCTCATACAAAAGCTAGCTTCAACTGACACTGTGGTTGATCCACTAACTAAGGCTCTTATAAAGCTATAGTTAGACTATCATCTTGAGAAGATGAGTCCTATATATTGTAGTGAATGGTGCTAGTACAAGTGGGAGATTATTAGTGTAGTTGTGCCCTAGTACCATTATTGTAATAAATCATGACATTGTAAATTATCCCTATAGCAATAGAATATTCATTTAAATAAAAAGTTTATTTATTTGAATATTTACCCTTTAGTAATATGTAAATAAATTTATTATCAAGAGTTGATAATATGAGTTAAAAATTTCTTTAGTCATATGCTATAAATTGTTCATAGTCAAATAATTAATACTTGGGTGATATTAATTAGACTATTACATCTGTCTATTTTCCTTGATTAATATATGATGCTAATAGTAGGAGGTAGTGAGTCTCATGCTACTTTAAATGAGATATCATAATAGACATATGGATACTTATGTGATAGGTAAATCAAACAATGGTGTTAGATTTGTGATTGCAAGAATACTCACTTATAATCAACAATCATAATCTAGGTAATAATAGTGCATATAGTCCTTTGACCTGAGGTAACACGGTCATCCACATTTGAGTAGTTAGAGTTTGTTACCACTTGTGTTATTCACACATAGGTATATGGCATATGTGGCTCTAGTCAATTGAATGTAGGGATGAGTGTTCAACTAAGATAGGATTCATTACCTGAAGTGAATTGAGATAGATCCTATGCTATCTAAGTTTATTCTTGATGAATAAGTTCTTGGCTAGAGCAAACATAACACAATCTAAAAGAGTTTCAATGCTCAAAAGTGTTTCTAGTTTTTGTTATGTTTTATCAAGAGATAAGGTCATATGATTAAGTTATTAGAGTTAGATCGAACCTTGACTCAAAGCTATATCAGGATCTTCTAATGAAGGGATTTTAGTGTACGATAATTATGACCATAAGGTTCGTGTGAATCAATATATGCATTTATATCTAATTAGGTAGTTGTGATATCAATGCTAAAGGTCACTCATAACTTATGAGAACTAAATATGTATAATTGGGATTTTTACATTTAGACTTAAAAGAGTTTCAAATAAATATCAAGTTTTGATATTATATTCTCATTTCCAATTAAACATGAACCTAGTAAGTCACACCTAAAAGAGTTTTGCCGAATCACCATTTCTATTAATCTAATTATTGACTAAACAATTTAATATATTAATTAAGATTAATGGAATTGGATTTATGCTTTAAGCAATGATTCTAGTATATCATGAAATCTAATTCCAATAAGAGTTTTATTATTAATTTATATTTAATTAATATGAAATATTAATTAAATTATTAAATTTAATTTGAGTTATTAAATTATTAATAATTAAATTAATAATAATATATATTATTAATGAACTTATTAGATTTAATATGATATATAAATTATTAATAATTTAATTAATAATTATGTGTAAATTGTTGACTTTGAATAAGTATAAGAATGGATGTAGATATAATACATGAGATGTATTTTCTACACATTTCTTTATACATTACTATGTCAAGATGGCAAGCTAATGATGTTTTAATGTCAAGGTGGCAAACCAATAATGTAGTAAGTTACTTGCACAATTTATTCACTAACCATGTCAAAGGTCTATGTAAGGTGGCATGCAAAGTGTTATACTAATGATATGGTATAAGTGATGTTTAGTTTGTGATGTCTATATCAACTTACTTTCTCTATATACATATCCTTAGAAGAAATCTAAGGAGGAGAGACACATGTGAATGAGTAATTGCATTAATGAAATTGATGTAAGTTATTGCTTTGAGAAAGTGTATGGAGATTTTTGTAAGAAAATATACCAAAAGGAAAAACAATATATACATAAAATAAACTCTAAGTTCTTGCAAGTGAATAAAGTTAGTGCAAGTTTACAAAGGTCACTTGAAGAGGGTACTTGCTACTAAGCTTAACTAAGGCAAGAAAGTGGTTGGCAAAGCTTTGGTGTATCAAGTTAGAGGCCTAACACTTGGAGGCTTAGAACTTGATTCAAGAGTTGAACCAATGACATCTAAAGCTAAAGAGTTTATAAGTATTCTCAAACTTAGAATTCTTAGGCTGTTGTTTACATATTGTTTTTGATATTTATCTATGTGTTTAAATGCAAACTGGATCCTTGGAATTGGAATTCTTTATATGATGAAGAGTTATGTTGGGTAAATTTTTTTAAAATTTTCTCTACTTAGGTTTGTGCTCACTACATAAATCTTGATACCTAAGTAGCATAATTGATTCTTAATAGATTATTGGTTAGAATGTTATTAAAATCAATAGCTTGAAGAAGTAGTTGAGTAAGTCTTTTACTATGAAAGAATTAGGACTAGCAAAACAGATTCTTAGTATGAAGATTATTAGAGATAGAGGCATTAAGTAATTGTGGTTATTACAAGAGAAGTACATTGAGAAAGTACTTACAGTGCTAAAGCAATTATTTGTCCTCTTTCTAATCACTTTAGATTAATTTTTTAGCAAAGCCCTTCCACTGATAAGGAGAAGGAAGAGATGGATAGAGTTCCATATGCTTCAGTAGTTAGTAGTTTGACATATGTCATGGTATGTACACAACCAGATATTGCATATTCAGTTAGACTTGTGAGTCAATTCTTTTTAAATAATGGCAAAGAACATTAAGCTATAGTAAAATGGATTTTCAGGTATCTTCATGGTGTGTCCAAAGTTTGCTTATGCTTTGGAAATGACAAACTTGTATTAGCTAGATACATAAATGCAAACATGGCAGGTGATGTTGACTCGAGAAAGTTACATTTGCAAGGGGAGTTGTGTCATGGTTGTCGAAATTATAAAAATGTATTGCCTTATATACCACTAAAGCATATTTTATCGCAATAACTAAAGCATGTGAAGAGTTGCTATGGATGAAAAAATTCTTAAATGAACTTGGTTTTTAGCAAGATAGATATGAGTTATTTTATGATAGTTAGAGTGCTATCCACCTTGGTAAGAATTTCTCCTTTCATTCAAGGTCAAAACACATTGATGAGATATATCACTAGATGGAGAAGAGGGTACTGCAGTTTGAAAAGATCCACTCAGATGAAAATGGATTAGACATGTTGACAAATATTTTACAAAGAGATAAATTTGAGTTTTATCAATGGGTCAGTATATGGTGATGCCCTCTATGTAGTCGAGAGGGGGAGAATTACTATATAGGTCCCTCCCACATGAAGGGTCAAATGAAAATTTAGATTTAAAAAAAAATATTAGCCATGAAGCTCCTTAATGGCTAAGTACTTAGCTATGAAGATACTTAGCCATGAGGTACCCCATGGCCAAGGCAGTGGCCTCCAAGGCAATGTTTGCAGTTTGCCCTATAAATAGGTAATGCATGGTTCTGGACAAGTAGAGAGGGACATAAAAAGGAGGGCCATAGGATAAGGAAGGCTTAAGCAAGCTTTTTACAAGCTTTTCACAAGTGAGGTGTGTGCTCGTGTGAGAGGACCAAAGCATTTTACTTTGATGAGAGTAAGAGGGTTTTAAGGGTTTAGGAAAATTTTTCTCAAAGGGTGAGTGACAATATAGTGAAGAAATTATTTTGGGGTTTGGGAAACACCTTGAATGCCACTATTTTGATGAGATCTCTATTATTATATACCTCTTGTGTTAATCTAGAGATGACTCTCTCTGTACCTACTATTTTGATAATGAAAGAATTTTTGCATTGTGTCCCATAAATATAGCTCATCATCAAGGATGAACCATGTAAATATTTGTCTCATTTTTATTTAATAATTTTCTATAATATTTTATTTTTACCTCTGTGTATTGTTATTTCGCTATGCAAGGTCTGATATAACCATAAATTCCTAACAGATTCACCATTAGTCCTATATTTTTTTTATCGACTTACAATTTACAGTGATTTTTTTTTTGTCTTGAATTGTCCATTTTACTTGATTTTGAAAATTAAATAAAACAATGATTGACTGGCCAATTCACAAAAATATTTTGAACTCACTATTTTACTAAAATAATACTACTATTAAAATAAATGAGTTGCAAATCTACATTTTACGCAAACTATGAATAATATATATATATATATATATATATATATATATATATATATATATATATATATATATATATATAATTAATTAAAAAATTTTAATAAATTAAAATTGTAATTTAATTAAATTTAAAAAATAATAACTTAAGAAGTTATTGCAATTACTTATTTTTTTTATTAAGAGTACATATATATTTTTAATATGTACAGTAGTAATAATAATAAAATAAATAAAAAATAGAAAATAGAAGAAAAAATAATCTAATTAGAATAAAAGATATAATTTTTTATGGACAGAAAGAGTCATATTTTATATGTAAGAGAATTATAATATTTTATATACAATAGAACATGTGTGTTTTAAAATAAGATTATTTATATTTTTTATAGAAAAATATTATTAATTTTAATAAATTAACGCATAAATCTTTAGAATTGAATTCTTAATTATAGAGATGGACATTTGTCAAATTTTGATCTTAAGAATTTTAAAGCTCGTCATTTAATATATACTAGTTGTAAAGTTGTACTTTGCATGGCCTATAAAAAATAAATATTTTTAAAATAAATACTTAAATAATTTTAATAAATGTAGTAGTACAATTTAATTAAATATTAAAATGAAAACTTAAAAAATTTTATTTTATTATTTTTATTAAGAGTACAGATACATATTTTTAATATGTGTAGTAATAATAATAATAATTAAAATATGTATAGTAATAATAATAATTGAATAAATAAAATAAAATAAGGTAAAAAGTTGAAAGAAAGTATGTTTTAGTTAGAATAAAAGACATAATTTTTTATGAAAAAGAGTAATGTTTTAGATTTAATAAAGTTAGAGTGTTTTATACAAAATAAAGCAAGTGCACTCTAAAACAAGAAATATTATAAATTTTAATAACTCAACACATAAGTCTTTAGGGATAAATATTGAATTATAAGGAGGAACACTTGTCAAATTTTAAATTTAATAATTTTAAAGCTAAACATCTATATATATATATCTATATATATATATATATATATATATATATATATATATATATTAAAACTAAGTATCAATAGGCTAAGAGTCAAAAAAAAAAAAAAAACTTAATTAAGATAACAATTGAAGTCGTTATTTAAGATAATAATTGAAGTAGTCGTTCATGATAAGAAAAAAAAAAAGTAATTTGTCGTCGCCGTAATATTATGGTCCGAAACATATAAATTTTTCCTTATTTTAACTAGTAAATAGTTTTGCAATAAATAGTTTAATTCAGAAACCCAAACAAATTGTATCATGGATCTTTATCCATAATACGTTGTGTGCTTCTATTGGGTTATTAATGTTACACACGTACATGAGTGTAGCTTTTATGTTTCCATATAAACATGGGTTCGATTTAATTAATTTGCCTCCTCAACCTATAAGAGGATGCTTTTGATATAACGTGAGGATCTTAATCCATGCAATATGCTTTTTTTTTTTTTTAACCAAATGTAGAAAATGTTAGTATAGATGTGCCCTAATGCGATTCTTATAATGTATGATGACATTGTAAATTATCCCATATGAAATTATAATATTCATTTAAATAAAGTGTTTATTTATTTGAGTATTTACTCTTTAGCATTAGGTTAAATAAATTTATTATCAAAAGTTGATAATATGAGCTACAAACTTATTTAGTACATATGCTATAAAATGTTCATAGTCGTATAATTAATATTTGGGTAATACTAATTAAATTATTACTTTTGTCTATTTTCCTTGATTAGTGTGTGATACTAATAATGGGAGGTAGTGAGTCTCATGCTACTTGATATGAGATATCAAAATAGACATGTGGATACTCATGTGATGGGTGGATCGAACAGTGACGTTAAATATGTGATCGCATGGATATTCACTTATAGTTAACGATCACAATCTAGGTTATAATGGTGTATATAGTTCTTTGATCTAAGGTGACACAATCATCCATATTTGAGTGGTTAAAGTTTGTTACCGCGTACATACTTGTGCTATTCACACATGGGTATATGGCGTGTGATGACTCTAGTTAGTTAAATGCAGGATGAATGTTTGACTAAGATGAGATTCATTACCTGGAGTGAATTGAGATAAGATCCTATTCTATCTAGGTCTTTTCTTGATGAAAGAGTTCCTGGCCAAGATAAACATAACAATATGAAAGAGTTTTAGTGCTAGAAAGAGTTTCTAGTATTTGCTGTGTTTTATCAAGAGATAGAACTTATGATGGGAAATATCATATGGCCATTACAGTTTGACTTATCCTTGACTCTAGGCTATATTGGGATCTTCTAATGAAGAGATTTTAGTGCATAGTAATTATGACCAAAGTGTTTGTGTGAATTAAAAACTACATCATATCTAATTGGGTAGTTATGATATTGATGGTAGGGGTCACTTATAACTTATGAGAACTAAATGTGAATAGTTGGAATTTTTATATTTAGACTTGAAAGGTGTTTCAAATAATATCAAGTGTTGATATTATCTTCTCATTGCCAATTAGACATGAACTTAGTAAGTCACACCTGAAAGGTTTTACCAAATCTCTTTTGTATTAATCTAATTATTGATTAAAGAGTTTAATCAATTAAATAAGATTAATGAAATTGGATTTTTACTTAAACAATGATTCTACAATATCATGAAATATAATTTCAATGAAAGGTTTAGTTATTAATTTATGCTTAATTAATATAAGATATTAAATCAATAATGGATATATGTTGTTTCTTTTATACTTGGATTTATGACCCAAGTGTTATGGACCTATTCCTAAAAGAGTTTTGGACTAAAGATTAAATCAAGTAAAAGACAAAACCCATTTACCTTATTTAAGTCTACTTAATTGATGGAATGGGCTTTAGATCAAGAGTTGGCTCAATGCTTTAGCCTAAATCCATTTAGTGATATATTTAATTTTATTAAATCAAATATTAGTTAAGATATTAATAAACATGTATAAGTCCTAGGTGATGTAGAGAATTACAAGAGTTGTAATCTCTACATCCTCCAAGTTTGGACTCTAGTGATATATTGATTTGTTAATTAATCATGACAAATGGCATATGGGTGATCTCATTAATCTCTACTTTAATCTCTAGCCAAGTATATCTAAAAGCAAAAAGTAGATATTAATGGATGGTTGGTGAAGATAAAAGTGTAGAGACATAAAAAAAAATAGATATACAAAACTAATAACTCTTGTAAGGATTAAGTAGTGGAAGCTTAAGAAATCAATAGAGATAGGGCTCTTGCTACTACTTGATCAAGACAAGAAGGATATTTATTAAAGCTTGGTGTTTCAAGCTAGAGGTCTCACAATTGGGAGACTTGAATAGTTGATTCAAGAGTTGAATCAAAGGAGCCAACCATTTTAGTAAATTAATTATGGTCTACACCAACCTTGGGAATTAGTAAGTTTTCTTGAAACTTAGAATTCCTAGGTTGTTTATGTCTTGTATTTATGATGGTTTATGTATTAGTTATATGTTAAATGCAAATTAAATCCTAAGGATTGGAATTCTTGATGAAATCAAAGGTTATGATAACAAATTTTTTAAAATTTGCCCTACATAGTATTTGATGTCTAAGTAGCATAATCAATTACTAACAGTGCTATCAGAGTTGCTTTTTGCACTTAACACATGCTATATTAGTTGATAATTGTAAGTGTTGTGATTGAGATTGATATTAGTTGCAAGTGTTGTAGCTAAACATACGTAAAAATGGCTTTAAGTGTGTGCACAATTATGGTTGTGTCGACTCGTCATAGGTATGCCGACTCGTCATGGGCATGCTGACTCATGATAGAGGGTGGTCATTCTAACTCATCACAGTCGTGCCGATCATGACAGAGGGTGACCATGATGACTCATCACATGCATGCCAACTCGTGATAGAGGCAATATGTGCTAAGTCAATCCTGAGTTGGCACAGTGGTTTCAAGTAAATTCTAAGTTGGCACAGTGGTGTCGAGTCAATCCTGAGTCGGCACAGTAGTGT
Organism: Mallotus nudiflorus; assembly: GCA_947683625.1. Lineage (NCBI taxonomy): Eukaryota > Viridiplantae > Streptophyta > Magnoliopsida > Malpighiales > Euphorbiaceae > Mallotus > Mallotus nudiflorus. Next base: position 1,684,528 of record CANTUR010000184.1, read on the forward strand.
CAAGTCAATCGTGAGTCGGTATTGTGATACTGAGTCGTGTCCAAATCCCTCATTGGGATTATTTAGGGCCTTTAAATGCGTGTTTTTTTTATCATACATGCATGGAATGATCATGGTCTTTATATTGCATCCTAAGTTTTTAATAATTATCCTTTTTATTGTTAGTTATGTAATTAAGTGTTAACTACATAAAACTAGAATGTAATATTCACCTTGGAATGCCAAGGAATGATTGTACATCACAAGAGTTGTGAAATGAAGCTTGGGAGGTCCATCAAGATGGAGACAATGTAATATATTCTAATAGTTAGAATATGTTTGTACAAGACCAATGATCATTCTATATTTGTGCATTCATAATGCATGTTCAATGTACATATATGATATATATGTTAAAACATGCAATTTGCATATGTGATATATATAAATGGATGTAAAAAATTATATGCATGTGTGATATGTGATGAATGCCATGATATGTATATATGTGATATATGCAATATTAAAATGGCTAATGTGCAAAGTGAGACCTCAAATAAAGATCTAAAAATATTCCAAACCAAATTTAAGTCTAGGCTCTCCATTGGAGCAATAACTTGCATGGTTTTGGACTATATGTATCGGCTATGGATACATAGGGATGTATATAAGATCCAAGAGATTCATATAGTGTTATTGTTAAGCAAAAGATGTTGTGGGTGTATAGACACTGCATGCCAAGCATGGAAAATATGCGTACTTGAGGTATATAGCATTTAAGTCTATACATTTCACTGATCCAATGGTATGGACCTAATTAATGCCAAAGGCCAAGAATGACAATGTGTACCTAAGCCCATAACATTAGGAGCTACATTAATGATATCTCACATGAGATGTAATGAACAAGAGTTGTTCACTTAATAAGAACTAATATTCCAAGAATGGCAATGTGTACTCGAGGGATATTAATAACTCATTAAGAACATCATCACCCACTAGAGATCCATCCAATAAGGGATTTCTATTTTCTACTTTGGAAGTGTAGAATTTCCCAAGTTAGTGGGAGGCCATTACAATTAAAAACCAAATCTAATAGTGTTATTACAATGTCATAGGACTAATTAGTCTTGTTATGATTTTGTAGAAATTTGATAATATGAGATCCTCAAACCTGTTAAGCATCATTCTCGATAACAATAAACTAGTTGGATCTAATCTTTTTGATTAGCTTCGTAATCTAAAATTTGTATTGGCCTCTAAATTCATATTGTATATTTTAGAACAAAGTTCTCCTAGACCCCTTCCACCTAATGCCTCCTAAGAGGAATAAGACATTCTTGCAAAATGGAAAGATGATGATATGCAAGCACGATGCATTATATGGGCTTCTATGAGCAATGAAATTCATAAGCAACATGAGAAGTACATTAATGTAAGAGAAATACTACTTCACCTATAAGAGTTATTAGGTGAACAAAGTAGAACTACTATATATGAGATATCTAAGCGGCTTTTCCATGCTAAAATGAAGGAAGGTGATGATGTTAGAGCACATGTGAATTCTATGATTCATTTCATTGAGGAACTTTAGACTCTAGATTTTATAATGGATGCTTAACTTCAAACTAATTTAATTTTACAATCCCTTTTAGATTCATTTTGGCAATCTATTGCAAATTTCTACATGAATAAAATTGAGTGTACTCTTACAGAATTACTAAACATGCTTATGACGGCCCAAAAGGCTATTCACAATGAGAATAGGAAGGATATAGCTTTGGTTGCCTCTTTTAGCAAGACTAAGAAGAGTAAGGGCAATAAAAGTAATAAAGCTAAGGGAACAGTTCATAAAGCTTTAGGAGGTGTGAGAAAGAAAAAAGGCAAAGAGAAGGTTGAGAATAACAACAAGGGAAATTATTTATTTTATAATAGAGAAGGAAAAGAAATTGTCCAAAGTTCCTTAAGTCTCTTCAAACTAAAAGAAAGGACAAGATTAGAGAAGGTGAGACTTTCTCTAATTTATTTGTTTCCAAATGTTCTAACTCGTCTATGGCATAGGTATTGGATATCAGTGCTAGTTCTCATATGTGTTCTTCCTTGCAAGATCTAGTAAGTGAAAGACGGTTTGAGTCAAATGAGGTGACTTTAAAGCTTAGAGATGGAGCAAGTGTTACTGCTAAAGCTATGGGAACCACCTCTATTGACTTAAATAATCATGTTTTGTTATTGAACAATGTTTTATATGTACCTCATGCTTATAAGAACATCATCTCTATTTCTAGTATGACTAGAAAAGGTTATAAGTTTTTATTTAAAAGAGATGTGTGTACTATTGATTTTGATAATGAGATAGTTGGCATGGGTTATGTATTACATGGTCTTTATTATGTTGATAATAAATCCAATAACAATCATTATCCAACCAATTTAAATGTTATGAACATAATGCTAATTAATAATGCTTCTAATTTAAAATATCTATGGCACTTATGATTAGGTCACATTGCAGATGATATAATCACAAAGTTAGAAAAGATAGGAATCTTGAGTAATCTTGAATCTGCATCCAATCCAAATTGTGAGGCTTGTATCCAAGGCAAGATGACCCAGTCACCATTTGTTGGACAAATGGAAAGAGCTAAAGAAATTTTAAAAATCATACATAGTGATGTATATGGACCATTCAACCAAATGACAAAAGGCGGGTTCTACTACTTCATTACCTTCATAGATGATCTATCAAGGTTTGGACATTTATATTTAATGAAACATAAAATTGAATCCTTTAAAAGGTTCAAGGAATTCAAAGTCCAAGTAGAGAACCAAATGGGGAAAAGTATTAAAATCCTTTGATCGGATTAAGGAGGTGAATACTTAAGTACCCAGTTCATGGAGTTCCTTAAGGAATATGGCATTATATCATAATTGACTCCACCTGGAACACCTTAACTCAATGGTATGTCCAAAAAGAGGAATAAAACTTTATTGGATATGGTTCAATCAATGATGAGTTTCACATATTTGCCTACTTTTTTTTTTGGGTTTTACATTGCAAACTGTCGTTTATGTATTAAATTGCATTCCATCTATGTCTATTTTTACCGTTCCATATGAGGTATGGCATGGTCAGGCACTAAGTCTCAAGCATGTTAAGATGTGGGGATGCCTAGCCTATATCAAAAGGTTAAAAATAGACAAATTAGATGCAAGGTCAATTCAAGGTAGATTTATTAGATATCCTAAAGATAGTTTAAGGTATTATTACTATCTTGTTGTTGAACAAGTTGTTGTTGTAAGTAGTGATGCCATATTTCTTAAGAAAGAGTTTCTTCAAGAAGGTGGTAAAGGAAAGAAGATAGTATTAGAAGAAGAGTCTTTTAATGATGCCAATCAAGTTGATCAAATGGATATAGATCAATCCTAAAAGTCTAATCCTATTGAAAATATCATCACTCTAACTCCTAGAAAGTCAGGTAGGGTCACTCATCCACCAAAGAGATACAGCTTTCTACATGATATGCAAGAGTGGCATATGCATAAAAAAGACTATAATGATGATGATCCTATAAAATTTAAAGAGACTTTATTAAATAAAGATTCTTTTAAATGTTTTGAAGAAATGAAATCCAAAATGGATTCCATGTATGCAAACCAAGTCTGGACACTTGTTGATCCACTTGAAGGTATTGTACCTATAAGTTGTAAATGGATCTTTAAGAGAAAGATTAGTGCAGATGGAAAGGTTAATATCTATAAGTAAGGCTTGTAGCCAAAGGCAAAAGGTCAAATATGATGACACCCTCTCACTGGTAGCCATGCTTAAATCTATTTAGATACTTCTTGCCATGGTTGCACACTATGATTATGAGATTTGGCAAATGGATGTCAAAACCGCTTTTCTCAATGGTTATGTTAAGGAAGAGATTTATATGGAACAACCTAAAAATTATGAATCTAAGGAAGGTTCCAAAATATGTAAGCTTAATAGATCTATTTATGGTATAAAGCAAGCTTCAAGGAGTTAAAATCATCATTTTGATAAAGCCATACGATCATTTGGTTTTATCAAGAACAAGGATGAGCCTTGTGTGTACAAGAAGGTTAGTGGGAGCCAACTTACTTTCCTTATATTGTATGTGGATGATATTTTATTAATTGGGAATGATATTGACATGCTTACAAATGTGAAACTATAGTTGTGTAAAACTTTCTCCATAAAAGACTTAAGGGAGGCTACCTATATTCTTGGCATTTGAGTCTATATAGATAGATAAAAAAGAATGATAGGTTTATACCAAAGTCTTTACTTAGAAAAGGTGTTAAAGAGGTTCAATATGCTTGATTCTAAGAGAGGATTGTTACCATTTAAGCATGGCATCCATTTATCCAAGGGTATGTCACCCAAGACACCTAAAGAAATGGAGCAAATAGCCAAAGTTCCTTACGCTTCAGTTATAGGAAGCTTAACATATGCAATGTTGTGTATAAGGCTTAATATTGCCCATGCTATTAGTGTGACTAGCAGGTTTCAATCCAATCCAGGTTTGGAACACTAGATAGTAGTTAAGTCAATCTTTAAGTACTTGAGATGGACTAAAGATTTGATTTTAACTTATGGAGGAGGTGATTTACAAATAGATGGATTCACAGATTCTGATTTCCAATCAGATATTGATGATAGAAAATCTATCTCTAGGTTTGTTTTTAACTATAATGGAAGTATAGTGAGCTAGAAGAGTTCCAAGCAAGGTGTCACTACTGATTCCACTACAGAAGATGAGTATATAGTTACATAAGATGCCGCTAAGAAGTTGTTTGGATTAAAAAGTTCATTACTAAAATAGAAATTATTCCTTCCATTAAGTCCCCAATTCCTCTCTATTGTGATAACAATGGAACCAAGGTCTCACAAAAAATCCAAACACGTAGAAAGACATTTCTATATTATCAGATAACTTGTTAGAAAAAGTGATATTATAGTGCAAAAGGTAGCTTTAATCAACAATGTGGTTGATCCATTAACTAAGGTGCTCACTCAGTTACAGTTAGAACATCATCTTAAGAAGATGGGTCTTAAATATTGTAGTGAATGATGCTAGTACTAGTGGGAGATTGTTAGCATATATGTGCCTTAGTGCCATTCTTGTAATGTATGATGACATTGTAAATTATCCCACATGGCAACATAATATTCATTTAAATAAATTGTCTATGTATTTGAGTGTTTACCCTTTAGCATTATGTTAAATAAATTTATTATCAAGAGTTGATAATATGAGTTATAAACTTATTTAATACATATGTTGTATGGCATGTGGTGGCTCTAGTAAGTTAAATGTAGGGATGAGTATTCGACCAACATGAGATTCATTACCTGGAGTGAACTGGGATAAGACCCTATGCTATCTAAGTCTTTAAGAGTTCCTAACTAGGACAAATATAACAGTATGAAAGAGTTTCAGTGCTAGAAAGAGTTTATAGATTTATTCTATTTTATCAAGAGATAGAACTTGAGATGAGATAATATCATAGCTATTAGAGTTTGACTTATCCTTGACTCTAGGCTATATTAGGATATTTTAATGAAGGGATTTTAGTGCACGGTAATTATGACCAAAGGGTTTGTGTGAAGTAAAAGATACATTCATATCTAATTAGGTAGTTATGATATCGATGCTAGGGGTTACTCACAGCTTATGAGAACTAAATGTAAATAATTGGGATTTTCATATTTAGACTTGAAAGGTGTTTCAAATAATATCAAGTGTTGATATTATCTTCTCATTGCCAATTAGACATGAACCTAGTAAGTCACACCTAAAAGGTTTTACCAAATCTCTTTGTATTAATCTAATTATTGATTAAAAAGTTCAATCAATTAATTAAGATTAATGAATTTGGATTTTTGCTTAAAGTAATGATTATAGCATATCATGAAATCAAATTTCAATGAAAGGTTTAATTATTAATTTATGCTTAATTAATATGAGATATTAATTGAGATGTTAAATTAATAATGGATATTTGTTGTTTCTTTTATACTTGGATTTATGGCCTAATGTTATAGACCTAGGCCCAAAAGAGTTTTGGACTAAATATTAACCAAATCAAAACAAAGCCCATTTACCTTATTAATGTCCACTTGTTTGATGGAATGGGCTTTGGGTCAAGAGTTGGCCTAATGCTTTAGCCCAAATCCATTTAGTGATATATTGAATTTTATTAAATCAAATATTTTTTAAGATATTAATTGACATGTGTAAGTCCTAGGTGATGTAGAGAATTACAAGAGTTGTAATCTCTATATCCTCTACGTTTGGACTTTAGTGACTTATTGATTTGTTAATTAATCATGACAGGTGGCATATGGGTGATGTCATTAAACTCTACTTTAATTTTTAGCCAAGTATATCTAAAAGTAAAAAGTAGATATTAATAGAGGGATGGTGAAGATAAAAGTGTAGAGACATAAGGAACAAAATAGATATACAAAACTAATAGCTCTTATAAGGATTAAGTAGTGGAAGCTTAAGAGATCAATAGAGATAGGGCTCTTGCTACTACCTGATTAAGACAAGAAGGAGATTTGTTGAAGCTTGGTGTTTCAAGCTAGAGGTCTCACAATTAGGAGACTTGAAGAATTGATTCCTTGGGAATTAGTAAGTTTTCTTGAAACTTAGAATTTCTAGGTTGTTGATTTCTTATATTTGTGATGGTTTTTATATTAGCTATGTGTTAAATGCAAATTCGACCCTAGAAATTGGAATTCTTGATGAGATTAAGGGTTATGATAAGCAGAGTTTTGAAATTTGCCCTACTTAGCATTTGATGTCTAAGTAGCACAATCGATTACTAATAGAAAATCATTGATGAAAAATAGGGTAATGAATAAAATTTTTATTTAACTAAAATCATGAATAAAAAATTAAATTCAACCAACCACTGTAATCAATAAAATAAAAAGAAAAAAAATAATTTCTTCATTTATTAAAAAATTATTCATAATAAGATTTATTACTTAACAATATTATTAAATTAATATTAAGTAAAAATTAATATTAATATTATAAAAATCAATAGGTTAATTGGTCAAATAATATAGGTTCATTGATTAAATCATGAAGGTTCATTAGTTATCAACAATAGGTACATCACTTTTAATATTTTAATTCATTATTCTATATAGGTTTATCAATAAAAGAAAAAATATAAGTTCATTGAGCACAATATATAAGTTTATGAACTATACACTTCAGATTCATCAAATAAAAAATAGAATTAACCCCCATATATATATATTAACAAAAACATAAGAGAAATTAAATTTTTTCATGGCTAGTGATAATTGGTTTCCAGAACACTTGGGCTTGGTATCCTGCAATCCACGAACAGAAGGCAAGGTGAGAGGTGGGGAAAGTCCCCACAAACACTCTGATGCTTAAGTTTGAGAACATAAGTAGGGAGAATACAAGATAGCTAGAATATATGAGAATGAGATGCCCCTTTGTGAGGGGTGTGAGGTTCTATATATAGCAATACTCAAACCTGGGAGGAGTCAGATTCCGTGTGGGATAGTGAGTCATAATTTTGGTAGGAGAGTGTTCCTTCTGTGCTTAGGACTTCACTTTGGGGTAGTCCTCAGATTTTCCTTCTTGCTAATCCAAGTGTCCCTATTTAGGGGGTAAAGAGCCCCTAACTAGGCAGGAACATACTAGATGGTATCAAAAGTCCCCCCCGGGGTATTCGGATATTTATGTCTGTCGTGTCCGGGTAGGATGCTGATGCTTTCTCATAAAGGGTATAATACGGTAATAGAGGTGAGTGAGCTGAGGTGGCTAGCCTTAGTCACAATAAGAGTAGAGCTCGATGCCAAGTCTCGGGATGGTCATTGCTGAATTGCAATCTGTAGAGCTTGGATATCCGCCAAGTGCGTATGAGCACAATAATAGATTAACTTATTCATTTAGAAATGATATGACAGAAACAGTCATCACTGCATTTTCGATGCTCGATGCATTGATGCGAGGCTTTACAAGCTTAGAACCTCAGTACTACAGAAGTGACCTGAGGGTGCCAGCTTCAGTCAGTGACTTAGATGTGCGAAACTTAGATGCTCAATTCATGGATGTAAGGCTTACATGCTCGGAACCTCAGTACTATAGAAGCGACCTGAGGGTACCAGCTTCAGTCACTAGACTTAGATGCGCGAGACTTAGATGCTCGGTTCATGGATGCGAGGCTTACATGCTCGGAACCTCAGTACTACAGAAGCAACTTGAGGGTGCCAGCTTCAGTCATTAGACTTAGATGCTCAGATACTTGGAATGAGATAAAAATGTTGCTTGGATGTATTCCAAGTAGCTTAATGAAGCGGCTCGGTCGAAATGTGGGTGGATCGACATGTGGTGGTGTCGGTTCAACTCCTAGGGATTCATAGTTGAAATTGCGTGAGTGATGCATCATTACGTATGTCAGAAAACAAAGCGCTTTTGCCACCATTGTTGTGACTCCTTGTCTAATGGGCTTTTTTTATCCCCAAAAGGCCCCTAATAGCCTAGGGAGGAATGCAGCAATAATGAGGGCATTTAATGGTGTGCTTCCAAATCCTTTTGTGTCTTTATAAATACTGTTGTGCTTGTCAACTGACATATTTTGCTTCTTTGTTTTTTCATTGTTCTTGCCTTCACTGCATTAATATTGCCTTTGTTGTTTTCATTTCTGCCTACTGTAATTCTTGCTTGTGGTAACCATGTGATCTTTTGTTTTTCTTCTTCTTTTTTTCATCGTTTCTGCTATTATGTATTTCCCTTATTCACTATGGCCTCAAGGGAAGAAGTTAGTTCTGACCTTTTTGTCTTCAATGTAGATAGTGAGTTACTGGGGTGGTATCGGAAGCGGTTTTGTATCCCCATCAATTACACCCTTTACACCGCAGATAGGAGGTTTAGGGCCCATGCCCCCTTGTTAGGGCTAAGTAAATTAGTAGTGTATTTTGACAAGTTAAAGGGGGTTTGAAATTTCCTCCAGATCCCTTTATGAAGGAATTTTTGAATAGAAATAACATAGCGCCCGGTCAGCTTGATCCGAATAGCTATAGGATACTGACCGGGTTCGTCTAACTGATATATGAAGAGGGGAAAGAACCCGATTTAGATGTTTTTCGATATTTGTACAGTCTGACTAGAAAGAAGGGAGAGCTTATATTCTCCTTATCAGCTGTACCTAACTGTACACTTTTTGTAAAGCTTTCGGATCTCCACAAGAAGTGGAGACACCATTTTTTTTATTATAGAGCATCAGATGGACTTCTTGGATGTCCGGAGGATATGGTCTGACGAGTGTCATAAGGTGACCCGTCCTGCGAAACTTTCCAACCATGATACGGAGATGGTTTTACGACTGCAACTCGATGGGCTTGCCGAAGCTCGATTGATGGAGGATGTGTCCCGGAGGTACCTATGGAGAGTCTGTTCGAGTCGCATTAACTCCCCTAGTACGTCTGTTTTACTTTGAGCTATATTTCTAACTTGATCTATTTTTACGACTATAGATGGCTGACTTTTTTGATTTTGCGGGTTGGATTTCATTAGTTGATGAGCCGGCTGCTCCGGAGGAGGTTCGGGCCTCTTCTTCCTTAGAACCCGAAGTTCCTGCGACACCTGAAGCGGTTCTTACCGACCCTAAGGGCAAAGCAGCGCTGGAAATTGAACAGCCAAAACGGGTTGGCCGAAGAAAGAGGCGGTTGATTGATCCGAAGTTGGATGCAGAGGGGCTAGATGAGGAGATTTACGTTCAGCGCTCGTAGTTATCTGGGTTTCCGAATATGAGGGGCTAGATATTGAAGTGGATGAAGCCCCCGAGTATCTCCAATAGCCAAGTGCAGGATCAGTACGCCGAATCGCTAAGGCTATCGGGTGATATGCAATATTAGTCTGATGAGGGCCTGGAGGGGTTGCTTGACTCCATGATTGGCCAGTCATTAGAGGTCAGCTAGCCTCTTCCACTGATGTTGTTATTGTATGTGTTTCTTGTTGAAGCTAACTTTTTATTTTTGGCAGATGACTCAGGCCTTGCTGCTGGCGAAGGATCAATACTTCTACCTGAAGAGCTAGTATAGCCTAAAGGAAATGGAGGTGGGAACCATAGCCATCGATTTTGAGAAGAAGCTGGATGGCGCGAAGGCAACCCTGTAGCACTGCTAGACAAAAAAATTCATTCATTTTAGTTATTTCACATGAAGAAAAAGACGAAAATAAAGGGTCTGAATATGCTAAGGCCAAGTCCGATGCTGAGGCGAATCAGAAGAAAGTTTATGAGTTAGAACATAATCAAGCCCAGCTGACAAGGAGGATCGAGGAGCAGGATCTTCAAATCGTTGAGCTCTAGGGAAGGCTAGTGGAGATTGAGAAATCCTGAGCGAATGATAAGAAGTCATACGAAGGCATGGTAGGAGGGTTTCTTAAAGATTATCAGGCTGAGTGTAAGAGGATACTGCTCTCTCAAGACTCGGGACTGGATCTAGGGGCATTGGATCGAATAATGCCAATAGACCTTGCCAGACTTGCTATGGAGGAAGACACCCGATGAAAGCTAGTTCTACTTCTACGAGGGAGACTGTAGAGGCTGCTATTAGTACTGGATCTGTAGCACATCCAGAGACTGTTGATGAGGTTTCCCCCTCTGTTTCCAGGCCTAGGGGTCCAGGTGTACATATAGTAGAGTAGATATGTATATGTTTTTTGTTGTTATTGTTGTTTTTTTTTTACCGATTACATGTAAGGGCATTTTATTAATGAAGAGAGACTTTATTAAATCATATGTTGAATACAATCTTATTGATAGTATTTTTTGAGAGAGTCAGAGTTCCAAGATTGTGGTAGTTCTTTGCCTCCTCTTTCTCTTAGTTTGTATGCTCCCTTAGTTGTGCTTACCAAGATTTGGTACGGACCTTCCCAGTTTGGACCTAACTTGCCAGTTCCTGAGTTGCCTTTTTCGACATCTGCTCTTCTGAGTACTTAGTCTCCCAACTTGAATTGTTTTGGGTGAGGCCGTTGACGATGGTACTGTGTCACTTTTTACCGATGTGCTTCAGCTGTGGCTACAACTTATTCTCTCCGTTCCTCCAGTAGGTCTAGGCATATCCAGGCATCAACGTTGTTGATGGTGTGATCGAGATCCTGGCTTACCTGGTAACTTGGTGAACCAATTTCCACTGGTATTACCGCATCCATGCCATAAGTCAGCTTGAATGGTGTCTCACCGGTGGATGATCGAGGTGTGGTTATGTAGGCCCAGATGATGTTATTGAGTTCTTCCACCCAATTTCCCTTTTTTTCATAAAGTCTCCTCTTTAATCCTTGCATGAGAATTTTGTTGGTGACTTCCATTTGTCTGTTTGTTTATGGGTGGGCTACTGAGGTGAAATGCAGCTTTATACTGAGGTCTGAACAGAAACCTCTGAATTTATTATTATCAAACTATTTTTCGTTGTCCATAATTAAAGTGTGGGGGATGCCGAACCTGCAAATGATCTCCTTCCAAAAGAAGTGTTGTATCCGGGCTTTTGTAATGGTTGGGACTGCTTCTACTTCTACCCACTTGGTGAAATGGTCAATAGCCACAATTAAAAACTTTTTCTGTGAGGTAGAGGGAGGGAAAGGACTAAGGATGTCCATCCCCCATATAGCGAATGGCCAAGGGCTGCCGATGGGATGCAGGGGGCAAAAAGACTTGTGATTGAGTCGAGCATAGTGCTGGCACTGGGGACATGCTTGCATTAGTTGCTGGGCATCTTTAGACATGGTGGGCCAGTAATACCCTTAGAGTAGTGCCTTTGAGTGAGCAAATAGTGGGATTCATGCGCTCCATAAATTCCTTCATGGATTTCTTGAAGTATGTAATTCCCTTCCTCTAGTGAAATGTACTTGGACCATGGGTGTGAAAGGGATTTTCAGTATAGCTCCCCTTAATGGATGGAATAGTGGGCTGCCTTAGTCCTAAGCTTTCGAGCCTGCAGTTTGTCTTCTGGGAGTGTTCTGTGCTTTAGATATTGGATCATCGGTCGCATCCATTTCGAGGCTATCTGTGTCTCCAAAAATTCGGTGTCTTCTGTGTTAGGACTAGTTAGCGACTCGATGAAATTCATATCTTGGAATGCTTGACTATTTTCAGTTGTGGATTTGGCAAGGTAGTCGGCCTCACTGTTTTCTTCCCTAGGAATCTGGATGATCTCTCATCGGCCTCCGTCCCATTTGATGTATTACAAAAGCCGCCTAGCCTTGTCTATGTACTTTGCAATGCAGGTGTCTTTGACTTGGAACGTTCCACTGACTTGGTTGACTACTAGTTGGGAGTCTGAGTATATGATGAGGTGTTTAGCCCTGACTTCGGTGGCCAACTTCAAACTTGTAATGAGTGCTTCGTACTCGGCTGCATTGTTGGTGGCGTTGTACTCGATACAGACTGCTTATCGGATGTGAACCTTGTGTGGTCCTCTGAGGATTATTCTGGCATCGGAACCTTGAGTTGAGGATGCTCCATCAACATAGAGCTTCCATTCCGGTGCTTTGGTCAAGGCTATGTCTTTCGGAGCCATTTCTTACATAAAATCTGCTAATGCCTGGGCTTTCATTTGCTGTTGGGGCTCATAGTCAATATCGAATTCATCGAGTAATACCGACCATTATACTAGCTTGCCTGAAGTCTTCGATCTTTGTAAGATTTTTCGTAGTGGGAAACGGGATCGGACAATGACATGGTGAGCTTGGAAATAATGTCGAAGCTTTCGAGAGGCATGGACCACAGCCATGGCTAACTTTTCCAACATGGGATACCGAATTTCAGGTCCTCGGAGCATCTTCCTGACATAATAGACAGGGCTTTGCTGGCTTCCTTCTTTTTTTACCAGTACTGAAGCGATGCATTCTCGACCAATAGAAAGGTACAAATACAAGGTCTCATTTGGGACCGGCCGACTGAGTAGGAATGGTGAGGATAAGAATCTTTTAATGTCTTTGAATTCCACCTGGCAGTCAACAGACCACTAAAACTTCCCAAAATTTTTTAGAGCTTGAAACAATGGTAGACACTGCCTAGCTGAGTAAGAAATGAAACGCCTTAATGCGGTGATTCTGCCATTTAACTTTTGTACCTCATGGATGTTCTTCGGTGCTTCCATGTTGAGTATGGCTTCCATCTTTTCTGGATTGGCTTCAATGCCCCGATGAGATATCATGAATCCTAGGATTTTCCTGCTTGGACTCCGAAGATACATTTCTCAGAATTCAACTTGATCCTAGATTTGCTCAGTAGCTGGAAAACCCGATTTATGTCCGCTGGGTGTTGTTCCAGATGTTTGCTTTTGATGATGATGTCGTCCACGTATACCTCTATGCTTGTTCCAATCTGGTCTTGGAGGACTTGGTTCATCATTCTTTGATACGTGGCCCCAACGTTTTTCAATCTGAAGGGCATCACCTTGTAACACTACAATCCTTAATGGATGATGAAGGACGTTTTCTCTTGATCCTCTTCCTTCATCGAAATCTGGTGATAACCTTGTGTCGCATCGATGAAGTTGCATAATCTGTGACTAGCGGTGGATTCGACGAGCTAGTCAATCATGGGCAACGGGTAGCTGTCCTTAAGGCATGCTTAGTTGAGGTCGGTATAGTCTACACACATTTTGTACTTCCCATTTGCTTTTCTGACGAGTACCACGTTGGCTACCCATTTTGGGTGAGTAACTTCTTTAATAAACCTAGCTACTAACAACTACGTTGTTTTTTCAGCCCTGCCTTTCGTAGGCAAAGGTTCTTTTTTTTTGTGCTATTGGCTTGGCTCCCGGTTTGATGTTGAGGCAGTGACAGGCAACTTGTGGGTCCACACCGACGATCTTGGATGCTTTTGAAGTGAAATCCTCCGAGTGTTTGGTAAGGACTTCCTTTATTTCGTCTCTGATATTCCGGTTGAGTGTGTTGCCAATTTTCATGGTCTTTCCTTTTGTGATTTGTAAGGTCTCCGTGTCTTCTATTGGTTGTGGATCAGTGCCTTGCTTCTCAACTTCCCATGCCTCTAAAGGAAAAGCCTTCGCTTGAGGCTTCATGGCCATTTAGAACTCCGGTTGAGTGTATAGTTATTTAATTTATTAATATTAAGTAAAAATTAATAGGTTTATTGGTCAAATAATATAGGTTCATTGATTAATTATGAAGGTTCATTAGTTATCAACTATATGTTTATTATTTTTAATATTCTAGTTCATTATTTTATATAGGTTCATCCATAAAAAACTATAAATTTATTGAACACAACATATATGTTCATTAATTATATATTTCATGTTCATCAAATAAAAAATGAAATGAAACTAATTGTACTACCAATCTTCTCAAACTTCATATGCAAATCTTTAAAACTACAAGTCTTTCGCACCATAAAACACTCCCATTGCATCCGTGCCTAAAAATCTATCATCAAAGTAGCAATACTCACCTCTTTTTGTACTCTTCTAATGACCTCTTCTACAAACCCAAAATCTTTGCTCCATCCATCAACTCTCCCCTGTCCTCCTCTACCCCACCTTCTTCCAAAGAAGAAGTCATCGTTCAAGCTAAATATTCAAACTCGACTCATGCTCGACTCGATTTGTAAAGATATATTTATAATTATATTAAAATAAAGGGTAAAATAATAAATATATATAAACTCGATAGATTTGATTAACTCGCAAGTCTATTGAATCACATATTTAAGAGTTCGAACTCAACTTGATAGCTTACTCAAGTAATTTGAATTCTAGCTCGACTTAATAATAATTGAATTTACTTTAAATTTTTTTCGAGTCGATCCCAATATCAGCTTAACTTGGTTACACCTCCAATTCTTATCGTACAAACCCAGCATAAGGTTTCTTACTATAAGCTACTGCAACCTTCACACATAAATCAAAAAAAAAAAAAAAACCACTTAATTATTAATTAAGAACACAACTGAAGTTGTATATTGTAAGAAGAAAATGACACATCATTAAAAAAAAAAAAAATCACACATTAGTGCTAACCCCACCTCACGAGGTGAACAAGCATATATTTTTTTTTTAATAGGAAAATTTATTATATATAATTGTTGACTAAATGAGGCCTATGAACATACTTATTAACACACACAATTATAAACTTTTGATGTGAGATCCCAAAAGACCGATCCCTGTCTAGCCAAAGCACGCATATTTATTCATGGAATACAATGAACTTAAATTAGCATCTATTTAAAGATGCTAAATGGAAATGCTATTGGGAATTCCCATCCCTGTGACGCCGCTCTCATCAGATCGTGGCTTCAGGAGTTGATAAGGAACAACTCCAGCCCCCACTCTATTTTTATTCTGAGGATCATTATTTCTGTCATCAATAGTCGCTTCTAGCATGTTCAGCCTTCTAGCAAAGACCTCATACGCAATATTAATGACACGCTCTGCTTCCCAAGATGGCTCCAATGTTTTTCCTATGTACTCCTCATCAGGTGAATGAAATGAAAGAATATCCAGCATACCAATCACTGTTGCTGCTTGAAGTCTTGTAGGCAAACATTTTAATAGTGAATCTTGTGGTTTGTTTAAGAACTCTTGGTACGCTTGATTATTTGATTGTTCGTCCTCAGTCGGCATATTGGTTCTAGCGATTGTTGGCCTATTTGGGAAGTACGCAGCATATGCGTACTGTCCAAAATTAACAGCTGCATGATGACCTGAAGCTACCCAAATTATTGTAGTTAAAACTTGAATTAGATCTTCCTGGGTGTTCAGAGTAGGCCACCATGGCTCATCTTTCTTGTCTTTGTGCCCTTCACTTCGAACTTCTTGCCACCATTCTTGAAGTTCATTGTCAGACACCACCATTGTAGATTCTGGGTAGTAATGATTCACATACTTAGTAACCCATTCCGTAATTGCATCCCAAAGCAGCAGACCGTCGTTGGCATATGGGTAGTCTTCTATTGTCAGCTTAAGGCCATGCTTTGCAGTTGGATCCTTCACTGCCATTCCCCTAAAAATTACGAAAATTGAGTTTAATTAAGATGAGTGAAATCAATTTTGATAAAATTATATATTAATTAATCATTTACTAATTAGAAGGAAAATCTCAAGAACAATTCAGGGACAATGTCCGCATGTGTTACCTCTTAATCAGATCTGCTGGCAAAGCTTCTGTGTCAAAACGCCAGAGCTTGTCGTAGGCAACAGAGCTGAGCTCCAAGCAGTATTTCTGAGGAGAGAAAGTGCTTTCGATTATACCACTTGCATTAACGAGCATTAATCGAGCACGAGCATTGATTTCCATTGTGTACCGGAAATGAGGATGTAAGAGTCTGTAGATTGGGTGCATTTCACTAAGCTGTCTATTAGCTGCAATTATGTATGGCTCTACTGCACAGTGTGTTCTTAACCTGGAAGAGAGAAAAGAAATCATACTGATCGTGTTAGGAACAATAAATCTAGTTCATGATCATGCTTGGATCGGAATTGGAAAATAGAAATCAAGTAATATAAACACTAATTTCCATTAAAATTTTCTCGTAATGCCCATAATTTTACCACGTGGCATATTAATTACCAGTGAGAGACAAGCTGATGGATGCCAGAATCATGAGCCAAAACATGCACTTTGGCAAGCCTCCATAGCCAACAATTAGTGGCATCATTGCTGGGGGTATAAACCTCTTTCCACTGCGGCTTGTTGCCGATTGGTGGGCAAGTGAGTTCGATAGCAACAGGCCTCAATGTGCCATCTCCGTCAAGGAAGAACAGTGTCCTGGAACCATATAGCGTGGTGCCTTCAAGCTCTCTCACTTTCTCCACATATGGCAACAACAAGTCATGGTAATCCAATACGAATAGCTTCCTTTGCTTTAAAGCCTGCAGTACATGAACAACCCCATAAGTATCTTTGAAGGGCTTGTTCAGGTTCAAAAGAATGCATTTTGAGACTGTATATATATATACCTCTTCAAGTGTCATGTCTCCGATTTCCTTTTCGATTATTTCTTTAGTGATCTTTGACTCAGCTGGTCCATAGATTTTAGGATCGAGTTCACTCTTTAACGGCCACTCCTGCTCCTGCACAAGAAAAAGCCACAAAAAGAAAAAAGAGGTTGCGAGACAAGTATCAGACAAGCAGGTAACGAGCTTTGATCTAGTGGTTCTGGCAGTAATGTTAATGAAAGCAATGAACTTTTCAGACTAGCTAGTCTTACCTTGACTAATTGTATTCCCAAAGGATTAAGACCCGCAAGAGTTTGACGACCAAATTCTCGATCACTTAACCAAGCAAATTTATCTTCTGCAAGATAATATTTATATATTTTATGAGAATTTAACTTTATATTATTATAAAGAGTAATTTGTTGATATATATATATATATATATATATATATATATAACTTATCAGAAGATAACACTATAATGTAGGGGCATTCAATTGAAAGAAGGTGTATAGTATTTTTTCATAGATAGTGACATGCTATTCATATGGCTACAAGCGGCAACAATCCAAATTGAAAAACAAGTATGGGCAAAATATGTATAGTATATTTAAAATAGGTAGAACTCTCTATATATTATGTTACTAGTTTTTTTTTGTCACATGCAATTAACATAGTTAAAATAGTTATTAAATATATAATTTATGTTAATTTTTTATTAAAAATAAATATTATCATAATATTAATAAAATAAATTGTTAATAATAAATAATATATATCATGATAATAATTCATATAAAATGTATATTACATTTTAAGAGTTATTATAAAAAAGAATACTAACTTTAAAAATAATTGTTTAAAAATGTTCATATAGTAATAGTTTTAAGCATTGTGCATGAAAAATAAAAAAACATAATACAATTATAAATATAAAAATCAACATGAAAGTGTAATTTTTTTTATCTATAATATAATTAAAATAAATATAAAGTTTATACTAATTTAATAATTTATGTATTTATTTAAATTTGATAAAAAAATGTAATATAATTATTTTATTTTTATTTAAATCTATACCATTTTTAAATATAAAATTTTAAATTTTAAAATACAAACTAAAATTATTTTTATCAATTTTAAAAACTTTTGAAAATCAAATAAAAATTAAGACTATTTTTATAAATATATAAAAGTATATATATATGTTTGTCTAAAATTTTTTTTCTCTATTTATACTTTTATATATAGCGGGGCAATGATAACTGTGGCTACCCATGAAAAGACAGAAAAAAAAGATTTGACTTTCCATTTTTACTCTCAACACAAGGGGTCATCCCCTGAGATTTTACTGCTTCTATCGTTAATTGTGACAGCAGATATTATCCTATATATAGTATAGATATATTTGGGAAGGGGAGGGAGAGAGCCATACTCTCAAGCATCTCAGGAACCTCAAAAAGTAAGCGATAATTTCCAGTGTCCTCCTCAGTTTTGAAGATCCTTGGCAGAAGTGTCACAAGCGAGTAAGTTTTGTTACCGTCATTAGACAACGCATGCGCAGCCTCTTCGTTAAACAGTTTGTCTATGGCAGTGAAGTAAGGGAATGGTTCACTTCTAATCATTGTCTCCATTTGGGGCACCCATCCATTAACAAAATTTTTTAAGAAATTAGAAGCAAATGAGGAACTTTTTATTCTAGAGAATGCTTCATCGCTTGGTACGTATATGTTGCTGCCGGCCCTTGATTCTGATAATGGATCTGCATTTATACCAAAACCATGCCATACAGAAATCATTAATTCTTATTTTGTTTCAATTTTCACTTATAATTCGTTATATGGAAATCTTATGGTTACTTTAGTTACTATTTACTTTATTTCCACTTTTCTTTTATTACTATTAGATTATTAGATGAGAGTGTATTACTTTTACTACATATTCATTATAAAACAAGTCAATACCATATTATTTCACATCCTTTATTAAATTAAGTTTCACAACTGAAAAATGAAATAAATATTCTTAAATTCTAAAATTTCAAATCTCTTTTTAAAATCATATCAATTTCACAAAATTAAAATTCAGTAATTGATAAAATCATTAATAACTAGTTAATTACATATATAAATTTTAAATTAATCAAATTCATGTACATAGAAAACTCATTAATAATAAGAGAATATATATAGAAAAAAATTAAGAAATTATTTCCTATAACATCATGTAGAAAACAATAAAAATTAATTAATTAATTATATGTTAAATTTAAAATATTTAACAACTTATATGAAAAAATAATCTAAAAATTATAATTAATTAATTAATTATAATAAAGCAAATTAATAGCAATCAAAGAAAATAAAGAAAAGAAAGACCTAAGTTTTTATTTTATTATTATTATTTTTTTGAAGCAAGGTTTGATTTTACTATTTTCAAAACCAAAAAATAATTGGGCTTCTATCTTTTAGAATTTTTTTTTTTTTAATGAATCGATTTAGTAGATTACAAGATAAATATCTATGCCTCAAAATAATTAGACCATATCATTGTTGTTAGTATCCTATAATTCGTGTTTAAAAAAATATAGCAATATTCTTGTTTATTTATTTATTTGTTTTACAACTTTTTAGGGTAATTATTCGCTACATTAGATATGAGATTAATTTATTTTGGGTAGAAATTTTTACACTTCCTCTACTTATAAATGCATTCTATTTAAATTTTTTTATTAGATACAATGATTTTAGTACCCTACAATTAAAATTTTATTTCTACCAACTTAATTAATATTTTTAACCTGTTTCTTTCAATTATTTTATTTTATATTAATTTTTCACTACATGTGATATTTTTAATATTATATTCTAACCTTTTATTAAAAAAATTTAATGGAAACTTAAAATTAAATTTACTATTAAATTTTTTTTAATGTTTTATAACACCATTTTATTAACAAATTTAACAGAAAACTTAAAATTAAATTCACCATTGAAATTTTTTTTTACCACGTATAAACACTTAAAATGTAAATACAATTAAAAAATAAAATTTAAATTTCACAACTACATATTTATAAAGAAATATAACTTGTTTTAGTAAAATTTAAGCAATATAAATTGAATAAAAAATAAAATAATATGACAAATTAATAAAATAAGAAATAGCTCTTATTTTCATTTAAGTTGTTAATTTTGACCAATTATTTAAACTATAAATGAGGTTAACGTTAAATACAATTATCATTAAGAGTGCAAAAATCTTTACCCATTTATTTTATGGAATTAAGTGCTGATTCCTTAATGTATTAGATGTGAAACTAATTTTCGTTCAGTTTTTTTTTTTTTTTTTTTGTTCAAAAAAAATCTTTTAGGTTTATTTATTTATTTACTTATTGTTTTAAACTACCTTTTTTGCAGTGAGGGCGTCCTGTTCTACAGCGTCTGGGGTAGGGGTATTCCTTGCTGCCACCAAGAACAGGTCTCTTTAAATTTAGATCTTTATCAGGATCGCCAAGGTCATTATATGTATCGTAGTCATATATCCTCTCAAATGACTTTCTCTCTCCGTCTCCATTGCCCCTTAAATCTTCCAACTCCTTCTTCCTTGCCGTCTTTAATCCATCTGGTGTTGCTGATGGTAAGTACGACTATTAATTACGAGCCATCCACAAAACAACAACATAAACACATATGAGAGATCCAGATAACAAAATCTATTACTATATGTATTCTGAAGGAAAAACAAAAATTTATTAATAAGCTTTTTGTTGTATTGTAAATATAAATATCTTTTGTAAAAATCAACCATATAAACCTATTTTATGTTGCTGAAATTTGTATAATTTAGTGCAAAAAAAAAAAAAACTCGTTTTAACACATTAAAAAGTTACTGTTCTATAATTGGTGAATTGGGGAGGGAGAAATGAAGATCTCTCACTCACAATATTTATAGGAGACTTGAACATTAAACTAACACTTTCAAAATCATTCAATTATTATTATTATTATTATATATAAGTAATTACTAGAAATGCATACATAGGCATATATTTCTATTTTTTAATATTTATTTGTTAAAATAGCTTACACTCATTTTGTAATTTTTTTAAAGTAAAAATTAATTGTTTAAAAAAACTATTTAGCCGTTGTCTTATATAAGACAAGTCTTCAACAAGTTAAATTTATAAATAACAAGTTACGTCCCGTCCAGTGTACCTACTTCGAAAAAATACAGTAAAAAATAAAAGAAAATTAAATTTAAATGCTGTAATGAATAAGCAGCGAGTTTTTTTTTTTTTTTTTTTGATTTAGCAGTAAAAGACTCTGCAAATTTAAAGAGGTGCAAAAACCTTATTGGTGAAGAAAATTCTCTTCAAAGGGTTTTGATAATTGGAATGAACCCATGATCTACAGGAAATGTTAACAGGGCCATGAGGGAAGCCTTCAAGAACTATGTCATGGAGGAAGACAGCTTTATCATGTATATTCTCCACCCGCACAGCTCCAACCTCACCAAATCCTTCTGGCACGTTGAAATGTGCCTCCAATGTCACCTCACTGTCTTCATTGCCAAAAATACGGCCCCGCACAATACCAATCACCGGATCCTTCTCCCTCCCTGTGCCTGTTCCCAAAAAAATTAAAAAAATAAAAAAAATAAAAAATGGGACGTACCATCCAACCATTAATGTATTTTTGACATGATATTAGAGTATTAATAAATTTTTATTATTAGTTTTAACTCAATGTAAAAGTAATAATATACTCATTGTGTGCCTTATACATCCAACAGCTTTAAATTTTTAGGTTAAATGTTTGAAGCTGCTGCTAATTACTTTGGTCAAGCTCTGTACTAAGGAGCTCCAAACAAAGACTTGCTTCAAAGGTATCGAATTGATGAGAAAATTCTAATGCTGGGAACAACCCATGAACCGTTACTTTGAGAGAAACAGCCTTAGGACGTGCTAATACTGACATAAAATCATCAACGATAGTTGCACATACAGTAAAGTTTGGCTTATTTTGAGGAGAACATTTCTTCTGCTTATAAGTGGGGAACGAAGGATTGATTCTTCCATAGACAGGGATTGAAGGTTTTGATGGCAAAATAGTGCATGGTTTTGCAAAATTAATATGACAGCTTAACATCGTTCTGTTCTTTTCTTTTCTTTTTTTCTTTTTTGAACGAAGTTAGTGATGGATTGTGGTTTTGTGCGATGAGGATACATATTTATACTATGGGATGACGAGACATATTTCCGCTTTAGTCCCTGAGAAACAAATTTGTAGGTCATTCATGTGGGCCTAAATTCATAAGTGAGAACACGGGTTATTTGCCATTCTACGGCAAAATATTTTGCCATTTAGTAATTTTTAACTTTTGGTATTTAAAAAAAAAAAATCCAATTTCGCCATTAAATTAGACGAAATTGAATGAGGACAAATTCCCTCAACTGCACTTCGCCAGTCGTACCAGCGAGAAAGGAAAAAAAAATTTCCATGCACATTTCGCCATTCGTGCCGGCGAAATGAAGAGATTCTACTGCCAAAAAAAAGACAAGACAAGGCATTGGACCACTGTCAGAGCAGCAGCTCATTTCGCCTATGAGGATAGCGAAATGAAGCTTATTTCCTGCGTGTTCCCAATGCAAAATAGGACAGCACATTTCGCCATTCTCAGAGGGGAAATGGCTGTCTCGCGTGCTTGTAGGGCGCCTGATTGCCGTGTCCCATAAGTGACAGAGATTCACTCATATCGCCAGTTTGAATGGCGAAATGAGTGAAAAGCTTTTTCTTTAAATTGCTCTACACCAACTCTTCTCTTCTATCTTTAACTAAGTTACGAGGAAGCTTTTGTTCTTCTTCGGGCAAAATTTTTTGGCTTTTGAACTTTTTTTTTTTCATTGACGTGGTCATACTGAAAAAAAAAAGGTAAATTGTAATGTATTTATTATTATGTTGCGTAGAAAATTTTGTTCAAAAAGTAGTTAAATTAGTGTTTGGCCTCAAAAACTAGAGGGAATTAGGCTAATCACCGTAATTTAATTGTTTTAAATAGGGATATTGTCAGCTTTTACAATATCACATAAGTAGAAGAATATGTTCAATTCCCTTCTAACCTTTAGGAAATGAATCAAGGAAGAGATTGACCTTACTGGAAAGTCTTGATCACTAGATCAGAATATAAATAAACTTCTAAGAAAATAAAAATGAATTGATAATATTATTGAATTTGTGAAGAAATGTGTAGCGCTTTTACAATGTATGAATTTTGACTTTTACAAGTCTTGGAATCCGACTAAAAAAGGAAATAATTAATTTTCAAGATTTACCTATTTTAAATTAAGGAAGCAAATAAAAATAGAAGAATTAGCTAATTTATAAGAAGGAAATAAATCAAACTAAAAACCTTCCTAATATAGTTATAAGGAATAAATTACAAATGAACATTTCCTAATTCCTCACAACGCAACCCTCAATTAGGGAAATGGTCAAACTTTCCAAATAAACAACTCCCCAGCCATAATTCACTCTTCAGATGTCAGTCGGGCTTCAATGCATAAGCTGAGCATGGCTCATGGTTATGGACATGTGCCAGTACAAACAATTAGTTAGTAAAAAAAATTAATTAGTTACTTCTTTAAAAAAATAATTAGTTACTATATAAAATTTATTTCTGATTTAGTGAAAATTTGTCCTTTTTTTTTATTTAGTTAAATAAATGTATGTATTTATATTGAAACGGAAAAATTGTTATTTATTTAGGTAGTAAAAAAATGTTTAGATAGTTAGGTAATAAGCTAGGAATTTTTTTTTTTTACAGAATTTTTTTCATATTGTTAGTGAATATTTTTTATTTATTTTCTTATATATTTTTTATTTTATTATTTGTAGAAGGTGATATTGAAGAGGTGAATCATAAAGCTAAAAAGGTATGTTGTGTAAAAATAAAATTATTTAATATGTTGATTAGTGTTAAAAATTGTTATTTTTTGTTAGAAATAATTGTTGAAAACATATGTTTATGGATATTTTAGTAGTGTTGTTTTTTCATTGTATATTTTGTTGGCAAATTAATTATTTAGTATGAATAATTATTTCATGCTTTATTTATATAAGTTTTTTTGTTTAGTTAAAAAATGTCTATATTTATTTTGTAGTGAAACACTTTATTAATTTAGGTAGTGAAAAATGTTCAGGTTGTTAGTTAAAAAATAATGTAATTATTTTGGAAAAAACGTTATTTATTTTCTTAAAAAAATGCCATGGCTAATACTGAAAAATATAGTAGTTGAATATTTTTAAGAGTATTTTGTTATATTTGTTGTTATATTGGATATTTGTTGGTAAATTAATTAGTTAGTAAGAATAATTTATACATTTTCTTATTTATATAAAATTTTAAACGGTTAAAAAAATTATATATTTATTTTGTAGTGAAACATTTTTATTCATTTAGATTGTAGATAGTTAGTTAATAAAATTATGTAATTAGTAAGGGAAAAAAAGTTATTTATTTACATACATAATGTTTATTTTATTTAATATGTTGATTATTGGTAAAAATTGAAATAATTTGTTAGATATTTATCATGTGGATTAGATAATATCAAGGGATATACTAGTAATTATAAACTTCGTAATGGTTATATTTTTTGTTATTTTTTTCTATTATTTCTTATTTATTTATCAAAATTTTTTATTTAGGATGGCGAAATGAAGCTTATTTATATTTTACTTAACTGTTTTTAATAAATTAATTACTAATAATAAATTACTAACATTTTTAAATAATAGAAATTAACTATTCTACACTCTTATTATTATTCATAAAATTAATAATAACTTTTAATCAATTTTAATAATTAAACCTATTTAATAATTATTATTATTAATTTCAATTGCCTATGTTATATAAAACAATAAAATGAAACAACCACATTATTATTATTATTATTATTATTATTATTATTATTAACAATCATTATACAATTATTTCCATCATTTTGCCAAAAAAAAAAAAATTTAACATAATCATAACCTTATTAAATAATAATAATCATAATATAATCATTATACGATGAGTTAGTAATTAAATAATAGAAAAGTAAAAGTTAATCATAAACAATGACGGGAATTGATATGGAGTTAGTATTTCAATGTTTTGTACAGAAATGATTTTCCCCACTTCGCCACTACCACTAGCGAAATGGAGCAAATTATTATTTTTTTTTTTTAAAAAAAAATCACCTTTCATATCGCCATTATCACTAGCCAAACTGTATAGAAAATTCTCCACCTGGAGAAATTTATTTAAAAGCACTATAAAAAGAAAAATACTTCTGAAACAACAATAAATTGGGAATAACTTTTATATTTTACCATAAATTGGTAAATAACCCTGAGAGAGTGCACCTTCTTCCGTCAATTAACAACTTTTTCTTTGTCTTTTAATATTGAGAATGAAGTTACATTTGCGGTTTTTTCAAAAGCATTCCATCCATCTCCGTATATATTTTTAAAAATAATAACTGAATTGAATTAAAATTATTAATTTTCAATTTGGGTGCTGCTCATCCCTACCCATTTATATAGCTATCGCTCAAAAGGATTAGGTAATTTCAATATCAACTTATTATAAAAATTAATAATTTAATTTATTATATTTTGATTAATGGCTAATTAATAATTGTTCATAAAAAATTTGATTAACGACTATATGAAACACATTTAGCCAATTTAAACAGCGTGCTATATTAAATTTATTGAATCTTATAACATTTGCACGTTGCAACAAAAAATTGGAGTAGCAAGTGTTTTATGTGAATTTTGTTTTTAATCTTATAATTTTCTTTTTTAAATCTCTAAATATAAAAGCATCTTCAAAAGATTTTATATAAATATTTCAGACTCTTTATTATAAAAAATTTATCAGAAAAATAAAAAATATATTCTACAATAATATATTTCAGACTCTAGTGTTATATCTATAATAATCTATATTTATAATATATATAAATGTACAAAAGGAGAGAGACAAACAAAATTATAAAAAAAATTTCGCTCATTATTATATAAAAATTAATAATTTAATCATTTACTAATAAAAGTAAAATAAAATTAATTAAAATAAAATTTTAATTTGATAGAAAATATATTTTCTATTTTTATTAGGTTAACATATATGTTTCCTATTTTAATTAGATTAACTTCTATTTTATCTCCACAAAATTAAATTAAATTAAATTAAATTTAATTCTAATTTAATTAAAAGTATATTTTCTATCCTAATTAGGTTAACTTTTATTTTATCCCTAATAAAAATAAAATTAATTAACATATAATTTTAATTTAATGGAAGTATGTGTCCTATTGTAATTATATTAATTTCTGTTTTATCTCTAAAAAAATTAAAATTTTAGTGATAATTTTGTTAAAAACATATATTTTTCTATTTTAATTAGGCCTACTTATATTTTATCTAATATAAATCAAATTAGTCAACATAATTTTATAAGTCTTATTATATTAAATTTAATAAGTAAATAATTAAAATCAAAATTAATAAATTTTATGAAAATAGGAAAAAATATATAATTTATTTTAAAAGTAGACATTTTTATAAAAGTTAACAAAAAATAGTTAAAATTAAATTAATTAATATTTATAAGTTAATTAATAGTTGAACGTAAAAAAATTACATCAAATTAATTTTTGTGTAAATGAAAGTATTAAATTAAAATTATTGAAGAAATAAAGTGTCATAATCCAAATAAAAAAATTTACTAGAATTATTATAAATTATAAATTTAATAGAGTTGTCATATAAAGAAAATAAAATTTTTATTATTTTTAAATTTTTATTAACAAATAACTAATGATTTTTTATTATCTTTTGATTAATTATTATTATAATATTTTTTTATATAAAATTTACTATAGAGTTGAGAAAAATTAATTATAAGAATATTGAAATAGTATCATATAATTACTTAAATAAAATATTTATAAAAATTTTAATTGATTATAACTATGTTAAGTTAATATGAAATTGTTATATAAATAAAAAAAATGTTATTATTTTAAAACTTTTATTTACTACTACTACTAATATGTTTAATTGTTTATTTACTATATATCATGAGTCAAATAAATTTTTTATTCAGGTATGAAATACGTGGTTATTTACTAGTCTATAATGTATGTAAATGTACGAAGGGATGATAAATAAAATTACGAAATAGTCTTCAATTATTAGTATATAAAAATTAGATAATTTAATTATTTACTAATAAAAATTAAATTAAATTAATTAAAATATAAATTTAATTTGATTAAAAGTCTATTTCTTATTTTAATTAGGTTAATTTCTATTTTATCTCTAATAAAAATTAAATTAACTAAATATAATTCAAATTTAATTGAAAGTATATTTTCTATTTTAATTAGAATAACTTCTATCTTTATCTCTAACAAAAATTCTAATTGAAAGTATATTTTCTATTATAATTAAGTTAACTTTTATTTTATATCTAATCAAAATTAATTGAATTAAAATATAACTGTAATATAATTAAAAATATACATTCTATTTTATCTGTAATAAAATAAAATAAAATACAATAAAATAAATTAAATTAAATTAAAATGTAATTATAATATAATTTTAAGCATATTTCATAGTCTAATTAAATTAACTTCTATCTGTATTAAAAATGAAATTAGTTAACATATAATTCTAATTTAATTAAAAGAATATTTCTTATTCTAATTATGTTAATTTTTATTTAATCTCTAATAAAATTAAATTAATTATACTTTTAGCAGTAATTTTGTTACAAATATAATTTTTCTATTTTAATTAGGTCTATTTATATTTTATCTAATAAAAATCAAATTAGATAACATAATTTTATAAGTCTTATTATATTAAATTTAATAATTAAAATCAGAATAATAAATTTTATGAAAATAGGAAAAGCATATAATTTGTTTTAAAAGTAGATATTTTTATAAATAAAAAATAGAGCATATAATTTATTTAAAAGTATATTTTCTGTAATAAAAATAGTATTATTATCATTTTTAGATATTCTTATGAAATTTAACAAAAAAAAAGGGGTTAAAATTAAATTAATTAATATTTATCAATTAATTATTAGTTTAACTTAAAAAATTACATTAAATTAAATTTTGAATGAGTAAAATTATTAATATTAAAAATATTGAAGAAATAAAGCATTATAACTCAAATAAAAATGTATTAAAACTGTAATAATTATAAATTTAATGGTTAAATTGTTAAATAAAGAAAAATATAACTTTTATTATTTTAATTTTTTATTAAAAAAACTAATAATTTTTTATTATCTTATGATTGATTGTAATCATAATATTTTTTTTTCTATATGAAATTAGTTCTAGAGTTGAAAAAAATATTTATAAAAAATATTAAAGAGATATCATATAATTATTTAAATAAAATATTTAAAAAGATTATAATAAATTATAACTAGATTAAGTTAATATTAAATTATAGATCATTATAATAATTATTATTAAATTATAATCATTAAAATATAAAACTTATATAATATATATATCAATATTTATAATTAAACAAAAGTTAATCTGATTGTTATCAAGACAGATGCATCTGATTTAAAAATTACTACGCTGTTAAGAGCCTTATAAGGGACTCAACAACGTATACAGATTGCCTTTATTTTTTTTTTTAATTGGCAAATGTATAGTTTCATTCTAATTTTTACATGATTAATCTTTTGCACTTTTTAATTCTTTTTTTTTTTTAATTTTTAAACTTTAATTTTAAATCTATTTAATTTCTATATAATAAATAAAATTAATGTATTTTACACATAAAATTTAATTCAAGAAGATAATATGATTGGAATAAAAATTTTTAAATTTTAAATTTTATTAATATTTGTTTGAAATTTAACTTTTAGTATTTTAAATGCTTGCGAATGTTTAAAATTTAAATATTTTTTTATAGTGTAATATTAATTAAATATAATTAAAATTTTAAATTTAAATATGAAATGAATTTAAAATATCATAAAAATAATAAAAATTAAAAATGTCAAAAATTAAGTGTGAAACTACGTATCGGGCCTTTTCCATTACTAATGGAACATAGTGACCGACAATCACATTTAAAATTAGAAACAAATGCAAACACGGTCACCGACAATCGCTTCTACTATTTGAATTTAATATAACTAGTTGTGCACAAAGCGTAATATGAACATGTGTCCATCACAGGTGTTAAGTGTTAAACAAATGCGCTTTTATTATCATTTATCTTATTTTATTTTTAACAGGTGAACTGCCACTCCTGAGGACAGAGCACCAATTCATTATTTGATGGCAATCGCATCGATGCTCTGAGCAAAGAAGGAGAAGCTTCCATCGAGGCAACACAGGAGGCCTTCTTCGATATCGTGGCCACATATATTTGGGTTCATTACCTGTAATGAATCTCTGAGAAAAATATGGCTTCGTGTGAGTGTCTATATATATATATATACACCAGACAAATTAACTATTCACAAGAGGGAAATAGAAAGGAAGTCATTATGGCAACACGAGCATACTAAGATGAGGCAGAATCAAGGTTCTCGTGATGGATTTTTGGTTGAGAGCTTTTTTCATGTATATATTGATTATTAATTTGGTTTCACATTATTCATTCATGCTTATTGAATTTTTTTTAAGGAATCAACTTTCAGTGGCAATAGTTAATAACATCTTACGTTGCCACTCCCACATTTCGACGGGATGTTGAAGCATTGATGTGCAATTGTGTTTGAGTTTCTGTTGATCGTTTCCACGTTAAAAACAATACATAATCACCTAATTACTAACAACACTTCATGGCCTCTCATGATAATATAGATACTGGAATAATATATGTATATTTGCTCAGCGAATATGCAGCAGAAAGTAAATAAATTTGTAGATAAAAATCAATAAACTTACATGTTTAAAGGTTAATTACCCTGTATGTAAAGATCAATCAACTTGTAAGTGAAGATTAATGAACCTGTATTATTTAAGTAATAAATTTACATATTTTATCTTATAAATTTACATTATTTAAATAATGAACCTACATTATTTAACTAAAATAAAAATACAAATAAATATTTACAAAAAATAAAAAATTTAATAATTTTTTAATTGATAAAAATTTTATTTTGACTACAATCATAAATAAATAAAAAAATTAAATTCAACCATTGTAATCAATAAAAATAAAAAAAATAATTTTTTGATAAATAAAAATAATTTTTTATTTATATTTTAAAAAATAATTAGAATAAAAATAAATTTAATATGAAAGAATGATAAATAGAACAAAAAAAAAGAAATTTTTGAAAAAAAATTGAATTCAATATAATTTTTAATAGTAGCTATATGAAATTAAAATAAAAAATTGATATTAAAAGGAAAATACTAATAAATTTGTAGGTGAAGATTAGTAAATATACAGGTGAGAATCAATGAACTTAAAGATCTAAATGTTAATAAACTTATAAGTTAATTAAACTACAGAGATTAATTAAGGAAGGAAGATCCATAGCTTTTTTTGTTTTTGTTTTTGTTTACTTCTTCTTTCTTCTTCTTTCTGTCTCTTCCTTCACCATATATATATATATATATATATATATATATATATAAAGAACAACCCGCATATAGAAATTGGTAATGGAGGCTACCCACTATGATCAGCGTCCAGATCTTGTAAACAGTTCACCACCATTCATGGCTTTGCCTTGCTTGGTGACCTCGTTGGCTTTCAGAAGCCCCATTGCGCCAATCCTTCTATTCTTAATGAGAACCAACTTCCAAGAAAAAAAAAAAAAACACTATTCATGAGGCAGCTGCTGTGAGAAATCTTTAAAAAAAGAAAAAAACACAATGTATTTTATATATTTTTTTATTTACATAGATATCTAATTCATATGACAATATAAACAGAAACCCATAGTATAACAATGGGTACATTTGCATGTTACGTGAACAGTTTTAATTATTTTATACTTTAAGTTATAATATATTATTCATATGCATGCTAGAATACAAATTATATATTTTATATAAATTATAAATTATATATTTTATATAAATTAAGGAATAATACAAAGAATAGTTAAAGTTGAATCAATAAAAAAAAGATAAAAGTAAAAATTAATAAATGATAACAAAAATCTACTTTTCTATCATGAAAATTACAATAAAAATTCAAATAATTAAATTGTTTACAACGAGGAAAGTTTTTGCATTCACTTTGACTGATTTATGAATTGAGCAGTCCCCTTGGTGCTGACAAACAAAAAAATCATAAGTTAATTTCAATAAAAATGAGTGAAATTAAAATTTTTATTGAAGATTGAAGAAGCAATTATACACTAGAAACCAACATCTTCACAAGGAAACTTTGATGACATCTAAACAAAATGAATTTTATATAATAATTACTGTAGAGGTGCAAAGCATCCATAAGTTTTTCTAAAGGAAAAGCCCGAGCTGCAGGCATCATATGGCAACGAATATCTTGAACCGGTGCATGCAATGGTACCATCAAGTTCAAACCAGGAAGATCTCTCTGAAGCTTGTTAATAGCATAGATGACCCCAACCTACAGAAGTAGATTTGATTGGCATGCATGTAAGTCAATCGTTTACTGCATCCGTAAGCCTATTATCTATTTTAACTTAGTTATGTTCCCTTTAGACAACAACTGAAAATAAGATACTCAAAAGTTATGTTAGATATTATACTATGATACCAGTGAACAAATTATACTTCACTAATTCCTTCAATTAGCATCTATCCAAGACTTGCGCCTCTTTTAATTATAGTTTCGCCTACTTCCATAAGCTTCTCATACATGCTTGTGCAGGACTTGCATCCATGAAAACTTGTGGGAATTAGAAGATATTCATTAAAAGAATATCATGAAACGTCGAGGCGAGGCAGAAATGTATGTGACAAACTAATAAAATTGGTGGATCCTTTATACTTGTGACTCTCACAAGAAAGTATTGAGGC
This sequence comes from Mallotus nudiflorus, assembly GCA_947683625.1. Classification (NCBI taxonomy): domain Eukaryota; kingdom Viridiplantae; phylum Streptophyta; class Magnoliopsida; order Malpighiales; family Euphorbiaceae; genus Mallotus; species Mallotus nudiflorus. Next base: position 1,716,571 of record CANTUR010000184.1, read on the forward strand.
ATAATTTACTTGTGAAGAGCGAGCAAGTGAAGAGACACTTAAGTTTATTAGTGAACTCATACCTGAGAAAGAAAATGTGATCATGTGAAGCGAAAAGTGTTTGAGACTTTGGTCAGATATGACACTATAATAGCATCATTGTATTGATGCACATCCTTGAGGGATGATCTATACGATTGACAAAAACTCGAAAGAAACTTCGAGTAAAATGAGGGAACAATTGATAAAATTATAGCAAGATTGCTTATTGGCGTAAAAAGGCCAACCATGGTGGGATGAGAAACGTGCTAAACGAGAGGCCGACAGTGCCAATCATAAGACAAAAAAAATATCGATGTTGCGATTGAATAATTTATAAGCGAAAATATAAAGGGTACAGAGTCCCTTAAATTGAGATGTGATGAATGTGATTCGATGCGAGAGATAAAGTGCACTAAACTTCACAATGTGAACAAGGGTTATGACAGGACCCATTAAAGGTGGCGAAATTGGAAATATTGTTAGTCCTATGAGATTATTAAAGGGATGATGCCCTACAATTGGAAATGCGAGAATGCACAAAGATGAAGTGCAGGATTTGAGATATATCTTTCGATTGATGAATTATAAGAATTATCATATAGTGGCACAAACTTATAGCGATGTGTGATGTGGCTCAAGGGCCAGTAAGGCATTGAGCATGAGTTAGGCTTGAGAAGCCAATGAGATGAAATTTTCATGAGTATTATGACTCAAAGTGGGGGAGTGAAACCCACTCAACAATGAATGAAATGATGTGAAATATTATGATTTGAGTGTGGTTGCGGTAACCACTATTGTGAGTGTGTGAGAATGTGTGAAAAAAATAATAATAATAAAAGAAAAAAAAAGGAAGAGAAGAAAAAAAATATAAGAGTAAGAGGAAAAGAACATAGAGTGAAAAGAAGAAAAGAAAATAACAAGGGAAAGTGAAAAGAAAGAGAGAAAAAGAAAAGAGAAAAAAATATGAGTGTGAGTGGAAACATGTTGTGCGAGATGTGTGTTTGTTGAGGGCTGCGATAGCCTTGATTTTTGTTTATTGAGGGTTGCGGTAGCCTTGATTTGTGTTTGCTAAAGGCTGTGGTAGCCTTAATGTGTGGGTGCTAAAGGTTATGGTAGCCTGGATGTGTGGGTGCTAAAGGTTATGGTAGCCTTGATGTGTGGGTGCTAAAGGTCATAGTAGCCTTCATGTGTGTTTGTTAAAGGCTATGGTAGCCTTATGTATTACAAAAAGGGTTTGCCAATAGAGCTTGAGACAACCTTTGAGAAAAAAAAAAAAATATATATATATATGTGTGTTTTGTGCAGGTGAAAAAAAGTGCCGACATAGCTAAACCAAGGAATCACTAAAGGGATGGAATACGAGTGCGATAAACAAAGCGTAATGCTACTGAGGTTTGAAACACTTACAAAAACGTGGTGGCAAATGACTCGGATGACATGTAGTAACTTTCAAGAAGTAAGAAAGGAGATTCATCGAATCCATTTACTTGCGGATGGAGGGTTATGGTTTTTATAAATGAAAATGACATCTTCACTCAAGGCAAGGAAACAAGCAAGTTGATCCCAAAATCATAAACTCTTACTACTATTAAGACAAGTGGAAATACTACTTTCAAAATGACCCATCGGACCCGAATGTACCAAGACACACTTTAGAAAGATCTTATAGAGATATATTCTCCTGCAAGTTACTTCTATAAGTGGAATGTAGACAAGGAAGACCCTAGACAAAAGGGGACAAGATATCTACCTTTTTGGCATGTGAAAAACAAAATACATGAAGGCTCTTATAAAGTAACAAGTGATGGAGGAAGAGCATTAAACCAAAGCACGATGTTGGCTAGTAGAGACCCTATCTTGGAAACAAAAGATTCATGGATTCGAGAAGGTACAAAGTAGCAAACTATGAGGGCCAAGAGTGATGAACAATAATAGTGTTGAATGAACACAAGGATAATGTGTAAGTCATATTATGCTCCTTTATAATTCCTTGACAAATATAGTAAGTTGTGATGGTTACTTAATTAATGTACAAATATGTGCAAATGGCGAATTTATCTAACATTGAATTTATCTTAAAAGAGCAAATGAGACATGAGAATTATTTTTCAATATGTACTGTTGTTGCTTCTTTATTTTGTCTTGCGAGGTACAATTTACACCCAAGACAGGAATAAAGCAATGAAAGCATGGGAAATCTTATTGAGAAGTAAAAGCAAGAACCTAAGAGAAGACATGCAAATACAAAGGTGGAGAGCCAAAAATTAACGATGGACAAGAGCGAGAAGTGGTCAAGGGTTGACATAATTTTAAGAGCATAAACAGGCGGTGCAAGTTGAAGGAGACAAAGTAAAAGAAGACATGGAACTCCACAAGAGACGAGAACCATGAACTCCTATGGCTAATTGACGAGGGCATCAATTGCTCAAGTGGGGGAGAATGTAACGGGGTGACAAAAAGGGCCCTAGGGGCCATGCACCCTTAGAGTCCTTAGCTTATCCTAACGACATAGTGGGATAAAAAAAGTATAATGTGGCCGAGCAAGGATGTATGTGAAAGGAAAAGTACAATGAAGGGCATTTTGGTAAATATGAATAAATATTATTATTTATATATTTATCAAGGTGTGATGGGTGGAATAGTCTGATGTCTCCTCCTACCTACCTTTAAGGTACTCCTTATGCTCTTTAGGGGGTACATTTGGTGTAAGCTCTCCACATCCCCAAGGCTTGTGTGCATGTTCAGCGACACAGCTTTAAGTGAGCTCCCTAGTGTGAAGCTAGGTGACGGGCATCGAGTTCAGGAAAGAGGAATTTGGTGTCTCCATAGAGAAGGAGCTCTATGGACACTACGAGGCCGAGGTGCTCGTAGTGCGTGGTTCTCCTGGAATCGAGGTTACAATATGACTTGCACTATATGCAAGCATATAGTGGAATTTCGAGGCACTGTGGAATTTGATTATATACGGGACTTGTGAAACAAGTATATAACTCTTGCGTATGCGAAAGCCGTGAGGCTAATGTGGGATTCAGTAATGTGCAGGAACGATGAGGCGAATGCGAGGCTTAAGATAAGAATAAGGCTCAGATACATATGCGGGATACAATGAGAGCATGAACCTCGAACATATGCGAGAAATATAGGAACAACGATAGTAGTGAGCATGCGAGGTTGATTAGGTTCGCCAACACTCGACTATAGTTGAAGGACACTCAGTATTAATGCTAAGAGCATATTCATAAGGTTTGGCTGGCCTAAACTTGGAAAAGTTTAGGTGCCACATGGGTTGAATGTCAAGGCTAAATGGAGGATCCGTGACATTTGTCTCACAAAATGTTCCCTTCTTTCATGTAGTTCTTCGTCATTTTATTGTGGTTTGGTTTTAAAAGTCCTAATTCTTCTTCGTTCTTCCTTTATTCTCTTTCACTGCTTTCACTAACCCTTTGTTTGTGCATGACAGATCCATGATTCTTTTTGAAATTGCATTATGTACATAGTGTTTTTTTTAAATGTTTTTTGGACCGGTGTTTTTATTAGAAACTAGCGAAAAAGACTGAGAGGTAAGACAGAGCAAACAATGAGAAATAATTAGAGCAAGAAACCTTCGTTTTGAACGATAAACAATATATATAATCCCGTTACCATTTTGAATCATTGAACCGCCAATTCACGGTTTAAAAATTTTTGAATTGATCTCAAACCAGAAACAATATGGTTCCAGTTTCAATTCAGTTTGGTTCCGGGCTGATTCAAATATAGGTCAATTTAGGGCTGGTTCAATTCCTATTTCAGTTTGGCCTAATTCTAGGCTAGTTCAAAAATAAGTCAGTTCAAGGCTAGTTCAAAAATAGGCTGGTTCAGATTCCAAATTGGCCCATGGCCACCCCTACCTCCACATGCCTCTATTTTGTTTTCAATAAATGCCCTTATTTACCATATGAAAATGCTTCAGTTTTATAGACAAAATCGTCATTTCATGTCCCATTTGATTTTGAAACCTATTCTACCCATTTCTTTTCATTATGTGTTTTATTTTCTTATATTTCTACATTTTTCTTTAAATAGCATTCTGACTTTTTTCTCTTTAATTTTGAGAATTTGAAATTAATAGATACTAATTTTTTAACAATAAAATTTTTTAATTGCTATATTAAGTTTAGCATGCATTCCTATTAAATCTCAATGGTTAGCCTGTTGAATTATGATTTTTTAATAATAAAATTTTATATTTGTAGTTTTGATGTTTATTTTTTCTTAATTATGTTTACTTTTTCAATTTTATTAACTATCCGATTTTATAGTTGTAATTTTAGTAAAGAAAATATATATTTTTTATTTTTTCTCTTGGATGGTATTATGATTTCTTTACTTTCTTTTTTAAGCTGTTATATAATATTAGGGATAAACCGGGTTAAATATATGAATGGATACCCAACTTTGCACTTATTGCATTTTGAATACTAAAGTTTAATTGGTTTCTTTTCAAGTACCTAACTTTTATTTAAATATCATCTGCTAGTGATTTGGTGGCAAGATGATGACATGGCAGCCAACAAAAGAATATTTAGAGAATATTCACTATGTCACCTATGCTTAGTCATTAATTTTTAAGAGTTAATTGCAATGGTGATCACCCAACTTTCCTTTATGTCTTTGTGGTCACCTAACATTGATTTTGTTTCAAAAAATGTACTGTTAAAGATTTAAAGTCTTTTGACTTTCTCTTAAAAATCATTTTAATCCTTTAATCTCCTTATCTTTTCAATTTAGTCCAGAAATTATAAAAAGTTTGAAAGTTTACTTCTTCTAGGCTATGATAACACTTAGGATAAGTCTGCTCTTACTAGGCAGAATCAAAAGAAGTTTCAATTTTTTCCTTATTTCCTATAAACACATATAAAATATGGACTTATTTGCAGAAAAGAAAGCTTTAATTCTGAATTAAAATAGTAATTATGGATTATTGAAGTTTTAGAAAAAATTTAAAGTGATTGCTATGAAATTAAATAGAAGTTTGGTATCTAAAAAAAATACAAATTAAAAGTTTGGTAACTAAATTGAAACAAAGATAAAGTTCAGTATCCTCCTGTGAATTGGGTGCTAAAAATTGATGACTATACATGAGTGATATGATGAATATTTTTAGAATATTCTCTCTCTCTCTATATATATTGTTACTTTTATAGTAATTACAATTTTTAATATTAATCCGTTAAATGTTTTCTTTGTAGGCTTGACAATCAAGATGAGGATGAAAAGTAATATTATTTTCATTCTAAATGTATCTACATTTTGACTTTTTAAGAACAATTTAATTAAAGAAAACGTTAAGAATTGTTAACTTAACATTTAAAAGTTTAAATAAAAACAAAATTACTTTTATTTGTGAATATTTTATTTATAAAAATATATATCCCCACAACAAAGTGCGGGTAATCTTCCTATATATATATAGGTGCTTGGATTTTGATATGTGTACGACTGCTTAGATTTTGTTGTGGAGTGCTTGGATTTTGATGTCCATGAATAAGAGTTTTAGTTTGATAATAATGCAAAGGAAATGTTTATATCTATAGGAATATTTTGTAGTCATTCGATGGCTAAATTAACATTAATCTAAATTTGTGTACTTTACAAAAAAAAAAAAGACCAGTTATTCTTTGAAATTTGATATTATCTTATTAATAAGGATTTATATGCTATTTTTGAACTGTTTTCAGCTTTAGTGACCTTAGATTTTTGGACTGTCTGAATCCAATTTTTTTTCTTAAATGAACAAAATACATAAATAATTAATTGTTATATAATTTTGTATATGTTGATTAATGCTTTAAGCATTGTTAAAATAAAAAAAAATATAAATACTACTTGTAGCAAAGCGTGGGTAATCTTTCTTGTGTGCATATATATATATATATATATATATATATATATATATAAGAAACACCCAAATGCAAAAGATCATTGCTTCCAAATGCGAAGAATGAAATGAAGACTGATGCTTGCAAGTTCAAACTTCCTCATGCGATTTGGGGCATTAAAAATTGACCCAAGGGCTACGTTTGTTGTACTCATGATCATGGTATTGTACAAATACAGTAGTACTCAAGGATTTATGGGCATCATATATGGTAGCCGCAGTAGTGGTTGGGGTGACATGTTCTGAATAAAAATTAGAGAACTTTGGTAGCAAAAATTTGAAAGATTTTTTCAAGTTTTATCATTTTTATTCTATTTTTAATTTTAATTAAATGAATATTTATATTAAAATTATAAAGGAAAAATTGTAAATTTTGTGTTTGAACCTTTTTTTTTTTCAATCAAGTGTCTGAACTTTAAAAAAACCTATTGATGTAGTGTCTCTGGCCAATTTGATGCTTATTGGGCACTGAGTCATATCCAACAGTTTCCACTCTTATCTCAGTCAGGTGCCATGTCAATTGACATATATTTTATTTTCTTAATGGACAAAATTACCCTTAATCAGTGTCTACTTTGACAAAATTATTGTTATCTTCTATATTCAATTAGGATTTTTAATTACAAAACACATAAAAAATAAAAGAAGGATAGAATTTTGGAGACTGAGACATACAAAAGCTATATAGCATAGGGCCATCAATATCAAGCTTTACGATATCATCATAAATCTTCAATTTCAATGATAACTTTGCTAAGTGGACACCAATACCCACTAAAATAAAAACAAATTTCAGATCAAAAGTAATTAAAATAATGAATTGAATGAAATGAACAACTGTATGTTGTTATTCTATTTCATACAAAGAAAGAAATCAACTCACCAAAATTGTCCCACAACAATAGAGCTCCTAAATATGTAATGTAAACACATAAATTTTAAGAACTCAAATAAAAAATAATACAAATCATCAAATCTCATCACCATATCGTTACCCATATCCAAATCCCATCATCCTCATCTACACAATTTCTAATCTGTACACCTTTAGGAAATAATTTCTTCAAATGCATAAAAGAGTCCTTATTACCATCACCATCACCATCACAAATAGTTAGAGTAACCCATCAATGTAGATTAAGAAGAATTCAAAAACATATGGGTCTTTACTCTTCCTTTAGTCCCATCACTCTCATAGTGAATAACTTTATATAGATTATAGGGCTCCCAAAGATTATCCATTGTTGCCTTCGAAATAAATGCAATAGAAAAGAGTAGTGGTTTTTTCCAATAACATAGGACCCACAATGACATGAATCTCATAAGATTTTTTTTGACTAAGGACATTAATGGAGGAGGAGGAGAAGGAGGAGGGGGAACCAAATAAGGAAATTAAGGATTTGAGAGCAACCATTGAAGGAAGTTGGAGAGTTCAAACTTAGGGTTTTAAAATAAGAAATTAGAAGTAAAGAAGAGGGACTTTTCATGGTGCACAATTAGACAAGAAGAGCTAGTTCAAAAGTGTTAAAAAAGAAGAAGAATAAAAAGAAGAAAAAGAAAAAGAAGAAGAAAAATAAAAAAAAAGAGACTTAGGGTTTTGAAGCTCATTTAAAAGTGTGAAAGAAGAAGACGAAGAACAAGAGTAATTGAAGAAAAGGCTTTTGTTTTGTCATTAGTCTTTAATAAGGTTATTTTTATCTTTTACATAATGCAACACATGTGAAACTTGACATGATTGATGACTATAATAAGAGTGGGTCCCGTTTGATTTAACTTGGCATCTAGTTAGCATCAAATCAGCTAAAAACACTACATTGGTAGGCTTTTTTAAAGTTCAGACACTTAATTATAAAAAAAAAGTTAGACACTCAAATAGAAAAAACTAAAAAGTTTAAATACCAAATTTGCAATTTTTCCAATTATAAATAATTAATTGAATATTAAAAATAATAAAATGATGTCAATTAAAATTTTTATTAAAAAAATAAATTAAATTAATATATGTTCTTTTTCTTTTTAAATTAAATGAAAATAAGTTAATTTAAATCTTATATCTTATAGAGTTTGTTATAATAATTTACTTTTGAAGATATTAATTAGTTACATTAATATATTCATATCCACGAATTAAAATAGTTTATCTACTTTGATTTCATAAATAATGTCCAACAATGAAATATTCATATATTAATTTGTCTTCCAAAGAACTAATCAAATCTAAACTTACATACAACATACTTTTGGCGGATTCTAATTAGCTGAGACTAACCAACTCCTTTGTTTCATAACTTACTTCCTACAAACATTATAGCAATTAAGACAATCATGAACTTTCTTTGCATCTTCTCGATTGTAATTTCTTAGTCTCTTTCTCCTTCAATGTCACATTTGTGTCCTTGGACATGATAAATTGAGGATTTATTTTAATTAAATGATTTAAGTTAAGAAATTAATTAAGTCCCAAATTGATGGAATTATTACTGGAAGGGCTCAATTTATAAGAAATAACTGAGTTAAGGGTTCAATTTAAAGAAATTTAAAAATTTGAAGGATGCAATTTCAGAAGAAAGAAAGAAGTAAGAGTGTATTTGCAAAGAGTGAATGAGTTATCAAGTTAATTACATATAAGTGGACACATGTCTCATTTATAAAATTAGGATTAATAATAATAATGACAATAAGGATTAAATTAAGAATTTAAAATGATTAAGTGGTGAGGTGTCAACTTGCATGTTAATCTCACCTTACACTTAGTCTTATATATATATATATATATAAGAGAGAGAGAGAGAAAAGAAGACTTCTCTGCATTTGGAAGGAAGAAACATGAAAGAGGAAAGCTAAGGGGGGAGGAAGTCACTTTGCATGTGGATGGAAATGAGTTTAAGACTCCATTTCTTCTCTAGAAGCAAGAACAAAATATTAAATTGCTTTGGTAGTGAAAATCAAGTGAGTTAGATCAACAAAGAGTGTAAAAAAAAAAAAAAAAGAACAAAGAGCTAAAGAGGTTAAACTCTGTTTGATCCAACAAACATCAAGGTAAGAAACAATGGGTAATTGAAAGGATTAATGAAAACTATAGACTAATACATGTATAGATATATAGATAGAAATTATGCAGAATTCTTGAAGTTTATATGTTGTATATGTTGAGCTTTGAACAAGAACTAAGAAGTTATTGATGAATAGTATTTAATAGCTATTTATAACCTTAGTTTGGAGTTTGTCAAAGCAATGAGGGGACATGGGGAAGGTTAGCTTCGAAGGTGAGTGATTCACATCTCTTTCCTTAAATCAATTCTAAGCTATTTTTCTAGAATTATTATTTTTGTTGGGATTGAACTCCTATTTACTTGGAATTCTATATTTTGAAAATTTGCTACTCTTATAATGATTGATCATTGAGAACAAATCCTTTTGAATGAGTTTATTATTCTTGTTTGCTGCCCATGTTCCTTGAATTCTGATTTCTGGGATAGCCATGAAAGTGTTGCTTGAAATGCTAATCTAATCATTCAAACTTGCTTTGTTTTAGAGCTTAAATGTCATCGCTTTGTCTTATTAAACTTGGATGTTAAATAGCTTGATTCAGAGTGTCAAATTATGATGTTATTTTTGTTGTTTAGCTACTATCATGACCCAAACTTAGAAGTCATGACTGACGCTAGGGAGTGAGAATTCGCAAGAATCCAAAAGTCGTAGCAAGCCTAAAAATTACAAAAAACTCAACAAAACATAAACATAAATATACCTCAAAATTAAAACTTTTTAAAACATAAAGAAATCTCCATATTAAATCATAATAAAATATATATTCTAACAAATATTTAAATACAAAACCTCAGTCAATAACAATATAAAATACTATAACAAAACATACTACTATTGCAGTATCTAATAAATACAAGGAGTAATAGTTCAAAATTTACATAAATTGACTGGTGAAGAAAGGATCTGATGAATAGAAATACTACGAGAGGTTTGATGAAAAGGATCCTAAAAAATAATTGAGGGGAGTTAGACCTCACTGAGTAAATCATTATTATATATATACATGCAACCTAAAGACACAAACATTCAACCATCAATACAATAATATTTATATATTTATATTTATTTATTTTATTTATGTATTTTATACAAATGCTTGAAATCAGATTTTTTGACAAAAAAATAAATGTAGAAAGGTTTTGTGTGGAGGATTGGAGCAGAATCCTAAAATTTTCCGCAACCTCAATCACTGAACCTCACTAGCCAACAGACTCACTTAAATTTAAAAATATTTCCCTTCTCAAATTTGACAGTGGACTAGCCCTGAGACACCGAGTCAACTGAGCTCCCATAGCCACACCACTCTTTATTCACAATCTTAATAATTAAATCTTAGCCATATATTATATCAATAAAAATTTCATAACCTAGTATCTAGCGTATTGCTGCGTAACAATTCTAGTGTAGCCCACTATATAGCACGTTCTACAACTATCCTCCAAAATAACATTTCAAAAATAAAATAATAAAATCATATTAAATATAAGCAGTATCCAAATTACACAAATAAATATTCACCTTTATATATAAGCAAACATATGTATAATAACAATAACAATTAACATTTAATGCAATATAGCATAATAAAATTTATATTTATTAAAAATATGGATGCCAATAATATTTTCTACATGCAATGCATACATATAATAATAATTCATAGATGGAATGCGCTCCTCTATGATGACTTGACTGACCCTGTCCTATGGGCATCGACCTCAATGCTGCTATGAGAAAAATAATAATAAAATAATTAGGATTAAATTCCTAATCTTATATATTCTATATTCCTAAGGAAAGACTTGATCTAAAATATAACTGTAATAACTCAAAACTAAACATAAGCTCGATGTCATGTTTTGCAAGAAATCTATCAAAAATTTGGCAGTCTCCTTTGTAAAATGAATATCTCTATATTAAAAGTAGAGTCATTTATGCATGAAAATACACTTCAAAATATTCCAAAGCTCAACATTTTGGGTTGGTCCCCGAATAACAATTCATGGCCAACTAAGAACCAACATCACAAAATATATAATAAAATAATATAATTTTCTCAAATCACCAAAATATATCATAAAATATTAAAGAAATTTATTTTCCAAATAAATAATAAAATTCTAGTTTATAAATAATATTTTGCTAATAAAATCCATTAATGGAATAAAATTTCCATTTTACAAATAAATTAGCATACATTGTAAATTAATTATTAAAATCACTTATTAATATCATAAAAATAATAAAATGCTCATTTAGACTCAAAAGATAATAAATAAATTTATTATTCATTTAATTTCCCAAAATTACTACTAATTAACTAATAACTGAAAAATAATCATAAAAATTATTTTTATACTTTTATTATTTAAAAACAGTGTAAAACAATATAATTATCAACAATTTTAATTAAAATTAAATTATTCATCAATTTCTAATAATTTTCCAAAAAACACATTTTTATACATAACCTTAAAAAATTTATATCTCAAATTATATTTATAATTTCACAAAAATTTCTTCACAAAGTTTAATATACATAATATATAGAATTTATTAAAAATATAAAAATTTTCTGTCTCGAGATTGTTTGGAACAGTAACATGAACATACCCAATGCCCAAAAGATATGAAAAATTATGCAAAATATATTACAAGAAAGATCTCAACCTCAATAATATACTAACCATTAAACCTAATAAAATCGAATTCAAACTCAATTAACCAAATTAACAAAAAATAACTTAAAATCAAATTACATAAATTGGAATTATTCATAGTGTTACTTAGTCAAATTGACTTAGGGGAATTGAAGCTCAAAAGGAGAGCTTTCGATCAAAACCAGTGGTGTTGTCAGTGGTGGTTAGGAACGTCATTAGTGAGCCCTTTTGCAATCCGACAATTAACAAAAATCGAGAGAGAGAGAGAGAGAGAGAGAGAAGGAATGAGGGGCTGCCGGAGGTATTGGCGTGCTGGCGGTGACGTGGGCTATCTGACACGATGAGGGAGTGCTGGTGGCAAGTGGGTGGTGGTGGCTCTATTGATGGGGAATAAGAAATAAGAAAGGAAAAGAAAAGAAAATAAGGTGAAGAAGAAGAAGAAGTGGCAATAGGCACGTTTTACTTTTTTTTTTTTTTAACTTTCACTTTTACTTTTGTTATTAATACACACACACACACACACACACACACACATAAATAAACTCATATATACAAGATACACTAAATTAATAATTTTACTAAAATACTCTTAATAATAAATTTTATTAAAAATACTCATTTAACACTAATTAAATAAAAATAATAATTAAAATTCAATAATTCCCCTTTTTAATTTAATAAATAAAAATACAAGTCATAACAATCTTCCCCTTTTACAAAAAATCATCCTCAAATTTTAATAACTGAAAAAGAAATAAATACAAGGTTTCACTGGTGAAAAAGATAGGGATATGCCACCCGCATCTCTGTCTCAGTCTCCTACATGTGCTTTTCCACATTATTGCTCCTCCATAAGACTTTGACCTTCAGAATCTGCTTAGAATGCAATTGACGAACTTGATAGTCAAAAATCACAACTGATTCTTCCTCATACATCAGATCTTCATTCACTTCCATGCTCTTGGGCTGCAAAATATGTGAAGGTTTCAAAATATACTTCCTGAGCATTAACACATGAAACACTGGATGCATTTGCGACAAATTTAGAGGCAAAACCAATTGATATGTAACCATGTCAACTCTCTCCAATATCTTAAAAGGCCCTATGTATCTTAGTGCCAATTTTCCCTTCTTGCCAATTATTATAATACCCTTAATTGGTGACACCTTTAAGAATATATAATCCCCAACTTGAAATTCCATATCCTTGCACTTTGGGTTTGCATAACTCTTTTGTCTACTAGCTGCTGTTTTCAATCTCCTTTTAATTAAAGCGACTTTCTCAGATGCATCTTGGATAATTTTTGGTCTAGTTAGCTTCTTTCTCTAACTTCATTCCAACACAAAGGAGATTTACACTTCCTCATATACAATGCTTTATATGGTGCCATCTCAATACTACTATAGTAGCTGTTATTATAAGCAAACTCTACTAGTGCCAAGTGATCATCCTAACTGCCTCTAAGATCCATTATACACATTCTCCATATATCTTCAAGTGTTTGGATCATTCTCTCAGATTGACTATCTATCTAAGGATGAAAATAGTACTGAAGTCAAACCTAGTACCTATTGCTTTTTGTAACTTATACCAAAATTGAGAGGTAAACATTGACCCTCTTTTAGAAATAATGGAAATAGGCACCCTATGAAGACACATAATATTTTTGATGTACAGCCTAGCTAGCTTAGCCATTGAAAAAGTAGCTTTAACTGGCAAAAAATGAGTTGACGTGGTTAATTTATACGCTATTACCCAAATGGAATCGTATCCATCCTTTGAATGAGGTAACCTTATCATAAAATCCATAGTGACTCTCTCCCAATTTCACTCAGGAATTGGAAGAGATTAAAGCTTCCCAAAAGGCTTTTGATGCTCTAATTTCACTTGTTGATAGGTCAACAACTTGGAAATAAATTTAGCTACATCTTTCTTCATTCCATCCTACCGGTAAAGATCCTTAATATTATTGTACAACTTAGTGGAAAGAGGATGTACACTGTAGGCTGTAAAATGAGCTTTTTCTAATATCTCTTCTTTCACATTATTCAAATCAGGAACACATAATCTCCTACTGATCCATAGCATACCTTCATTATTAAGAATAAAATTAGTGAACTTCCCTTTGTGAACTTTCTCCACAAGCTCTACTAAATCAGGATCTTATTCTAAGCTACTTTGATCCTATCCCTCAATAGTATCTAACTCTGAACTAAGTTAACAATCCTCTTGACATGGTTATCTTCATCGTTAACCCTTTGTCTATCAACTTATGCATCTCTTGGATTAGCGATCTCCTTTCCATACTGATGTGAGCAAGACTACCTTAAGACTTCCTACTCAAGGCATCTGATACCACATTAGCCTTGCTTGGATGGTATAAGATATCATAGTCATAATCCTTTAGAAGTTCTAGCCATCTTCTTTGTTTGAGATTCAAATCTCTCTGCTGAAAGATATACTTTAAACTCTTGTGGTCAGTGTAGATGTTGCATGTTACCCTGTACAGATAATGCCTCCAAATATTGAGAGCAAAGATTATAACGACCATCTCTAGGTCATGAGTAGGATAGTTCTACTCACGCTTCTTCAATTGCTTGGAAGTATAAGCCACTACCCTTCCATTCTGCATTAACACATAACCTAGACCAACTCTAGAAGCATCACAGTACACAGTGAACTTATCTACTCTATCGGGCAAAGTCAACATTGGAGCTGTAGTCAACTTTTCCTTTAATAATTGGAAGCTATTATCACATGTGTTTAACCATATAAACTTCAAATTCTTCTGAGTCAGGTGGGTCATAGGTGCTTAAATCCTTGAAAAATCTTAGACAAGCCTCATATAATACCCTTTTAAATCCAAGAAAATCTGAATCTCTATAACTATTATTGGTTTAGGCCACTTAGACACTACTTTAATCTTTTGTGGATTAACCTGTATGCTATCCTTAGACACTACATGCCTAAGGAATGCTACACTTTCCAGCCAAAAATCACACTTTGAGAACTTTGAATAAAGTTATTATTCTCTTAATGTTTGCAGCACTATTCTTAAGTGATATACATGCTCTTCCATACTCTTCGAATAAACTAGTATATCATCATTAAAAACTATTACAAACTGATCCAAGAATGGTCTGAACACCCTATACATTAGATCCATAAAGGCTGCTAGTGCATTGGCTAATTCAAAGGACATATTACCATAAACTCATAATGGCCATATCTAATACGGAATGTCATTTTAAGATCATCAGCTTCATTGATTTGTAACTAATGATAGCTCAACCTTAAGTCAATCTTAGAAAATAACTGTGCACCCTGAAGCTAAATTGAGCAAATCATCTATTCTTAGAAGAGGATACTTATTCTTAACAGTCACCTTGTTCAATTCTCTATTATGAATACACAAACTTAAGGTACCATCCTTCTTCTTCACAAATAGGATTGGTGCACCCTAAGGAGAAGTACTGAGTCTTATGAAACCCTTGTCTAGAAACTACTTATTTAACTCTTTCAACCTTGTAGGAGCCATCCTATAAGGTGACATAGAGATAGGAGCTATACCTAGAACCACATCAATGCAGAATTCAATCTCCTATGAGTTGGTAAACCCAATAATTCATCAGGGAAGACATATGGAAACTCACATGCTACAGGAACATCTGAGATGGATATTGATTCTACTGTAGTATCCTAACCAATGCTAAGTATCTCTGACACCCTTTTCTTAGCATCTTCTTTACTGTAATAGTAGAAATAAGATTATGAGGTGCTGAACTTTTATCACCCATAAACTTGAATTCCTCTTCACCTGGAATTCTAAAAATCACCTCCTTGCTATGATAATCCATGATAACGTGATGCTGAGACAACCAATCCATTCCTAAGATTACTTCAAAATCCATTACATCTAACAACATTAAATCTACAGGTAGTTCTCTACCTTCTACCAACACAAGACACCCATAAAAGAATCATGTTGGTGTCCAATGAATCACTTAGAGGCATGGCAACTAATAAAGGAATTATAGTCATTGCAGCTTGCCAAACCTAATTTCAAAGTAAAAATAAGGGACACAAAAGAATGGGTAGCACCTGAATCAATCAAATCTCTAGCATCAACAAAACATATAAGGAGTGTACTTGCTACCACTACATTAGATGCCTGAGCATCTTACTGCATAAGAGTGAAGAATTTGGCTAGCCTTTTCCTCCTTGTTGGCTGGTAGAAGCCTATCCAAATCATGTAGTGCTGCCTCTATGCCTCTGCCTTGCCCCTAATGGACTATAAATTTAGAAGTGCTCGGGTACTGAAATGGAAGTGGCTAAAACTGAGTTGGAGTTACACTAACTGAAGATGATTAGGGAAATTTGTCAACTGAAAACCAATATACACAAAGATCAATCATAAAATAATAAATATTAAAAATCACTAAAATCCATAAAAGTTAATAAAATACCACAATTCAACTTATTCAAATAATAAAACCATTAAAGATATTTATTTTCAAAATACTTTCTAAAATCTCAATATAATTAAATAATATTAATAAAAATCTATTTTTCTTCAAATATTCGAAATTGAATAGCATAAATTACAAATAATTATATAAATTTCTCAAATATATAATAAAAATAGCTAAAAATCCATTTAGTCATAAAAATAATCAACAAAATTATTATTTGAATATTTTTTCAGAAATTATTATTAATTAACTAAAAATAGTAAATAATTCATAAAAATTATTTTACTACTATTTATTATTCAAAAATTATCCAACACATAATAATTAACAATAATTTCAATTAAAATACAAAAATTTACTAATTTATATTAATTTTTCCAAAAATTCAATTTTTATATAAAAACATTCAAAAATTGATAATAAAAATTCGGAATGCAATTTCAATAAACTTCATTCATGAAATATGCTTAAAATAGTATGTAGAATTTATTAAAAACATAATTTTTCTAAGCTCAAAATAGTACATGAACAGTAACCTTGAGCCTAGAAATTCAAAATTTTAGAAAAATAAATAAAAATTACATTTAGCTTCCTCACAACCTCTACAACAATTATTCTCAAAGCAACAATAGCTAATAAAATCAAATAATGGCTTAAACTAAGAAAAAACTCAAAATACTAAAAATAGAAATATATAAAAATGATATAGTTACTAGAGTCAAAACTCGTAATAGTTAAAAGATTTGAGAAACCCAATGGATGAGCTTCCAAAAGAGACCAACCTCACACCCTGAGGTGGTGGCGTTAGGTGGTTCTGCTTACAGAGAAAGAAAGAAAAAAAAGTAAAGAAAGAAAGAAAGAAAGAAAGAAAGAAAGAAAGAAAAAGAAGAAGAAGAAAGGGGAGGGGAAGAAAAAGACACTGCACATTTGACTTTTGTATTTTTTTTAAGTTCAAATATTACATATATAATAATATATTTTAAATAAAATATCCCCCACCAAGTACATATACACAAATAATAATATTATAAAATAATTAAATAATAATCAATAATAATAAATCTTACAATTTAATTTAATAATTAATTAACTAAAATAATAATTAAAACTCAATCATTCTCACCCACAAAATATATATATACACAATATTAAAATACAATACACCAATAATTCACAATAATCAAAATAATAATATTAAAATAATATTCAACACTAAATCTTCAAATTTAATTTCACAAAATAATTATTATATAACAATTTAATAAAATATTTATTAACACTGCATATCTCAGAAATTAATTTATTAATTTACAAAATATCAAGATATAACAATCTTCCTCTTTTACAAAAATTCATCCTCAAATTTCAAATGAAAGAATAGAATACAAGAATTCATCGAGGAAAAAGGTAAGGGTAAGCCTCCTGCATCTTAGCCTCGGTCTCCCACGTGTGCTCCCCTATGTTGTTGTTTATTCGTAACACTTTGACCATCAAAATTTATTTCGAACGTAGTTGGAAAACTGGATAATCCACTATCACAATTGGCTCTTCCATGTATGCTAGATCTTCATTCACTTCCATACTCTAGGGCTGTAACATGTGTGAAGGGTCTGAAATGTACTTCTCAGCATCAAAACATGGAACACTGAATGCACTTGAGAAAAATTCGGAGGCAATGCCAACTGATATGCAACCATGCCAACTCTCTTTAGAATCTTAAAAGGTCTAATGTATCTCGGTGCTAACTTCCTTTTCTTACCAAATCTCATCACACCATAGATCGGTGACACCTTTAAAGACACATAATCTCTAACCTAAAACTCTATATCCTTATGCCTCGGATCCATATAGCTCTTATGTTTGCTAGCTACGATTTTTAATCTTCTTCTGATCAAAGCAACCTTCTCAAATGCATTTTGGATAATCTTAGGTCCATCAATTCTCTCTCTCCAATCTCATCCCAACACAAAGGTGATATACACTTCCTTCCCTATAGCTTCATACAGTGCCATTTAAATACTGCTATGGTAGCTGTTATTATAAGAAAACTTTACCAATGGCAGATGATCATCCTAAATACCTCCAAGATCCATTACATATATTCTTAACAAATCCTCAAGTGTTTGGATCATTCTTTTAGATTGACCATCTATCTAAGGGTGAAAAGTAGTACTGAAATTGAGCCTTGTGCACATTGCTTTCTGTAACTTCTGCCAAAATTGAGAAATAAAAACTAAACCTCTATCAGATATAATGGAAATAGGCACTCTATGAAGGCACATAATATGTTTAAAATACAGCTTAGCCAACTTGGCTATAAAATAAGCAGCTTTAACTGGTAAGAAGTGTGCTGATTTGGTTAACCTGTCCACAATTAGCCAGATGGAATTGTATCCATTCTTTGAATAAGGTAACCCTATCACAAAATCCATAGCAATTCTCTCCTATTTTCTCTCAGGAATAGGAAAAGGTTGAAGCTTTCTAGAAGGCTTTTGATGCTCAGCTTTCACCTGTTGATATGTCAAGCATTTAGAAACATAATTAGCTATATCCTTCTTCAGTCCATCCCACTAGTACAAATCCTTAATATTGTGGTACATCTTAGTAACACTTGGATGTGCACTGTAAGCTGTAGAATGCACTTCTTCAAAGATCTATTCTCTCAAATTATCCATATCAGGAATGCATAATTTACCACTGATCCACAAAGCACCTTCATCATTAAGTGTAAAATCAGTGAACTTCCCTTCACGAACATTCTCCTCAAGCTCTACCAAAATAGGATCTTGGCTCTGAGCTGCCTTAATCCTATCTCTTAACACTGATATGATTATGAACTGAGATAGCAGTCCTCATGATATGCTTATCTTCATCATCAACCCTTGATCCACTAACTCGTGCAACTCTTGGATCAAAGGTCTCATCTCCATACTAATATGAACCGGACTACATGAGGACTTCCTGCTCAAAGCATCTGCTACCATATTAGCCTTGCCTGGATGATACATAATGTCATAATCATAATCCTTCAACAATTCTAATTGTCTTCTTTGCCTCAAGTTTAGATCTCTCTACTGGAAAATGTACTTCAAGCTTTTATGATTTGTGAAAATCTCACAAGTCACTCTATACAAATAATGTCTATCTTCAGAGCAAATATCACTGCAACCATCTCTAGGTCATGAGTAGCATAATTCTATTCATGCTTTTTCAATTGTCTCGAAGCATAAGCTATCATCCTACCATTCTGCATCAACACACAACCTAGGCCGACTCTAGAGGAATCATAATAAATAGTGAACTTGTCTTCTCCATTTGGCAAAGTCAGAATTATATCTATGGTCAACTTCCCCTTCAGTAATTGAAAACTATTCTCATAAGCATCTAACCACACAAACTTCATATTCTTTTGAGTTAGGCGAGTTATAGGTACTGCAATTCTTGAGAAATCCTTCACAAATCTCCTATAGTACTTAGCTAAACCCAGAAAACATTAAATCTTAGTAACTGATGTTAGTCTGTGCCATTCAGACATTGCTTCTATCTTTTGTGGATTAACCCGAATACCATCTTTAGACACCATGTGTCTAAGGAATACAACACTCTCCATTCAGAAATCACACTTTGAGAATTTAGCATAAGCTGATGTTCTCTTAATATTTGTAATACTGTCCTCAAGTGATATACATGCTTCTCTATACTCTTTGAATACACTAATATATTATCAATGAAGATTACTCTAAACTGATCCACAAATGGTCTAAACACCCTATTCATTAGATCTATGAAAGCAGCTGGTGCATTAGTCAACCCGAAGGACATCACCAAAAACTTATAATGACTACATCAAGTGCGAAATGCCATTTTAAGAACATCGGCTTCACTAATCCGTAATTGATGATAGTCTAACCTTAAGTTAATCTTGGAAAAGAACTGTGCACCCTGAAGTTGATCAAACAAATCATCTATCCTCAGAAGAGGATACTTGTTCTTCACTGTCACCTTATTTAGCTCTCTATAGTCAATGCACAATCTAAGTGTACCATCATTCTTCTTTACAAATAGGACTAGTGCACCCTAAGGAAAAACACTAGGTCTAATGAAACTCTTGTCCAATAAATCTTAGAACTGCTCCTTTAATTCCTTCAACTCTACATGAGCCATTCCATAGGGTGAAATCAAAATAGGAGCTGTGCTTGAGACCATATCTATACAAAATTTGATCTCTCTATGAGGTGGTAAACCTGGTAGCTCATTAGGAAAGACATAAGAAAACTCATAAGCTATTGGAACATTTGAGATAGATGTCTTCTCCACTATAGTATCTTTAACTACGACCAAGTATCCCTGACAACCTTTTCTTAGCATCTTCCTAGCCTTGATAGCAGAGATAAGATTCTGAGGTGTAGAACTCTTGTTAACCACAAACTTAAACTCTTCATCATTCAAAATTCTAAAAATCACCTATTTACTCTGACAATCAACTATGGTATAGTGCTGAAATAACCCATCCATTCCAGGGATTATATCAAAATCCATTCTCAAAATCCTATTAAAATTAATTACACCTAAAATGACTGAATCCGTAAATAACTCTCTAAATTTTAGCCCTCAGCTTGGATGCTAATATATACTAAAATTAATCTTGTAACGTACAGTTCTACTAGACTCTACTTATACAGTATCACGTCTATATCATGACATGATATATTGAAGAGTTCACTGGTATTCTTCTCAACTTACCGCTCTTCTCATACTTTGTGCAATAACCGCCACGTGTAATTATCCCTCCTTAAAGGTGGATGGAAGTGTTTTAGAAATCACTCTTTAAACTCCAATCATGTCACAGTAATCATATAAAGCTAATTTGATTGCATGTACCAATCTTATACTATAGTTAAAACTAACAACTTTACCATTAAGAGTATAAAAGTGTTTCGTCTATATTAGACATCTTCTAATTCCTTCATCAAAGCATATTCAAAACAATTGTCATGCTTGGTTAAGTGCTACTAAGTCCTTATAATTTGTGGCTATCCTAGCCACAAATGCTGCAAGTTCGAGTTCAAAGGATATTTGTCCCTCTTACAATAACTACTTTGGCCTTTGAATTACAGTTCTCTCTAACCTACCCTTATATTAGATAGGTGTAGTAGGGGTTGAAACTAGAGTCAAAACTGAAAGGACTACTTATCAATATACTATTTTTATAGTAAAAGCAGTTAACGTTTGTAGACGGTGGGGTTTAGCGCGCGTCCAAGATTTTAGTTACCGCGGCACTATCTAAGCTCAGGGCTCTAGAGAACACACTAACCACTATCACAAAGACATGGCATGGAGATGAGGAGTCGCCACCCAGGGTAATAACTAGGACAAATCGAGAAGGTGGTACTCAATTCCTTAAAAGAAAACTAGCACCATAACTAGGAGATTCTGGATACGGAATACTAACTTCTTTTGGCCTTGTGTTCATTTAGAATTACTTTATGAATTACTATCTTATCCACTATTTACATGCAATTTCATATAAACCCAAAAACAATAAACTCCAAGGCAAACTAGTCATGAAATATATAAGTAAATAATGCATTCAATAAATCACATAATCCCTAAATTAGTCTAATATACATGGATTTTAATTAAATGAGTTAAATCTACATGTTTTAATGTATATGTGAACCTAAAGACCTAATTCCTTTTTATTTTAATTAAATAAACCTAGGTCTACTAATTTTAATTCTAAATATGTGCCTAAATCTACAAATTATGGAATATTTATATTAATGGGCCTAAGTCTACAAGTTTTAATTAAATAATGATCTTAAATCTACAAATTATGAAAAAGGGCTTAAATTAAGTGAGTTAAGTCTAAATTAATTAAATTGAATTAGGTGTGCGTATGTCTAATTAACTAAATGGGCCTAAAGGTATTTCTAACCTAAAATCTAATTAATTATGGACCTAAAAATATATTTTAATTAATTAAATCTAATTAATTATTAAATGATATGGGCTAAAAGAATAATCTAAACTTAACTAAATAAATCAAGACCTAAAGTGGGCTTAAGACCCAAAACACACAAAAATAATAAATAAACCCAAAAACAAATAAAAAAACATAAGAAAAACAATTAAGTAAGACCAAACAAATAATTATATTGATTCCTTACTAAAATCCTAATTTTTATTAACATGCAACTTAAATTAATCTACTTCCTCCATTGATTTTAAATGATTACAAAATTGAAACCTAATTTTACTAACCAATTTAATAAAAATCATGCAACCACATACATAATTTTATTATTATTCCCACTATTGGGGCTATTACATTAATTCGTAAAATAATTAATAAAAATAAAAATAAAGACAATAAAAATAAAAAATGCTAAAAACTAAGTCTTTATGGGCTTGATCCATAGTCTTCTGTGGATTTCATCTTCCTCATATAATCACCATGTGTTTTCCTCCACAATCACCATAAAAATAAAAATAATTAATTAATAAATTATGATAAAATAAATAGAATAATAAATAAACAAATAAATAAACAAATAAATAAATAAATAAATAAAAGAAAAATAAAAGAATATGGCATGCTTATGGATGATTAAGGTGCTCCTCAGATTTGTGATTCACCGTTCTTGATCAGTCTTCGAATCTTTTCTTCAAAAAAATCCTTCATGAGTCTTTGAATTAATTGATGAATCAAAAGAATTTTTTATTAAAAATAAATAAAAGAAAAATAAAAACACAAATTTTTCTCTCCTTTTCTCTTTCTACGCCTCTCTCTTCTTTTTTTCTTTTTTTTCTCCTCCCCTCTTTTCTCTATTGCTACCCCCTTTTCTCCCTTGCTCCTTCCTTTCTTTTTATAGTAGAACTAGGAGGTCTAACCCCAATCATAATATGATTCTAATTCCTAAAGTGTATTTAGGAATTTTAAACCAATTAGGAATGAATTAATTAGGAAGTTTAAACCAATTTGGATTTAATTAGGAAGTTTAAACCAATTTGGATTTAATTAGGAAGTTTAAACTAATTAAAACACTAAATTGGAAGCAATTTAGAAATAGGAAAATAGAAGAATTCAATTTCGACCGGGATTGTGTAATTCCGATCAGAATTATACAATCCCGATCGAAATTATTGTAATTCCGATCGGAATTATGGAATTCCGATGTACTTTTTTTAACATTGAATTACAAAAAAGGCCCCCGAAAAAATTTAAATTTTGCAATTAGGTCCTAAAAAGAACTTTGCGATTTAGTCCCTGAAAACATTAAATCTTTCCTTTAAAAGCCCTTAGAATTTTTTAAGGATTAAGTTTTGAAGACATTTTCATCACTAGAGTCCTTTATTACATCCATAATATATCATCCCGAAATTGGGTGTCTATAATTACCCCCCTTTGTCGCTGTTTGCTTGACAAATTGCGGCAAAGCAAAATAGCACCCAATTTCTAAATTGAAAGTTAGGGTACTTACTTGTACTTCTTGAAGCTTCTGCTTGTGAATTTGCTATACTCAGACATACAACGTTTCAAATGACATATCATACTCGGTCGTATGATATTGATTATACTCGATCGTATAACCTTGGGTGAATGAACCACATTGTACTTAGTCGTACAATGTTAGACTATACTTGGACGTATATCATTAGAAAGAAATTACATCATACTCGATCGTATGATGTCAATTATACTTGGTCGTATAATCGATTAAGGATACATTGCAATCGATTGTACAATGCTGACTACACTCGGTTGTATAGTTTATTTTGATAAGAAACATTATACTCAGTCGTATGATGCTGATTATACTCGGTCGTATAATCGATTGAGGGTACATTGCACTTGGTCATACAATGTTGACTACACTCGATCGTATAGTCTATTTTGATAAGGAACATTATACTGAGTCGTATGATGCTAATTATACTCGGTCGTATAATCGATTGAGGGTACATTGCACTCGGTCATACAATGTTGACTACACTCGGTCGTATAGTCTGTTTTGATAAGGAACATCATACTCAGTCGTATGATGCCGATTATACTCAATCGTATAATCAATTGAAGATACATTACACTCGGTCATACAATGTTGACTACACTCCGTCGTATAGTCTGTTTTGATAAGGAACATCATACTCGATCGTATGATGCTGATTATACTCAGTCGTATAATATGTTTTGATAAGGAACATCATACTCGATCATATGATGCTGATTATACTTGATCGTATAATCGATTGAGGATACATTGCACTCGGTCGTACAATGTTGACTACACTCGGTCATATAGTCTATTTTTTATAAGAAACATCACACTCGGTCATATGATGCTGATTATATTCGGTCGTATAATCAATTGAGGAATACATTGCACTCGGTTGTACAATGCCGACTACACTTGGTCATATAGTCTGTTTTTGATAAAAAAACATCACACTCGGTCATATGATGCTGATTATACTCGGTCGTATAATCAATTGAAGATACATTGCACTCGGTCGTACAATGTTGACTACACTCGGTCGTATAGTTAGAATTGTCTTATATGATTATTCGGTAACCCATAATTGCTCATGAATTTGGTTGTTTGAGTTGAATGCCTTGAATTCTTTATGCTGACTAATTAGTACTTTTGTTGACTGACTTTAAATTTTGCTGTGTTGATTGGCTTTGCAAGTTGAGTATACCCCCTTCTGGATTTGAAATTCCTACAGAATTGCTGAAGTTAGTTTTAACAAGATGAATGTACAAAAGTATATTATTATTTTGAAAATTTATAAGAATATTCATCACTTTGCACGAGATAACATGTATTTAACCAATCTCCTTAGATCCTCATGACTATCATTTATTTACCATTCGCAAAGGACAGAGGCATTATTACCCATTTTTATGCTGAGAGCATATTTTTAACCAAGTGAAGAGCTTACTTTCACACCTAAATTCAGGAAGAATTTACTAGACAAAACTTATGGTATTTGGGCATAAATGGATCAGATTCTAAGTATCAAAAGAGTCTTTCAATTATTTTTGTGCTTTCCTTCCTTATTCGAGTATTCCCCACCTTTCTCATATTACTCAGTGTGGATACCATTGGAAAGGTCCTTTGGATACTCATACTCATATAGAGCATTGGAGTAAATAGAATAATTTTTAGCATGGTCCTCTTTTAGTATTTTTAGTATTCCCTGCCTTTCTTGTATTACTTAGCATGGATACCGGCAGAGGTTTTATGTTGATACTCTTACTCATTTCTGAGCATTAGAGTAAATTATGCTTGGTCTTTTTTCTATTCTCCTCCTAGTATTCCCTCACCTTTCTTACATTACTCAATGTGGATACCGTTAAGGGATTTTGTACTCATACTCATTTCTGAACATTGGAGTAGATTACATGCACATTTATCATTCATAAGACTGAAATGATACCCTAAAATTCAATTAATTTATACCACAAGTCCATAGATTTTGTCTTTGTATGTTCTTCCCCTCGTTTGGGTGCAAAGCAAGCATTAAATTGATTAGAGTTTAGAAATTCTCAGTATAGAATTGTCAATAAGACATCTGAATTTTATGAGGCTAATAAAAGAAAGCCATTAAAATCAAAGGTCATGAGATAAATTTTCACATATGATCTCGTGAAGTGGATGAATTTCCTTTCACTTTGTGAATTTTCTTATTGAGGATTTATTTTATTGCAGAATCAAAGGAGATAGAGTTGTACTACTTCCCTTTGGTGTTTGCACAAGGTGAGGTTTTAACGAGTGATTGGCATTTGCTATCTTGCACATTCTTATTGATGTATCGGTTCCTTTTTCCTTCTTCATTCTCTTTTATTTTCCCTGCATAAAATACCATAAGTTAGTATGGTTTATTTGCAAGTGAACAAATTTTATCAAAATGCAGTGTTTTTTTTTTCATTTTTGCATTCTTCCTTGTAGAGTTAGGGTGATGTCTTCGATCACAAGGTTATGATGCTCCACCGTTGAAGTTGTGGCTTTATCCAATTGATGCTATAATAGAGGGCTTCATTTCTCTTCTTAACATTTCCTATAAAAGAAGAGATTTAGGAGTTAGAGGTTTTTATTTCATAATCAAAGAAGTTTTCAGAGTGCATTCGTCTCAAGTTTTGAGTGCATTCTTCCTTTTCATATTGAATATGAGGAACTTGAGCATCCTATCTTAAAGTTTCCCAGGATAATGCTTTTTGGTAGTGTTAACCTTTTATTTTCATTCTTTCAGATGTTTCATATGTGGATACTCTGACTACTTTCCTGTTCTTTTAACACTAATTTCAAATGTTAGTAGTAGAGTATTTGTACAATCTTGTCTAGGCTTAAAGACTTTTATTATACAAAATAAGTGTTTCACAAAATATGTATGTAAGTGTATGCATGCTATGTATGATGTGCATGATCCTAATGGGCTCCTGTTTGGAATAGAGCCACTCATCAATAGCCTGTCAATTTGAGCATTAAACGATTCACCGTTGGTACTTCCGATGTTAAGGCTTCCAATATGATTCATCAGACTAATTACTAGACTACCAAGTAGGGTCCATGGCTTTACAATAGAGCTTGTGATTGGCCAATGCATTGTTGAACTTTTCTTTTGTTACTGTTAATGATTGAGGTATTAGCTCTTACACTTCAGCATCCATCTTCACTCTTTGAATGTCGAAACCATTTGCCCCATGAGTTGTATTTTGCCCCTAGATATTATCTACATGTACGTACATAATATTGAAACCATCAGTCTTCCTTTTATGATTCCTCTTATGAAACTAGAGACAAAACCAGTGCTGCTTGGATTAAAACTATCACATTCTGCCTATATGCTCAGTTTCTACTAGTATCTTCTCATGGAGATGCTGATGTAAGAATTATCAGTATCTTGGAACAGGTAGAAACTTGAGCTAATCCTGTGCCTATCATACTTGCTGAAACTATCATTGGGTTAGATAATTTCAAAGTTCAAAACCGGCTCTCAAGCAATCTTCTTCTCCTTTAGGTATGTACCCTTTTTTTTTTATATAGATTTGGTTACAGGAGAAATTGAGCCTGCTTGTTGCCCCTCTCAATGCTTGGACTTATCAAACTCATCATCTACAATCCTGTCCTTTAAAGATAAAGAATAAACATACTAGAGATCAATGGGTTGATTGGATGAAAGACATTACTGATATTGAGATTACTTGGATATGTCCCTGGTGGAGATTAAAATTTATGACCATCAACTTGTATGACAACTGTGTCCCTATTCCAGGATTATACTCTTCAACCTTTCTTCCTCCTTTATGCCTCTACAGTCAATATGGTCACCCTTAATTCATTGTTGCTATTGTAACTGACTTCGAAGGTTTCCTCCTAAGGCAAGACTTCTTGGACAAGGTGAAGAGCTTGTGGCCTCATAGAGCTTTGGAACACAATTTGTGCCTAGATGCTGACATGACTACTGATGACAACTACAAGGCTTGGGTTACTATACAATCTATAGAATCACCAAAACTTATTAAGTACAAAAGGACTCAAATATTATCAGATGAGTTAAGAAAGAAAAAAAAACATAACTAGTGGTCTCATAAGTCTGGTTTCTTATGTTTTATTTTTTCTTCAAGTCTTTATGTCTTGTAATAAAGATAGAATACACAATATTTAACAAAAATATATTTTCAATTCATTTCATTACCCAAGGAAAAAATGAGTACATTTGTTACATCACATGACACAACTCATGTTATCAGCTAGTCTTTTCAGATTTTCTAACTGAACATTTTTCCTCTCATTTTCACTTCCCTAACTTTTGCATGGTAAGCTCTTTTCGAGTTTTCTGAATAGTAGGATTATCCTAACTTTTGCCAAACCAACCTTTTTTAGGTTTTCTAGTTAGTGGACTCTTTTTTTTTTTTAAAGGTAGTATTTCTTAAGGCGATCTAGGTTAATTGGCTCAGTGAACTCATTCCCTTCTAGATTTGATATCTTTGCGGCTCCTCTGGGCAAGATTGTTTTGACTAAGTATGGTCCTTCCAAATTTGGTTTAAATTTTCCTCTCGGGTTAAACACCATTGCCCTTGCGTGCTTTAATACCATATCCCATGCTTTTATCTTTCCCGGCTTAACGTTTTTGTTAAATGCTCTTGCTATTCTCCTCTGATAAATCTGAGTGTGGAATAAAGCATTCATCCTTTTCTCATCTAGTGATACAAGATACTTAAACCTCTTTTGCATCCATT
Organism: Mallotus nudiflorus; assembly: GCA_947683625.1. NCBI lineage: Eukaryota > Viridiplantae > Streptophyta > Magnoliopsida > Malpighiales > Euphorbiaceae > Mallotus > Mallotus nudiflorus. The sequence continues at coordinate 1,744,943 of CANTUR010000184.1, forward strand.
CGCTCTCGGGGATTTTAGCTTCCATAACCACCCTCAAGGATATAATTTCTATCTCTATGGGTAGAACTGCTTCACAACCATATACTAACGAGAAAGGAATTTGTTCCGTAGCAGTACGTGTTGTAGTTCTGTATCCCCATAAAGCAAAAGGAAGGTGTTCGGACCAGTCCTTATGTGTCTTTACCATCTTAGAGAGAATCTTTTTATATTCTTGTTAGCTGCTTCTATTGCACCATTAGCTTGAGGTCGATAAGGTGAGGACTTATGATGCTCAATCTTGTATCTTTGTAACAACTCAACGGTTTCTGCCTAAAATTGAACTCCATTGCCTGTCACAACATGATGTGGGACCCCATACCTACAGATGAGGTTCTTCTCAATGAACTTTGCCATCTGTCTAGCTTTTAGGGTGCCAAAGGATTCTGCTTCTACCCATCTTGAAAAGTAATCGATTGCGACCACTATATATTTATGCCCATTTGAAGCAGTTGGTTTTACTTCCCCTATTATATCTATTCCCCAGGCTGCAAAGGGCCATGGAGATGTTAAATTGTTTAGAACTGTAGGGGGAAGGTGATTAAGGTTCCTATGTACTTGACATTGATGGCATTCTCTCACTATCCGGATGCAATTTTTTTTCCATACTCCCCCAATAGTACCCCTGCCGAGTAATCTTCTTTGCTAGAATTATCCCATTCATATGTGATCCATAGACTCCTGCATGAATTTCTCTCATCACCCGCTCTGCTTCATCCTTCTTGAGACATCTTAGCTGTATTCCATTCGGCATCCTTCTGTATAATATCCCATCATGACTTGCATAATGTCGTGCAAGAACACGAAGAGCATATCTATCTTTGGAATTTACTTCGTCTGGGTATCTTCTTTCCTCAATAAATCTCTAGATGTCATAAAACTATGGTTTTTCTTCTGGCCCTATCTGAATATTCATTAGAAGTTCTTTGCCATAACATGGAGCTTGCGTTTTCATTAACACCAAAGGTTTCATCATCGAACCTATCGGTTTATCCCACGTTGAAGAAAGTGTTGCCAAAGCATCTGCCATCGGATTCTCATCTCTTGGTATATGCATAAAAAGACATTTGGTGAAATTCTTTATCAGCTTTCTCCAATAATGGATGTAAGGTTTTAGTCTTTCTTCTTTTACTTCCCACTCTTCATTAGCTTGGCTAATGACTAACATGGAATCTCCATAAACCAATAGGTCTTTTGCTCTGACTGCCAACATTGCTTCCATACCATAGATACATGCCTTATATTCAGCCATATTATCGGTAACCCTGAAGTCTAATTTCTAGGCCATTGGGATGGTTTCTCCTTCTGGTGTGACAAAAATTACTCCTAACCCTGCTCCTCTATTATTCACTGCTCCATAGAAATAAAATTTCCATTCTTGATGTTCCATTACTGCTAAGTTCTCATTTGGAAAATCTAGATTCCACTGCTCATTTTCTTCGATTGCATTCTGGGCTAGAAACTCTGCTACAGCTCTGCCTTTGATGACCTTTATAGTGACATATTCTATATCGAACTCCATTAAAAGTACCAACCATCTAGACATATTTCTAGTCAAAGTCGGTGTTTGGAATAAGTATTTTAAAGGATCTATCCTTGAAACGACTTGTACTTTGTAGGACTGAAAATAATGCCTTAATTTCTTTGTAGCCTAGATCATTATCAAACATGTCTTCTCTACCAGATTATACTTTTCCTCATATGGCATGAACTTTTTACTGAGGTAATATATAGCGTACTCTGCCCCTTCGGCCCCTTCTTGTGCTAGCATTGCTCCCATTGCCTTTTCTTTTAGAGCCAAATATAAGATTAAAAGCTTACCTTGTTTTGGTGGCCTCAATATAGGCATGTTAATAAGGTATTCCTTAATCTTATCAAAGGCTTCCTGGCATTCTTCATTCCACTCCATAGGCTGGTTCTTCCTCAAGAGCTTGAAAATTGAGTCGCATACCATAGTAAGTATTACAAGGAACTTGCTGATGTACTATAGTTTTTCGATGAACCCTCATACTTCCTTCTCTGTTCTTAGTACTGGCATCTCCTGAATGACTTTGATCTTGTTTGGATCGACTTTTATTCCTCTATTACTGATTATGTGCCCTAATAACTTTTTTGAAGTTACCCTAAAGATGCATTTCTTTGGATTAAGCCTTAGGTTATATTTTTCTATTCTTCCTAAGAACTTATCCAAAGCCTCAAAGTGTCCCTCTCTTGTTTCAAACTTAACCATCATATCATCAACATAAACTTCCACTTCTTTGTGCATCATAACATGAAATAAGGCAGTGGCTGCTCTTTGATAAGTTACTCCTACGTTCTTTAATCCAAAGGGCATAACCTTTTAGCAGTACGTTCCCCATTTCGTGATGAAAGCGGTCTTGATTTTATCCATAACGGCCATCATTATCTGATTGTAACCTGAGAACCCATCCATAAATGAATACATCACACTAGATGATGCACTATCCACAATCACATCAATATGATGTAAAGGAAAATCATCCTTTGGACAAGCCTTATTTAGGTCCTTAAAGTCTACACACATTTGAACTTTTCCATCTTTCTTAGGAACTAGTACTATATTTGCCAACCATTGAGGGTACTCCACAACTTCTAGAAAACCAGCCTAGATCTGCTTAGCGACTTCTTCCCTTATCTTTTTTGTCCAATCGGGACTTAACCTATGAAGTTTTTGCTTAACAGGTTTAGCTTCAGGATATGTTGGAATATGATGCTCCACAATTCCCCTATCTAACCCTAGCATATCCTTATAGGACCAAGCAAATACTACCTTTCTTTTTATTAATATTCTTTTAAATTTTTCCCTCTCATTAGGAATTAAGTCATGTGATATAGAAATGTGTTTTGGTTGTTCATTTGTGCCTATATTTAATGAATCTAATTGAATAGAATTAATGTCAAACATGCATGAGTGATCATTATTAAAATGCACAAGACCATCAGAATTAACATCACACAAGTAGGCCAAACCAGAATTCATATCATTGACCATAAAGGAAATAAAGTTTTTATCCTTAAACAAACTGGACGTTATTACATCAATTTCTTCATAAAAAACATCAGCAAAACTGTTATTAATGACACTAGCTAATTCCTGCGATGGTTCTTTATGGGGTGGCAGACAAAGCAGTTCTTCGATGTCTTCGGTTTTCATCTTTTCAGCAACTGTCTTCATCACCTTATCCTTGTTGTCTTGCACCAGCTTTTCAACTATCTGTTCTTTAAAAATTTCAAATTCGAGAACATCCATACCAGCTACTTGAACAGGCTCCTTTTCACCCTGGTAGAACTTCTCCTTTCCTTGCTTGACAAAGTTACCTTTCAGGGGTCCCACACTTCTTAGGCCATTTTCATTGAAAAACCTTCTTTTTGTCCCTTTGCTACTGAAATCAGCTCCAGTATAGCCCAATCCTCTTGTGTCATTCTAGGTTTTAAAATCTGGCAGTTTTAGGATTCCTTGCTTATTTTTCCCTAGTCCTCACCCTGGTCGATAATTTATCTTCTTGATCATGTTCATAACCCTTAGATCCATTGTGACTCCCTCTGAAATCATGGCAACCTAATAACTTGGGGGAGTGATTACCTGTTTCTGACTATCAACAACTGCAGACACTATCTTGCCCATACTAGCATCTAGAGCCACCACTTCTCCATTAAATAGGAATTTCACCTTTTGATGCATGGTTGAAGGCATTCCTCCTAAGACATGATACCAAGGTCTACCTAGAAGAAGGGCATAGGTGACAGGAATATCTAAAACAATGAATTCAACCATTGCCTCTATAGGTCCAGTCTTCACAGAAGCCACAAAGGTTCCTTCTACACTCTTTGTGTTGTCATCATAAGCCCTTATTACAAGGTTCGATTTTGCCAAATCCTCCACCTTCATGCCTAAATTGGGTAGGATCTGTAGTGGAAAAACATTAATTACAGACCCATCATCCACCATCACATAATTAGTCCTCTTCCCTCTTACTTCAACTGGTATAAATAGTGCTTTATTATGGTTCCTTCCTTCTAGAGGTAAATCCTCATCCGAGAAAGTAATGACCCCGTGCTTTTTCTCAATAACCTTGGCCACCATTGCTTCAGGAGTTGCTGCAGTTTCAATGTTCATCTTAGTCAAGGCCTTAACCAGGGCTCTTTTGTGACTACTTGAATGCATCAAGAGTTCCCAAATGCTTATGTTGGCCTTCGCTTTCTTAAGTTGTTTGAGAATCAAGTCATCACTCTGTTCATTCAAGTCTTCTCCTTCAACAGCTTCTTCCCTCTCTATGGCTTTCTCTACTGGCTTATACCCTTTCTCGCTTCTAGTAACATGACTGACTTCAGGATTATCTACCCATACATCATACCCTTCAGTGCTTTCCTCATCCGAACTATACCAAATATCAATCATTCCTATAGTCTGATCTTTCTTCCCTTCTTTCCATACCTTGAACATGCATTTTTCATTCTTGACCAGCAACTTTTCATCATCGAACTCCTCACCCCATCCTGTAGGCTCAACTGTATTAATAGATATGTCAAAAAAAGGTGGTTTGGAGTAAAACACCTTATAATCGAACTTGCTTGAGGGCCGTCCCAGTTAGTCTTCTGCCACTTTCATGCTTTTAGGAGTAATAGGAGATTTCTCAGTAGTTTTAAGGCTTAGATCCTCAAAAGAGTTTAGCACTTCTTCTTTGCTCACTCTTAAGTTGATCATCATGGTGGCTGGGGGTAGTACGTTTCGATAATTTGGAAAAGGATTATTTCGGGTGTTTGGGTTTGGGCTTGATTTTTCAGTGTCTGTGATCTTTCCAGAGTCTATGAGGTTTTGAATTTCATGTTTAAGACGCATGCAAGAGTCAGTAGAGTGACTAGCGACTTGATGAAATTTGCAATAACTATTTTGATCAAAACCAGGGAGGTTTGGGTTTGGTGGTCTAGAAAGGGTTAAGGGTCTAAGGAGGCCTTTTTGAATGAGATGTTCTAGGACTTTGGATAAGGGTTGGTTGAAATTTGAGAATCTCTTAGGTTGTTGGATGGCATGAACTCCTATGACTCAGCTAGCATTTCCTTGATGTGTGCCCCTGGTTGGGTAATTTGTCACTCCAGTATTCCCAGTGGCCTTCTTTTTCTCATTTTTAATCTCTTCAGCCTATAACCCATCATCATAAAGGTCCACGAACATCTTGGGGTTCATCATTTGCAACCTCTCCACTAGGTTAGGTGACACATTTCAGACTATGATTCTAACTTGATCTTTCTCTAACAATATGTTCTTCATCATTCTTGCCTTATTCATGAACCTAGTCAGAAAATCTAAAAATGATTCATTGGGCTTTTGTTTGGTCAGTTCTAAATCTCTTATAGACACCTCAAGCCTAGTATTATAGTCATATTACTTTAAAAAAGCAGTGCACAACTCCCTCCAATACGCTCGGATAGACTTCTCAAACCCATGATACCAGTTAATGGCCATTCCTTCCAAGGACAACACAAACAACTTAGTAACCACAGCCAAAGGAGCCTTAGTGGTACTCATAGTAGTTGTGTATTGACTAAGATGAATCCTTGGGTCCCCAGTACCATCAAACTTCTGTAACTATGGCATTTTAAATTTGTCAGGTAGCCTGTCTTCCTCAAATTGCATCACATCATCAAAGTCAAAAGGGTATCCTAGGCCTTGTCCCCTCATTAACTCTTCCATCTTAGACATCTTCTGAGTTAATGCCTTAATTTATCTGGATTCCAGCTCTTGAACTTGCTCAAGTGATTCCTTTTTTGCCTTTTCAATCATATAACTCTCAACATCCTCGAGTTTCATTTCTCCAACATTATCATTGTTAACAGGTGGTGGACCCATGGCAGGTGGGTTGGCTGTGGCGGGTGGTGCAGCAATAGCAGGTGGTGGTATTAATCCCACTAGAGCTTGTTTTAACTCGTCTTGCATCATTGCTCTTATATCCTCCATCAGTGCTCCTTTGACATCTTCTAGGGTCCAGTTTCCTCCCTCTTGTTGTTCCATTCTTTCAGTTCATTCAGGTTGCGTATCTTCCAAATAGAGAGGATTAATGGGGCTCTTTTCCAGTATGCTAAGGATCTCTTTCACGATAAATTGGGGGCTTGAATCAGTTCTCACCAGTCTACCACCTTTTCGACTCTAAACACAGGAAGACCCGAATGAATCTATAATGGCTGCAAGATAAATTGTTAGTATGATGCATGAGATGCATGTATGCATGATGCATGTGCTATGTAATAAGTAGTAAGTAACAAGTTAGGTATACATACATCCTTCTAACCTTATTTCTCCCACACACGTATTCAATGGTGAGTCTCTTTTCCTAGGATTTTGGGTCTTGGCCTTAATATCAATAGGGGATATCAGGGTCTGACGCGCATGCCAAATCTCTCAAAATAATAGAAGCATAGAAATAACATTTCTAGGTGTAAAAGATTAGCCCAATCTTTATTAACCTAAACAGGTTTCAAAAGTATGGGCTTGGGCCTTTACAGATAAAAATACCTTATGGTAACATTCACAAGCAATTTGGGTAGATCCTAGGGGAAATAACTAAGCCATTATATGTGGTTAAGGTTCAGTAAAAAGGTCAAGGTTCCCTTAGCAAGATGCTCTCCTTTATGGACTTTGAGTTACAGGCCAAGGTCAGAGGGGCCCAACATCCTTTGTAAACTCGAGAGAAGACTACCCCCCTTAAGGACTTGGGTTACAGGCTCTGGTCAGATGAGCCCGGTAATCTCTCTTGGACCGAGTTAAGGCTAAGAGTGATGGTTAGCCAATCTATAACCCCATGAAGCTAGTTGAATCATGGAGTCATAAACCAACGTCATCAATTTAGTAGGGACATGCAGAATGAATGTAAGAATAAAATAATAATTAATAAAATAATTCTAAAGAACACAAGTAGAATCAGTATCTCTTATCCCCAGTGGAGTCACCACTGTAGATGACGAGGTTTAGTGTGCATCCAAGATTTTAGCAACTACGGCACTGTTTGAGCTCAGGGCTCTAGAAAACACACTAACCACTGTCACAAAGACATGGCATGGAGATGAGGAGTCACCACCCAAGGTAATAACTGGGACAAATCGAAAAGGTGGTACTCAATTCCCTAAAAGAAAGCTAGCACCATAACTAGAAGATTCTGGATACAGAATACTAACTTCTTTCAGTCTTGTGTTCATTTAGAATTACTTCATAAATTACTATCTTATCCTTTATTTACATGCAATTTTATATAAACCCAAAAATAATGAACTCCAAGGCAAACTAGTCATGAAATATACAAGTAAATAATGCATTCAATAAATCACATAATCCCTAAATTAGTCTAATATACATGGATTTTAATTAAATGAGTTAAATCTAAATGTTTTAATGTATAAGTGAACCTAAAGACCTAATTCCTTTTTATTTTAATTAAATGAACCTAGGTCTACTAATTTTAATTCTAAATATGAGCCTAAATCTACAAATTATGGAATATTTATATTAATGGGCCTAAGTCTACATGTTTTAATTAAATAATGATCTTAAATCTACAAATTATGAAAAAGGTCTTAAATTAAGTGAGCTAAGTCTAAATTAATTAAATTGAATTAGGTGTGCATATGTCTAATTAACTAAATGGGCCTAAAGGTATTTCTAACCTAAAATCTAATTAATTATGGACCTAAAAATATATTTTAATTAATTAAATCTAATTAATTATTAAATGATATGGGCTAAAAGAATAATCTAAACTTAACTAAATAAATCAAGACCTAAAGTGGGCTTAAGGCCCAAAACACAAAAAAATAACAAATAAACCCAAAAACAAATAAAAAACATAAAAAAAATAATTAAATAAGATCAAACAAATAATTATATTAATTCCTTACTAAAATCCTAATTTTTATTAACATGCAACTTAAATTAATCTACTTTCTCCATTGATTTTAAATGATTACCAAATTGAAACCTAATTTTACTAACCAATTTAATAAAAGTCATGCAACCACATACATAATTTTATTATTATTCCCACTATTGGGGCTATTACATTAGTTCATAAAATAATTAATAAAAATAAAAATAAAGAGAATAAAAATAAAAAATCCTAAAAACTAAGTCTCCATGGGCTTGATCTATAGTCTTCTGTGGATTTCATCTTCCTCATATAATCACCATGCGTTTTCCTCCACAATCACCATAAAAATAAAAATAATTAATGAATAAATTATGATAAAATAAATAGAATAATAAATAAACAAATAAATAAATAAATAAAAGAAAAATAAAAGAATATGGTATGCTTATGGATGATTAAGGTGCCCCTTAGATTTGTGATTCACCGTTCTTGATAAGTCTTCGAATCTTTTCTTTTAAAAAATCCTTCACGAGTCTTTGAATTAATTGATGAATCAAAAGAATTTTTGATTAAAAATAATTAAAAGAAATAAAAAAACAATTTTTTCTCTCCTTTTCTCTTTTCTACGCCTCTCTATTCTTTTTTTATTTTTTTTCTCCTCCCCTCTTTTCTCTATTGCTACCCCCCCCTTTCTCCCCTACTCCTTCCTTTCTTTTTATAGTAGAACCAAGAGGTCTAACTCCAATCCTAATGTGATTCTAATTCCTAAAGTGTATTTAGGAATTTTAAACCAATTATCAATGAATTAATTAGGAAGTTTAAACCAATTTGGATTTAATCAGGAAGTTTAAACCAATTAAAGCACTAAATTGGAAGCAATTTAGAAATAGGAAAATGGAAGAATTCAATTCCGACCGTGATTATGTAATTTTGATTGGAATTATACAATCCCAATCAGAATTATGTAATTCCAATAGGAATTACATAATTCCAGTCGGAATTATGGAATTCCGACGTACTTTTTTTTAACATTTAATTACAAAAAGGCCCCCAAAAAAATTTAAATTTTGTAATTAGGTCCTAAAAAGAACTTTGCGATTTAGTCCTTGAAAACATTAAATCCTTCCTTTAAAAGCCCTTAGAATTTTTTAAGGATTAAGTTTTGAAGACATTTTCATCACTGGAGTCCTTTGTTACATCCATAACATATCATCCCAAAATTGGGTGTCTACAACGTTCACCTCACTTGAAAAGACGTGGAAGTCAATAAGATTCAAAATATGGAATAAACACATAATTAACGTATCCTGAGCTCTCTGTTGAAATAGAGGCTACATCTGTAGTACGGTTGAAGGTATTAGCACTACACCCTACGGAACTCCTGGTGCATGAGTAGCATTATCGAAACCTTGAGCCATAGGCTCCTCATTCTATTGTTCTCGCTGTTTATAGTGACCTACCACTTCTCGAGGTCTACCTCTACCTCTACGCTTAACTAGCGACATATGAGGTAGAACCTCATCCCTAAAAGACTCTCTGTTGTTGGTCTTATTGACCAATGGAGTGACTCACGCTCGCTATAATCTTGAAAGAACAAAAATAAAACATACAATTTAGACATAAAAAGACAACAAACAGGCATCCTAATGGTTACACAAAAAAAATGAAATAAGGAAGACTTACTGAAGACATTAAGAACCTAGTTTACTACAATAGTTTCAAGGAAAACTCAACTCTACTAACCTAGGTCCATAACACTAAAACCTAGGCTCTGATACCAACTTTGTCACAACCCAAACCGAGGAGTTATGACCAACGCTAGGGAAAAAGAATTCTTTTTAATTTGAAACTCATAGCAAGCCTTAAAATAGAAAAAACATGCAAATATAACATAAAAATACACCAGAATTAAAACTTTAATTAGTATAAAATAAATCCTTATATTATAACAATAAAATATCTTCATACAATATTCAAATACAGGCCTCTAACAAATACAATGCAATACTACAATAATAAACACTACTACTACAACAATTACTAAAATACAAGAAAATGAATGGTTCAGTATTTACATTAATTAGTCAAAGAGGAAAGAGTCCAGCAAAAAGTTCTACTAGAGATGTTTAAAGTAGAAGATCCTGAAAAAATATATTGAGGGGAGTCATACCTATTTGAGTGAATTATTATTATTATTATTATTATTATTATATATATATATATATATATATACATTTCATACAGATGCCAAAAATTCACTTTTTATAATAATAAATGTAGAAAAATTTTTGGGTGAAGGATTGGAGCAAAACCCTAAAATATTCCACAACCTCGATCACTAAGCCTCAATAGCCAACAAGCTCACTTAATTCTAAAATATTTCTCTTCTCAATTTTTGGATAGTAAATTGGCCCCGAGACACTAAGTCAACCGAACTCTCGCAGTCTTACCGTTGGCATGATTGACCCTGATACACTAGGTCAACTGAGCTCCCACAATCATACCCCTCTCTCACCATAAGTCTCAATAATCAATTATTCATATCTCACATCAATAAATTCCATAATATCAATCCTAATATTTTAACGTATTGGTGCACAGATAGTCCTAGTGTAGTCCACTAGATAGTACGTTCTATTGCTATCGTCCAAAATATTTTATCAAAAATAATTAAATAAATGAAATCATATTAAATAGGTAAAGTATCCAATTTATACAAATAAATATTCAACTTTTTATATATATATGCAAACAAACATACATATATATTAATACTAACAATTAATATTTAATGCAACATGGCATAATAAAATAAACATACATATATATTAACACTAACAATTAATATTTAATGCAACATGGCATAATAAAATTCATATTTTATTAAAAACATAGATGCCAATAATTTCTCTACATGCAATGCATACATTATTCAAAATAATTATTCTTAATTATATTTGGAAACATATATATAAATATTAACAATAATAAATATCATGTAATGAAATAAGCATAATTATATTCATATTTATTAAAAACATATGGTTGCTCATAATATTTATCTACATGCAATGTATACATATAATAATAACTCACAGTTATGCGCTCTTCTAAAATGACTCGACTGTCTTGGTCTTGTAGGTCTCAGTCTTGACGCAACTATAGAAATTAAATAATAATCGAAATCCTAATTTTATACTTCTAGAAATTCTAAAGAATGACTCAATCTAGGATATGACTTGACAACAAATTCAAAACTCAAGATCGACCTGATGTCACATTTTATAAGAAATCTATTGAAAATTCAGTAGAATCTCCTCTATAAAATGGACATCTCTCTACTAAAGTAGAGTCAATCTTGCACGCAAACATAATTCAAATATACACAAAACTCAACTTCTCATGTTGGACCCCTGAACTACATAAATTGCCCAACCGAGAACCAATATACACAAAGATTAGTCATAAAATAATAAGTATTAAAAATCACTAAAATCCATAAAAATCAATAAAATTCCACAATTAATCAATAAAATACCACAATTCAACTTATTTAAATAATAAAAATATTAAAGATATTTATTTTCAAAATAATTTCTAAAATCTCTATATTATTAAATAATATTACTAAAAATACATTTTTTTCAAATATTCAAAATTAAATACCATAAATTACAAATAATTATATAAATTGCTCAAATGTATAATAAAAATAGCTAAAAATCCATTTAATCATAAAAATAATAAATAAAATTATTATTTGAATATTTTTTCGAAAATTATTATTAATTAGCTAAAAATAGTAAATAATTCATAAAAATTATTTTAATACTATTAATTACTCAAAAATTATCCAACACATAAGAATTAACAATAATTTCAATTAAAATACAAAATTTACTAATTTATATTAATTTTTCCAAAAATTTAATTTTTACATAAACATTTGAAAAGTCGTAACAAAAATTTGGAATACATTTTCAATAAACTTCATTTATGAAATATGCTTAAAATAGTCCATAGAATTTATTAAAAATATAATTTTTTTGAGCTTGGAATAGTAACCCCGAGCCTGGAAATTTAAAAGTTTTAGAAAAATAAATAAAAATCACATTTAGCTTCCTCACAACCTCTACAATAATTAATCTCAAAGCAACAATAGCTAATAAAATCAAATAAAGGCTTAAGCTAACAAAAAACTCAAAATACTAAAACAACAAACATAGAAAAAATGAGATAGTTATCGGAGTCAAAACTCGAAACGATTAGAAGATTTGGGAAGCCCAAAGGACAAGCTTCCAAAAGAGACCAACCTCACACCCTGAGGTGGTGGTTGGCAGTAGTGGCATTGGGTGGTTTAGCTTACAGGAAAAGAAAGAAAAAAAAAAGAAAAGAAAAGAAAGAAAGAAAGAAAGAAAGAAGAAGAAAAAGAAAGGGAAGGGGAAGAAAAAGTCACTACACGTTTGACTTTTTTAGTTTTTTTTTAAAGTACAAATAGTACATAAATAATAATATATTTTAAATAAAATATCCTCCACAAAATACATATACACAAATAATAATATCATAAAATAATTAAATAATAATCAATAATAATAAATCTCATAATTTAATTTAATAAATAATTAACTAAAATAATAATTAAAACTCAATTATTCTCACCCACAAAATATATATATACACAATATTGAAATACACTATACCAATAATTCAAATAATAAAAATAATAATATTAAAATAATGTTAACAATATTAAAATAATATTCAACACTAAATCTTCAAATTTAATTTCACACAATAATAATAATATAACAATTCAATAAAATATTTATTAACATTGCATATCTCATAAATTAATTTATAATTTATAAAATATCGAGTTATAACTCATCATGTCTTCGGCATATCTGGACAACTAAAGAAACTCTCTAGTGTACTTTTCTACCGACTTGTGGCCTTTGCAAATATTCGTCAGCTGGAGTTTGTAACTCATTTGCATTGCCTCTGGGTAGAATCATCTTATGACCCGCTCTCTGAATTGAGCCCACGTTAGTGTAGTCATATGGGGCTAAATCACCTGAACAAACCAGTCTAACACTGGCCCTTCAACTAATAGCTCAGCAATCAAAATCCTCTAATACTCGGTGTATGTAGTTTGAGTCCTCGACTCAATCACATAAAGAAAATCAAGTGGGTCTGAAGTCCTATTAAAGGAAATCTTGTCGACTCTAGCATAGAACAAAGTTGCCTATAGTCTAACATACCTTGAACTTCCTGTTGATATAAAGGCTACATAGGCGGCATAGCCTGAGGTATAGCTGTTAGACCCTGCAGAACTCTTGGTGTAAAAAGCAACTTCTTCAAAATCCTGGCCTGCGGGTTCCTCATCCTGTAGCTCTCTCTATATACAGTGACTTGCCACTTCTCTGGGTCTACCTTTACCTCTACCCCTATGCCTAGCTGGCAGCTCAGGGGTAGAATCTCATCTTAGTAGGACTCCTTATCCTTGGCCTCAACAACCGGTGGAACGACTTACGCTCTCCTCTTTATTCTACAAAGAATATAAACAAACATAATTCAGATAAAAATGGACATCCTAATGGTTATGCGGAATTCTAAAGCAAGGAAGACTTTCAATGATATAATCGAACCTACAGTAGTTTCAAAGAAAACTCAAACTTTAGTAACCTAGGTCTAACCATACTAAACCTAGGCTCTGATACCAATTTTGTCATGACCCAAACCTGAGAGTCATGACTGATGTTGGGGAACAGGAATTCGTAAGAATTTGAAACTCGTAGCAAGCATAAAAATTACAAAAAACTCAATAAAACATAAACATAAATATACTTTAGAATTAAAACTTTTTAAAACATAAAGAAATCTCCATATTATATCATAATAAAATATATATTCTAACAAATATTTAAATACAAAACCTCAATTAATAATATTATAAAATACTTCAACAAGACATACTACTACTGTAGCATCTAATAAATATAATGAGTGATAGTTTAAAATTTACATAAATCGGCTGATGAAGAAAGGGTTTGGCGAAGGAAACTACTATAAGAGGTTTGATGAAAAGGATCTTGAAAAATAATTGAGGGGGTCAGACTTCACTGAGTGAATCATTATTTTATAAATGCATGCAACCTAAGGAGACAGACATTCAAGCATCAGTATAATATTATTTATATATGTATATTTATTTATTTTATATATGCATTTCATACAGATGCTCAAAATCACATTTTACGACAAACAAATAAATGTAGAAAGGTTTTGGATGGAGGATCAGAGCAAAACCTTAAAATTTTTTACAACCTCGATCACTAAACCCCATTAGCTAACAGACTCACTTAAATCCAAAAATATTTCCCTTCTCAAATTTGATAGTGGACTGGCCCCAAGATACTGAGTCAACCGAACTCTCATAGCCATACCACTCTCTATTCACAATTTTAATAATTAAATTTTAACCATATCTCATATCAATAACAATTTTATAGCCTAGTATCTAGCATACTACTGCACAACAGTCCTAGTGTAGCCCACTAGGTAGTACGTTCTACAGCTATTCTCCAAAATAACGTTTCAAAAATAAAGCAATAAAATCATATTAAATGTGAGTGACATCCAAATTACATAAATAAATATTCACCTTTATATATATGCAAACATATATATAATAAAAATAACAATTAACATTTAATGCAACATAGCATAATACAATTCATATTTAATAAAAATATGGATGCCAATAATATTTTTTATATACAGTGCATGCATATAATAATAACTCACAAGTGGAATGCACTTTTCTATGATAACTCAATTGGCTCTGTCTTGTAGACCTCAGTCTCGATGCGGCTATAGGAAAAATAATAATAAAATAATTAGGATGAAAATCCTAATCTTATATATTCTAGATTTTTAAGGAAAGACTCGATCTAAAACGTGACTCTAATAACTCAAAACTAAACACAGATCCGATGTTACATTGTATGAGAAATCTACCTAAAATTCAGTAGAGTTTGCTTTGTAAAATAGACATCTCTCTATCCAAAGTGGAGTCATTTATGCATGAAAACACACTTCAAAATATTCTAAATCTCAACATTTCGGGTTGGACTCTCAAACTATAATTCAACCCAATCGAGAACCAACATCACAAAATATACAATAAAATAATATAATTTTCTCAAATCACCAAAATATATCATAAAAATATTAAAAAAATTTATTTTCGAAAGAAAATAAAATTCTGGTTTATAAATAATATTTTGCTAATAAAATCCATTAATGGAATAAAATTTCCATTTTACAAATAAATTAGTATAAATTGTAAATTAATTATTAAAATCACTTATTAATATCATAAAAATAATAAAATACTCATTTAGACTCAAAAGATAATAAATAAATTTATTATTTGTTTAATTTCCCAAAATTACTACTAGTTAACTAATCATTGAAAATAATCATAAGAATTATTTTTATACTTTTATTATTTAAAAATAGTGTAAAATAGTATAATTATGAAAATTTTAATTAAAATTAAATAATTTACCAATTTTTAATAATTTTCCAAAAAAAAACATTTTTATACATAACCTTAAAAAATTTATATCTCAAATTCTATACATAATTTCACAAAACTTTCTACATAAAGTTTAATCTACATAATATATAGAATTTATTAAAAATATAAAATTTTCCACCCCGATATTGTCCGGAATAGTAACATGAACAGTATTCAATGCCTAGAAAATATGAAAAATTATGCAAAATACATCAAAAGAAAGATCTCAACCTCAATTTCAAAGATATAATAACCATTAAACCTGATAAATTTGAATTCAAACTCAATTAACCAAATTAATAACAAATAACCTAAAATCAAATTACCAAAATTGGAATCGTTTCTGGTGTTACCTGGTCAAATTGATTTAGGGGAATCGAAGCCCGAAGGGAAAACTTTTGATCAAGACCGGCAGTGTTGTCAGTGGTGGTTAGAATCGTCGTCGGTGAGCCCCTTTGGAATCCGATAGCTAACCAAAATCGAGAGAGAGAGAGAGAGAGAAAGAAGGAAGGAGGGGCTGCCGGAGGCGTTGGTGTGTTGGCGGTGACATGGGCTGTGCACCACAGTGAGGGAGTGGTGGTGTTGGCTCTGTCTAGGCAGCCCCAGAAAACACTCATCTCTATGTTAAATCCTTGGAAGCTTTGATGTAAAAGTTCCCTTTGAAATCTAGAAAGATGTTACTATCATATATGATGAATTTCTGCAGAATTCTAAGGCTAAAATGCAGAATTTGCAGTAATTAAAGTGCAGAATTTGCGGTAACTAAAGTGCAGAATTTGTAGTAATTAAAATGGAGTACTTGCAGTAATAAATATGCAGAATTTTTAGTGTAAAAAATGCAGAATTTCAGTGATCTAAGGTGCAGAAATGCTGCTTACTTAACTTATTAAAGTGCTTGATTTCAGAGCATTGAAATTTGAAAGAGCGGAGCATGGATTTGCTGTCAAGAATTCACCCCTTGTAAATAACAATGTGGACATCAGAATATGAATACTTGTACACTTGATAAGTGTTACATAATGTAAATAAGAAGGTCATATTGTTGTTATTAAATTAAATGATGATTAACTTATGAGCTTTGTGTTTTGGTTAACACCACTAAAGCTCTAGTTAATTAACTTGGATTTTAGTCATGATTACCTTACGTACTCATATGAATCTGCTCTATGAAGCTGAATTAATCAAGGCTTGGAACTGCATTTTGGTAATTAATTAACAATGATTAATTTTCAACTTCGATTAGAAATAATTCATTGATTAGTACAATGAAGTTTTTAGTTGCTAAAAATTTGTTATTTGGATATTTTAAGCATTAAATTTAGTTTTAACAATAAATTAAATCTTAGTCAAAAGGTAATAATTGAGACTTGAGTTAGAGGTTGTATAACTTGAAGGATATTTTTGAAAGTTAATCACATCAAATAAATTATGTTTAAATAAGTTATGACATGATCACCTTATGAATATTAGACAAATTTATTAAGATGGTAATGATTAATTTTTGAGAATTTATTTTTCCTAGAGGGGAATTATTATTCAAAAATAAGTATAATTAATTAAAATGACAATTAAGAGGAATATTTGCAAACAATAATCCTTAAGTATGATTTTAAATTATATTTATGTTTGGATGAACAACAGTGGAAATAAATATATGAATAATCATTGGCTTAAACTTTCGGTGAAACTATAATTTTCCAAATCCTCCTACCTAAGGTTAAACTTCTGCTAATAAAACTCGTACAAGTGAATTTGGGCATACTGAACTTTGAAATGCTAACAATGCTTCATAATCATGATTGTAAAGGTGACCCTAACAAATTATTACGTGATATATGACTATAATGTTTTTATGTTGTGATACTCATGTCTAGTATTGTTATGGGATTTTTGACAAGTCTTATTTTGGCATATTTATATATATGCTTACTTACAATCACTTTTCTATGAGAAGTCTGTCAAAGCGGTTAGTTGTAGTTTTGGCCAATGGAAATAAAATAGAATTGTCTTTGGGACAGCATGTAAATTCAAAAGCCTTTGGGGCAAATTTATGTGGTAACTAAGTATGCTTACTGATCTTATAATTCATTTTGCTCTAATAAAAAGTTGTTATTTATTTTGTTATGAGATGGAGCTATACAATGATTTTACTCTGAGAAGGAGTTAACTGTAAATTTTATTTTCGAGATACAGTCGATTTATTTTTGGGTCATGTATAGTAAATGACAGTCAAATTAAAAACATAACATCTCTCGACATATGTGTAATTGTTGCTTAAAATTTTGATACTTACGAATTGTACTCACATTCAAATTTTGCAACAATATGCTTAAAATAATTATGTAAAGCCTTAAGAAAAGTAGGGGAATAATAAACTCAACAATTGTGAAATAAAAAGATAATATTTATATATTTTTCCAAATCGATTCTGTTGAGTTATGAATTTATTTTTTGTGCAAATCCTCTATTGTTATTATTTCCATATACATGATCGATTCTATTTGCAGTATTCTTGTTATATTTTCTTTAGTTGCTCATTAGATAACTTATGAAATTACTCATTCTTGATTTCTTGTGTATTTTTCAGTATGGGCTATATATGTTAGTTTGCATAGCTAGATACTTTTAGATGGCGGTGTAGTGGAGGACCACCATGACTTACAAGGTTTTTGAGTTAGAGACAAAGGTCATATATGTAATATGTCATGACACAAATGCTGAGTTTGCTTTCAAGGTTACTGTAGAGCCCATAGGGGTGGATGTTCGCATAACAGTCGTTAGAGAGGAGTATATGGATTCTGTGTGTACCATTATTTGAATCATTTATGGCATTAGCTCGGGAGTTCAGGTCTCTCTGGCTTGGATATGATGTAGGTATAATAAGATCCATTTTTTACTTATTGCTTATGGCCTAGCTTAGTTCCCTTTAGACTGTGTCTGATTTACTTTTTGCTTAGTATTTATGGAAAAGGGTTAACTACTGTTATAGCTTATGATATGCTAGAGGATGAAGCACATTTTCACTCTCTGAGAGAGAAGTTAGAGAGAGAGGGTTATTGGAGTACTTTATATGTATTCCTTAGTTTATATTCTATTTAACCCGCACTCAGTATTTATATTAAGAATGCTAATGTTTAGGTGACAAGACACCTAATCTTGTATATATTTATATTAAGTTATGTAATCAAATATTGCTTGCCATTGTTAAAATATTTAAGGATGTATGCTGATGTTATATGCAACCCAAGGGATATCTTATTAAGTACTGCAAAGGTGATTACGTAACGCAACTCTCTAACTGTACCATCATCTGTAATGTGATATTATATGGTGGAACTAGAGGGGAGGGGTGCAATCGTTACATTCAATATCTCTTATTCTTTTCAGTAACCCCACTATAACATGCCTTGATTGATCTTGATTGATCATGAACTAGAGGATCAAACTTTAAGAAGTAATTATATACTCCAATGGTTTATAATTTCAACAACACAATACCCTTCAGAATTTAATCCTAAATTACTAAAACCTTAATTACCCAACTATTTCCCTACATTGTAATTGCACCTATAGATACCTAAATTATACTTACCCCATAGTTTCTATACCTAAAGAATCTCTAACTTGGATTGGAACTTGTCCAAGAGGTCTTGCTACTAGCTAATTCATAATAATTGCACAATGGAGCTATAAAATGTGTCTCCTCTATTGCATTGCTCCAAACTTAGTAAAAAACTCCACACAACTAAGGTTAAATGAAAGATAACAAAGGTAGAGAAACAACAAGAGAATGGTCAAAACAAAGAGAGAAGTTAAACAATTAAAGGAAACAAAATAATTGGAAGAATGGTAAGATTGGTAGAGAGAGTTCAATTTTGTTTTAAAGTTGGTTTTCATCTCTGTTAAAGCTATGAACCACGTTAACTCATGTTTTAACTCACCAATGTGCCTCACCTTATTTAATTTTATGTGCTTCTCTATGCTGTCAACTTTTATGCTAAATAGAATTAAAAAAATGTCTAACATGGGTGAAATAGGTTCAAAATAGAAGTTCATATGTGCTATTGGTTAATTTGAAAGTTGATGAGTGTAATGGACCAAAAGGGTAAAGTTCATGGGTGTAATATATGGCATTCGGCCTTAAAGTTTAAGGGTAGTCTCTTTGAGAGGTGAAGATTAAGCGGTTGATAATTAATTGATGAAAGCTGAATTTTGAAGTTATGATAATGAATTCAAAAACCTTTGGCATTTTATACTGTAAATTATATGCAAAGCTGAGGAATATATCCTTTAGTTGGCGGTACAATAAAGGATTGCTTTTATTACATTTAAGGAATATATATATATATATATATGGTTAAGTTATTGGCAATTGTGATACATGAACATGAAATGCAAGAAAAGGGTGAAAGATTGGTTAGTAGTACAGTTTTGGTACTCAAAAGGATAATGTTTTCTTCTTGCTAGAGTATTGCACTTAGCTTTAATGCAACTACTCTCACCCAATATCTACTCTAGTTAATGCATCTTTACATTCAATCTGCCTTTGACATCTTTAACATCTTGTTTAACATACCATCTTATCATTTCATATAGATGTTCTTGGAAATTCTTGGTGAAAAAGAAAAAGATTACTTTGATACTGGTCTAGGTATATGAATTTTTGATTTTCTATGTAATTAGTACTATTCATGAATTTATCTAATTGAAAAAATAAGTACAATAAGCTAGCGTGGAGTAAGAATATGATGCAATGGTTAAAAATAAGTACAGCAAGCAAAACTAAAGTTTCACCATAAATGCATAGAGTAGTACGAAACTCAAAGGAAATAATATTGTCCAACTCATATGTCCATGTTCATTTTAATAAAGACTTTGGCATATTAGTTATTGGTATTATAGGCTCTTTTATTTTTGAATGAAATTTTCACATAATTAAAAAGTTTTTATGTTAAATTTTTTGTATTATAATTAGAAAAATTTTATATGAAATTTAGAAAATGCTAATCATAACGCAACATCAATCTGAATTAACTCCTAAGACATCATTTGAGCTTGAGCTGACGGTTAAACATGGAAGTAACATTAGACTTGGCCAAGGTAATGATGATGATTATTATGTTATTGATCTATTATTAAATTCTTTTTATTTCTCTATTTTGAAATTTATCAAACTCTAATTTTCTAAAAATTAGTTGATTTAGTTTATAAGCATTCAGTAATTTCTTATGCTCCTTAGTAGCAGTACTATTGCCCAATTTATTGTTTGTTAACTTTTAAGATTTATTGACCCACTTAAATGTAGATTAATATCTATTAATACCAAAAACTTAATGAAATTTATTTCTATCCCAAATGAGACAATTACAGTTGATTCAATCCTAAAGAAGAAGCTTTTTGAGAAAATTCAACTTCAAATTATCCAATTTAAACAACAAACTTTGATGCCTTTGAAATGATATATTTCTACAGCTTTCAAATTTGGAGGAGGCTTTAAAGCTTATAGTAACTCTTCATCTTCACCTTGTTTCCTCCTCTCTCCTCCATCATTTAGTAATGGTTGAAGTTAGCAGCTCTAATACTTACTTTAGAAATAAGTTCATTAACTATAACCATATTCAAAGGTTATATATAATTCATAATTATTAGATGTGAAAATATAGAAATAATAATGAAGAAAGATTATTTTTGACATTGAACAAAATATAGATACATTGAAAAAAAACTCTTACACTGACATTGAACAAAAACAGTTTGTTTAACTTCTAAGATATAGATGCATGTTGCCTTATTTAGCTATTAGCTTTGCAACATTCACTGCCAGAATAAACATTTTGGTTATTCCTTTCATGTACTGTTTGCCACTCTCTCATAATAATAGTTTGATGTTATAAGAATAACTACTCTCTCATAATAATACATGCATCTCATAACTCAAGATACAATTACTTTGACATTGAAATAAAAAATAGCTTCTTCAGCCTAGCAAAGACCATACTGAAGGAGCTTCTGGGATATAAATGCATGGTACCACATCTGACTCTTTTGATCATCTCAAAACCAACCACCATCTACTGTTCTTTGGCAATTACTTCCAAAACATCAACGCCACTTAATCCTGATCAATTAGGCATTATTTGTACTCTTTTTCTCGCATTTTCTTCATTTTCAAAAATGGATGCTGCTTGGACTCCCCTCTTCCATAGTGGGATCCAATGACACCTCCTGTACATCCTTTGTGGATCCTCGAATTCTCTAAAGATGACACCATTCCCTTGACTATAGATTTGGTCACCCACATCTGTGCCTTAGCCTCTGAAGAGGTTAGTACCTGAATCAATAAGTTTTCTTTACAAATCATCAATAAGTTATCATTAGTAGATGTTTATTTATCATTTAAACTAAGAATATGATTAATCAAATTAAAAATAAATGTGAAAAATTCAAAACTGGTTCCTGTTCTTTGACATGATAAGGCATCGCCTCTTTGATGAAGCAATTAACTCATTGATGAGGCATTGTCTCATCAAGATTAGGTGTCATCTCTTCGCCTTATGGAGATAGCCTTCACGTCCTATAATTGAGGCATCACCTCTTTGATGATGCGATGCCTTTCTGACAGAGTTTTGCATGTAATTTTTTAAAATTTTAAATAAATTACATCACTTTTCAACTTCTCTATCTATTTTTCAGAATGATGCACACACATTCAAGGGTGCTAGGAACTTCAACAACACTCAAATATGGTATGATGAGCTCACCGATGACATCAAATGTTGCATTTAGGATACCATATTTGAGGATTTCATTCTTTCTCTTTTAGACACCCATGGATAGACAGACTATCAGCAAGTTCATGCACTAATAGAGAGGTGGTTTAAGAGAGCTTACACTAGATCCTATCTCCTTTAGTGCTGCAGTAGTATTACATGCATTAGGAATGCTATCCCACTCTATGTGAGCATCCATTAAATGATGTTGGAATAAGTATTTTATATTGAGTGACTTCTCAGCATGATCCCTGATATGAAGGGGACTCACACCATCAAGATTGACTTGATTTAGGGTCACTACACTGTTGCTCGAGTTGAGGCTACCACTACAGCACGTCAGATTGATCAGGTGGTGAGGGCTTTCTTAGTCTATCTCCTAGGAATTACCCTTTTTGTTGACACTATTAGGTTGTGATAATTTTGATATCGCTTTGAGACTTGGATTTGGTCGCTTCGTATAACTGGGGTAGCTTTGCTTTAGTATATCTATATAAGAGTGTGGATGAGGTGGTGCATGGGGCCAAATGATTCTATGGCTTCTAGCATGTTGTTTTAATACGTTTCTCTCTATTATTTTTCATTTATCAATTTATATAATTATTGATAGTTCTCTTTTGTAGGTATGGGCTTTAGAGCTTGAGATGATTCAAGGTTTAGTCCATGTCGAAGACGCTTCTTTCCCAACTTTGGCAAGATGGGGTGCAAGCCATTCATGGAAGAGGCACTTGGTTCACATGCATATCTATAAGGATCGACTAAACACTCTAACTTATAATGAGGTACCTACAAAATCCAAAATCATTTGTTAATAATGATAAAATCATAAGGTTAATTTACTTATCTTTTTTATATTGCTGTAGTTGCATTAAGATTTGTAGGGTCCTCAGGATAAATGGCCTCTAGAGATGATCCGCTCCAGACCATTATCCCTGAGGAGAGTACTTCTTTATGACCTTGACTATCGACCATGGAAGGCATATTCTTGTATCACATCTAGGTGGCATGTTTTGGACCCATCTACTAGAGGGTGATGAGCTAGATAGAGCTGTCGTAGGAGATCCTATTGAGGACCATACTATGAGAAGCAAGACTTGTTATCTGGACTTTGTTTGAGCTATCTTCTACAAGGGTGCCTTTGTCAACTGAAACCATTGCTCAGGTAGCTATTTGATCTTATTTTCCCTTTCTTTTCCATTCATGCCTTATTCTAATTAGATGTCCTATTTGTAGGTGGTAGCGATAAGTCCTCCTCATTGAACCAAACCTCCTACCCATGAGAGACCTCTTTAGCGCCCTCATATTAATAGTGGTGAGGGTACTTCAGTTAGAGTGTAACCTATTATAGCTCCTTCCAGTTCTAGGTCATAGATGGTTATTGGTCATTTCATTCACATGCTTGATCTATTGACTTAGTATTGGATGCCCCTAGGGGACCTATCTTACCAGTTCTTAACATTAAACACATGAGTTCTCTTTTGACATGTTCTTTAAATTTACTCAAGAAAACCTTAGTGCTAGTATTTTATTAATCATGTAGATTCCTTTAGGACAAGGACAATACATGTACAAGTTGATCGAGGCTCAGCAGGATCATATGATTTGTGTCACTCAGTAATGGAAGGAAATGAATTTTCCTATTTTTATATGTCTGCATGCTCACATTAGTACTTACCTTAAATTATATTTGGACATGACTATGATACAGTCAGTTAGGCTAGGATCATAGCTCTTTAATGTAAGATTGTTGCTCTCTAAGTGGATGAGGAAGAAGAAGGCAATGATGCTAGTGATGGAAATGGTAAGGATAATGGCAGTGTCGGAGGTAGTAGCGATGATGATGGAGATAATGCAAAGGCCATTAAGTTAGAGGCTTTATAGATTAGGATTTAGACCTTATACTTTTTATTATAATATTATAAAATTATTATGATTTCATTGTTCTAGTTTTATCCTCATTTTAGAATGCTTATGCTTGAATTTGACTTAATATTTTTGACTTTAAATTTATTTTAACCAAAATTGCGAATAATTAAGAACTTCAATTAAGAAAATTTCTCTTTTGCAGTAGGACTTTATATTGTAATAACTAAAAAAAATAGAAACAAACATGCCCCCTATCTATTGAAGATGTGTCGCCTCATCACTAAAGCATTGCCTTAGTGTGAAGAGGGGATGGACAATTGCCTCTTTATGGTGAGGTGTTGCCACTTTAGTGAGGTGATCGCCTCAATACCTTATCCTAGCAAACATAAATCTTTAATTTTCTTATAAGTACTCTCATAACCCCTTTCATATGCAACCCAAACCCTAATCTCCACATTTGGAGCATAACTAAAGCCTCAAGGTGATAGGAAAGAGCCTCAAATAACTGCAACTAGTCCTAAAAAGCTTAGATGGAGACATGTGGCTAAACTTGAACCATTCCATCTATTTGCCTTCATATCCTTATATACCAGGAAAATCAATTTTCCATTCTTATATACCATAACTCAATTTTGGAATCCTAACAAGCATGTTTTTTGATTTAGCTCTTTTAAGATATGCCCCATACTAGAGGAATTTGGAGCTATTCTAGGCTGTTAGATGGACTTTGCTTGTTAGATGGCCTGACTATTCAACCTTTACCTTAGTTATCCCTTTTGACACATTTTTAGGATCGAGGTTCTAGTAGAACCTTTCATAGAAGTTGTTGTAACTATGAATAGTAAGGAGGTTTATAATAAAAGTAAACTTTCTTTTAATTTAAGCACAAATGACTACAAATTTTGCTTTTGACATAAATCATGTTGTTAAATGGCTTGCCCTTGCAAGTTTTCCAACTAACTATTTTTTTGCTCTCTCTCTCTCCCCCCTTTTAGATGTCCCTAATTTTTTTAGGCTACCTTTCATAAGGTTTTCAAGCTAATAAGACTTTTATTTTATTTATTTATTTAGTCTCTAACTTTTGCCTGAACAACCTCTTTTAAGGTTTTCTCCTTAGCGAGACATAACAAAAAGTACTTCTTGGGCTTATCCAAGTTAATAGGTTCCTAAAACTCATTTCCTTCTAAATTAGATAGAATAGCGGTGCCTTTGGAAAATAGCTTGTTTACTAAATATGGACCATCCTAATTTGGCTTGAACTTTCTATACGGATCAGTCATGATGGGCCTAGTGAGCTTTAATACCAGATCACCCTCCTTAGTCTTTTTGGGCTTGACTTTCATATTATAAGCTTAGGCTATTCTTTTCTAGTACAACTGAGAGTGATGCATGGTTTTTACTCTCTTCTCATCGAACGATGTTAGCTGTGCCAATATGCTCTCTACCCATTAGTACTCAGGAATTTTGGATTCCAAAAGAACATGTAATGACTAAATCTTAACCTCTATTGCCAACATAGCTTCTTACCCATACACCAGTAAATATGAAGTAGCTCTAGTCAACATTTTAGCAGTGGTCCTACATCCTCATAATGTGAATTGTAGGTAACTTGCCTAATCCCTTTAATTTTCCAATATCTTAGATAGGATCCTGTTTACATTCTTATTTATAGCTTTTGCTGGCCTATTTCCAATATCTTAGATAGGATCCTCTTCACATTATTTATTTTTTTTCTCACTTAATTTTTTATTTTTTTCATTCAAACCTCTTTTAGGGTTTAACATGATACTCATAAGTTACCCAAATGTCCTTGTTCTTAGTGATTCTCTTTTAGTGGACTTCTTATCTTTTATGAGGCTGTCAAGCATTAGTTTAATTAGAAGTGATAATCTCAGCTCAAAGCTGTTGATCAAAGCTGAGAAGTTTTAAAAATATCATTAAAGTGAGACAGTCGCTGTCAATATTGATTGGTTTGTCCCTATCACATACCCCCTCTTCAGTGTGAGTACACATTTAAGAGCATTGAGAGTGATGTTTGGAATACAAATGCAAGTATGAATGCATAAATGCATTTGAATATCTTAAAGAAGGGTGGTACAAAATACTTCCCTAGTTTTTTGCATTCTTATAGGGTCATCTTGGGCTTTTACTATGGAATCCCAAATTTTGATTATGTCTTGAGTCAATGTCCAAACCTTTAATATGTCTTCGGGATCTTTTGAGAGCTTCAACACATCTCGCTAGCTTCAATGGGCTCTAGATAGCACTATAGGTGCTACCCACATATATGGGTCCGATAACCCATGTGCATGGGTGGATCTTGGAGCCACATATTTCAAGCCTATAAAAGGCTTCTTTTTTATCATTTTCTTTATTCTTTTAACTTTTTTCTCTCTCCTCTCTTTAGGATTCTTTGAACTTTAGGTTTTTTTCATCTCATACACCTATGCAAGGAGATGGAGGTGCTAATGGGGATAACCTCCTCGAGCAAGTTCCCCCTAGTTTTGTGATTAGCTTAAAGGATCTAGATGCAGAAGCTCCTGAAGGTAAGGCAGTGGGCAATGCTGTTCATCAGAAGCATATGCCTGCTTATCGCTTAAGGCACAGAGTGATGAAGGGATAGGAGATTCCTCTTATTTTAAACTTAAGGGAACATGTTTAGGTGCTTTACCATTAGTGGGTTAGTACCTTGAACCTTTTTTTTGCTACTATATCCCCCTTCTTAGGATTAACTTCCTTGCATGCTTGGAGATGTATTCTGTTAGGATTTTATTTTCCTTAAGCCACATGCTACGATTTTTTTGCCATGTTATTTTCTACTTTGGTTGCATGATTTTGTTTATATATGAATAATAAATAAATAGTAGTTAGTGTTGATTTAAGTAAAAAAGGATTTTATAGTTAAAATTCATATTTTGTTAACTTCCCTTTTTAGAGCCATTTGACCCGCTTAGTCTTACTCAATAGTTTTATTAAAGCTAAGAAGCTCCACTGAAGGCTACTTGTCGAGGTGCAAGAATGAGTGCGTGGTCTCAAATTTGATGGTATCTTGGACAGTTTGTTGGAGAGACCGAAGTCTTTGAAGAGTAGGTAGACAACTATGACTGTCATGATTGAGAGGTGGTCGGATTGCACCCATACCTTTCAGTTCTAATTTGGGGAGATGATGATTATGCCTTTTGAATTTGTTGCTATTATGGGGTTCTTATTTATTGGTTAGCGAATCTCTTTCAATATACTAGAGGACCCTACAATGCTATACTATGATTTATTATGTTGTAGCCCCTAGTTGAAAGTCGGCTGGGGCAGTTTGATTTCATATGATAGGCTATGGTAGGCTTGCAATGATGTTGCTGGAGATGGCACCGTTTGCATCGAGAGACACTCCTGATGCTTTATCTTCTATCTAATGAGCATAATGGTCTTCCCCAATGTGACAGACACTAGTAGCTCTTAGTTGCTTCTATTAATTCAGGACCTCGATGCCTTATGAGGTTATTATTAGGGTTTTAATAAATGGTTCTGTGAGGGATTTTATGATTACTCCACGTGCTCCACTAGTTGTGGGTGTTTCTTCTTCTTCTGCTCATTAGGTATGTCTATTTTCTTTCTATACTATCTCCACATTGCCTATTCTTCCATTCTGATAATTCTTATCCTTTTTTCAATAGCCTCATTCAAAGAGGTGTCACATTAGGAGTGTCATTGAGACTTCTAGTAGTGTATGAGCTACCATTGATGCCCCTATTAGGACTGTTTAAGATAATTTCTAAGGTGGTTGCACTACCATTGGTTCCTATAGTTTGGGCATACATCCTTCATGGTGAGGCGACAGTTTAAGTGGTTCCTGCATCGATTGAGCCTATGGCATTCGCCCTTAAGGATGCTACTCACGTGAGTTCTTATTTGACTTTATTACTTTGATATTTTGCATTTATTGCTTGTTGATTGTTGTATTTATAGGTTCCTCAAGAGATAGCCATGTACTAGTATTAGTGCACTTCAGGCTTAATGAGTCATTACATACACTACTCCGTAGAGGATCATGTAGGTCGTCATATACTTTGCTTTTCCTTATTTTAACTATGCAACAATATGTATATGTATATGTATATGTATATGTTATGAATGCATGTGTGCTAATAAATGTACATTATAATGATGCAACTTGAGCATACAAGGCTAATGCATGAGCGGGATGAGGCTATTCATCATCAGTAGTCAATTCATTAGTAGGAGGGTGCCTACTACTAGAGCGAGATATAAAGGCTATGGGCTGAGCTATAAGAGTTAAGGGTTTGTGATGTAGGGCCTAGTAGGAGAGGACCTGTCAACGATGATGATGATGACTAGGATAGGGTTGAGTCTTGATTTTCCCTTCCTTTTTATTATTTTTTACTATATTGGTAGAAAATTTTAGAATTCTCTGAGATGTAGTTTATTGTCAAATTGTTAATGAGGTTTTTTAATGCTTTCTAATTTTTGTTGTGCTTTTTCATTCCACCTTTCTTATTTGCTTGGCATGCCAACATTATAAATGCAATGAAATGGGAAAATTTATGACATAAATTAATGTAGTTACATCATAAAAAGATATGAACTTTAAGATGCACATTTTGCCTTTGTATATGATATATATTGATTTAGGTATTTACTTCTTAGCATAGGTAGTTCTAATAATTCTCCTCATTTATTCTAAGTAGCATTTATCACGGGCATGGTTGCATGTTAAGTATTTCAAAATGATGGTACCCTCTGTCCTTAATTAGCCTTCCTATTTTTTCATCTCTTATTATTATCATTCACTCATTACTATTCATTTTCATTACCATTCCTAGGGGTAATATTTTTTAGAATATGCAACATGTGGGAGTTTTCTTTTATGCCGAAAATGATTCAACATTAATGGAATGAATTTCAAAGATTCTCATGTAAGATTCAATGAAATGCTAATCATTATTATAAGATAAATCATAAATAGGCAAAGCTTAAACAACACTCCATTTAATTTAGAGTTTGATACATTAAAAGACTTAAATAGATCAATTGTATAGGCACTATTAGGGATGGATTCATCATCAAGTAGGGTATTATCTATTTTAGTCTTGGCGGGAGCAGTAATGTAGCTAATGGTTCCCTTTAAAGGTCAAGCTTTCTAGGGGGTTATTTCGGTTAATCCTATTCTTCTTTCTCTTTTTCTAGTTCTTTTCCATATTCATCCTTGGATTCAAGTATATATTTGTAGTTAGAAGGATCCATTTTGTCACCATTTAAAAAACTTGCTTCTAGTACTACCAAGGGTTATTTTCCTCCTCTTTCTAGTTTTTCTATTTCTCTCTTGAGAACATATTGGATAGAACTTTCCATGAAAGCTTTATGAAGCCCTGGAGAGATGGTGTATGATGCAGGCATGTTTTAGTAGTTGGGTAAAGGGCTAGTTTTAACATTGGGTTATTCTTTTAGATTTGTAATTTTGCCAAAATCTATTAGATCTTAGATCCTCCATTTCAAGGTATAATGATTATCAGTTATATAGCTTGGCATTTGGTGGAAGTGATAGTAGATGTCATGTTTGATATATGCTGGTAGAGGTTTAGGTGAGACTTTTAGTTCAAGAGGTCTAAGAAGGTTTTTGTGTTAAATTTCTTAGAAGATTTTAGAGGGGAGTTGGTTAAAGTTCAAAAAAGTTTTAGGACGATACTGTAGGTAGTTTTGGAAACTTTGGATGATCGTGGTGTGTTGAGTCTTAGTTATTAATTTGTAACACTTTTTTCCAATCTTGGGCCAATAAGGCCAATTAGGGTGGTCTTGTGAGGGCTTGTTTATAAGTGTAAAGAGTTGATTGAAACCTTTGATTAGGGTCTCATTATTTTTCTTTACTTACCCTTTTATTGTCCCATGATGTGCTTATGTTTGTTTTACTTTTAGTCATCTTAGAATTAAGGTGCTGGGTGCCCTTTTTCCATTACTTTCTAAGAGAATTACCTCATCCATGTCATTTAGAGTTTGGTCAAAGGTATCCTTTACTTTAGTCTTAAGGATATCCTTAATTTCAACCCAGAGGATGTTAGTCAAACCACCAATAGCCATAAATTTTTTGACATGCTCTTTGAGTATATCATTGCTGTTTTGACTCTTAGATTGTTCAACCATTTTGATACTTAACTATTGCTTTCCTTTCTCAAGAGATTTTAAGAGATTATTAAAGCTTACAAGACTTTTAAGGAGTTTTGTTTTTATATAAGCATACATGTTAGGATGATAAAAGGGTGATGCATGCATGCATGATGTGATGAGTTCTGCAAAAGAGAAGGGTTAGTGTGAATGCATGGTGTGACTATTGTAATTCTACTAATGTGATGATGCAAGATGGCTGTAAGAAGATTGTGGATTACTTCATGATAAAATGCCCCCTAGATATAGATATAGATATATATATATATATATATATATATATATATATATATATATATATATATATATATATATATATATATATATATATATATATATATATATATATATATATATATGTATGTATGTATGTATGTATGTATGTATATATGTATGCATGGGAAAAAAAGGAAAAACAAAATGAACAAACAGGGTTAGTGTAAAACCTACAAAATGAAAAAACCAAACACACACAGTCACTCCTTCTAACCTTATCACTCCACGCAGTAGAGAATTTTATCTTAGGTGAAATTTTGAATCGTAGCCATTAGAGGACTATGATGTCACTCTCGGACTAGGCTGCTTCAATTCATGATGACTAGACTCAAGAGAGTAGGGAGCAATATCTAAATGTACTCAAGGTAACCACATGATGTCAATGAAAGGCCTAATCATCGAGTCACAAGTGGCACCTATGGTTCATGTGCGCCTGTAAGCATACAGACTATAGTTAATAAAAGGGATCTAAGTTTATGTTCCTTTCATCAACATTTTTTTTGTATACCAAGAGACATGAGAATTTCATTCAATAATTTACAATTTTATTCTTTTAGTATGAGTGTCCATAATCTGGTTAAATTCTTGATTTATCTACTCAATTTGATAAGGATAAATGAATGATTTTTATAGGTTCTATCATCAAAAGATGTCACTATTTGTCAACCCTTATGGACCAAACTGAGGCATATAATTCTTATCATTCCTTGTGTATGGAGCTTACATAAGGTAAACAAGGATCATATGAGCCTAAGCATGGACAATCTATAAAGACTGACATAATGAAAGTAAATGGTGGCAAACACCAGAGATGTTGTATCATTTATGAATATCAGATTGAACATATAACATCAAGTTAAGGATAACATGCAAAAGCTACATGGGATCTTAGGGGAGATTTCTATTGGTTTATCAGGCTTATAACTAAAGGCTCTTTTAGCGAGAATACCCTTATATAACTATAGTTATGGACTCCAATTAGTGAGTCTAGCTTTCTTTTACCTACTCGAGAAAAAGTGTACCCCATTTTTGACTTAGGAGCTGGGTCACGTCACTTTATGTCATACAACTTTCTTGATCGAGTAAAGACTAAAGATGATAATACCTATCTTCGTCACCCCATGACTTGAGTGGAATCATGGTGGTAATGTCATTCAGTATTATCGAGGGATTAGGCACCTAGGGTGCACGTGGTTAGTGTAGTGAAATGCATTTATGCTTATGAAGGTGAGTAAATAAATTATGTATAATAGGAAACATACCCCTCAAACCAGAGATTATCCATAATGGAGTTGCTAAAAACCTATGATCTAGTAAGGATTAAGTGTGTTTATCTGGGCACACAGGCTGATGGTGACCATCTACTAGATTTATTATTATTAATTTATAGGAGTGTCTACCTGAATAGGCCTTGTAAATTGGAGTCGCTACCCGATCTAAATCGGGAGAAAGTGAATTAAAAATTCACTTCCTTTACAAGAGATTCTAAAGGGGGGGGGGGGGGTAGGAGTTACTTATCCTATTTCTCATTATACATTACTTAATTATTTGATCTTTCACCCTAGTTTCGGTTTAATGATACATTTTACCACATTAGATTATTAGTTAGTTTAAATTGGAAATTGGAATGCAAGATAATTGGATTGAAAAGCATACATCACAAAATAAATAAATAAACAAGCATTCATCAATTAAGCAGATGGTCATGTAAGCAAGTAAGCATGCAGTACACAAGCATGCAAGAGATAAAAAATAAACAAGCAAATAAGGAAAGTGAAAATGGGGAAAGAGATTAATGATTACAACCCAAGGAAGGAGCCTATTCTAATAAATACATCCAAAATATAAATAAAAGGGGAATTGAGGTTAGGGATTGCACTACCTTGGAAAAAGCCTATTTTATTAATTATATAAAAATGAGAAAGAAAAAAAAACTATTATAATAAACCTGCAAAACAAAGGTTAGTTTCCATACACATCACATTTAAAGGAATTTAATATATTTCATTCATCCACAATTGGAAAAATAAATGAGGGGATAATTAAACACATAAACAAACAAGGATGCTAGTGTATGTAGGATGCAAGATTTTAAAAATTGGGTACTTTGGTATGAAATAACCATTTTTACTATGAAATAAGATTAATAAAAAAAATAGATAAAGTATAAAGTGCAAGTGAAATAATTGAAATGGTAAAAGTACTATCTCCACCATAACAATATCAACTTTATCATAAGAATAATAAATTTATCAAGAAAAAGATATGAAAATAACAAAAATAGTAAAAATAGCCGAAATGCAAATAAAAATAATAAAATACAGAATTAAAATAATAAAAGTGATAAAGATGTCATTCCCACCATAAAAATACAAACTTTATGATAAAAATGACAAATTTATCAACAAAAGAGATAAAAATAGCAAAAAAATAGGAATAATGAAAATATAAATAAAAAATAATAAAGTGCAGAATTTAAATAATAAAAAGTGATCAAAATGTTAGTTTTACCATAAAAATATTAACTTTATGATAAAAAAGGCAAATTTATCAGCAAAAGGCAAAAATATAATAAAATTGATGAAATGCAATAAAAAAGATAGAAATAAATAAAAATATAGAATAAAATTATAAAGATGATAAAAGTAATATTTTCACCATAAAAATGTGAACTTTATAATAAAAATAATAAGTTTATTATAAATGGTGCAAAATCAATAAAAATAAGGAAAAGGGCGCTAAAAATGATAGAAATACAGAAATACTAATAAAAACATAAAAGTACAGAAATAAATAAATAAAATGATAAAGTTAACATTTTTACCATAAAAACATAAATTTTATGATAAAAATGTCAACTTTGCTATAAATGGCATAAATGGAATAAAAATAAGGAAAAATATGAGAAAAATAGCAAAAAGTATAGAAATAATATAAATAAATTAAAATGGCAGAAATAAATAAATAAAAATGATAAAATTGACATTTTTACCATAAAAATATAAACTTATGATAAAAATGACAAATTTACCATAAAAGGCATAAATGGAATAAAAATAAGGAAAAATATGAGAAAATTAGCAAAAATTATAGAAATAATATAAATAAATTAAAATGGCAGAAATAAATAAATAAACATATACAGTTGACATTTTTACCATAAAAACATAAACTTTGTGATAAAAAAAAATTAAATTTACCAAAATAGCATTAATAAAAAAAATGAGAAAAATATGGAAATAATAATAAAACTTGCAGAAATAATAATAAAATATATAAAAGTTACAGAAATAAAAATAATGAATTAAGATGATGCAAAAAAACAATAATAAAAATGCTAACTTTACACCAAAATGCCTATTCTTAGATAAAAGGAAAAAATGATGCAAAAATGGTAAGAAATAGAAAAAAGAATGCAAACACTCCCGGATTTCGCCTAAGCTACCCACACCTTCCATATATCTTATTCTCAAACTTCACATAAAAATCACAACTTTATCACAATAATAAATATTTATGACAAAGTGAATAAAAATGCAAAAAAAATGATAAAAATGATAGAAATAAGATGAAGAAGATAATAAAAATGAAATTTTTAATTAAAAATAAATAGGAGATCCTCAGAGGGACTGGGTGACTACCCTAGATGCGTGATTTGACAAAGTTGTGGTTTGGTTTAGCGATCTAAACCTAGTAAGAGAAGTGATTTTTGGT
Source organism: Mallotus nudiflorus (assembly GCA_947683625.1). Taxonomy (NCBI): domain Eukaryota; kingdom Viridiplantae; phylum Streptophyta; class Magnoliopsida; order Malpighiales; family Euphorbiaceae; genus Mallotus; species Mallotus nudiflorus. The sequence continues at coordinate 1,779,244 of CANTUR010000184.1, forward strand.
TGAGTGTTTGGTATAAGTGGGTTCTCCAAGTGCTTTGTGAGTGAGGAGAAGAGAGAAAAATTCCTTCAAAATAATAACTTTCTCTCTCTAGGGTCATCTACCTTGAGAAATGTGCCACTCTCACTTCCAAAAGAGGAAATGTTGAGTTTTTATTAATAAGGTTTGGGGACCCGTAAGCTTAGGTCTTGGACCCATACTCTTAGTTCTAGAACTCACGTGCATAGGTTCCTTGAACGCAGGGGTAATATGGTCATTTTAACCCATTGGCTTAGGTTAAAAACCCACACTCGTGGGTCATCAACCCAAGCTCATGGTTTGACTCGTCCACATAGGATTTTCCTTTACTTTTGGTCCTTTTTTGGCCTAACTTGGCTCTTTTGAGAGTTTGGTTGCTTTTTGGTATCTTTTGGGTTTCTTTAAGGTTTTTTCTCAATATAAGCATGCTCAAGAGAACTTTTGAAAAAATTTTGCCCTTATCTAGTTGAAAAGAATCCTTCAACATCGAATTTTTGGGGAAACTGCTAAATTTTAGGTATTAATATGTATTTAGATAATGGATGTTTAAGATAAATAATAGGATGTAAAGGCTTATTCACAACCCTTAAGGTAGAGGATGAAGGAAGTGTTATATTTGGGACAATGCTAATGGGAAGATAGTAGGAATTGGGGAAATAGGTAACACTTAAACTCTCTTTATTCATCATGTGTTGCTTGTATGTGGTTTAAAGCATAATTTACTTAGTTTATTAGCCAACTTTTTGACATAGGAAATAAAGTAATATTTTATCATATAAATTGCTTTGATAGTAGCCTTAATGACAAAGTAGTGTTTAGTGGTAAAAGGGTGGATAATGTTTATGCTATAGATTTAAATAAAGTAGATAACAAAGAATTCAAATTTTTTTATATCTATTTCTCATAATACTTGGACTTGACATAGAAGAATAGGACATACTAACTTTGAGTTGATTGATGAACTTATTAAAAGTTAACTTATTAATGAGTTTTCCAAGTTCAAGTTCAGCAAGGACACGACTTATGATGTTTGTCAAAAGGGAAAATAAGCTAAGTCCTCATTCAAACTCAAAAAGAGAGTGTCTACTTCTAAACCACTTGAACTAGTACAGATAGACTTATATTGACCAACTAGAGTTGCTAGTTTAGGTGGAATGTACTATATAATTGTGCTTATTGATGATTACTCTAGATTCACTTAGGTATGTTTCCTAACTTATAAGAATGATGCTCTTAATGCTTTCAAAAACTTTGCAAAAAGAGTTCAAAAATAAAAAGATGCATTTTAATTCTTTTTATGATGACAATGGTGTTCCACATACCTATTTTTCCCTTAGTATATCTTAACAAAATGGGTTAGTTGAGAGGATGATATGAACTAGCATAGAGGACATGATAGATATAATAATAAAGGATTAAAGCTTCCTTAATGTCCAATTACATGAGCAAGAGCTAAAAGGTTTAAAAAAGATTTACAAGGGTTTATAAAGACATTTTAGACTAATTCAAGTGAACCAAGAAGTTGCAAAGATTTTATGGACATTCAAGGCAAGGAAGACTTATCTTTTATCTATTTAATTTAATTTTAATACCTTTGCATGACTATGCATAAATGTCACACAACTATACTTGATTTGCATCAAGTCAGCATGGAGAGCTTGGAATCCAATATAATTGTGTGTGTTAGGTTGCATGATTGTGCATGAGTTTTACAAATTAAAGGTAGATGCAAATACAACTGTGTGCTTCTTTACACACGGTTGTGCCTAAAAGTGTGAATTTTTGAGTTTAAAGTGCATTTATTGCATATAGCTATGTGTGATACAACTATCTTATATTTAAAGATTTTGGATATGTTTTACTCAAATTTTGAACATTTATTTATTTATTATTTTACCTTTGTTTAAACTATATTATAAATAACTAGTTTAGGGTTGTACAACATAATTATTGAGTTTAATATAATTAAATGGTTTATTTTAGTGCTTTGCTCTCTATGTTCTTAAGTGAATGCATTTTAGACATATCAAGGAATTGATTAAACCTTGCGGCATCGTTTATAGGTTGGGGTTTTAAAAATTTAGTTTTCTTAGGGTTTTAAATTTGATCCTCTTGACTTGTTCCTAGTAATCCTTAAATTAATTCTCAAATTGATGAAAAAGTTCATAAGTTCATTGGTTGCAATTCTATATAACCAAAGGGTTTAGTAGCATGATTTTTATTAGGTTCTTTCATCATTTGGTATCAAAGCCTAGTTTTTAGAAATTGATTACATATCCCTTGTTTATCTTTTGTTTATTTTGTTTGTCTCTCAAATATTTTTGTGTTGTTTTTAATTTTTTTGTACTTTCTTTATTTCTTTAATTTAATTTATAGGTTCTTTCTTTATTTCTTTATGTTCTTAATTATTTGAATTTATTTTTATCCTTCATTTCCTTGTGACTTTTGTTCTTTTTTTTGTGTTGTTAAAATTTCATTTTATTATGTTAATTCAATATTAAAAAAAATATTATTCATCCAAAAGTTAAATTGTGCCAATTGTTCTTAGGGTTTTAAGCAGGCTCTATAAACTTTAATTTTCTTATATTCAAAGGAATAATGTCCATGTCAAATTAAGTATACAAATAATTTCTTTCCTACTTGGATTTGATTATTTGACTAAACTAAGGGAGTTGAGATTTCCTAACATTTAAGGAATTTAAATTTCAAGTCTGATTCTTAGTTATTTCTAATCCTTATATGAATAGGACACCTTGATTTTTAAATATGAAATTCATGCTCGAGCCTTATTTCTATTAAATTAGGATTGACTTGTTCATATATAAGGTAATTTTGAATTCATTAGCTTATTTTCTATGTTATTGCATTATAGTCTTTTCTTTTGCATTTCTTTTACCTCTTTTGGAAGTTTTCTTATTTTTGACTTTTTTTAATCTTTTTTTCTTTTGTTTTTGTTTTTGCATCAACTAAGTTTTTAAAAGTTCAACGTTTGAAGTGGTCATTTAGTTGGTTTATTCCTTTATGTGGTTGATTTAATTACCTAAGATCACAACAAAGAGTGGGCTAAAGAGTAAAAAGGTAGATGTAAGGTATTCCTAAAAGAGTCAAATTTAAGTGAAACACATGAGGGAGTGCTTTGTGAGGAAAGTTTTGCTAAATTTTTCTTATAGGAATAATGTCTAGTACCTTATCTAGTAAAAGGGAAGAAGAGGAGAATAATACGAAGATATGGATGAAGGCTATAGAACAAAGATTTGCTTGGCTTGATAAGGTAATGATTGAAAAGTTTGATAACTTAGAAAGGACATTGAGGTGGAAACTTACACCATAAATTCAAGGAGGCAATAAAGTTAATCCAAGGATTATAAATTGAGGAAATGAGGAGCAACATTTTGAATTATGAAAAGGAGGAAGAATTCAATTATGAGGAGGACAATATGTTCCTATGGGCTAAGGCAAAAGAGGAGGAGCTCGAGGGGAAGATGAGGTAAAAATCGATTCTATGGTGGATATAATGCTAGAAGCCATAAGGATAATAATGTTGATTAAAATTTAGGAAGCATCAAGCTTAAGATTTCCTTTTTCCAAGGCAAAAAAAATATAGAGGCATACTTAGAGTGGGAAAAGAAAGTGGAATGTATTTTTTAGTGCAATAACATTTTTTAGGAGAAGAAGGTAAAATTTTCTATTACAAAATTTACTAACTATACTATTGTTTAGTGGGATCATGTTGTGATAATTAAAGATCCAATTTGGAAAGGCCAATTAATAATTGACATGATTTGAAGTCCTTTATGAGGAAAAAATTTATGCCTAAGAATCACTATTATGAGCTACATCAAAAGGTTTAATCCTTTACATAATGAACTAGAAGTGTGGAAGATTACCATAAGGAGATGAATATGCTCATGGCATGGATTGACTTAAATGATAATAGAAAGGCAACCATGTCATGATTTTTGGGAGGATTCAATAGAGACACTGTTAATTAAGTGCACTTGCAACATTATGTGGAGTTAGAGGAGTTAGTCCACATTGCCATTAAAAAGGAAAAGTAAATTAAACTTAAGGGCACAACTAGCTATGACACTAAACCTTTTTCAAATTCTAAAACTAATTGGAGTTCATCTTGGTAAGGGAATGAAAAGGGAGGAACTAAGGCTATTTCTTACACTTCTAAAGGCAAGGAAGGTTCAACTATGAAAGATAGGACTAGCAATTCATGTTAATAGGGCATAAACGGGTAGTGTCGACATATCATAATAACACAGATATGGCCAATCCGAACATGATCCATTTAATTAATCATAATAAACCTATAAATCCAAACACAGATAACATGTTTAACTTATATATGTCTAAACGTTTTTATACATGGTATGAACATGATAAAGACATGGTTAACATGTTTTAGCACATTTTATCATCAAAATACAAAATATTAAAAATCAATTAAACATATAAATCCTAAATAATAATTTTGAGTTTAAACATCAATACAAATTCTAAATATCATTATAATATTTTAAACTTCATACAAAATGTCAAAATTTCCAACAAAATATAAAATAACAATGGTAATTCTAATTTTCTTCAAGCTCTTGATCCTTCCACCTACATATATACATAAACGTGTTAATTGGCACATTATTTTCAAGTAAAATAATAAAATACAACTACAATATATTCATAATTCAATTAATGTTATGGAGAAACTATTAGCATTTACCTGGTCATGAAATGGGAATTTTTTTTTTCTTAAAGGCAAACTCTTTAAGGTTATAATAAATAATCTCAGGTTCAAGAAACCAACCATCTTGAAGAGAGGGTGTAAACACCCAATTTTGGGACACTAAATACACGGGTGTGATAGAAGACCTAATGATGAAAACTGATTATGAAAGTAGATTTATTGGATCTGGTTTATTAGTTTGGGCTAAATTGTAATTTTTTAGAACTATTTTTAAATTTTATTTATTATTTACTTTAATTATTTCTTTTTTTAAATAAATTTTCAATCAAAAATCAAAAAAAAAAATCTAAAGTTAAAAGGAAAAGGAAAAAAAGGATTTACTTGGGTTGAAGTTGGCCCAAACGGCCAAATAATTTTTTGTTTGAAAGTGGTACCACTTTGGTATTGAATTTGGCTACAATTGGCTAGCATTGACCAATATCTTTTTTTTTTCTTTTCATTATTTTCGTTGGAAATGTAGATTTTCAATTCAAAATGTAGATTTTCAATCAGAAATGTAGATTTCCGATTGGAAATCCATATTTCCGATCGAAAATATAATTTTCTAATCAGTATTGTAATTTTTTATTTTATTTTTTATTTATGTTATATTATATTTGTTTGTTAATTTATCCTTATTTTTGATTGATTGTTATTTAATTTTTATTTGATAAATATTTATTTATCATATAAAGAATAAAAAAATAAATTATTTTTTTTGTTATTATCCTATGCCCAACTTAGGGTTACATGGTGTGGTTTTTTTTTTTTGAATAAATATTTTCACGGGGAGGTTTCTATCTTTTACCCTAGTTTTTCTAATTTTAGCCATGGGAAATTCTCTGCCTTTTTCTAATTCTTGGCCGTGGTTTTTTTCTAATTTTAGCTATAAGCCAAAAATATTGTTTTCTTTCACATATTTTGTTTTTTAGTTCTTCGACGTGAATCATGTTAAAAAAACTAAAACTCACAGATAAAAAAAACCCCAAATTCTTTTATCAAGGTTGATCAAACTCTGTGGGCAATCAATACTACATCCCATTCTCATCTTCATCTCGTTTCTCTTTTATTTTGATTTTGATTTTAGTTGTTTATTTTATTTTATTTTTATATTATTTTTCAATCATTCACTAACTATTTCGTTTATTTGTTTATTTTTATTTTCATGATGAATGAGGTGACATGAATCCATTGTGAAGGAAAATCGATGAAGATTCATGAAATGTCATTGATTAAATTTGTATTTGAATGTAGTTTTTAGGGTTTCTGTGTATTTTATTTATTCTAGTTTTGTTGGTTGTTATACTTTGTAGTTTTATTTATTTGGCTTTTTTGGGTTTGTGTAATTTAATTTTAATTATTGTAGATGTTGTAATAGCCCCAACAATAGTAATAGTAAAGTATTTATTTTCTGTGTTCTTTATTAAAATTGATTAGTAAATTATGTTCTATTGGTAAATTAATTAAAATCTATGATGATAGTAGATTAATTAAGGTTGCATGAAATAAATTAGATTAAGAACACAATAAGTTAATTTTTATTTTATTTTGGTGTGGATTGGGTTTTTATTTATTTTATTTTTGGCCCGTTTATTTTAATTGTAGTTTTATTTGGATTTAAGCTCATAATAGACCCATAGGTTACATTTAATAGGCATATAATTAATTTAATTTTTAAGCCCAATTTTAATTAGCCCATTAATTAATATATTAATTAATTTAGGTTTGGATGTAATTAAAATGTATCTTTGGGCTATAATTTGATTAGATTTTAGATTAGATTATAATTTAGGCTTACTCAGTTAAATTAGAAATAGGTCTACTTAGATTTAATTTAATTAATTGGACATAGCCCATTAAATTAAGCACTTTTCCATAACTTGTAGACTTAGGATCATTTTAGAATTAAAACATGTATAATTAGGCACACTAATCCAATCCAATTTATTTCTTTTAAAATTGATAGACTTAGACCCATTTTTTTAGAATTAAAACAAATAGATTTAGGCTCATTTAAATTAAAATGACTTAGGCCCACCATTAGTTTTCAACACACTTGTAAATTAAAATATGTAGAATTAGCTCACCTTAATTAAAATCAATGTAGATTAGACTAACTTAGGGATAATTTACCATGAATGAATGCTTTGTTTGTATGCTTTTCATTGATTAGTTACCTTGGAGTTATTGTTAAAATAAGGTTTTAAAATGAAATTTCATGTAAATATGTAATAAGATAGTAATTCATAAGGTAATTCTAAATGAACACGAGACTAAAAAAAGTTAATATTCCATGCCCAGAATCATCTTGATGTGGTGCTAACTCACTTTTAGGGAATCAAGTTACCACCACTTTCAAAAGTTGTCCTAGTTATTACCCTGGGTGGTGACTCCTCATCTGCACACCATGCCTTTGTGATATGGTTATTTTGTGCCCTAGAGTCCTGAACTCAAATAGTGTAGTAGTTGCTAAAATCTTGGACATGCGCTAAACCCTATCGTCTTTAGTGGTGACTCCACTAGGGATAAGAGATACTGATTCTAATTATGTTCTTTAGAATTATTTTATAAATTATTATTTTATTCTTGCATTCATTTTGCATGTTCCTATTAGCCGATGGCATTGGTTTTTATGGTCCTTTGATTCCACTAGCTTCCTTGGATTGTAAATTGACCAATCATAATTCTTAGCCTTAACTCGGTTTAAAAGAGATTACCGGGCTCATCTAACCAGAGTCTGTAACCTAAATCCTAAAGGGGGTGGGCAGTCTCCTCTCGAGTTTACAAAGGATGCCAGGCCCCTCTAATTTGTAACCTAAGTCCTAAATGAAGAGGTATTCTTCTTTAGAGTTTGCAAAGGATGTTGGGCCCCTCTGACCTTAGCCTATAACTCAAGTCTTAAAGGAGGGCATCTTACTAAGGGAATCTTAACTTTTCCACTAGACTGAGTTCTTGTAATAGCCTAGTAACTTCCCCTAGGATTACCTAAATTTCTTATGAATGTTACTTTGAGGTATTCCTACTTTTAAAAGTTTAAGCCCATACTTTAAAAGTCCATCTAGACTAATAAAGGTTGGACTTTGCTTTTATACCTAGAAATGTTATTTCTATGCTTTTTATTGCTTTGAGAGATTTGGCATGTGTGTTGATTCTTAATATCCTTTGTTGATATTGAGACTAAGACTAAAAGTCCTAAGAAAAAGAGACTCGTCATTGAATTGTGTTAGGATAAATAAGGTTAGAAGAATGTATGTTGTATACTTGAATTTGATACTTGACCTTACATAGCATGTGCATCATGTATACATGCATTTCATGCATCATGCTAACACCTTATTTTATAGCCATCATAGATTCATCTACGAGAGGTGGTAAACTAGAAAAAATCACTTCAAGCCCACATTCAATAGTGAGATCCTTAGCCACTTAGAAACAAACCCCATTAATCCACTTTACCTAGAGACACCATCAACATTAAGTTAAAGAGATAGAATAAAAATAGGAAGGAAATAGGACCTTGCAAGAAATCAAGGGAGCATTGAAGGATGATGTGAGAGCTATGATACAAGATGAACTAAGATAAGTCTTAGTTGGATTATTACCACCTTCTGCAACTGAATCAATGCCTATAGCTCCTATGCCTCCTCCTACTACTATTCCACTATTTATGGATGCTTTACCTACTACTACTATCACAGACAATGTAAGAGGTTAACCATTGAATGTTGCTAGATATATGCCCGCTAGGGAAGTGAAGCTGGAAGATATTGAAAAATACATGATTAAGAAAGTAAAGAAAGAGTTATTTAGGCTGATCTAAGACTTTGAGTCCAAGTAGAAACAAGCATTGACTCAAAAGATGTCTAAGATGAAAGAGTTAATAAGAGGGCAAGGCATGGGTTATTCATTTGATTTTGATGATATATTGAGAATGGAAGGTGATAAGTTGCCTGAAAAGTTCAAAATGCCTTAGCCACATAAGTTTGATGGTACTGAAGATCCTAGGATACACCTTATCCTATACACAACTACTATGATCAAAACTAAGGTTCCATTATCTATGGTCATAAGGTTATTTTTGTTGTCCTTTGAGGGTATAGTTGTAAAATAGTACCATAGGTTGAAGAAGTTTGTTTGAGTTGATTGGAGAGAATTATGCAAAGTTTTTTTAAAAGTAGTATAAGTATGATACTAAGTTAAAGGTGTCCATTAGGAACTTAGAGCTAACTAAATAGAAATTAAATGAATTATTTTCAAACTTTTTACCAAGTTCATGAGCAAATTAGGCTAATGAAAGATAAACTAGCTGAAAAGGATCAAGTGAGGATGATTGTGAGGATTGTATCACCTAATCTGGTTGAAAGATTACAGATGATGAATCCTAAGACTTTTATGGACTTGTATGATGATGGTTTACAAGTAGAAGAGATTAAGAATGAAAATAAGAACATAACAAGTGCAAGAGGAAAGAATTACTAAATTGGGGTGCAAAACAAGGAAACACTAGTCGAGTTACAAAGGTTCATGTAGTACAATAGATGAGGAGATTCTTAAACTTTAACCAACTATTATCAAAAGTTTTAGAGTGCTTAATGAAAAATGGCTTACTTTGACCTTTGATTAATGTAAAACCATTAAGCCCAAACAACCCAAGATATGACTTAAATAGCTACTGCAACTTCCAGCAAGCCATTGAACATTCCATAAACACCTATATTCACGTCAAAAGTGAAATCCAAAATCTCATAGATGCTAAAAGAATCATACACCTAGAAAATCCAAGCATAAAAAATAACTTATTCCTAAACTACAACGCACCTCCTTTAAAGACAATGATGATTAATTCAGAAATTAGCAAAGAGGAAGTGCTAAATTCCTTCAAAGATCTAGATGTGAAACCGATTGAGAAATCTCCTCATGCCCCTGGGGATATAAAAAATGGAAAGAATCCCATAGCTGCTAGCTATCTACAAAGAGGGACTGAGGAAGAGGTGATCGAATAAGTCATTGAGGAAATGCAAGAATAGCTACTACGTCTACCACTTGAAAGAGAGCCACCACAATACTTAGCATCTAGAATTCATAATAATATTCTTACTATTTTCTTTAAATAACATTTCAATTTCTTGAGAACCTATTTTCTTTTATTAATCAATGATATGAATTTTGATTTTGCTTATTTATGTAATGTGCATCCTGAGGGTAATGTGCATTATGATATTGATTACATCTGCATATTTGACATAAATTCAATTCAATTAAATTCATTTAGTATTGGCACAAATGAAAATTCAAAGAACATTCCTATGTCACATTATATAACTTTTAAGGAAAGGAAAATTTGAAGAAAAAATTTGAAAAAAAAGAGAGAAAAAATTAATAAAAATAAAGAATGAATAAAATCCTGGTAAATATAAACCCCATAAAAAACCAGTGAGGTAAAAATTAGGGAAATAAAAAATAAGAAAAAAATTGAGGTAGAAAATACAAAAGGACTAACTAATGATAGGAGTGGCATCGTGTGATGTAATGAATGTACTCATTTTTACCCTAATGAATGAATAAAATTGAATTTGAAATTTTTGTTCAAATATTGCATATTCATCTTTATCATAGTGCATAAGTATTTACATGAAATGATAATACATAATGAAAGATAAAATCAAAGCTATAAAATCATTATTCTAGTTGCTTTATCTTTTCTTGTCACCCTTTGTGATTTGTTTGAGAATTCCAGTAACATGCATTGTAAACCATACCTTGCAGTTATCCTTAATCATAGCATCAACATCAAGCCTCACATTTTGCTCAAGAAATCTTTGAAGTGTAAGTCTAGTTGATTTTAGTTTCAAGAACTCTCTTTAGTCAATTCACTCACTACTCTACATCTTCAATACATGAGATTACAATTGATGGAGTTAGTAAGACAAAAGATTAACATGAGCAGTGAGCTAAATTGAGCTTCTTAATATTTAACATAAATTCAATTCAATTAAATTCATTTAGTATTGGCAAAAATGAAAATTCAAAGAACATTCCTATATTATATTATATAACTTTTAAAGAAAGGAAAATTTAAAGAATATTTTTTTAAACAGAGAAAAACTGAAGAAAAATAAAGAATGAATAAGATCATGGTAAATATAAAACCCACCAAAGGCCAGCGAGGTATAAATTAGTAAAATAAAAAATAAGAGAAAAAATTGAGGTAGAAAATACAAAAGGACTAACTAATGATAGGAGTGGCATCATGTGATGTAACGAATGTACTCATTTTTGCCCTAATGAATGAATAAAATTGAATTTGAAATTTTTGTTCAAACATTTCATATTCATCTTTATCATAGTGCATAAGTATTTTACATGAAATAATAATACATAATGAAAGCTAAAATCAAAGCTATAAGATCATTATTCTAGTTGCTTTACCTTTTCTTATTATCCTTTGTGATTTGTTTGAGAATTCCAATAACATGCATTGTAAACAATACCTTGTAGTTATCCTCAATCATAGCATCAACATCAAGCCTTATATTTTGCTTAAGAATTCTTCGAAGAGCAAGTCTAGTTGATTTCAATATTAAGAACTCTCTTCAGTCAATTCACTCACTACTCTACATCTTCATTACATGAGATTGCAATTGATGGAGTTAGTAAGACAAAGGATCAACATGAGCAGTGAGCTAAATTGAGCTTCTTCAACAATCAACTTTATATAAAAAAAGAAAGAAAATAAAAAAAGATAAAAAAAAAGAGAGAGAAAAATTCAAGCCCATTAAGTTAAAAACATGTAAAGGTAGCTTAGGCAAAATTAGGGTAAGCTTGCTAAGTTGAAAACCTGCAAGGGCAGCTTAGGCAAAAATTAGGGTAAGCCTGTTAAGTTGAAAACCTATAAAGGTGACTGAGGCAAAAGTTAAGGCAAGCTTACCTACTTGAAAACCCAAAATGATAGTTTAGGAAAAAATAAGGGTATAAAAAAGAAAGAAAAAAGAAGAAAAATAATAAATATAAGATTTTGGTTGCACACATGAAGAAAAAGAAGAATGCTATAAAGTCATTGATAAAATCCACTTAGAATAAAAGGCATGAGATTGACTTTATTCTCAAAGAATAGTGATGATCTAGTGTCACCATATCCATAGAGAAAAATTATCAAAAACCAAGGGCAAAACATAACTTTAGGGTTAAAACAAAATGCAAAAAGATTGGGGGCAAGACAATCATTCTGCATTCAAAGATTGAAGATATAATAATGAAACATAGGAGTCATACAAAAATTTTAAGGGTAGAAAGGAGTGAACTACAAACATATGGATGCATTAGTTATCATATAGCAAAAGTAATATCAAAAGGAAACGTAATTAATCAATTAAAGTGCTCTAGTGTCAGGCCATCAACTCAAACTACTAGCTTGATTGTCTATCTCAAGAGCTATATAAAGAGCTCTAACATCAAAAGTATCAGCATCAAAGTGTTTGATGCACAAAACTATAAGCTATTAATGAAGCACCTTATTGTCACACTCTAAGATCACTAACATAGCTCTGCTCTAAACAAAAGACCTATTAGTATCATGCATATATAGCATGCATACACTTTTATACATCTATTATGAAATACTTACTTTACATAATAAAAGTCATTGAGCCTAAACAAGATTGTACAAATACTCAGTTATGAACATTCAAAATTAGTGTTTTAAAAGTGTAGAAAAGTTGTTAAAATATTCACATATGGAGCATTAGAAGTAGTAAGAGGAGCAATAGTGCTAAGAAAAACTAATGATCAATAGGGGTCTAAATTGCAAGAGCCTAATGAATCATGAAAAAATCCAGTAAAGGAATATCACTTGGAGCCTCAATAAGAAGAGAAGCTACTCCCACAAACTAAGAGAAGCTACTCCCATAAATTGTGAAGGCAAAAAAAAGTCTTGAATGTACCTTTGATAGCTATGAGAATGCTTAAGTAAGGATGAAGCATCGAATCCCTAGAGAACTTCTCTCAACTGCTGACCAATCAAAGAAGAACACCATAACATTAAGATCGGTAAAAGGTAAAAAATGCGATGATGAGAAGATCTACCATACCAATGATACATGCCAGTGCCAACCCTAAAAAGGGAAGAATGCACTTTGAAACCTCTCTAGTAATGAAATAAGACCTTTAACTCCTAAACCTTTTTTATAGGGAATGTTGGGAAGAGAAATGATCCCCTTTGTCAAAGCACCAATAGGAATGATAGAAAGACAAACTCATCCTTAAGCCATAACCTCAACAATGAAGTATAAAGACCTTTGATACATCATTAACAAAATAAAAAAGGAAAGAGTGCAAAAGAATAGTGTTGCATTTTGACAATTTTTCTTTACCTATAAGTAAAACCTATTAACTTATAGTATTTTGTGTAGGGAAAACAAAATAGAATAAAGAAGGAGAAATGAACTAGCACAATAATGAGAAAGGGCAAGATAGCAAATGCTAATCATTCATTATAATATCACCTTGTGTGTTAAACATCTTGACAAATAATCAAGGGAAGTAATACAACTCTATCTCTTTAGATTTTGCTATAAAGTACAACCTCCATTTCATAAATTAAAAGTAAATTCATCCATTTCATAAGATCATACATGAAAGTTTATATCATGAACTTTGATCTTAATAGCTTTTTTTTATTAGCCTTGTAGAATTCAAATGTTCAATTAATAGCCATGTGCTGAGAATTTTAAAACTTTAATTAATTAATGCTCACTTTACACCCAAACAAGAGGAAGAATATGCAAAAAAAATATATATGGACTTACAGTATAAATTTCTTGGATTACATTGTATCATTTTAGCCTGTTGAATAATAAATGTGAACCTAATATACTCTATTTCTCAAAATGAGTATAAGTATAAAATCCCTTGATAGTATCTACATTGAGTAAAATAAAAAAGGCGGGGGAATACTAAGAAGAGAATTAAAATAAAGAATGTGATAAAAGTCATTTCTAATATACTCTAATGCTCATAAATGAGTAAGAGTATTAATGTGAAGCCTTTAGCGGTATCCACACTGAGTAATATGAAAAGGACGGGGGAATACTAAAACAGGACTATGTCAAAAGCTACTCTATTTACTCTAGTGCTTTAAAAAGAGTATAAGTATCCAAAAGATCTTTTCAATGGTATCCATACTGAGTAATATCAAAGAGGCAGGGGTATACTTGGATAAGGAAGAAAGCACATCAATAACTCAATGACTTTTTTAACACTCAGAATTTGATCCATTTATGCTTAATTCCTATAAATTTTGTCTGCAAATTCTCCCTAGATTTAGGTGTGGAAGTCAGCTCTTCACTTGGCAAAATAATATGCTCTCAATATAAGATGGTTAACAATACCTTTAACTTTGTAAGTTGCAAATAAATGATAGTTATGAAAATCAAAATTAGTGAGATTCATTGAATGCACACTACCTTATGATAAAGTGATGAATTTTCATATCAAAATCATATTGCATTTTCTATATGATCATCATGTTAAAACTAATGTCAAAAAGTCTTCAATAATTGCAAATTCATAAGAAAATCAACCCAACATATAGAATAAGCACCATTACCACTAAGGTGAAACATGATCAGAAGTGAATTATTGCATCTCCATGTACTTTACTTCATGCATTGCATATGTTTATTTGTGTATCACTATCATGTGCATATCTCATTTTTAGACATTTTAGGATCATTTGTGCATGCTCCCCAGCATGCATTATGACCACTCTTGCATGAATTTTGAAATTACACTCATAATGTATGTTCCCAGAATTCCATCATGTATTTACTTAAAGCCTATAAGTGGCTATATGGTATTTCCTTCACATAAGCTAGCTGGTATAAATATATAACACATATAGGATATTTTTCTTCATAACAACCTTACACAACATTTCTTATTTGGCACTACATGGCAACTATAACACATTTTACTAAACAGTGCACAATAACTCTACATAACACTTTTCAGTTGGTGTTGCACATCAAGCTATAGCACCACATATTAGTCATACAACACATTTTGCCTATCACCATATATTGGTCATGTAGCACATTTTGCCTAGCACCACATTTTGGTCATATGTCATATTTTGTTTAATGTGGCACATTTTAGCTAGCACCACATTTTGGTCATATAGCACATTTTGTTTAATGTAGCATATTTTTCATAACACTACATTTTGGTTATATAACACATTTTGTTTAATCTAGCACATTTTTCCTATCACCACATATTGGTCATATAGCACATTTTTGGCACATTTACCTAGCACCACATTTTAATCATTTAGCACATTTTGTTTAACGTAGCACATGCTGTCTAACACCATATTTTGATCATATAGTACATTTTTCTTAATGTTGCACATTTTTCCTAATGCCATGTTTTGGTAATATATCACATTTTGCTTAATATTACATTTTGCCTAACACCACATATTGGTCATATAGTAAATTTTGCTTAATGCGGCCACATGGCACATTTTGCCTTATGCCACACAACACATTTTTCTTAATATCATAGCACAACTTGCTTGATAACACATTGATTATATAGTGCATTTTGCTTAACAAGCACACACACTACATAGCACTATTTGCTTAAGATTGCACACCTCACTTAACATCGCACAATAGCTAAAGCATTGTAGATCAACTATCTAAAGTCTGCAATTACATTATGGAATGATGAAAGTAGCATCATTCAATTTAGTGTTATAGACAAAGGCTCTGTAACATGTTAAGTAACTATCCCTAACTTTAATTCGAAATTGAGTGTTTATAAAAGCTTTGCCACATTTTATTGCATAAACTGTGACAAGGGAGGGCAATTGTAAACACTCAATTTCAGGACACTAAATATAGGGATGTGATAAAGTACTCAATGATGAAAATTGACTATGAAATTAGATTTATTGGTTTTGGGCTAAATTGTAATTTTTTAGTATCTATTTTTAAATTTTATCTATTTATTTACTTTAATTATTTCTTTTTTAAAATTTTCAAAAATAAAATAATCAAAAAGAAAAAAGAAAATAAAAAGGAAAAGAAAAAAAGGATTTACTTAGGCTAAAGTTGGCCTAAATGGCCAAATAATTTTTTTGATGGAAAGTGGTACCACTTTAGTATTGAATTTAGCTACAATTGGCTACCATTGGCCAATATTTTTTTCTTTTCATTGTTTTTTATCGAAAATTTATTAGAAATCTATATTTTTGATCGAAAATTCATATTTCCAATTAGAAATATAATTTTCTGATATGTCCCATAATATTTTATCTTATTTGTTTGTTAATTTATCCTTATTTTTTGATTAGTTGTTATTTGATTTTTATTTGATAAATATTTATTTATCAGATAAAGATTAAAAATAAATTATTTTTTTATTATTATCTTTTACCTAACTTAGAATTAGAGGGTGTGCTATTTTTATAAATATGTGATTTTCTCTTTTCACAAGGAGGCTCCTAGCTTTTTCCCTAGTTTTTTTTTATCTTAACTATAGTCTAGATTGTTTATGTTACCAAGTGGAGAGCGAGCTTCCTAAGTAAGTTTATGAAGAATGTAGCCAAATAAAACTTGTAATGAATGTAGATGAATAAAATAAATTTTGATTATTAAGAGGCTTTTAAGTAGGAAAGTGATAACTGATCATACATTATTTATTTATTTATTTTTATAGGGATTTCCTTTCTTTAGTATCCCCTGCCTTTCTTATATTGCTTAGTATGGATTCTGTCATAAGGTCCTTTAGGATACTAATTCTCTAATTTTAGAGCATTGGAGTGTGCAAAAATTTTAATTGATTTTGAATTTTTTCACTTTGCTTTTTCCTGTATTTATTTTTTGACAAATTTCTCCTTTTTTAGAATTCCTTGCCTTTCTCATATTACTCAATGTAAATACAGTAAAATGGTCTCTTTTGGATACTCTTACTCATTTTTTGAGCATTAGAGTATGTAAGTATAGTCTAGAGATCACAAGCCTATTTGAAATATGTCTTGATAATTATAATTTATTTTTCTTATTAATGTCCTTATAAGTTTTGTCGTGTGAGTTCTTTATCCATGCAGGTGGTAGGCAAGCATTAGATTGATTAAAGTTTAGAAAGTCTTTACTTAGAGCTATTGATCATGCTTGGGAAATTATGAAATAAGCATTAAAATAAGATTAAAATAATTAAAATTAGCTCACTTGGCTCTAACATATGCCACTCATAATATGGATAAAGTTTTCAAGAGTGGAAGAAAAGAGTTGCATTTGAATGTAATAGACACATTATTATTTTTGTCTTCTTTGTAATGTATGAATGCAAATGCGAACATAAGTATTAAAGAGAAGGAAGAGTGCACTCTCCTGCTGTAGAGATGGTGATGATGGTGGCACTTATTAATTTTTTGGTTTGTTGTTTTTTGTTTTCCTTACTATTGTCCTTTTTGTTGAGTATTAATATTATTGTTGCTATTACTACATATTATATGCCTTGAAATTATAGCTCTTACTATATTCTTATGGTTGTAGTCCTAATTGTAGTTGTAATATTAGCTCTCACTGTAACCATAATTGCATTTTGTAGCTCTTGCTGCAAATGTACCTCTTACTGTAGATATAACACTTGCTGTCTTGTGTAGCTTTTGATATAAACTAGCTCTCACTGTAAGTGTAGCACTTGATATGTTGCGTAGCTTTTGTTGTAATGACTGTAGTCCTCGTTATGGCAATTATAGCTCTTAATGTATTATCTATAGCTCTTGTTCTAGTAACTATAGCTCTAGCTATAATGTCTATGGTTCTTATTGTGATGTATATAATTCTTGCTATAGTTTCTATAACTGTTATTAGTTTTTATAGCTCTTACTATAATGTTTATAGTTCTTATTATAGTGTATGTAGTTCTTGCCATGGTATTTATAACTCTTGCTTTGGTGTTTAAATTTCTCATGTCATGTCTATAGTTCTTACTATGGTGATTATGGCTCTAAATTTAGATGTAGCACTTACTATGTTTTGTAACTCTCATTGTGTTGCTTTAAGAGTAGCATTCACCTTTACATGCTTAGGTTTACTTTGTTAACTTGCACAATTGTGTTAACCTATAAAATAAAATAAAATAATTGTAGTTAGTATTAGTTATGCTTTTAAACAATGATTATAAACTAGGGTGCATTCTAGCTTCCCTTTTGTTGTGCTGCTTCTATTGCCCTGATGTTCCTTGCTCTTGCTTATTTGCATTTTTATTTTGTTATTAGTGCAGTTGCATTTCCCTATGAAATAATTAATAAAATAATTATAGTTAATGTTTGTGTATCTTAAAAATGATCATAACTAGAGTGTATTCTAAATTCCCTTTTAGTAGTTTTGCTAAGTTATAACACTTTCAATGATGTAGCTCTTTCTGTGGGTATAACACTTGCTATGATGTGTAATCCTTATTGTGTTGCATAACTCTTGCTATGACTTAGCTCTTGCTGCGTTGCATAGCTCTCATTGTGATGCAGCTCTTGCCATGATGTAGCTTTTGTTGGAATGACTCTGGCTCTAGCTATTAATGTAGCACTTCATATATTTATTGTGTGTGTGTGCATAAGTTCATATGTGTGTACATGTTTTTCAAAGTGTGTGCATCTTAAAGGACATTTTATGTGCCTCATAATGCATGTATGCATCTTAAATGGTGTGTGCATAACTCAAAGTGTGCTTGTGTGCTTCATAGTATTTGCATGCTCTCAAACTGTATGCATGTGTCATGAAGTGCATGCATATATCTCAAAATGTGTGCACATTGCTCGAAATATGTGCATTCATCTCGAAGTATATGCTTGTATTGCATGTCCCCACACACCTAGGGTGTATGACATGCATATAGTGCACATGGTTATGCTCCTAATATGCATGGTCACATGCTTTGGGCACATGGTATGAACCTATGGCATGGTCACATGACCTCCTTGCATGTGGTATGCTCCTACGACGTGGTCACATGCCCCATAGGCACTTTTGCCTATAAATTCATGTGTGAAATGTGTTTTTATGTAGATTTCAGTGTTCTTACACCTTTTCTTCCATTTTATGAGTTTATGAGCTCACTCTGCTCATGTTATTTCCTATCTTTTAAAGATTGCATTCTACTTGTAAGTGCTTTTTCTTTTGTGCCTTCTTTTTGCTCTTAAGCTTTTTTTTTTTGTCTTTTATGAATGCTTTTCTGATTTGTTATGATTTTCTATTTCTTTTAAGTATTGCCACTTCTTCCTCTGATTTTTAGTATAAGAATGTTATAAACTTTTACAGTGCCAATACTATTAATATTCCTCCTAAAGGCATTCATCTTATGTTATATCCCCCTTTTCTAGTGAAGCATGGCGCTCAAGGTTTATCCAAGAGAGACATGATTCAGATCATTCATTGTCTTAACTATCACACATGGTTGACTTAATAGTCAGATGTATGTTGTCCTTTTGATAGCTTGTTCTTTATTTTTGGGTTGCCATATTGCTTGGTTTGTGTTGCTTTTTTTCAAATTTTACTATTCTACTACTCTGCTACTTCTTATTGCTATGTTACTTTACTCCTTAGTTCTTTATGGTTCTACTACTTTCTAGCTTTTAGTAGCTCTTTAACTTAATGTTGCTCCTTAGCTTATTGTAGCTTCTTTGGTTGAAGTGTTTTTTAGCCTGATGTAGTTCCCTAACTTGATGTAGCTACTTTTCTTAATACCACTTCTTAGGTGACTCCTCTTTAGCTTAATGTTGGTTTTTTGAACTTTTTTCTTTGCCATTTGGTTTGTTCTCTTTTGTGATGCTATGCTTTCTTAGTGTGTATGATTGTCCATCATTTTTTTTATTGATTATTGGCAATATTGTTGTTGTATTATATTTTCTACAAAATAAAAAAAATGAATGTTATTAGTATCTATAGATTTTGATTTTTTTATTGGAAAATGTTTTTATAGCATAAGAAGGTCATTCTAGAACCTGAGGTGAAGCAGAGGGTTGCTAGACTTGGTTTCGATGGTATTAGTGCTACCTTGAGCATGGGCCTATATAACTGTAGTCACATTCTTCATACTACTTTGGTGGAGAGGTGGATGGACTTTACTTATACCTTTTATTTTTGTTTTAGGGAGTTGTCAACTACTCCTTTTGACTTTATAGCTATTATCAGCTTGAGTTTTATAGGTTCTCCAGTTCCTTTTGGAGCTGCAACTTACACAACTTCTACTGCTACTAAGGCATGGGATATGGAGCTATTTGGGTGCAAGATGATCTTGAAGGAGAAGTGTGTTTCTCTTGCTCATTATTTTAGTTTTATTGAGGATGTGTATGATGATTATGTTGGGAAGAGAGTGACAGTGGATCTGCTCGCTTGTTGCTTTCTCTTCTACTTACTCGGTGTGATTATGTTTTTGAAGCTTTCACATACTTATGCTCTTTGGTTAGTGCCTCTTCTTAGAGATTTAGATAAGCTTCCTAAGTATGCTTGGGGTGTTGCTACTCTTGCTCATTTGTATCAGGGAATGGATGCTACTAGTTGAGGAGATTCAAGATTATTTAGCTGTTAGATGGTTGTTAATGTAAGTTGAATTTTGGGCATCTCTTGCTTTCTTTTCTGTTATATTTTATTACTGATCTTGTGCTTTTGCATATCTAGGCTTATGAGCTCAGCATTTTTCCTCATCCTCTTATGGGAAACTAAATTGAGGCTAGCTTTCCCCAGTATAAGGCTTGGTTCGACCAGTCTTGTGGCTTTATTGCATCCCCCATTATGGTTAGGCATATTTTAGAGAACCTATCATTTGATCGGGTATATTGTTATTATGATATTTTTAGATTTTTGCTTTATGGGTTTGAACACCTATTTTTGATTTGCATATTCATTTTTAGTGGTGGGGTATGCATGAGGATTCATAGTCTCACAAGATGCGAGGAGCTATCAAGCTTACTAGTCTAAGAGTGTTATTGACTGGTCTTGTGGATCACTCTTGGTATTTGTGAGAGTGAGTGTTCAAGTAGTGGAAATGTCCAAAGGGAAGAAGAGTTCTAATGTCCCCTTATAGCTCTTTGTATTATGGACATGAGCTAATTGGTAATGAGTTGATCTTTGCAGGAGTTGGAGAGCCTATAGAGGCATTTCTGCTGCCTGAAGATGTTTCTTATGTTGATGTCAGAATCCTTTATTTGGTTGATGCTGCTATTATTGGGGAGTTTGCTCCTCCTTAGCGTGGATCAATTTCTTCCCATTATGTAAGTATTGTGGCTCAAAATTTTGCTGTGGGTGCTTCCTCTAGGCCTCCTCCATCCTAAATGACATCTCACACTCTAGTATATGTCTATGTCATACAAGAAGCAAGTTTATTAGTGATAAATGGAAAATAAATGAGTTTTAGTGATTTTTATCTATTTTGGTAATTGTAGGGCAATCATTCTTTTTAACCTTAGCAATAATCATTAATTTTGATCTTAACAAACTTAATTTTGAGCATTTAATTTGTTTGTTTAAGTGTTTATAAGTTAGGACTCTATGGGAAGTTAAAATGAAGTATAATTATCTTTTGCAGATTGGACCTTTGAGATTCAAAGAGGCTTTTGACATCCCTAAAGCTTTATATTGAGAAAATTATCTTCTTCACATTCAAAGTAGACATCTTGAGCTTTCTAAATTAGGATTGTTTTTCAAAATCCAAGTTCATTTGGTTATGCAAATTTTGAGTCGAAATCCACATATACGTCTACCATCTCAGATTGCACATCTCTTAGTATTTTAGATATATCCTAAGCTACAGAAGACCAATTGATGTAATTAAAAATTATATGAAAATATAATTTTTACAAAGAAAATATGGGCAAATTCAAACTACCTCAATAGAAAATCATGGGATTAACTTGGATATAGTTGTCTGATAGTATTCTGCATTTTAGATGGCATAACTCTTAGTATTTTGGACATATCATGAGCTAAAAAAGTCCAATTTAGGTGATTAAAAATGATATGTAAATACAAGTGAAATATAAATAACTTTCATGAAGAAAGTATAGGAAAATTCAAACTTATTTAATATCAAATTATGGGTTCAACTTCAGTATAGTTGTTTGATAGTATTCTGCAATTCAGATTGCATAGCTCTTAGTATTTTGGATGTATCTTGAGTTACAGACATCAAATTTAGGTTATTCAAAATGATATGGAAAGCTAAGTCAAGTCTCTACAGCTTCTATGAAGAAAGTGCAGGAAAATTCAAATGTCTTGAGCATCCAATCATGGTTTCAATCCATGAATAGCTATCTGATAGCATCACTTTCAATGATTCAAAATATAGACATTGGAAATATCATTTGCCCCTACAATAGCTATATTTTGAAGTATAAATACCTTTAAAGATTAATGAAAGTTAAGAAACTTATTTATCATTCATTCTTTCTTAAGCATTCATTGAGTTCTTAAATTCTCTAAAACAATTCTTTGTTTGTGTAACTCTTGTGAGAGTTAGGTGTATGTTAGAAATAGAATTTCTCTTCATCTTAAATCTTGGGTTAGATTAAAAAGGAAGCAGGATTTATTTCTAAAGGAATTAGTTTAAGTGTTATTTATTGAAACACTTGGGTTTTGATTATTTGAATGAGCCTTGAAAACTCATGTTGTAAGGTTATAAGAGTAAGTCATAAAACTCTTGTGTAATCTCAATCCTATGAATAATATTGTGGGTGATTGAAAATTTTAACTTAAGGATAACTTAGGTGGAGATGTAGGATTGTTTTTGAATCCGAACTCCTTAAATCTTTCTGTTCTTCATTCTTCCTTCTCAACTTCCATTAAATTCTTATAAAGAATTCTTTTAACTTTTCATTTTTATTTAATAGTCCTATTCACCCCCCCTCTAGGAATCTTTTCATTTGGTATCAGAGCTTGAAATCTAGGTACTTCATTACTAGAATACAAGATCGTAGGGAGTGAATCATAAAACATCTCTTCTCTTATATCATTCTTTAATGGTAGTGACTATCCACATTGGAAATTAAAAATGAAATTATATCTTAATTGTGATTCTATTAAACTTTGGGACATTTTCTTAAAAGGTTGGGAACCACCTACAACTATCATTGATGGTGTGGTAACTACTTTTATAAGAAGCAAATGGACTATTGATCAAAAGGAAGAATATCACAAAAATAAAAAAGCTATCATTACTCTAGTCTTTTCAATGATAAGAGAAGAAGGAGGCAAGCTTTAATATTGTATGTCAACCAACGAAATGTGGGAGACCTTAGAAAAAAACTACGAAGGCAACATTCAAGTAAAAAGAAAGAAGGTTAAACTTCATATGTATGAATATGGACTCTTCAAAATGAAGCCTCATTAATCAATCATAGAAATGACAAATCATCTAAATGCTTTCCTCACAGCCCTTAAGAAACTTGGAAAACATTTCTCCAAGGAAGAAGTAAACAATAAGATTCTAAAAATCCTACCTAAGAAGGATTAGGAATCTCATGTTACTTCAATTGAGGAAGCACAAGACCTCTCCACTCTATCAACTGATGTGCTCATTGGTAAGCTCTTAATACATGAGCTCACTATCAAGCAAAGAGGTGAAGAATAATAAGAGAAAGAAGAAAATAAAAAGAGCATTGCTCTAAAAGCTCTTCAAAAAGATAGTGAATAGTAAAGCATCAAAGATTCTAGTGATGAAGATGGTGACATTTCCATGCTCACTAGGAACTTCAAGAAGATTTTAAGAAAGAAAAACTTCTCAAGAACAAGGGACTTCAATAAGAAGTTCGAAGGAGATGGGAAGAAAAAAACTAAGGAGGTTACTTACTATGAATGTAAGAAATTAGGACATATTAGAAGTGAGTGTCCTAAACTCAAATTCAAGAACAAGGGAGTAAAAAATAAAAAGGCATTGAAAGCTACTTAGGATGATTCCTTCGAATCTGAAGAGCAAGAGGAACAACAAGAGGTGGCCAATCTTTGCTTTATGGCCCTTGAAAATGAAAATAAGGTACCATTTACTTCTTATTCTTCCTTTGATGATTATGATAATTATTGTGATAATGATGATGATGAAAGCTCTACTGTGAGCAAATTGCTTGTTAAATGTAAAATTTTATTATCTAAGAAGAAATATTATAAGCATGAGTTAGGTAGCTTAAATAGAGAATTAGAAATTTTAAAAATTAATTTTGCTAAACTTGTTAAATCAAACAAAAAACTTGTTAGTGATGCAAAATCTTCTAATTCTTTGAAAGATCAACTTTATAAAGAAAATGTGAAAATCATAAGCTTTCTAAGGAGGTATTAGAATTAAAGGATTCCATTGCTAAATTTAAGAGAGGAAAAGAAACTTTAGATAGTCTCTTTGAATCTTAAAAATTTCATGGAGATACGCATGGAATTGGATATAAGAATGGAATGTCTTCATCATCTTCATTACATATTAAATATTGTAAAAGCTTCACATGATTCCACTCCTTTAACCTCTAAATCAAATGAGACTCAAGCTTTCAAAGCTAAAAGATCTCATGTGTTAAATAGCAAGGGAAAGTCTCATGAGTTTCATCCTTTATTAACAAAAAGAGGTAAGGCTCAAACTAGAGCACCTAAACCCAAGCATGCTTATATGTACATTAGACACAATTATAATAGGCATGCTACATAATACAATACACATAAACATGTTGCACAAAATTATCGAAATTCACATCATCATTGCCAATGCATGTCTCACTTAATGACACAAAACAATAGGAGATACACACAACACCTAAGGCATGTTGCACACACTAGGAAAGAATTTCATTTTAGGTGGAATAAATTTGCAAATATTGTATGTTCTTATTGTATAATCAAAGGACATACTAATAATGTGTGCTTCTATAGAAGACTGCATATTAATTTACTTCCTACTGATTATCTTGAAACTAACCAACCAAGACTGAAAAGGGTTTGGGTCCAAAAGAACACTTAAATTATATTATGTAGATGTGCTTCAAATCCACAAGAACAAAAATCAAGTGGTATCTTAATAGTGGATATTTAAGGCATATGATAGGAGACAAAGTGCAATTCAACAAACTTGATGCTAAGGATGGAGGACATGTTATTTTCAAAGATAATGCAAAAAGAAAAATTATTGGCATTAGAGAAATAGGTAATCCTTAATTCTTATCTATACATCATGTGTTGTTTGTTGATGTTTAAGTCTTAAACATAATCTGCTTAGTATAAGCCAATTATGTGACATACGAAATAAAGTAACTTTTCATCCTAAAAATTGCTTGGTTAGTAGTCTTGATGAAAACAAAGTTATTTTTAGTGGTGAAAGAGTAGATAATGTTTATGTCATTGATTTGAATAAAATTGATAGCAAAGATATAAAATGCTTAGTGTCTATCTCCTATGACACATGGACATGTCATAGAAGATTAGGATATGCAAATTTTAAGCTTTTGAATGATCTTTGTAAACATGAACTTGTAATTAGTTTACCTAAGCTTGAATTCACTAAAGATAAACCTTGTAATGTTTACCAAAAGGGAAAATAATCCAAGTCCTTATTTAAGCTAAAAAATGTAGTGTCCACCTTTAGGCTACTTGAACTTATACATATGGATTTATGTGGACCAATTAGAGTTGCTAGTCTCAGTGGAATGCACTATGCATATGTATTGGTTAATGATTACTCTATATTTACATGGGTATATTTCCTTGCCCATAAGAATGATGCATTTAAAGATGTTGAAAAGTTTTCAAAAAGAGTTAAAAAAAAAAGGCTTTTATATTTCTTCTATTAGAAGTGATCATGGAAACAAATTCAAAAATGAATTTTTAAAAAACTATTGTAATAAAAATGGTATTTCTCATACATTTTCATCTTCAAACAGAGTTTTCAAAACACTAATTTTAGATAAAACATCTTTAAAATTATGGAACAATAGAAAACCTAAAATCTCATATCTAAAAGTATTTAGACGTATGTGCTTTATATTGAACACAAAGGACAATCTTGGGAAATTTGATTCTAAAGTTGATGAAGGAATTTTCCTAGGCTATTCTATTTATAGTAAAGCATATAGGGTCTTTAATAAGAGAACTCTAGTAGTTAAAGAGTCAATGCATGTGATATTTGATGAATCAAACTCACTTGATCCTAGAAAGGATGTTTGTAGTGTTGATGATCTTATATATGACAATGAGATTATGGAAACACAAGAAGAAAATACTCATAAGCCTTTGGAACTTGAAGATCCAAGTAAGAAGGAAAATGAGGAGACATCTTAACCTATCTTGAAGGATGAACTTTCAAAGGATTGGCAATTTAAAAAAGCTCACCCTCAAGACCTCATTATAGGTGACACTACAAAAGGGGTAACTACTAGATCTCAATTAAAGTTTATTGTTAATTTAGCCTTCATTTCTTAAATTGAACCTTAAAATATTGATGATGCTTTGTGTGATGAATTTTGGCTCCTTGTTGTGAAAGAAGAGTTAAATTAATTTGAGAGAAGCAAGGTTTGGACCTTGGTTCCTAAACCTAAACCGCATCCTATTATAGGCACCCAATAGGTGTTTAGAAATAAGATGAATGAACAAGGTGTCATAATTAGGAATAAAGCTAGACTATTAACTAAAGGTTATAATCAAGAGGAAGGCATTGATTATGATGAAACCTTTGCCCCTGTTGCAAGGTTAGAAGCTATTAGGATACTACTTGCATTTGTATCATACATGGATTTTAAACTTTATTAAGTGGATGTTAAAAGTGCATTTTTAAATGGTTTTATTGTAAAGGAGATATATGTTGAACAACCTCCAAGTTTTGAAAATTTTTACTCTCCAAATCATATGTTTAAACTTTCAAAAGCTTTATATGGTTTGAAATAACCTCAAAGAGCTTGGTATGAAAGATTGAGTAGCTTTTTACTAGAGAAAGGTTTCTTTAAAGGAAAGGTTGACACAACTCTTTTTATAAAGAAATCCAAACATGATTTATTAATTATTCAAATATATGTTGATGACATTATATTCAGTGGTACTAACCATTGCTTATGTGAGGAATTCTCTAATTTAATGCAAGGAGAATTTGAGATGAGTATAATGGGTGAAATTAAATTCTTTCTTGGACTACAAATTAAGCAATGCAAAAATGGGATTTTCATCAATCAAAGCAAGTATGCAAGAGAAGTTCTTAAGAAGTGTGGCATGGATGGAGCTAAGATAAGTAAAACTCCAATGAGCACCACAACCAAACTTAACAAAGATGAGAATGGAAAACTAGTTGATGAAAAGCAATTTAGAGGTATGACTGGATCTCTTCTTTATTTAATTGCTAGTAGACCTAATATTTTGTTTGCTACTTACTTGTGTGCTAGATTTCAATCAAGTCCTAGAGAGTCTCATTTGAATGCTATTAAAAACATTTTCAAATATCTTTGTGGTACAATGCATATAGAACTTTGGTATCCTAAAAGTTCATCATTTAACTTGATTAGTTATTCTGATGCAGACTTAGCTGATAGTTTACTAGATAGAAAAAGCACTTCTGAAACTTGTCAAGTTTTAGGACAATGTTTAGTTTCTTGGGTTAGCAAGAAACAAGTTTTTGTTGCCTTGTCCACTGCTAAAGTTGATTATATTACAACAAATCTTTATTGTTCATAAGTTTTATGGCAAAAACAATAGTTATTAGACTATGGTGTAAAACTTAATCACATTCCAATCAAATGTGATAATATAAGTGCTATTAACATTAGCAAAAATCCCATTCAACATTCTATAACTAAACGTATAGACATTAGACATCTTTTCTTGCATGATTATGTTTAAATTGGTGATATCTCACTTGAATTTGTTGGTACAAATAATCAACTTGCAAATATCTTCACCAAACCTCTGAATGAAGAAAGATTAAATTTCATTAAACATGAACTGGGCATGATTAACGGTTCTAGTTTATCTTGATTTTATGTTTAATTGATGATTGAACTATTTTCATGTGAAATCATGTTGTGCTTATTGATTATTTTGATTGATAAACATTTTGATTTTGATCTTAAATTTTTTTTTTAGTCATCAGCTTATATTTAGTTTATCTTTTTAAATTTTCTTTTGCATTTTGTCAATGGAGAAGAAATAATTTGAGTTTGCATCTGTATCTAGTTAATTTTTTTAAAATGTGTACTTAGTTTGTTTTTAATTTTAAAACTCCTTTAAAAAATGTGTTTATGTTAGTGACATATTATATTTATGTTTGATATAAGGGGAGAAGTTTTGTTTAAAATTTTGCATGCATATTAACATTATAATTAATTTTGATGTACATCACATGTTATAAAAGGTCTTATTTTGCTTACTTTATGTATGACATAGATTTTATAAAGATTTTGAGTATCTTTGTTTTTCATTTTCCCTTTATATTTCTCTTTTTTTTTCTTTTTGCTTTTGACAAAGGGGGAGAAATATATTTGAGTTTGTTATTTGTTACTATACATGTGTATAATATTTTATTATTATTTTATTTATACATGCATAATTCATGTATAATTTCTTCTTATGAATGGTTTTTATCTTTGATAAGGCATGAATATCTTCTTAGGAATTATTTTTATCTTTGATAAGACATGAATATTTTTACAAAGATTTAATGTATCTTTGCTTTATTCCTATAGTAAGTGACACATTTTAGTAGCACTATATGCATATATGTTTGAAATTATTTCCTCACATTACCTAACATTTATTTAAATGATCATGTTGCCATATTTTATGTTTCTAATACATTTGTCATAAGAATGTCATGTTTTTTTTATCCCTCTTGCTATATTTTATGTTGTTTTTTCTATCAAGGGGAATAATCTATAAATTTATATTTCTTATCATATCCATATTTATAGGGGGAGAATCAAAGAAATATATTTTATTTCATTTGGTATCATTATTATCATAAATATTATTACTCACTTTACTTTGTATTATCTTTTTTTTTATCAAACTCAAAATAAGTTTGTCAAAATTAAAAAAGGGGAGATTATTGGCCTTAGCAATAATCAATCTTTATTTTGATTTTAAAAAACTTAATTTTGAGAATTTAATTTTTTTTGTTTAAGTGTGTATAAGTTAGGACTCTATGGGAAGTTAAAATGAAGTATGATTATCTTCGGCTGATTGGACCTTTGAGATTCAAGGAGGCTTTTGATATCCTTAGAGTTTTATATTGAGAAAATTATCTTCTTAATATTTGAAGTAGACATCTTGAGCTTTATAAATTGGACTTTTTCAAATTCAAGTTCATTTAGTTATGCAAATTTTGAGTCAAAATCCACATATACATCTGCCATCTCAAATTGCACATCTCTTAGGATTTTAGATATATCCTGAGCTACAAAAGTCTAATTTAGGTATTTTAAAATGATATGAAAAGTTAAGTCAAATATCTAAAACTTTCATTAATAAAGTAGAAGTAAATTCAAACTTCTTCAATATAAAATCACGGGATCAACTTGGGTATGGCCATCTGACAATATTCTGCATTTTAAATTGCACAACTCTTAGTATTTTGGATATATCCTGAGCTACCGAAGTCCAATTTAGGTGGTTTAAAATGATATGGAACACTAAGTAAAATATCTAAAATTTTTTAAAGAAATTATGGGCAAATTAAAACTTCTTTAATAGCAAATCACATGTTCAACTTTGGTATAGCTGTCTGACAGTATTCTGCATTCTAGATTGTGTAGCTCTTAGAATTTTGGACATATCTTGAGTTATAGACATCTAATTTAGGTTTTTCAAAATGATATGGAAATATAATTCAAATATCTACAGCTTTTATAAAGAAATTATGGAAAAATTCAAATGTCTTAAGTAAACAATCATGGTTTTAATCCATGAATAGCTGTCTGACAGTATCACTTTCAATGATTCAAATTATAGACATTGGATAGATCATTTGCACCTCCAACAGCTATATTTTTTAATTATGAATACCTTTAGAGCTGAATAAAATTTAAGAAAATTATTTATCATTCATTCTTTCTTAAGTATTCATTGACATCTCAAATTCTCTAAAATAATTCTTTGTTTGTATAACTCTTGTGAGAGTTGGGTGTATATTAGAAATAGAATTTCTCTTCATCTTAAATCTTGGGTTAGATTTGAAGGGAAGTGAGGTTTATTTCTAAAGGAATTGGTTTAAGTGTTTTCCATTGAAACACTTGGGTTTTGGTTTCTTAAATAAGCCTTAAAAACTCATATTGTAAGGTTATAAGAGTAAGCCATAAAACTCTTATGTAATCTCAATCTTATGAATAAGATTATGGGTGAATGAAAATCCTAACTTGGGGATAAGTTAGGTAGAGATGTAGGATTATTGTTGAATTTGAACTCCTCAAATCTTTATGTTTGTCATTCTTCCTTCTCAACTTCCATTCAATTATTGCAATGAATTCTTTTCATTTCTCATTTTTATTTGATAGTCCTATTCACCTCCCCTCTAGGACTCTTTTCATTTAGTATCTTCTAGGTACTTCATTTCTAGAATACAAGATCATGGGGAGTGAATCCCAAAACATTTCTTCTCTCAAACCATTCTTTGATGGTAGTGACTATCCATATTGGAAATTTAAAATGGAATTATATCTTAATTGTGATTCCATTAAACTTTGGGACATTGTCTTAAAAGGTTGGGAACCATATACAACTATCATTGATAGTATGATAACTACTCTTGCAAGAAGCCAATGGAGTATTGATCAAAAGGAAGAATATCACAAAAAAAAAAGAAGCTATCATTACTCTAGTCTCTTCAATGACAAGAGAAGAGGGAGGCAAGCTTCAACATTGTATGTCAACTAAAGAAATGTAGGAGACTTTAGAAAACCACTACGAAGGCAATATTCAAGTAAGAAGCAAGAAGGTTCAACTTTATATGTATAAATATGAACTCTTCAAAATGAAGCCTTATGAATCAATCACAGAGATGACAAATCATCTCAATGCTCTCCTCATAACCCTCAAGAAACTTGGAAAACATTTCTCTAAGGAAGAAGTAAACAATAAGATTCTAAGAATCCTACCTAAGAAGGATTAGAAAACTCGTGTTACTTCAATTGAGAAAGCACAAGACCTCTCCACTCTATTAATCAATGTGCTCATTGGTAAGCTTTTAACACATGAGCTCACTATCAAGCAAAAAGGTAAATAACAAGAAGAGAAAGAAGAAAAGAAAAAGAGCATTGTTCTAAAAGCTCTTCAAGAAGATAGTGAAGAGGAAAACACAAAATATTCTAGTGATAAAAATGGTGACATTACCATGCTCATTATGAACTTCAAGAAGTTTTTAAGAAAGAAAAACTTCTCAAGAACAAGGGACTTCAATAAGAAGTTCGAAGGAGATGGGAAGAAGGAAACTAAGGAGGTTACTTATTATAAATGTAAGAAACTGAGACATATTGGAAGTGAGTTTCCTAAACTTAAATTCAAGAATAAGGGAGCAAAAGATAAAAAGAAGGCATTCAAAGCTACTTAGGATGATTCCTCCAAATCCGAAGAGGAAGAGGAAAAATAAGAGGTGGCCAATCTTTGCTTCATGGCCCTTAAAAATTAAAATAAGGTATCATCTACTTCTTATTTTTACTTTAATGATTGTGATAATTATTGTGATAATGATGATGATGAAAGCTCTATTGTGAGCAAATTAGTTATTAAATGCAAAGTTTTATTATATAAGAAGATATATTATAAGTATGAGTTAGGTAGCTTAAATACAAAATTAGAAATTTTAAAAATTAATTTTGCTAAACTTGTTGAATCAAATGAAAAACTTATTAATGATGCAAAATCTTTTAATTCTTTGAAAGATCAACTTAAGAAAGCAAACGATGAAAATCATAAGCTTTTTAAGGAGATCTTAGAATTAAAGAATTCCATTGCTAAATTTAAGAGAGGAAAGAAACTTTAGATAGTCTTCTTGACTCTCAAAAATTTCATTGAGATACATATGGAATTGGATATAAGAATGGAATGACTTCATCATCTTCATCACATATTAATTTTGCAAAAGTTTCATACGATTCCACTCCTTTAAGCTCTAAATCAAATGAGACTTAAGCTTTAAAGCTAAAAGATCTCATGTGTTAAATAGTAAAGGAAAGTCTCGTGAGATTCATCCTTCATTAACATAAAGAGGTAAGGCTTAAACTAAAGCACCTAAACCCAAGCATACTTATATGTACATTAGACACAATTATAATAGGCATGCTACATAATACAATGCATATAAACATGTTGCACAAAATTATCAAAATTCACATCACCATTACCAATGCATGTCTCACTTAATGACACAAAATAATAGGAGATACACATAACACCAAAGGCATGTTGCACAAACTAAGAAAGCATTTCATTCTAGGAGGAATAAATTTGAAAATATTGTATATTCTTATTACATGATCAAAGGACATACTAACAATGTGTGCTTTTATAAAAGACTACATATGAATTTACTTCATATGGATTATTTTGAAACTAACTAACCTAGACTAAGAAAATTTTAGATCCAAAAGAACACTTAAATTGTATTATGTGAATGTAATTGAAATCCACAAGAATAAAAAGCAAGTGGTATCTTGATAGTGGATGTTTAACACACATGACAGGAGTTAAAGAGCAATTAACAAACTTGATGCTAATGATGGAGGACATGTTACTTTTCAGAGATAATACAAAAGGAAAAATTATTGGCATTGGAGAAATAGGTAATCCTCAATCCTTATTTATACATCATGTGTTGTTTTTTGATGGCCTTAAACATAATCTGCTTAGTATAAGTCAATTATGCAATATGGGAAATAAAGTAACTTTTTATCCTAAAAATTGCTTTGTTAGTAGTCTTGATGAAAAGAAAGTTATTTTTAATGGTGAAAGAGTAGACAATGTTTATGTCATTTATTTGAATAAAATTGATAACAAAGATATAAAATACTTAGTGTCTATCTCCCATGACACATGGACATGGCATAGAAGATTAGGACATGCAAATTTTGAGCTTTTGAATGATCTTTGTAAACATGAACTTGTACTTGGTTAACCTAAGCTTGAATTCACTAAGGATAAACCTTATAATGCTTGCCAAAAGGGAAAACAATCCAAGTCCTCATTTAAGCTAAAAAATGTAGTGTTCACCTCTAGGCCACTTAAACTTATACATATGGATTTATGTGGAACAACTAGAGTTACTAGTCTCGATGGAATGCACTATACAAATGTATTGGTTGATGATTACTCTAGATTTACATGGGTATATTTCCTTGCTTATAAGAATGATGCATTTAAAGCTTTCAAAAAGTTTTCAAAAAGAGTTTAAAAAGAAAAAGGCTTTTATATTTCTTCTATTAGAAGTGATCATGGAACCGAATTTGAAAATGAATTTTTTAAAAACTATTGTAATGAAAATGGTATTTCTCATACATTTTCATCTCTTATAACTCCTCAACAAAATAGGGTATTTGAAAGATAGAACTCTTATAGAAATGGCTAGAACAATGCTTCATAAGTATAATTTGCCTTTATACTTTTGAGTGGAAGCCATTAACACATCTCGTTGTATTTTAAACAGAGTATTCAAAATACCAATTTTAAATAAAACATCTTATGAGCTATGGAACAATAGAAAACCTAAAGTCTCATATCTAAGAGTATTTGGATGCAAGTACTTTATATTGAACACCAAGGATAATCTTAGGAAATTTAATTCTAAAGCCGTTGAAGGAATTTTCCTAGGCTATTCTATTTCTAGTAAAGCGTAAAGGGTCTTTAATAAGAGAACTCTAGTAGTTAAAGCGTCAATGCATATGGTATTTGATGAATCAAACTCATTTGATCCTAGAAAGGATGTTTGTAGTATTGATGATCTTATAGGTGGCAATGAGATTGTAGAAACATAAGAAGAAAATGCTAGTAAGTCTTTGGAACTTGAAGATCTAAGCAAGAAGGAAAATGAGGAGACATCTCAACCTACCTTGAAGGATGAACTTCCAAAGGATTCAAAATTCAAGAAAGCTCACCCTCAAGACCTCATTATAGGTGACACCATAAAAGGGGTAATTACTAGATCTCAAATAAAGTCGATTGTTAATTTAGCCTTCATTTCTCAAATTAAACCCAAAAATATTGATGATGCTTTATGTGATGAATTTTAGGTCCTTACTATGCAAAAAGAGTTAAATTAATTTGAAAGAAACAAGATTTGGACCTTGGTTCCTAGACCTAAATGTCATCCTATTATAGGCACCAAATGGGTGTTTAGAAATAAGACAAATGAACAAGGTGTCATAACTAGGAACAAAGCTAGAGTAGTAGCTAAAGGTTATAATCAAGAGGAAGGCATTAATTATGATGAAACCTTTGTTCTTGTTGGAAGGTTAGAAGCTATTAGGATACTACTTGCATTTGCATTATACATGGATTTTAAACTTTATCAAATGGATGTTAAAAGTGCATTTTTAAATGGTTTTATTTAAGAGGAGGTATATGTTGAACAACCTTTAGGTTTTGAAAATTTTGACTCTCTAAATGATATGTTTAAACTTTCAAAAGCATTATATGGATTGAAATAAGCTCCAAGAGCTTGGTATGAAAGATTGAGTAACTTTTTACTAGAGAAAGGTTTCTCTAAAGGAAAGGTTGACACAACTCTTTTTATAAAGAAATCCAAATATGATTTATTAATTGTTCAAATATATATTGATGAAATTATCTTTAGGTTTCTACTAACCATTGTTTGTGTGAAGAATTCTCTAATTTAATGCAAGGAAAATTTGAGATGAGTATGATGGGTGAACTTAAATTCTTTCTTGGACTACAAATCAAGTAATGCAAAAATAGGATTTTCATCAATCAAACCAAGTATGCAAGAGACGTTCTTAAGAAGTTTGGCATGGATGAAGCTAATATAAGTAAAACTCCAATGTGCACCACAACCAAACTTAACAAAGATGAGAATGACAAACCGGTTGATGAAAAGTAATTTAGAGGTATGATCGGATCTCTTCTTTATTTAACTACTAGTAGACCCGATATTATGTTTGCTACTTGCTTGTGTGCCAAATTTCAATCAAGTCCTAGAGAGTCTCATTTGAATTCTATCAAAAGAATTTTCAAATATCTTTGTGGTACAATGCATTTAGGATTTTAGTATCCTAAGAGTTCATCCTTTGACTTAATTAGTTATTCTAATGAAGACTTTATTGGTAGTTTACTAGATAGAAAAAACACTTCTGGAACTTGTCAAGTTTTAGGATAATGTTTAGTTTCTTGGTTTAGTAAGAAACAAGTTTCAGTTGCCTTGTCCATTGCTGAAGCTGAATATATTACAACAAGTCTTTATTGTACATAAGTTTTATAGCAAAAATAATAGTTATTAGACTATGGTGTAAAACTTAATCACATTCCAATCAAATGTGATAATATAAGTGCTATCAACCTTAGCAAAAATCCCATTTAGCATTCTAGAACTAAGCATATAGACATTAGACATCATTTCTTGCATGATCATGTTCAAATTGGTGATATCTCACTTGAATTTTTTGATACAAATAATCAACTCGCAAATATCTTCACCAAACCTCTCAATGAAGAAAGATTAAATTTCATTAAGCATGAACTAGGCATGATTGATGGTTCTAGTTTATCTTGATTTTATGTTTAATTGATGATTGAACTATTTTCATGTGAAATCACGTTATGCTTATTGATTACTTTGATTGATAAATATTTTGATTTTGATCTTAACATTTTTTTTAGTCATCAACTTATATTTGGTTTATCTTTTTAAATTTCCTTTTGCATTTTGTCAAAGGAGGAGAAATAATTTGAGTTTTCATGTGTACCTAGTTAATTTTTTTAACATGTGTACTTAGTTTGTTTTTAATTTTAAAACTCCCTTAAAAATTGTGTTTATGTTAGTGACATACTATATTTTTATTTCATATAGGGGGAGAAAATTTGTTTAAATTTTTGCATGCATATTAACATTATAATTAATTTTGACGTACATCATGTATTACAAAAGGTCTTATTTTGCTTCCTTTATGTATGACATAGATTTTATAAAGATTTTGAGTATCTTTGTTTTTCATTTTCCCTTTATATCTCTTTTTTTTTTTTTTTTTGCTTTTGATAAAGGGGGAGAAATATATTTGAGTTTGTTATTTGTTAATATACATGTGTATAATATTTTATTATTATTATGTCTATACATGTATAATTCATGTATAATTTCTTCTCAGGAATGGTTTTTATCTTTGATAAGGCATGAATATCTTCTTCGGAATTGTTTTTATCTTTGATAAGACATGTATTACTATACATGTGTATAATATTTTATTATTGTGTTTATGCATGTATAATTCATCTATAATTTCTTCTTATGAATGGTTTTTATCTTTGATAAGGCATGAATATCTTCTTAAGAATTGTTTTGATCTTTTATAAGGCATGAATATTTTTACAAAGATTTGGTGTATATTTGCTTTGTTCCTTTAGGAAGTTATGCATTTTAGTAGCACTATATGCATATGTGTTCGAAATTATTACCTCACATTGCCTAACTTTTATTTAAATGATCATGTTATCGTATTTTATGTTTTTAATACATTTGTCATAAGAATTCCATGTTTTTTTTATCCATCTTGCTATATTTTATTTTGTTTTTTCTATCAAGGAGAATAATCTATAAATTTATATTTTTTTATCATATCCATATTCATTGGGGGAGAAATAAAGAAATATATTTTATTTCATTTGGTATTATTATTATCATAAATATTATTACACACTTTACTTTGTATTATTTTTTTATCAAACTCAAAATATGTTTGTCAAAATCAAAAAGGGGGAAATTGTTGACCTTAGCAATAATCAATCGTCATTTTGATCTTAAAAAACTTAATTTTAAGCATTTAATTTGTTTAATTATGTATAAGTTAGGACTCTATGGGAAGTTAAAATGAAGTATGATTATCTTGGGCTGATTGGACCTTTAAGATTCAAGGAGGCTTTTAACATCCTTAGAGCTTTATATTAATAAAATTATCTTCTTCACATTTGAAGTAGACATCTGAATTTCCTTATTTTTCAAAATCCAATTTCATTTAGTTATGCAAATTTTGAGTTAAAATCCACGTATACGTCTGCCATCTTATATTGCACATCTCTTAGTATTTTAGACATATCTTGAGCTACAGAAGTCCATTTGAGGTTATTAAAAATTATATGAAAAGATAATTTAAATATCTAAAAAATTTTTGAAGAAAGTATGGGAAAATTAAAACTTCTTCAATATAAAATCATAGACTCAACTTGGATATAGTTGTTTGATAGTATTCTGCATTTTAGATTAGCTCTTAGTATTTTGGATATATCCTGAGCTACAGAAGTCCAATTTCTGTGATTCAAAATGATATGGAAAGATAAGTTAAATATCTAAAACTTTCATGAAAAAATTATGGGAAAATTCAAAATTATTTAATAGCAAATCATGGGTTTAACTTTGGTATAGTTGTCTGTAGTATTCTGCATTTCAGATTGCAAAGCTCTTAGTATTTTGGAGATATATTGAGTTACATACATCCAATTTAGGTTATTCAAAATGATATGGAAATATAATTCAAATATCTACAGGTTATATGAAGAAAGTGTGGGCAAATTCAAACATCTTTTGTATCCAATCATGGTTTCAATCCATGTATAGCTATCTGACAGCATCACTTTCAATTATTCAAAATATAAACATTGGACACATCATTTGCACCTAAAATAGCTATGTTTTTAAGTATAAATACCTCTAGAGCTGAATTAAAGTTAAGAAACTTATTTATCATTCATTATTTCTTAAGCATTCATTGAGATCTCAAATTCTCTAAAACAATTCTTTATTTGTATAACTCTTGTGAGAGTTGGGTGTATGTTAGAAATAGAATTTCTCTTCATCTTAAATCTTAGGTTAGATTAGAAGGGAAGTGAGATTTATTTCTAAAGGAATTGGTTTAAGTGTTGTCCATTGAAACACTTAGGTTTTGGTTTTTTGAGTGAGCCTTGAAAACTCATGTTGTAAGGTTATAAAAGTAAGCCATAAAACTCTTGTGTAATCTCAATCTTATGAATAAGATTTTGGGTGATTGAAAATCCTAACTTGGGGATAAGTTCGGTGGAGAGATAGGATTATTTTTTAATTTGAACTAATTAAATCTTTGTGTTCTTCACTCTTCCTTCTTAATTTCCATTCAATTCTTGTAAAGAATTCTTTTAATTTCTCGTTTTTATTTGATAGTCCTATTCACCCCCCCCCCCCCTCTAGGAATCTTTTCAATTCTCATTAAAAGAGAACTTATTCTATCTCTAGTGTGCTTCAAGAGGAGCTTAATGTAGAGGGAAGAGCTAGAGCTTCTCATGTTGGTGGTGTTATTCCTAAGAGTGTTAGGAGTATCATTAATCCTATTATTGCCATGCTGTAAGGACTAATCATTACTGGTCTTCTTATGACTTATCCACTACCTATTCTTAACCTTCTACTAGCGTCATTTACTCCCCAAAGGGCCACTTATGTAAACTTTTTCTTTTATTTGAGTCTTTTGTCATTTAGTCTTATCTTGGGGTTAACTTGTTTTCTTCCTTTAGATGTCTTATGCTGATAAGGAGATATTGTATGCTCACCTTGCTAGTGCTTAATGTCAATTTATAATGCACTGTGGTATTGTTTTTCTTTTTACAAGTTATTTTCCTATAGCAATATGATATGTTTGTATGTATATGAGCTCATTATGATGCATTTATTTATTATTTATTTTAGGAATATCATGTTATGGCTCGTCGAGAGAGGTTGCTATAGGTGCTTATATCAAAGAGCTAGAGCATGAGCTTATGAGGCATGGTGAGGAAGTTATTGGAGCTTCTGATGAAGATGAAGAATAAGGGGATACAGTTGTTGCCTCTAGATAGCCATTATGGCTAATGAATTTATTTTAGGGGCTAGTTATAGGCTTTTCAGTCATAGAGGCTGTCATACATTAAATTTTGAATGTCCTTAAAAAAGGTCCAATGATGAAAATAACTTCCTAAATATAACAAGGGTCTATTCATTCGTACTACCTCTAAAGTGTGCTAAAGTCTAAAGAATCTAAAATTTCCAAACTGAGTCGTGAAAGTGTGGAATCAGTCATTGAATCATTAAGTCATGCTTTAATTCAACGAAATATGAACTCTTGGAATAATAAGTAGCCCATTAGTAATGGTTGCTCAAAATGTGCAACTTGTCAGACTACTATTTGTCTCGTGAGACTGTGGCTCAACTTTATGAAAATGGAAGTCAATTATGACAAAATGAACATAAAAAACAAATCCTGAAGGCTTAAAAAACCTTGAAAAGCACTATAAAAACCCAAAAAAAGGTCCTAGAAAAGCTCAAAAGATTCAAAGAAGCATCGCGCATACAAGTAGATGTGCATGGCCATGCACCCGACTGCATGACCACGCGGCTGAGCATACAGCTATATGGTCGAGCCTATAGTGATGTGGTCAAGTGTGTAGCCATGTGCTCCTGTACATGCATGCACATGTAATGCTGCATACACACGTGTTATTGCACATATAGACACATGCAAAAACCTAATTTTTTCTATAAATACTAGTCTCCACCTCCCATTTTCGAGGGATCTGGTCACACATATACCAAAACTTTATCAAATTAAAGACTTAAGACTCCCATTTTACACACTTTTAGCTTATTCACTGTATTTTCCTTAGGATTTTTAAACCAACTAGAACCAAACATAACCTCGTCTTTGTCCAAGCATGCTTCAAAGGTATACGAACTTGTATTCTACATGTCATTTTCAACCACTTCATGAGGACAACTTGAAAATCTCATAAAGCTAAAGCTTCAAAGACTGAAAAATAAGCTCAATCAAATTTAAGGATTAAGTTATCTTTTTTTCATGTTTACTTTTTTGTACTACATTTTTACTTTATTATAGCCAGTAGTTGAGAAATTGTTATGATTGTGTGATGAGGTTGGTTACTTTGCATGCTAATTGAATAATCTCCCCTTCGCTTAATCGTATTAAACTTTCATTTTGCATTTTCTAGCTCTCGGAATGTAAAAAACACAAAAATATCATTTTTATATCAAATTTGTATTTTCTTCATAATTTCCTATCATATTATGCACTTTCACTATTTTTGTCACAACTTTATTATAAAAAATCACATTTTTATAATAAAGTTCACATTTTTGCATTAGATCTACGTTTTTATTATTTTCTTTATAAAAAATAACATTTTTATCATAAAGTTCACATTTTTATGTGAATTCTACATTTCACGATTAAAAAATATAATCTTTTGCATCAAGTTTGTATTTTTACCCTAAAAAATATAAAAATTTATCATTTTTATCCATCTTCTACACCTTTAGCATATTTTCTTGATAAAAATCATATTTTGACATTAAAATCAGTATGTTCATATCATTTCTATAGCTTTATGTGAAAAAATATCATTTTCCACGTAAGGCTTGCATTCTGCATCTAATAAATATCAATATTATCATTTTTCACAGTTTCACATTTTCAACATAAAAATTGCACTTTGCATCATATATGCATCTTCACAGTCAAAATTTCATCTTTCCACTCTCTAACGTG
This sequence comes from Mallotus nudiflorus, assembly GCA_947683625.1. Lineage (NCBI taxonomy): Eukaryota > Viridiplantae > Streptophyta > Magnoliopsida > Malpighiales > Euphorbiaceae > Mallotus > Mallotus nudiflorus. The sequence goes on from CANTUR010000184.1 coordinate 1,819,725, forward strand.
AAAATAAGTATTCTCTCTCATTTTTACATCAAAATGCATTTATAATGTAAAAATTCACATTTTAGAACTAGAGCTTCCATTTTATGGTCCAATGATGCAGTCATGCATCTTTTCTTATTTTTCTTATCATTTGGGAATGTTCTATCATTTTAGTGATAATTTTCATTCACATTTCAATAATCCTATAAGTACACATGATTAAATGCCTCTATATGCTCTTTACTTAGTTGACTTTTTCTTACTTATTTGTTATCTCTATGAATTAGTGGATGGGATTGCACATAGCTATTCTAACCTTTATTTTACAGATGTATTCTAAATTGGGACTAGATTTACATTTTCACATCTGTTTCTCTTTTAAATGTATTTACTAGGAAAGCCATATAAATAATTGCAGTTAAATTTCCTTCACTTTTTATTATTATCAATTGTGTGAGTATGTGTATATACAAACTATCATTACCAAAACTAGGGTGCTACAGTAGCAATGTATTGAGTATTGTATAACAAGAAATAGCCAATAAGTTAATACAATCTCTTAAACCTAGAATCTCTACTTAGGACAATACTCGTTGAGTGACCCGATGTTGTCTTTACATATTTTTCTCGATTTTTAGAAAATTAGGTGGTGACTCTATAAACATAGTGTCTCATACCCCCCTGAGACTAACCATTTGTCTCTATCCCTTAAATAGAATAGATGTCCCATCGATAATGTTGCCAAAAGTCCTTGATTTTGTTAGGAATCAGTTATGCAACAACTATGCATGGTGTGCACATGTCTTGAGTAGGGTGAAATTTTCACTTGCATAACCCTTCATCACATGAAGAATTCCATTCCCATAGATCCATTTTACATCTTTACATATAGCTAAATCACACATCAGCATGTAGAAACAATAACTTAGGAATTCTAAGTTTAAGTAAATTTACCAAATCCTAAGTTTGATGTAGACCGCAATAGTTATCTACAAGCTTTGATGTAGAAGGTTCAACTTTTGAATTGAATGCTCTAGCCTCTCAAATGTTAGGCCTCTAGCTTAAAGCACATAATCTTTTCCAATTCACCTTCTTCCTTAGATTAGACTAGTTGTATGCAGCCTCTCTAATAACCCTCACAAAACTTGCACTAATTTAATCTTCTTGCAAGATCATTTAAGGTTTATGTGTATATGTTGTTTCTTTATTTTTGGTGTGTGTCTCTACATTTCTCTAGCTTTTTCTAACCCTAAAAATATATCTTAGGTTATGTGTGTGTGTGTGTACGTATATATATATATATATATATAAAGCAAACCTCATGACATTATCTCTTGTATCACATGTATACAACTCATTATGATAAGTATACAACTTGTATAAGATATAAGTATAATAAAAAGTGTGTAGAGAATTGAATACATCTCATATATAGGTCTACATACATTCTTTACACTTAATTATGTAACCTAATCTTTATTTTGCCATAGTCAAAATTTTATACACAAAAGATAACATGTGCCTAATATGACAAAGTTGCCATGGTCAACATTATACACATAAAGGATAATGTGCCTAACATGACAAATTTCACCATATTAATTTATATGGACTTAGGCTTGGTAATTGGGCCAACACTTGGCCCAAGCCCAATCCATTAGACATATAGGCCTAGATTAGGTTCATAGGCCTTCTCAACATTTTGGACTAATCTTTAGTCTAAAACTCTTTTGGGCCTAGGCCCATACAACTTGGACCATTAATCTAAGTCTAATTAGAAACAACATTTAATATTTATTTAATACCTTAATTAATATCTCATATTAATTTAGTATTAATTAATAATTAAAACCTTACTTGAATTATATTTCATGATATACTAGAATCATTACTTAAAGCATAAATCCAATACCATTAATCTTAATTAATTAATTAAACACTTTAATCAGTAATTGAATTAAAGATTGATGGTGATTTGGTAAAGCTCTTTTAGGTGTGACTTACTAGATTCATATATAATTAGCAATTTGAATATAATATTAACACTTGATATTATTTGAAACTCTTTTAAGTCTAAATGTAAAAATCCTAGTTATACACATTTAGTTCTCATAAGTTGTGAGTGACCCCTAGCATCAATATTAAAACTACCCAATTAGAAATGAATACATGTACTGATTCACATGAACCCTTTGATCATAATTACCATGCACTAAAATCCTTTCATTTGAAGATCCCGATATAACCTAAAGTCAAGGTTTAGTTAGACTCTAATAGTTGTATTATATGACCTCATTTCATGTTCTAATTCTTAATAAAATATAACAAATATTAGAAATATTTTTCTAGCACTAAAACTCTTTCAAGCTATGTTATATTTGTCCTGGCCAATAGCTTATTCATCAAGAGCAAACTTAGATAACATAGGATCTTAACCCGTTTCACTCTAGACAATGAATCCTATCTTAATAAAAAAAACTCATCCTTATATTTAATTGACTAGAGCCACCACACGCCATATACCCATGTGTAATTAACACAAGTATATAAGTAGTAACAAACCCTAACCACTTAAATATGGATGATCGTGTGACCTCAAATTAAAGGACCATATGCACCATTATGACCTAGATTGTGGTCATTGACTATAAGTGAATATCCTTTCGATCACAAATCTAATGTCACTATTTGATCCACCCATCACATGAGTATCTACATGTCTATTATGATATCTCATATCAAGTAACATAAGACAAACTATCTCCCACTATTAGTATCACATACTAATCAAGGAAAATAAATAGAGGTGATAGTCTAATTAATATTACCTAAATATTAATTTATCAACTACGAACATTTTATAGCATATGTACTAAATAAATTTGTAGCTCATATTATCAACTCTTGATAATAAATTTATTTAACATAATGCTAATGGATAAATACTCAAATAAACAAACACTTTATTCAAATGAATATTATTTATTTCCATTTAGTATTATTTACAATGTCAAAATATGTAATTGGTCTCTAGGGCATACCACCAATACTAACAGATTTTCCACAAGGATGAACTCGGTCGCTCACAAAGGCTTATATTATTATATGGCATTGCGAACTCTTGATTTTATATTTGGGCATTAATCCCTTGTGTTGTACTTGTTTCACTTGTTTATGTTTCGTGGTTGTTGCTCTTGTGCAGCTTGTTGTATCTTTGGAATGATGACTGTGTATTAGATGACAATTACTTTGTTTGCACTCTAATGATGATTGTCTTGCCTATTTTTAGATGATGATTGCTTTACTTGTATCTGCACTTTTCACCCTAATTTAAGGGTATGATGTTATCCCTATAGGCACATAGAGGTGTGTTAATACCCTAAATTTTAGCAATCTCCTAAAAATCCTATGATCAAAGTTTATTATAGACTAGATAGGGGGAAACTTCTTTAGAAGTCTTCCTGAGCATGCTTAGACTGAGTTAAAAGCCAACATAACCCAAAAACAAACATACTCAAGCCTCAAAATACCTAAAACAGACTAAAGCTAGTCAAAATGGGCCAAAAGAGGCCCAATAAGCCTAAGGGTTGGACTGACCCATGAATGTGGGTTAGTCGACCCATAGAGTTGCCTGCTTAGGTCACACAACCCACTTGAGTGGATCTAGACCCGCACTCATGTTCATTGATCTATACCCATAAGTCGCAACCCAAGAACCATTAAAATGTGAAATTTTTCATTTTTAAGGAACTTTTTGCATAAATTTCAAAAAAATCTCTTAGAGAGAGAAAATGCTACTGATTTTGGATGATTTTTGAGACTTTCTACAGATGGTGGGGTTTAGCGTGCGCCCAAGTATATTGCAATTGCGACACTATTTGCTCAGGGCTCTAGAGAAGAAACCACTATATCATAAATACATAGCGTGGAGATAAGGAGTTGCCACCTAAGGTAATAACTAGGACAATTGATGAGTGGTGGTAACTAAATTCCCTAAAAGAAAGTTAGCGCCACAATAAGGAGATTTTGGATACAGAATGCCAACTTCTTTCAGTCTCATGTTCTTTCATAATTACTTTATTAATTACTAAATTTTTCTCTATTTACATGCAATTCATATTAAACCTTTACTTTACAATAAACTCTAAGGCAACTAGTCATATGAAAGGTATATAAAAACTACAATAATTTAAGCTCATAATCCCTAAGTTAGTCCAATCTACATCTATTTCAATTAAATGGGCTAAGTCTACATATTTAATTTACAAGTGAGCCTAAGAGGCTAATAGGCCTAATTTCTATTTAATTTTAATTAAGTGAGCCTATATCTATTTATTTTAATTCTAAAAGTAGACTCAAGTCTATAAATTATGAAAGCTTTAAATTAGTAGGCCTAATTCTACATATTTTAACTCTAAAATGAGCCTAATTCTATAAGTTTTGGAAAATGCCTTAAGCTAATGGGTTAGGTCTAATTAATTTTAATTAACCTAGGTGGGCCTAAATTATTTCTTTATTAAATTTAGTTAATTATGGACCTAAAATCCATTTTATTTAATTAAATCCTAAACCTATTTAAATGGGTCTATTAATTAAACTTATGGGCCTAAAATTCAGTGCTTAAAACAAGCAAAGCCAATTAAAACAAATAAGCCATAAAAATAATAAATACAATTAAAAGCCCAAATAATCAAATAATTAAAAAAATACATACAATGTTTCTAACCCTAATTCAATTCACATGAAACCTATTTTCACTATAGCCACCATTGATTTTAATCAAGGTCACCAAATTGAACCTAATTGCTAATTGATTTTAATGGACAAAAAAGTAAAGGGTTTCACTATTTCCTATTATTGGGGCTATTACAATCTATATACAATAAAATTTAATACCCAAAATTAAACAAACTAACTAAAAATATATAAGTAAGAAATAAAACACAAAAATATATACCAAAAAGAAAAAATATTACATCTATGGCATTCTGTGGATTTTCATGGATTGGTTTAATTTTGATCTCTATGACTACTCCATCATTTTTTGATTCCTCCCACCAAAGCCAAAGAAGAAAGAAAAAACAAAAAAAAAAAGAATAAAAAGAATTAGAACATATTTAAAGAAAAAAAATAAACAAAATTAAATGAAGATGATGTGATGCTGTTTGATTTCTCCTCAGAGTTTTATTGATTCACCATTTGGTAGTTAAAGTTGAGTTTGTAGATTGATCTTCCTTCTCAAGTATTGATTGGTTACTGTGTTTAAGAACTAAAGAAAAGAACTCTCTCTAATTAAAAGCCTGTGCTTTTCCAAGAGGAAAAGCATGTCCAAAAGAACAAAAAAATTGATTTTACTCTCTGTCTTTTCTTTTTTTTCTCTACTTGATTTTTTAGAACTTTTTAAGAACCTCCTCCCTTCCTTTGGTCCAAAACACAAGCTTATATAGAGGACTTAAAACCCTAAAACAAATCAGGTTATGTAAACTCACCCTCCTCCTATAATTTGATAATCAAAGGGATTAATTTCTTTTAATAAAATAGTGATAATTAAGAGATTATCACTAAATAGAGTCATTATCAAACTCCGATTTAATTTTTGGACCAATCAAAATTAAGAAAATTAATTTTAAAACACTAAAAATATTAAAAATAAAGTCGAAAACTAATCATATTTATACAATTCTGATCAAAATTCCATATTTCTTATCAGATTTGTGCAATTTTGAACGAAGTTTCATATTTTCGATTGGAAATATGCAATTCCAATAAGAATTACATATTTTTTATTAAAATTATACAATTCCAATCCAAGATTTTACATATAGGCCCCCTCTTTAATTTTTCCTATTTAAAAATTGACCCATAAAAGAAAAGAAAAATTTTCAATTAGGTCCTTAAAACTTAACAATCAAGTGCTTGAGATTCAAAAATTGAAATCCGAGAACCAATTTCAATTGAATTTTTATCATTAGATCCTCATTGTACCTACACTCAATTCATCTTAAAATTGGGTGCTTACACTTTTTCTCTCATAAAAATATTCTCCTTTGCAAGTGGAAACCCTTTTTTCCTAAACACTTAACCAAAAATCTCTGTATTTTTTTAGGGTTTAGATCTGAAATCCAAACCCAACCACTTATAAGTCAAAGCATGCTATAAAGGTAATCACCTAGTTCCTTTAAGGATGTCCTAATCATTGTTAATTAAAAACTTTACATTTATAGCATTTTGCTTCTTCTTCTACTCCTTTCTTACATTTTTTCATCTTGTTTGCATTTTATTTTATTTTGATTATTTATTATCGTGTGATGAAGTTGTGATTTTGTAGTGATTTTGAAGCTTGTAATAAGATATGTAGAATGAGTGGGTAGTTCGAGTGATTCAAGAGTGTTTGCATTCATTTTTGCATTTTTCATCATTTTTGCATCATTTTTTTTCTCTTTATATAAAAAAGGGTATTTTGGTACTAAAGTTAGTATTTTTATTTTTATTTTGCATTTTTATCATTTTTACTATCTTATTTGCATTTTTATAATTTTTGCTATCTTTTTTTTATAAATTTATCATTTTTATTATAAAGTCCACATTTTTATGGTAAAAATAACATTTTTATCATTTTTACTATTTTATTTGCATTTTTATTTTTTTTATTTTTTTTTTCTATCTTTTTTGATAAATTTACCATTTTTATTATAAAAGTCCATATTTTTATGGTAAAAATAGCATTTTTATCATTTTTACTATTTTATTTGCATTTTTATTATTTTATTATTTTTGCTACTTTTTTTTTTGTAAATTTACTATTTTTGTCATATAGTCCATGTTTTTATGGTAAGAAAAAGCATTTTTATCATTTCTACTATTTTATTTGCATTTTTATTTTTTTTGTTATTTTTACTATTATTTTTTTTATAAGTTTATTATTTTTATGGTAAAAATATCATTTTTATTATTTTATTTGCATTTTTTACCATTTTTATTATTTTTTTTTATCTTTCTTGATAAATTTGTTATTTTTTTTAATCATAAATTTCAAATTTTTATGGTGAAAAATGACATTTTTATCATTACATTTGTATTTTTATCATTTTTGTCATTTTTTTTTCCTCTTTTGATAAATTTACTATTTTTATCATAAAGTTGATATTTTTTATGGTAAAAATAGCATTTTTTTTTTATCATTTTTGCTATTTTATTTGATCTTTTAATATTTCTATATTTTTATGGTAAAAAATAGTTTTTTTTTTATCATTTCTGTTATTTTATTTGCATTTTTATTATTTGTATGGTTTTTTTTTTAATAAACTTATTATTTTTATCATAAAGTTCATTTTTTTTTTATGATAAAGATAGTATTTTTATCACTTTTATTACCTTATTTACATTTTTATTATTTTTATTTCTTTTCTTCTTGATAAATTTGTTTTTATTATAAAATTTACATCTTTTTATGGTGAAAATTGTATTTTTATCAGTTTTACTATATTGATTGCCTTTTTGTTATTTTTGTCATTTTTATCTTCTGTTTTTGGTAATTTTTCTATTTTTATCATAAAGTCTCTATTTGATCGTGAAAATTGTATTTTTATTATTTTTGTTATTTTTGTTATTTATGTTTCCTTTCTTGATGAATTTGTTATTTTTATCATAATGTTCATATTTTTATGGTAAAAATGACATTTTTATCACTTCTATTATTTTGGTTGCATTATATTACATTATATTATTTTTAATTGCTTTTTTTTTTTATCATTTTTATTAATTTATTTACATTTTTATTATTTTTATCACTTTTGTCATATTTATTCTTTATTTTAATTCCCTTGCTTTTTTTTTATTATAAAATACCCATTTTTATGGTAAAGATGGCGTCTTCATTATTTTATTATCTTGTTATTTTCTTTATCTCATTGCAGCATTTTAATTTTCACATATTTTTCCTTATAACAAAATTCCATATTTATTGAAGAAATGATAACTTTATACCAAAATACCTAAATTTCAAATCCTTGCATCACGCATTTTCATTAGCATCTTTTTTTGTTTATTTGTTTTATTATTTTTGCTATATCAATTATGAATGAAAAATGTATAATTGCCTTAAATTTGATGTATGCTTACATATGTGTGAAAGCTAACCTTTATTTTGCCTGATTATTAGAATATAATTTTTTAATTTTATTTTTCATTTTGATGTAATTAATAGAATAGGAATTTCTAAGGCAATGTAATCCTTAATCCCAACTCCCCTTTTATTTTCCATTTTCGATGTATTTATTAGAATAGGCAATTTTCAAGGGTTGTAATCCTTAATCCCTTTCCCCATTTTTTTTTATTTTGTTTATTTGTGTTTTTATTTTATTTATTACTTCTTGCATTCTTATGTGCTATGTGCTACTTACTTACTTGTTTGCATGATTATTTATTCAGCTAATGAATATTTTTTATTTTATTTATTCTGTGATATATGCGCTTTAAATCCAATAATCCTATGTTTATTTCCAACACAATTTAAATTGACTAATAATCAAATATGGTAAATGCATGATAAAACCAAAATCAAAATGCATGAATGAGTAATTAAGCAATGTATAATAAGAAATAGGATAAGTAACTCCTACTCCCCAAACTCAGAATCTTTGGTTAGGAAAGTGAGTTCTTAATTCACTTTCTCTCGATGAAAGTTGGGTGGTAACTCCAATTTATAAAGACTATTTAGGTAGACCCTCCCACATCAATAACATCTGGTAGATAGTCGCCAATAGCTTGTATGTCCTAACATCACATTGATCCTGTCCTGATATTGAATCTTAAAATGATAAGTTGGATCTAGCACAACACACACTCCCTACCTAAAATTGTGTGCGTACAGGTTTTTGATGACTCCACTAGGGATAATCTTTAGTTCAAAGGGTAGGAATGAAAAATTATTTCTTATTATGCATAACTTATTTATTCACTTCCACAACAACATAACTGTATTTCACAACACTTACCACATGCACCCTTGGTCCTTAATCCCTCAATAATACTGGATGATATTGCCACCATGATTCTACTTTAGTTATGGGGCGAAAGATTGGCATTATCACCTTTAGCCTTTACTAAATTAAGAAAAGTTATAGGGTTTAAAGTGACATGACCCAGCTCTTAAGTCCAAAATGGGGTGTAATTTTTCTTGAGTAGGTAAAAGAATGGTTGACTTACTAATCGAAGTTCGCAACCTTAGTCATAAGGGGGCATTCTCACTAAAGGAGCCCTTGGCCATAAGCCTAACTCAGCTCATGTAAACAAACTAGTAAAAATTTCCCTTAGGATCTTACCTAGCTTTTGCATGATTACCTTATCATGATGCTGTCTGTTTAACCTGACATTTATAAATGACATGAAATTTTTAGTTTTTATCATCGATTGTTGTCATTATGTCAGTTTTCATAGACTACCCAAGCTTAGACTTATGTGATCCTTGTTTACATTGTATAAGCCCGATATATAAAGAATGATAAGAATCGTACACCTCAATTTGATTAGTCCATAAGAATCGAAAAATAGTGGCATCGTTTAAGGATGAAACCTATAAGAAGTCACCTATTTGTCCTTATCAGATTGGATGGGTGAATTAAGAATTTAACTAGATTATGGACCTTCTTGTTGAAACAATCAAATTATAAACTACTAAAAGAAACTCTTATGTTCCTTGGTAAATATACAGAATGTCGAAAAGGGGGACATGAACTTGGATCCTTTCTATTGATTATAGTTTATGTGCTTATGGGCATGTATGGACTGTAGTCGCCATTTATGATTCAATGATTGGGCCATTTATTGATATTATGTGTTTACCTTAAATACATTTGAGTATCACTCCCTAGATTACCTCTTGAGTCTGATTAACATGAATTAAAATAGCCTAGTCTAAGAGAGGAACCATAGTCCCTCGATGGTTATGATTCGAAACCCACTTAGAATAGGAATCTTTTTCCATATGGAGTGATAAGGTTGGAAGGTGCGATTGCTTATGTTTTGGTTTATTCATTTTACAAGTTTTTATGCTAACCTTGTTTGTTCATTTTGTTTTCTTTTCTTTTTTCCATGCATACATACATATATATAATGGGCATTTTATCATGAATTAACCCATGATTTATTTGCAACCATTTTGAATTATCATGCTAGCAAAATTATAATTGTCATGCCATGCGTACATGCTAACATGTCATATTATACACTAATGCTTCATCCCTTTTCCTTCATAACCTTTGTAGTTTTACAAAAAAATAGCTCCTCAAAAGACTTATAAGCTTAAGGTTACTAAGCACATAAACTCTAGTCCTGGTACTCGCATATCCGAATCAATTCCAGAGATGGCTCAAAATGCTAAAGATTAACTAAAGGATTCCTTTAAGAAGATGATAAGTGATGGGTCTCTACTTGATTTCCTAAAGAAAGAGATGAAGGCCATAATGGAACAGATGATTCATAATAAGGGTGATCGTAGGGAAGCCTCTGGGTTAGTAAATGCAAATATCGATAATAGAAAAGGCGTGATGCATCCTATGAGTTTATTTTGCTAAGGATGATGAGTATTAACAAGCGATAAGAGGAATGCCTCTACCACCACCTATTAAACTAGTTAATCCAACTAAGTCTAAGTCATTAGAGGAGGTCAAGATACTAGTAAACAAAATGACTCAACTCGAGTTCTCACTAAAGGAGAAGAATAATGTGAAGAGTCATTATTACACTAATCTATCATTGTTTAAAGATGAACCTTTGCTTAAAGATTTCAAACTCCTAAACTTTATAAAGTTTAATGGTATTGGGGATCCAAGAGTTCAATTGAGATAATATGCAACTTTTATGGTCTCCACATAGCTCACCAAGTTATAAATTATGAAGTTTTTCTTCACCTTACTTCAGGAAGGGCTGATGGCATGGTTCTTCAATTTAGAAGATGAGATTAAGAATGACTGGATGCTTATCACTTAAAAGTTCATCAAATAATATGAGTATAACACCTAGCTTGATTTCAAGAGGCATGACTTTGAGACTACTAGGCAGAAGAGTGGTAAGAGCTTTTTTAAATTACATTGCTTGATAGAGAGGGATGCTTTAATGAGGGATAGACCTCTAGAAGATACGTAGATAGAGATAGTGATCAAGGGAGCCTTACCCCACTTTCCACAAATAAATGTTATTTGTTCATTACCATACTTTTAAGGCACTCTACCAAGTTGGCATCCAATTAAAGATAAAGAAGTTTCTCAACCCAAAAACCCTTATCGAAATCCAAGTCAACCTAGCCAAAATGCCCATCTCGTTGAAGCAAACCTAGCTGTTAATAACTTGAGAAATAAAAAAATAATCAAAATTTAACCTACCTTTATCCAAAGTCTCCAGCAAAGAGGCCTCCTCAAACCCTTTGAACTAAGACCTTTACCTAATCATTTGCCAGTATATATTAACCCTAATCTCTACTGCCACTTCCACCAAGTGTCTAGCCACACAACTGATGACTGCTACATCCTAAAAGATTGAATCCAAGACTTATAGACTTTGGAATGTCAAAACTAATCCTTTACCCAACTACTAAAATATGCTACCGCCAACATCTTATGCCATCTTTTTGGGGTTACTTGAATCCTTTATGGTTCTATCCAAGATACCCTAGCGAGTGAGGCAGAAATGGTGGAAAGGGAAGAAATAGAACTGTTAGAAACCTCATCTATAACTCAAGTAATGACAAGATGGATCCTTCCACTTATTAGTACATATCTATGCTACCTATTTGTACACCATATATGATTATACAAATGAGACAATGCCAAATAGTAGTAATAAGAGTTGGTAAGGTTATTAATGACAATCGACCATCTGAACTTGAAAAGGAGGAAAAGTCAAAGGCAAAGGAAACCTTTAGGAAAATTCAATTTTAAAGTGAAATATATTGCCCCTCTTTTAGTTGCTCTTAAAAAGGAAGATATTATGCCAATCAAATCATGAGAAGAGTTTGATGAAAAGGACATGATTATTACTATCCAACTACCAAACGTACTATATGTGATAGGGATCAATATATGGTAGGACTCCGATGAGGAGTGTTGGTTCATATCGTGACTCCTACCACAAGTGCAAAGGTTGACAAGTAATATAGTAAAGAGTAGAGTGTCATTCCCATGAGGATTAGCAACTAAGCACTTATTAGTTCTAGTTAAGGTTATTTAGAGATTCCAGATTAAATTTGAATAAAGTAATGAATATACTAAGATAACAAGCAAGTAATAACATGTAAAATAAGAAACTAATACAACTATAAATGAAATAATAACTAAAACAAATGATAGAGGAGGAAAACTAATTATAAGAGCAATATTATTGGGAGATTAAAAACCACATCATCATCAAGTTAAATGGTAGATTTGCTTAAACTAATTGCATATCTCAAGTTTTCCAAAGATCATTGAGCACTCTCTCTTAAGTAATACTCTACTCAATATGCATATGAGTCAATTAAAACTCAAAGTTATGGTTTAACTCTAATCATCATTATAAAAATAAGCCAACATCAGGCATATAAGGCATTAAGCAAAACCCATAAGAGAATTCGATAAAGTTAAGCTTTCTTAAGTCATTTAACCAATCTAAGTAGTCTTTGTGGGTCTATTAGATCCACCATCTCTCAATGCATAGATCTAAACTAAAGTTGTATTTGGCTATAATACAACATTCAATAAGCATAACAAACACAATATGCAATATAGATAAAAATAAGATCTATCACATAAACTTAAATTAAATGAGTCTCAAATCCCTAACAACACAAATAAAATTAGCCACTCATGGCTTCAATATCCATCATTCAACCATAATACAACCTAAGTAAATAACAAGACTCTATAAACAATAAAGAACAAAAGAGAAAAGTTATCAAGGAGCTTTAAAGATTTTCAATGGTGGCCTCCTCTCCAAGCTTGTTTTCTCATTTTTCTTCTCCTTAGGTGTATTAGACTTTTTTTTTTTTTTTTTTTTTTGTGAAAGGAGAGAATCTCCTTTTTGGGTCTAGATTTTTTTTTTTAATCATTAGAATATAGTCTCCAATTGCCTTAAATGAGATTTTTGGCCCCTCTTTTATAGTTTTCTCGAATGACCCTTGGATCCCCCTCCAAATGGATGTGTGCCAACATAAAAATCAGTAAAAAATATATGAAATTGGGCCTCTCACGATCGTGACATTTTCAGCAATCACAATAGAACGTTCAGTAGTACAGGTTTGTGTTGCGATTGTGATTTTTCTGTAATCATGAGAAATATTCTCAGTGATAAACCCTCGTGATCGTGACATAAACTGAACTCTACTTCTTTACTTTGTTTTTGCTCCTTACAATTTAATAAAATTAAAAAAAAAAACATATAATTAAATTGTAAAAAATACTAAAATTCAAGTATTTTAACGGTTAACAATATTTTTAGAATTTTTTTTTTATTTAGATTCTTAAAATCTAGCATTTTGCTATTTTAAAATTAAGAATGTTAATTTTTTATTTGTAATAAATATTTATTTTTAAAAATTTAGTGTTTTATTTTAAATAAATAGATTTATTCCGTATGTTTTAATTAAATCTTATTTGGGCCGCTATCGATGAATTTAGAGGCTGCCCGTCTATGTGTTGCTTACATGTAAATGTCTACGTTTCACACTTAGGCCCCCAAACTCGTTTTTGATAAGATATACATTAATACTTGTCGGTAGTTGACAGGACGGATCATTGATCATAATGTGCATACGACACAAAATTGAAAAACAAAATTCTCAACAATAATATTGGTAGGGATGTTTATTATTTATTTATTTAACTAAGGTAGGGATGTTTATTATTTAGACAAAATCATTAAATTGAATCCAACTGAATTCAATTAAATTATTAATCTAAAATTTATAACAATAATATAATTAAAAATATAATATAATTTATAAATTATTTTAAAATTTGAATTAAAATATATGAAAATATATACCAAATTAATATAAGTTGGTTTATAAAAATCAATATTTTTACATTTTAATTTAAAATTTTCGTAAACACCCTATTGAACTTATTTTGAAAGATTTAGCTGTACATGACATGAGCGGAAACTGTTATCAAGGAGCCATGGACCACGTCCCCTTCTTCACCTGTGACTATTAATATAATTTTGACCACGGCCCTTTCTCTAGAAAGCACGTTGCACTACTTTGATTTTGTTCTATTCATATGTTAGACATAAGCTAAAATTTTCCACATTTGTTTTGGACCACAATAATTTTCTTTTTGACGAAGGCCACAATAATTTTCGTTTATTAAGAAAAAATTAGGGATATTTATACACATACATCAAAACATAAAAAATGTATCATAAATGTTGTTTACTATCAAACCTTTTAATATTAGAATTTCAAAATTCTTTCTTTTAAAAATGAACCATTTTTCTTTCTTTTAATCAACCTTTTTTACTATTTTTTTTTTCCTAATCTTTTTTTTATTGTTTTTAATTTATTTCAAAATCTTTTTTTTAAAGGTATTTTTTTTTTCAAAATTTTTACTATTTTTATTTTTTTTAAATGTGTCTTTTTTTTTCTCAGCATATTTTTCTTCAAACATTTTTTACTCTCTTCTTTTTTTTTTAATATTTTCTTTTTTTTTTAAATGTATTTTTTCTCTATCACTCTTTATCAATTCAAATTCAATTGTACTTTTTTTAATTTTTATTTTTGAAATCAGCAATTTCAATTAAAATTTATATTTTTTTTGTACTCTTTCTTTTTTCAACTGAATAATTGTGAACTAATCATCTTCAACTATTGTAACAATAAGTAATAAACAAAAATTTCTTCTTATATGTTCTTAATGAATAAGAATTTTAGTTTTTCATTAATTTGATTTGTTTATTAACATGTCTAACAAGTTTTTTGTTCTTATTTGTTGTTTTTTTTTTTTTTGTGTTTTTTTTTGTTATTGTTTGTTGTTCTTTTATAAGGCCATAAATAAAATTTTTACTTTTATTATTATTAATAATAAAAATAATAATTTTTTTCTATATATTTCATAATTTTTTTAAAGAAAAACAACAAAAATCAATAAAAGGAAATAACTGAAACAACAAATCAACAAAAATTAACAAAATTTTACAGTTGTTGATTTTATTATTTTTTCCATTGTTTTCTTATTATTAATAATAAAATTAAGGTCATAAATAAAATTTTAAATTTTATTAGTATTAATGATAAAAATAATAATTTTTTGATATATTTCATAATTTATTTATTTTTTTGTTGTTATTTTTTAATTTTTAACAAAAATAAGAAAAATTTGTACTTGCTGTGTTTGTTGATTTTTGTTGTTTTTTTAATTTTTTCATTAATAATAATAAAATTAAGGTCATAAATAGAATAGTATCAATCATTAAAAAAAATTATTTGACATATTTCATAATTTTTTTTGGTACTTTTATTAAAAGAAATTATTGAATACTATAAGTAACAATTAACATCAATTAAAGATGATTTTAAAAATAATAAATAGGTAAAAAAATTATAGAAAAAATAAAAAAACTAAAAAATGAAAACAAAAAGAGCGGAAAATGCCGATTTAAGGGAATGAAAACACGGAGGGAAAGGAAACCAAAAATGAAAAGCAGAAAAAAAAAACCAAAAAAAAAAAAAGTTGGCCAGGCCGTGAATGAAAAGATGGTGCTTTGATAATCCATTGGGTGAAATTTCCTCAAAAAATTATTTACATAAAAAATTACAATGCTTGTAATGATACCTCAAGTCATCAACAAGGCCCATAATTACAAAGTCCAGTATTCTCAGCCCAAAAAAAGCCAGATTATAAAGAATAAAAAAGACTATTAATCAAAGCAACAAATTCATATTCCATGAGGTAAAGTGCTTATGTCTTTTTAGTTCATCCATTCTATTCCATTTAAACTATTCTTTTATTTTATTCTCAAACACAGTTATCTAATTTAAGCATTGAAGTCTTTCTAGGAGAAATCCCACAAGTCTTCCTACCTTTTTGACCTTGTAGGATTCAAGTATTAAAATTCAGTTATCAAGTGTTTTCATCTCCAAGGAAGAAAGAAATGAAGATAGTAAAGCAGAGAAAAGAAAAATTGAAGTAGGAGTAATGGGAATTAAGAATGGAGCTGAAAACTTAAATGGTACATTTTTATAAGTCAAATGAAAGATCTAAAAAGATATCACCTATCCTTTGGTGGCCAAATTACAAGACACTAATTTAAGGATAACATTGGAAATGCACAAGTGTCATACCTTGAATTTGACTATCCCCAAAAAGATCTAATGATGAAAACAATGACAAGAGTCTGTTCGATTCGTATCGCTTCTGAAGTGTGCAAAAGCCTGAAAATAGTCAAACACCCTTAACCGAACTTCTATAATGACAAGTCAGACTCATAATCATTGAGTTAAGTCTCAATCTTATAAAATAGGAACTTCCAGAAGGGTAAGCCGTGTGTTTTAAACAAACACATAGCTCGTTAGTTTGATGTTTTTCTTATGAGATTGAGACTCAATTCTATGAAAATGGAAGTCGATTTTAACAAAATGGTCATCATAAATGAGTTTGAAAGGTTTGAAAACCTAAAAAATGACCTTCGCCTTATCAAACTTGCCCCCAAGAGTGCCAAAAGTGCATTAGAATGAGTTAGTTATCCCAAAAGGGGCGCAGTGCGCGGCCTCAGTGCGTGAACATGCGCCCTCAGCATGTGACATGCTCACCAGGGGCTTGTCAAGCACCCTAGACACACGCCTGATGAGTGGAGCAATGTATTTTTGCCTATAAATAGAACCTTACACCCTATTTTTGAAGGGGGATAAAAATACACCGAACCTCTACCAAACTGAAGACTCTGAAAACCTATTTAACACACCTCTAGCCTGTTTTAGTCATTCCCCTAGTATTTTTGGACCAATCCTAACTAAATCAAGCCTCATCTTTGACAAAGTATGCTTCAAATGTATACAAATCTACATTCTCACATCATTTTTATACCTCTTAATGAGGATAACTTGATGTCTGTGTGAAGCAAAATCTTCTAAAAATGCAAAAATAAGCTTAGACAAATATGTGGAACAAACAATCATTTTTACATGTTTATTTTACTATTATACAATTTTACTTTATTATCACCAGTGGTTAAAAAATTATTATGATTGTGTAGTGAGATTGGCAATTTGCATATTGATTGAATAAGTTTTGTCTTGTTTTGGTTATAATAAACTGTTTATTTGCATCCTCTAGCTTTAAAATATGAAAAATCATTAAAAAAATCATGTTTGCATCATATCTACACTTTTTACTATCTCTACATCATTTTCATTATAAAAAAAAAAACATCTTAATCATAAAGTTCATATTTTTATATGAATTCTACATTTCATGAATAAAATGCCACCTTTTGCATTAAGCTTTCATCTTTACCTTTAAAAATACAAAATTTATCATCTTTATAACATCTTTGCATCTTTTGCATCCTTTGTATGTCTTTTCAATAAAAATCATGTCAAAACACTCACTTTCGCATTATTTATGCAACTTTTGTGAAAAATCATCATTTTTCATGTGAAGTTCACATTTTGTATCTAGTATATAATAAAAATATCACTTTTAATAAAACTCAATAATTTTGCAACATAATTGCATCTTTTATCATTTTGAAATAAATCTGTCATATAATATATCCAAAATCATATTTATTACATCAAAACTGCACATTTGCATTAGATTGCATCATATTTCACTTTTCAGTATGAAAATCAATATTTTCTTTAATATCTTATCAAAATGCATTCAATAATGTGAAAGTTCAGATCCTCTAGCTAAAGGCTCCATTTCGTGGTCCAATGATGCGATCATGCATCTTTGCTTATTTTTCTCATCATTTAGGAATATTTTATCATTTTAGCAATCATTTCATCTTCATTTCAGTAGTCCTATAAGTGCACACAAGCATATGCATCTATCTGCTTATTCATAACTCATTAATCGAGCATCACTTACTTATTTATTGTCTTAGTGGATGAATGGATGGAATCTATATAGTTGTGTTAACTTTTTTTTTGCAAGTGTATTCTAGATTAGGACTATATTTACATTTTCGCACTTTTTCTCTTTTGAATGTATTTGCTAGGAAAGCCTTGTAATAATTATAATTAACTTTATTTACTTTTTATTATTATCTGTTGTGCTATATGAATGTGCATATACACACTGTTATTCTAAAACTAGGGTATTATAGTAGCCATATATTAAGTACTATGATGAGAAATAGTTAAAATTTATATGCAATCTTCCAAACCTTAAATCTTTATTATAGATGATACTTATCGAGTGACTTGATGCCATCCCTTACATTTTTCCTAATTTTTTAAAAATTGGGTGGTGACTCCATAAACATAGAGCATCTTGCATCCTTTGAGACCAATCATTTATCCTTATCCCATAAATGGAACTGATGTTCCTTCGTTAAAGTTTCCATATTCCAAATGGATACGAACAAACCCAGGGGATAAAAATCTCTAAGATAAAAAGGTTACTCATAATGAGCAATTAATACCTATAATGGAATGGTTACCCAAGCAGAAGCTGAATTATCCTTATAGTTAAAAAGTATTACAATTTTCACAAATGTGTCAATTTCCCCAAAACCTAAATTAACATATAAGAGATTATGTTAGAGGCATAGGACAAAAAGCCGTGAAAAGACACCATAATTCATATTGAGTCACACCAAATGGTACATTTCCTACTCTTATCAATCAATTATGAACTAGCCATGACTTAGTGCAAGCACCAATTATATTAGTGTACAATAGAGGTTTAAAAGCCTATTAGCACTCACTCATGCTTGGAATAATCTTAGATGCAGTCATTTATGTTAATATCAACAACCACTAATACTTAATTGAGCTCATATAAATAATCTTCAATAAAGAACTTGGGTTTAACTACACTAGATAGTTTCAGGTTTAAATCTCACTAGCACTTAAAATATGCTAAAAAATTGCACTAGGACTCTATGCATGTTTAGTCCAAATATCACTAATACTCTACACATACTTGGTTTAAAAATATCTAGCATTATGTGTGCTCAAATGTCAATATTATGAATGACTCTTTGTGTGTTTGGCATGCCAGCACTCTACCTGTGTTCAGCCAAAAAAGAATACCACTACTTTACACGTGCGTAATTTAAACATTCTCAACCATTACGAATACTTGGCTCAACATAAAAGGCTTACGCCTAAAAAGAACTCACCAGCATATGGCATGTACTTAATTCAAATAATATGTCAACTCAATGGGTGCGCAGTTTGACACAAAAGACTAATGCTAATAATAATTCATTAGCACTAGGAGTGCCTGGTTCAATGTTATTGAGACAAGATAATGCAATGATCAACCACTTCAAATCATTTGGGCATAAATATCTAATCAAGCACTTAAAAAGATTCTTGATCCCTCAAGTCATCAACAAAGCCCATAATTACAAAGTGATGGTGAAATTTATAAGTGCAAGGAGTCAAATAAGTAGTAAATAAAGATCGCCTTATAGAGATTGAGAATTAATTATTGAGTTACTTAAGTGTTAACTTATTTTGACAACTGAATTGAATTTATTCTAATTTAAATCTAATTTATCAAAAGTAAAAGGAAAATAAATTTACAATATGATTAATGATTAAGGTTCTAACTTTTAGCTCAATCTTTCTAAAAATCAAATTAATTCCTAAACCAATTTATACTTATATTCACTTATAAGCATCTTAAGAATTATGGATCTTTCTCTCGATTAAACCCATAATTAATTGATTATAATTAACACTTAATTAAGTGCTTCTTGTAACTAATTTTATTCTTACCTCTTAATCAATATTAATAGTCTAATTATTTTTCAACTAATTAAATAACTAATAGATTGTTATTCCTTTTAAATATGATTAATTTCTTAATAAGCCCTATTATCTAGATTCATTCATTAGGTGATCAATCTAATAAAGACTTTAAGCACAATAACAATTAATAAACTATGTCTTTTGAGTTAGGTTTAATTCAATTTAATTGCATAATTGAGTCAAAAGCAAGAACCTTAAAAGATATTTAACTACACATATTAATTAAGACAAGAGATGAAGAACAAAACAAGATAAATTAAAGTTGAATAAGAATAGAGTGAGAAAAGAAAAACCCTCAAAGCTAAAATAGAAGCTCTATAGTTAGTCTTGAATACATTGAATCTCTTGATCACTAATAAGAACTAAGATTCTTACTTATTCTCTTTAGAAAAATAGAAGAAAAATGTTTTTAATAATTGTTCTCCACTGCTCTAGATCCTTTTTTCTCTCTCCTTATTAGTTGTTTTAAAGGAACACTTAATCCCTTAAAAATAGTAGCTTGAAATTTAAATTTTAAAATGAAGTTTGCTGGCGAATGGCTTTGCACATCTAAGCATATGGTCATGCATCCCCTTTGTCTTATTGTCATGAATCAAACATGGTTGCATTCCTGGGTGCACATGGTTGTGCCTGATTCCAATTTGCATCTTTTAATAATAAGCAATTAAGCACAACCATGCATCTTAAAGCACATGGCCATGTATCATCTTTGAGCCCTTAAAGCTTGATTTTCTATATGAATGCACTATTTTTAACTCTTGTACTAATCCATCCTTTTGTATAGCTCCTTTAATGTTCTTTATACCACCATAAGCATAAAAACCATACAAAATTAACCTCAAATGCTTAATATTAACAAAAACTATATAATCTAAAAAAAGCATTGAAACTATATAAAAACCTTATAAAGAACTAAAAATGCATCTAAAAGATTCCTAATCCTACCCTATTGAGTGTTCAAAGTATAATGCTTTTCACACTCATCAAATTTCCCCACAAGCAGAATATGAAAATATCCTATTAATATGAAAAATCTAATCCATTAACTAGTTTTAATTTGTCTAACTATTTTAATCTTATATAAATATAAAGTTTAAGAACATAAAATTAAAAGAATAACTCGATATCAATGATATATTCTTTACTGTGTGAAAAGCAAACTTCTTAATTTAATTTATAAAAGCAAAAAAATGACATAAGAGAAACATGAAAGTAAATAAGAATTATTCCAAAACTTAGTAAGTCTAAAATTCAACACATACAAGGAAACCACATGGTAATTTTACTTAATTATTTTATTGAACAATTTCCTAATCTTAGAATTCCCCACCTTTTCTGCACTACATAGTGTTGATGTCTAAAAGGTCATTTGGATACTCACACTATATTTTAGAGAATTAGAGTAGATGGAGTATATAAAACTTTAAAATTTAAAGTTTTAGCTTTGAAATAGTATATCAATGAGTGTGTTTTACACTCCAACTCATTTTTTAAAGAAAAACCATAAGTATAAAAATACACATGAACTTGACTAACCTAAGACTTGAATTTTTAATTTATACTTACTAGCATTTTTCTTAAATATCAAGTATCTAAATTCAATCATTCAATAGGGAGGTAAGCATTAAGTTCATTAACAATAAAAAATTAAATTATTCTTCTAATTTAAAAATTTAAACCAAACATTAAGAAAACCATATTTAATGAACTAAACTCTTTAAATGAATAGGTTTAAAAAAACTTAAGTATCATATATGAATGAGAAACAAAATAGAAACTATCCTAAAAATATGCGTGATTCCCTCCTAATCCAAGAAAATGAAATAAATTAAACTAAAAAATAAAAAGAGTAGTATACTCCCTTATTTATGATGAGGTCAAAGGTGATAAAGATGGAAAAGTTCAAGATGATGAAGAGGGAATGATATAATCGACAATTTTAATAAATAAATTAAGCCTCTTCATTTGATAAGTTTGTTCATGCTTTAAATCTTCAACTAACATCTGCAACTCATCCATTTTCCCTTCAAAATATAGATAAATTATATAAAGATGATCCAAAATGCATTGCTAGCCTTAAGCCACTTCAGTCATCTTTCTTTTTCTATTTTGTACCTTTCTTCCCTATTAATTCACTCTAAAAAGTCAAGTAAATTGAATAGTGGAAAAGGCTCACAAAGATCTTCTTCATCACCATGATTTTGTTTCCTTTCTCTTACTTTGTTTTTGGAATTGATCTGCTTTCTAGTCATGATAAGTGCACTTCAATGAAAATAAAAGAAGAAATAGAAAATTGAGTATTGAGTGACATAAATGCTAGGAGATTCAAGGTTTTAAAAGAAACAAATCAAAGTGAAGAAAAGAGTTCTAAAATAACTAGAAGTATACTCCTAAAAATAAAAGAAAAGAAAAATTAATGTTTAACTACTAATAGAAACCAAAATAAAATTGAACTGGTGTTTATTTTAAAGTAAAAAAACCTAATTAGATATGGACAAGAAAATAAAATAAATAATAAATAAAAATCACTTAAATTCTCCCTCTCTTTTAAGATCAACAATGTTCTTGATGTTGTGCAAAAATTCAAATAAAAATAATTTAAAATCAATATATAAATTAATTCATGTGCGATGCACTATTGTGCACACCCACGAGCATGCTCATGCTTGAGCATATCCTTCAGGTCATTCCGATGCAAAACTATGTGCCTATGTGCATATCACCATGCCTAGTTTCATTTTCCACCTCAAATTTTTCATCATATTGCATGGCTATGTGCACTAAGACGTACAATTGTCCAAACTATCAGCTCTTAAGTAACTTTCAAGTTTTCACCTATTTACATATGATTGCCAGTACCATTTCAATACCACATCTAAAGCAAACATTATTCATAGAAAACCAATTTACAAACTTCCTCTATTACGCTACTCCTCATCTTCTTTTTTTTTCTGAAAATAATTGATAAAAGAGAATCATGAATTTTTCAAAACTAAATGAATAAAAAATACTAAATGAATTAAGAAAATTAATAAAGAAATCAAATTAAATAAAAGACTTATTTGAGCCCCTAAGAAGTGCTTATTTTAGGTCTTTAAGCTATACTAGCATGCTCTATTTGCTTGGATCTATCAAATAGGCAACTTGGTGGAAATCCTCCATTTTACCTCCATGATACTTTTTAAATCTCTAACAATTGACTTTGAAGTTCTTTTTTTGTTCATTGCTTAACTTTATAGCTCTATAAGGAAATGCTTATGATACACTGAAGGTCCTGACCATCTGCTCCTCAGCTTCCCCAGTAATAATATGAGCCTAGAATTATAAAGTAAAACTTGTTCTCCTTCCTTAAAATGCTTATTATTAATGTTTGCAGCATGCCACCTTTCATACGTTCTTTATAAATCCTAGAGTTGTTATATGCAATTTGTCTAATCTTATCTAACTCATTTAGTTGTAATATTCTCCTTTAGCTACCTTTTTAAAATCAAATTTTAGTGCTTTTACTACCTAATAAGTTTTGTGCTCAAGCTTAACCAAAAGATGACATGCTTTACCATATAATAATCTAAAAGGAGACATCTCAATAGGTGTTCTATAAGCAGTTTAATTTGCCTATAAGGCATCATCAAGCTTCCAAGCCCATTCTTTCCTCGATTTGCACATTGTTCTTTCCAAGATTTTTTTCAATTCTTAATTAGTAACCTTTACTTATCCACATGTTTGGGGATGATATGGTGCATACGCTTTGTGCTTAACCCTATATAGAGATAAAAGAGTCTCCATATTTTTATTGCAAAAATGAGTACCCTTATCACTTATAATGGCTATATGCATTCCAAGAAGAGAAAAAAGTTTCTTTAAAAATTTACATACCACTCTTGCATCATTGACATAACAAGCTTGAGCTTCTACCCATTTTGACATATAGACCATATAAACTAAGTTGTACTTATTGCCATCTGAATTTGGAAATGGCTCCATGAAATCAATACCCCAAAATACTTAATATTTCAACCTCTAAAGTATCTAACTGAAGTATTTAATATTTCTTGGAAATGTTACCACTCCTTTGACATGAGCCATAATTAAGTACACACTCTCGAGTATCTTGAAAAATTATAGGCTAACAAAATCCCACTTCAACAGTTGTTCTTTGAGGTCTAAAATGTCCACTATTATTCATCCTATGATAATGTTGTAAGATAAGTTGAATTTCTTCATTGTTAAAGCACCTTCTGACCATCCCATCATTGCAAAGATTCCATAAGAAAGGATCTTCCTAAATTAATTTTTAAAGTCATGAATTAACTTCTTCCTTTGTTGATAAGTGAAATCTATTAGTAGTTTACCATATAAGATAAAATTAGCTATATCTACAAACTATGGAGCATCCAAAAACTCCATAGTTAAAAATCTCATTTGGAAATAATTCTTTGATAGCCTCTATAATATCCTGAGTTTTTCAATAATTTTAAATTGCATCGGGATATGCAGTGTTAATAATTTTTGTATATATTTATGATTATTTTCATGAGTTTGATAATTATTAAGTTATTTTAATTATTCTTAATTATTTTAAGTTCTTTATGTAAAATTTTCCTGGAAATTTTATTTTCGAAAAAATTAAAATGTAAATAATTTAATATTAATTATTTTAAATATTTTTATAAATTTGCATGAACTCATATATAATTTTAAAGTACTAAATAAAATGTATATATGTGTATTTATTTAAATTAAATTAGGGTTTAATTAATTACCTTAATTTTATTATTTAGTTTTAATATTAATTAATTATAAGTGTATAAATTATTAAAATATATTAAAATATGTGTGTGGTGTATATATATATATATATACATATTTATTTATCAAAATTATAAATTTTGCATTATTTACCAAAATGCCATTTAGTCTTCTCCTTCAGTCCCGATCGGTTTTCTCCCATTTCCAGCCACTATGACCTCTATTTCTTGCCTTCACTATGCCCCTCAGCCTTCCTCCTCCACCTCCAGCCTTTCCCGACATCTGAAGCTCCCTATTCTGGTGTGTTTTGATCGGATTTTCCAAGAATTGCCGAAACTCGATCAAGCTCTGATCGACGCGATTCCGACCACCAAACTCAATGCCACCGGTCTCTATCTTCTCCTTGAGCTCCGGTGAGTGTGAATCCAAGCTTTTTTTTCACTTAAAATGGTCTAGATTTTCCTAGGCTTCAATTTCTTCATTTCGGCCTATTAGGGTTTTTGAATTTTTTTAGCTTCAATTTGATTGATTCATGAAAAATTCCTTCACAAAATTTAATCCTTGTAGCTCAATATACATGCTTTAATTTTTGGAATTTATTTTGATTTTTGGGTATTTTTGATTATTTTATTAATATTTTCTAATTTTTGAAAATTAATTAATTAAATTATGAAATTGTGTTTTATGATAAATATAGGTGTTTAAATGAATTATATAAATTTATTTGTAATTTTTGTGAATTTTTATATATTTATTTGGAATTTATTAAGTTTATGGAATTTTGAAAAATAGGGTTAATTATATGTTTAATTGAAATTAATTGGTAAATTGAGTATATTTATTGACATTATTGAAATATATGTTGAGAAAATTAATTTTGAATAATTATACTATTTTTGGTGAAATTTTGATTTATTTTAGTAAATTTATATATATAGGGGTATTTTGGTAATTTTACACTAATTTGGTTAAAAATGTAATTAAATTGGTTTTAATAGTTATTTAGGGTATAAAAATGATTTCTACAAATGATTTATTATTTTTAACTAATTAAAACTATTTTTCATAAATTATTCTCAAATTATATATATATATATATATATATGATACGATTTTTCTAAATAAATGAGTTTTATCGGTTTTTAACATGTTTTAGGGTTAATTAAGTAATTTGGATTGATAAAATGTATTTTTATTATATAATGGTATTTTTTGGTATTTTGTGAATATTTTGTGGATTGTGGACCTCGGTCAGAGATTTGTAATTTGGAGTCCGACCGAGGGATTGTGATTGTGAATTCTGTGTCTATTTTTGAATTTTGTTTCTTTGTAGGGCCGGCTCTACTCTTTGAGTAGATAGATGTCCATTTTACAGGGAAGGTTCTGCCGGATTTTCGGTAGAATTCTCGTAAAACATGATGTTCGGTCAAATTCTGATTTTAATTCTGTGTCTAGTAATCTAGATAAAGTCTTTAGAACTTCCATTAGATTTATTTTAATTTCTATTATCGTTTGTTTATTTAGTTGTGTCGAGACCGAGGCCTAGTGGACCAGGCCTATAGGACCCATCTCGTGGAGCGCAATAAACAGTGAGTTGTTATTTTATATATATATGTTTTAGGATGCATGTTTTAGAAATGTATGATTTAATTTGATAAAATATGCATAAATAATTTAATTAGTACTTAAGTTTATTTTTAGTTTATTTTTGGTTTATTTTTGATATATTTTAAATTATATGCATGTTTTATTAAACATTTACACTTAAAATGTTTTAAATATATTTTTAGCTCATTTTGCAATTATATGGGATTTATTTGACATATATATACTCAAAATATACCTGGTTTACTTTTGGTATATTTCTAGTATATATATGGTTTATGTTGCTATTTTATTTAATTTTATGCATCGTTGATTTTATGAATGTATGTTTTATATTAATGAAGGATATTGATAGAACGTGCTACCTAGTGGGCAGCACTAGGACTGAGTACGTACCGGTACGCTAATAGCATTTAGGCTATATCACTAACCTATTTGTGGATTATGATTGGATTGATTGGATTTGATTATTTGATGTGTGAGAAATGATTTAGGAGTGTGATTGCTAGAGCTCGGTTGACCAAGTGTCTTGGGATCAATCACACTGACAGTCAGACTGCTGGAGCTCGGTTGACTCAGTGTCTCGGGGCCAATCTACTGTCCAAATGGAACAAGTGAACTTATTTGGAATAAGTAAGCCTTTATGGCTAGAGTATTGTCTAACACTGTTTGAGGTTGCGATTTTCTAGGGTTCTATTTGATCTTTCATAAATAGTGATTTTCAGTATAAATGTATAAAATGATTTTATCACATTTGTGTGTAATTGCTTGTATATATATTTATTAAATATATACTATTGGCTGTGTGCATTGTCATGTAGTATGCATGTATATATATTATAACAATTCACTCAGTGAGGTTTGACTCCCCTCTGTTGACTATTTTTCAGGAGAGTCATCGTCTTCAGACCTCAGTAGTAGACCCGTACGCCGGATTTCTTCTGCCCCAGCTTCATTATGTAAACTGCTTATCTAAGTTTTATTTTATGATCTAGACACTGCAGTAGTTGTTAACTATAAAAGGGTTATGTATTATGTTTGTGTGAGTTATGTATTTCAAATATTGTACTAGATTTGTGTTAAAAGATTATTTATATATATGGACGAGTTGTTGATTTAAATTCCGTGGTGGATTAGTATTTAATTTTTATGATTTTATTTCCACTACATAATATATATATTATTTATGTTATTATTATTGCATGTTTTATTTTATTTTAAGGCTTGCTACAGGTTCTGGATTCGAAAGAATTCCCGTTCCCTAGCGCCGTCATGACCCCTGTTTTGGGTCGTGACAACCTCTTCACTTTTACTACCACTCTTGTTTAACTTTTAATCTTTATAGATAATTTGCTATAATATTTTCTTTGATAGCTATATTGAATTATTGCAATAACAGCACCCATATAATGACTTTAGGTTTTGAATCCTTCTTATTTAGCAAGTATTTAAATGCTAAATGATAAGTATACACCACCACTCTCGATCCAAGGAGATATGATCAAAACTTATCAAATGCAAAGATGACTGCTAAAACCTCCTTTTTTGTAGTAGCATGGTTTAGCTATGTTTATGATAAGGTACAATTAGTAAAATAAATGGGATATAGTTTGTTCTCCTACCTTTGGCCTAACACATCTTTAATTACATGATCACTTACAACATGCATCAATTTAAAAGGTAAACTCTAGCCAAGTGCTACCATTATAGGTGCTGACACCAATGCCTCTTTTAACTTGTTAAAAGCAAACTCATAATCATTAATAAAAATAAAAAGTGCATTTTTTAAAGCAATTTACAAAGAGGTTTAAAGATTTTAGAAAAATCCTTTATAAACTATATGTGGAAACTAGCATGGCCTGGAAAACTTCAAACACCCTTAACGTTTATAAGGTATTGTAGCATCTCAATGATCTCCATTTTTACTCTATCCACTTCAATGCCTTGAGATGAAATTTTGTGGCCTAGAACAATGCCTTCATCTACCATGAAATGACACTTCTCCCAATTTAACATAAAATATTTTTCTTCACAATGAGCTAAAACTCTCTTTGGATTATCCAAATAGCCCTCAAAAGAGTTTCTATAGATGAAAAAAAATAATCCATGAACACTTCCACGATCTCCTCTACCAAATTTGCAAAAATATTTCATCATACATCTTTGGAATATTACAAGTGCATTACACAATCCTAATGGCATTCTTCTATAAGCAAATGTACCACAATGACATGTAGAGGTAGTCTTTTTTAATCTTCTAGAGCTATAGCTATTTAATCTAGAAAATAGCAAAATGCATGCCCTACAATGCTTTTTAGTATTTGATCAATAAACGATAATGAAAAATGATCTTTTATTATGGCTCCATTTAACTTTCTATAATCAATACATACTCTTTAACCATTAACTGCTCTAATGGGAATCAAATGTCTTACTTTATTCTTTATAATGGTTATGACTCCTTTTATTAGCACTCACTAAATTGGATTGACCCAAGAACTATCCAAAATTTGATAAATGATCCCAACATCTAGTAACTTGATCACTTCCTTCTTTAGCATTTATTACATGTTTAGATTAAGTCTCCTCTACCTTTCAATGGTTGGTTTATGTCCTTCTTCCATTAAAATTTTATGCATGCACTATAAAGGGCTTATACCTCTTATATATGAAATCTATGATCTAATTTCTTTGATTCTTCTCTTTAGCATTTTCACCAATAAATCCTCTTGCTCTTGGCTCAGCTTAAAGGATAAAATCACATGTAACATTTAGTTCTTTCTAAAAAAGGTGTATTTTAAATATTGGGGTAAAGGCTTTAAGTCTAAATTTAGTGGTTTTGTTGTTGAAGGGGGTATGGGTTTAGTGCTTGGTAATTGATAATGGGTATAAGAATTTTAGGGTTTAGGATTTATTTTCTCTTAAAGAGACTATATACTTAAAAACTTCTTAATATTTTCTATTTCCATATATTTTACTAACCTTCATCATTGGACTTCATCAATGCAATCATCAATAATATCTACTCTCATACAAAAATCATTATTAGAGGGATGTTTCATACCTTGGTAGATATTAAATTTATAATTTTCTTCTCTTAACCTTGATACGAACGTGGATAACTTGTATTAAACCCATATTCAATCTAACCTTGCCAATGATCATTCATAAATCAAGCAAAAAGAAACACTAATCCCTTACAAAACCCTTAAATAACTTGTACTTAGGAAACTTGATTATAAAGAATTAAAGGTTACTTAATGTAAACCTAAGATTAACAAAGTCAATTTTAAGTCTAAATTAAACTAGGTTTGAATGAACCAAGCCTTCACTTGATAAATTCACTAAAGTTCTTTTAAGAACAAAAGAAAAGGACTTTAACCTCTCAAGAATTCAGAATCAATGGATAAAACTTAAATTAAATTCATGCTACACTGTTATGGCCTTTATATAGGAGTGTAAACATCTTAATCCTTAAAGGAATAGGATTTCTTACTTATTCCTAGAGACTCCTATGAAGGAAAATCCTTAACTAAATAAGATCCCTTAAAAAATATGACAACTAATGTCAACTAAGCTTTAAAAAGTCAAATTGATAACTCATGACAACTAAGCATTGAAAAGTCAAATTGACAACTCATGATAACTAAATATTGAAAAGTCAAATTGACAAATCATTAAAACTAAACAAAATTTAACCAATTCTTTAAATAAGTTACAGTCACTCTCCATCACATCTAGGGTAATACTTATAGAGAATATTCTTAAAAGATTCTTGATTCTTGTATATTCCTTTAGCATCCTCTAGAAGCTTCCAAAATTTTCAAAAATTGCACTTTATATGTTTTGAATGCAAATCACTCCACTTGAAGAGTTTGAAATGAATTCTTCATTTTCAGGGTCAAAATATGATAATAAGGTAAAAAAGGATGAATTTTCTCATGTGTCAAACTTTTTCCAATTTTACTTAATTGAGCTTCATTTGGACTTGTGTTTGGATTCTCTATCCCAAACTTGATCTTTTACTTTAAGAATAATCCTAAACCACCCTTAAACTTCTTCATGCAGATTCTAATCATTGAATCATTATACTTGAGTGGATCATTATGTTGGCTGACATGTTTGGTGTTTTCTTAGTTCACATCATTCCCTCCTTCCTTGCAAAGATTCATCCTCGAATCTGACCCATCTTATAAAGTTTGTATATTTGGATGTCCTCCAGGATTAAATACATATACCTTAGTGGAGTACTTCTCCTTTGAAGCAATGATGCACATAAGAAGAGTTAGAATAACTAGAACTTGAAGACTTACTCAAAATGCAGCACTAGTATTCACAAACTTGTAAATGTCAAATTCTTGTTGTTTCCTTCTAAATTTGAAACTTGAATATCTTAAGCTCTTCTTACTACAATTGAAAACTCCATGGATTCCCTTGAAAGAAGTAAAAATTACGGCTCTTTCTTATACTTCAAGTAAGGAATGAAATCTTCAAAGGGATTATTAACCTTATATGGCTTTAAGGTTTGCAAAACAACTTTCAAAACACTAAAAAAAAAGAAAGATTATAATTATTAGTATCATTGTGATGAATAACCATCTTCTTATCCTTCATAATGCTCTTAATCTCTAGTTTCCTCTTTTATGCACAAACTTCCAGATTTCCCTCTTCATGGTTCATGTACTCTTCATTATCACAATATAAATTATTGACAACTCCTTGACTAGTTAATCCTTCTACAAGTTCACTAGCTTGCTCAAAAATTTATGAACACTCCTTTTTAGCCTTAATATCTCTTTCAAAAATTTGCAATTTCTTAACAATTTCTTTACTAGGCTGTTCACACTTGCCATTATCTTCAACTTATTGTAATATTTCATCAAGTATTTTAGCATTACTTTGCTCTAACACCTCTATAATTTCTTCATCAACTATTTTCTCTTTAAAACCATTATTAACACTTTCTTCATTCACCAAAACATGAAATTTTTCATCCTTTTTAATAACCTGATAATTTACTTTAATGCATAATTGCTCTTCAAATTTCTTATCTTGCTCACTTAACCCATTTTTAACACTCAACTCAATTTTAACACCCAATTCACTCTTTTCTTTTCTCTCATCTTCATAGGTTTCCCTTTCTAAAGTTATCCCACATGAATATTAAATCTCTTCATTTTGTTGATTGGTGCATAAGTCTTCAACATTTGTCTTTGGAGATAAAATTTTAAATTTGTGCTCTCCTCCTCTATTCTTTTCCTCAACATGTCCCTCAGCCACTTCAATGACTTTAACATTCCTTGAACCTTATTTATGCCCTTGAAAGTGATTATGCCAACCCTTATAATAATAATTTAACACAAACCACTTTTGCATGATAGTCATCATCTCTTGCCATGTGGAGATAGGTTCTTCTCCATAAGAGATCACTAGTTGATTCCACCAAGCTGGTGCATAGCCCATGAATGCACTGGTTGTAAGCTTAAATTTCTTTTCCTCATAGTAGGTATGGTAATTAAACATAAAATCTACATTCTTTTCCTATACTAGATATGCTTCGGGATCACTTCTGCCATAGAAATTAGGTATCTTTATCTTTACACTCCCAAGGTTGTTATCTTGCCTATTATTCCTTTGAATGCTCTCATTAACAAAATCATCACCATCCTTATGCCATCTCCCTTTACAAACTTGTCTAGATGTGATTTAGGTTGTATTATTGGTGTTGTTAGTGGTGGTTGTAGCTTGGCTTTGATCTAACCTCCCTATTTGCTCTCGAACCTTTTGATGGTTGTTTAACAATTGACTCATTTGTTCTTGCATTGTCTTCATAAAGAGCTTCCATTCAGGATCTATCTTAGCCTCCTTCAGATCTTCCATGTTGTAAGCAAAGAAAAAAAGAAAACAAAAAATCACAAGTAACACTCCCTCACATGTTTCCACTCAAAGAATGTCACTCAGCGCTCGTGTTTCACTCAATTAGGCTTTTACCCTTTTATGAGCTCACCACTTGCCTTTAACCTCTCAAATTCCTTTCTTATAGTTTTATGGAACATAAGTTATTAATTATCAAATTAAGCTAAATACAAAACAAACAAAGCAAAATTAAACTTAAATTTAATTATAAAAGCCAAAGAAAATGCAACAAATAAAGACAATATCCAAACAAAACAAAAAAAAGAAAATTTTGGAATAAGTGTTTAAACTACCCCAAATATAACTTAAGAAGAAGAGTAGAATATTTAGGATTAAAATAAGGCAAGTTATGGAATTTAGAATGAAAATAACAAATTGGAATGGTTATAGGCCGAATGAATTTAGTTTTGATCAATACACCTCTTTTTTTGTAGCAAATGCGAAAATGGCCAAATTAAGATCAAACTTTAATTTGATATGTATTTGTAACAAACAAGACTCTTAGGATTGAAAACAACAAGAATAAAAAAAGTTCAATTTTTTTGTTTAAAGACTAAAAATAGATTGGAATATAAAGAAACTAATGAAATTGACTCAAGATAACAAAGAAAAATGAATTTGAACTATACAATCACTAAAAAAACAAATTGATATCAAACATGATGCAAAAATGAATACAAAATTATTTTTTTATAGATTAAGTGCAAACAACAAAGAAAAGTAAAGATACGTATTGATTAATGAGCCAAAGTTCTGATACCAAATGATGTGAACGTGGTTAACTTGTAACAAACCCGTTATTTAATCTTGATAACCTTGCCAAGGATCATTCATAAATCAAGCAAGAAAAACTATAATCCCTAACAAGACCCTTAAATAACTTGTACTTAGGAACATTAATTATAAAGAATTAAAGGTTGTTTAATGTAAACCTAAGATTAACAAAGTCAATTTCAAGTCTAAATTAAACTAGCTTTGAATGTACCAAGCCTTCACTTAATTAATCCACTGAAGTTCTTTTAAGAATAAAAGAAAAAGGCTTTAACCTCTCAATAATTTAGAATTAATTAATAAAACTTCACTTAAATTCGTGCTATATTGTTATGGCCTTTATATAGGAATGTAAACATCCTAATCCTTAAAAGAATAGGTTTTCTTACTTATTCTTAAAGACTCCTATAATGGAAAATCCTTAACTAAATAGGATCCTTTCAAAAGTATGACAACTAATGAAAACTAAGCTTTGAAAAGTCAATTGACAACTCAAGACAACTAAGCACTAAAAAGTCAAATTGATAACTCATGACAACTAAGCAAAATTTAATTAATTCTTTAAATGAATTGCAGCCACTCTCCATTACATCGAGGGTATTATTTATAGAGAATATTCTTAAAAGATTCTTTATTCTTGTAGATTCCTTTAGCATCATCTAGAAGCTTCCAAAATCTTCAAAAATTGCACTTTATATGTTTTGAATGCAAATCACTCCACTTGAAGTGTTCAACATGAATTCTTTATTTTGAGGGTCAAAATATAATAATAAGGTCAAAAAGGATAAATCTGCCCTTTTGTTAAACTTTCTCCAATTTCACTCAATTGAGCTCCATTTGCACTTGTGTTTGGATTCTCTATCCTAAACTTGATCTTTTTCTTTAAGAATAATCCTAAACCACCCTTAAACTTCTTCATGCAGATTCTAATCATTGGACCATTATACTTGAGTGGATCATCATGTTGGCTAACATGTTTGGTGCTTTCTTTGTTCACATCATTCCCTCATTCCTTACAAAGATTCATCCTCAAATCTAACCCATCTCATAAAGTTTGTATATTTGGATCTCCTTCGGGATTAAATACATATACCTTATTGGAGTACTTCTCCTTTGAAGCAATAATGCAATAAGCAGAGTTAGAATAACTTGAACTTGAAGACTTACTTGAAATGTAGCACTAGAATTCACAAACTTGTAAATGTCAAATTCTTATTATTTCCTTCTAAATTTGAAACTTTAATATCTTAAGCTCTTCTTACTACAATTGAAAACTCCATGGATTCCCTTGAAAGAAACTCATTCTTCATACAAGGAATGAAATCTTTAAAGGGATTATTAACCTTGTATTGCATTTCAAAAACAACATCAAATGGATCTTTATATGGCTTCAAGGTTTGCAAATCAACTTTCAAAACACTAGAAAAAAGAAAGATTAGAATTGTTAGTATCATTATGATGAATAACCATCTTCGTATCCTTCATAATGCTCTCAATCTCTAGTTTGCTCTTTCGTGCACAAACTTCTAGATTTCCCTCTTCATGGTTCATGTACTCTTAATTATCATAATATGCATTCTTGACAACTCCTTAACTAGTTAATCCTTCTATAAGTTCACTAGCTTGCTCACAACTTTATGAACACTCCAATTTAGCCTCAATATCTCTTTTAAAAATTTGCAATTTCTCATCAATTTCTTTGCTAGGCTACATACACTTGCAATTATCTTTAACTTCTAACAATATTTCATCAAGTCTTTTAGCATTACTTTGCTTTAACACCTCCATAATTTCTTCTTCAATGATTTGCTCTTTAAAACCATAATTAACACTTTCTTCATTCACCAAAACATGAAATTGTCATCCTTTTTGATAACCTAATCATCTACTTCAACGTATAATTGCTCTTCAAATTTCTCATTGTGCTTACTCAACCCATTTTTAACACTCAAGTCAATTTTAACACCCAATTCACACTTTTCTTTTCTCTCATCTTCCTTTTCTAAAGTTATCTTAAATGAAGATTAAATCTCTTCATTTTGTTGATTGATGCACAGGTCTTCAATATTTGTCTTTGGAGATAAAATTTCAAATTTTTGCTCTCCTCCTTTATTCTCTTCCTTAACATGTCCTTCAGCCACTTCAATAACTTCAACATTCCTTGAACCTTACTTATGCCCTTGAAAGTGATTATGCCAACCCTTCTAATAATGATTTAGCATAAACCTCTTTTGCATGATAGTCTTCATCTCATGCCATGTAGAGATAGGTTCTTCTCCATAATGCCTCCTAGAGATCACTAGTTGATTCTACTAAGTTGGTGTATAGCCCACGAATGCGCTAGTTGTAAGCTTGAATTTCTTTTCCTCAAAGTAGGTGTGGTAATTAAATATAAAATCTACCTTCTTTTCCCATGCTAGATATGCTTCAGGATCACTTATGCCATCAAAATTAGGTATCTTCATCTTTACACTCCCAAGGTTGTTATCTTGCCTATTATGCCCTTGAATGCTCTCATTAACAAACTCATCATCATCCTTATGCCATCTCCCTCTACAAACTTGTCTAGGTGTAATTTGAGTCATATTGTTGGTGTTATTGGTGGTGGTTGTAGCTTGGTTTTGATCTAACCTCCCTATTTGCTCTCGAACCTTTTGATGGCTATTTAATAATTGACTCATTTATTCTTGCATATTGTCTTCATAAAGAGCTTCCATTCTAGATCTATCTCAACCTCCTTTAGATCTTCCATATTATACAAAAAGAAATAAAAGATAATAAAAACTCATAAGTAACACTCCCTTACATGTTTACACTCAAAGAATGTCACTCAATGCTCGTGTTTCACTCAATTAGGCTTTTACCCTTTTATGAGCTCACCATTTGCCCTTCACCTGTCAAATTCCTTTCTTATAGTTTTTAAAGAACTTAAGTTACTAATTATCAAATTAAGCTCTACAAAACAAACAAAGCAAAATTAAACTCAAATTTAACTATAAGAGCCAAAGAAAATGCAACAAACAAAGACAATATCCAAACAAAACAAAAACAAGAAAATTTGGAATAAGTGTTTAAACTACACCAAACATAACTTAAGAAGAAGAGTAGAATATTTAGAATTAAAATAAGGCAAGGTATGGAATTTAGAATGAAAATAACAAATTGGAATGGTTATAAGTCAAATGAATTTAACTTTGATCAATATACCTCTTTTGTTTTTAATAAATGCTAAAATGGCCAAATTAAGAACAAACTTTAATTTGATATGTATTTGTGATAAATAAGACTCTTAAGATGCAAGATAGCAAGAATAAAAAATGAATTTGATTTTTTTTGTTTAAAGATTAGGAAGAGATTGGAATATGAAGAAAATAATGAAATTGACTCAAGATAACAAAGAAAAATGAATTTGAACTATACGATCATAAAGAAAATGAATTGATATTAAACAAGATACAAAAATGAATAAAAAAATAATTTTTTTGGATTAAATGCAAACAACAAAGAAAAGTAAAGATTCGTGCTTGATTAATGAGCCAAAGCTCTGATACCAAATGATACTAATGTGGTTAACTTGTACCAAACTTGTATTCAATCTTGATAACCTTGCCAATTATCATTCATAAATCATGCAAAAAGAAACTCTGTTTCCCAATAAGACCCTTAAATAACATGTACGTAGGAACCTTAATTATAAAGAATTAAAGGCTGATTAATGTAAACCTAAGATTAACAAAGTAAATTTCAAGTCTAAATTAAACTGGGTTTGAATGCACCAAGCCTTCACTTGATAAATCCACTAAGGTTCTTTTAAGGACAAAAGCAAAGGACTTTATCCTTTTGAGAATTTAGAATTAATTGATAAAACTTCACTTCAATTAGTGCTACATTATTATGGCCTTTATATAGGCATGGAAACATCCTAATCCTTGAAGGAATATGTTCTCTTACTTATTCCTAAAGACTCCTATAAAGGAAAATCCTTAACTAAATAGGATCCCTTAAAAAATATGACAACTAATGACAACTAAGCTTTGAAAAGTTAAATTGATAACTCATGACAACTAAGCAAAATTTGACTAATTCTTTAAATGAGTTGCAGCCACTCTCTATCACATCTAGGGTATTATTTATAGATAATATTTTTGAAAGATTCTTAATTCTTATAGATTCCCTTAACATCTTCTAGAAGCTTCCAAAATCTTTAAAAATTGCACTTTATGTGTTTTGAATGCAAATCACTCCACTTGAAGAGTTTTACATGAATTTTTCATTTTGAGGGTCAAAATATGATAATAAGGTCAAATAGGATGAATTTGCCCTTGTGTCAAACTTTCTCCAATTTCACTCAATTGAGCTCCATTTTTATTTGTGTTTGGATTCTTTATCCCAAACTTGATCTTTTACTTCAAGAATAATCCTAAACCACCCTTAAACTTCTTCATGAAGGTTCTAATCATTGGACCATTATACTTGAGTGGATCATCATGTTGGCTAACATGTTTGGTGCTTGTTTGGTTCACATCAAACGTTAGTGTGAGAGTCCCATCATAAATATCAATAATATCTTTTAAAGTACAAAGAAAAGGTATACCAAGAGTTAAAGGTACATCTTCATCCTCATCAAAATCAAGTAGCACAAAATCCACTGGAAAGATGAATTTCTTTGCTCCGACTAGCATATCTTCAACTATGCCTTCTAGTTCTTTCATTATCCTATTTACAAGCTATAATTGAATGTCAGTGGTCCTCATTTATCCATTCCTAATTTCTTGTAAATAGGCAATGGCATTAAATTAATGAAAGCTCCTGAATCATATAAAGCTTTTTGAAAATTTAAATTTTGTACTAAACAAGATATAGTAAGACTCCTTGGATGCTTTCTTTTTAAGGGAAGTTTATTAGAGATTATTGCACTACACTCTTTATTTAGTTTGATAGTCTTAAATTTCTATAACTTCTTCTTATTGAAAATTAGCTCCTTTATAAAGTTTGCATATTTTACCATTTAAGCCAAAGACTGCACTAATGGCATGTTGATGTGAAGGGTCTTAAACTTTTTTAAGAATTTAGCAAACCACTAGTCATGTTCTTACTTTTTAAGGGAATTTTATTAGATATTATTGCACTACACTCCTTGTTGAGTTTGATAGTCTCAAATTTCTATAGCTTCTTCTTATTAAAAATTAGCTCCTTTAAAAAAGTTTGCATATTTTATCATCTAAGCTAAAGACTCCACTAATGGTATATTGATGTGAAGTGTCTTGAACCTTTTTAAGAATCTAGCAAAATGTTGGTCATGTTCTCACTTTTTTAATCATTAAGGAAATAGGACTAGAGGTTCATATGGTTTTGGTTAAGATCGTTTCTCTTTCCTTTGATTTTTTTCTTGCAACTCCCCTTCCTTATTCACTTGAACTTCAACCCATTCATCTTTCTTTTCATTATCATCTTCCTTTTTTTTCTTTTCACACACCATAATTTATTTTTTGGGCTAAATTTCCATTCCATTTTTTAAAGTGATTGCTTTTAAGTGTTCTTTAGGATTCTTGTCAGTGTTGCTTAGTAGAGAACCCTAATGTCTAGTGGACAAAAAGTTAGCCAATTGCCTCACATGCACCTCCAAATTATGAATAAAAGAAGAATGATTTCTAATAAGTTGATTATCCTATTAATTAATCTTTGTAGCCATTATATCCATAAATTTCTCCATGTTGCTCTTTAATTAAAATACTAAATAAGAGCCTTTATTTTACTAAAAGTGAGATTAATTCTAATATACATTTTAAACTCCAAAACTCAATGTAGCTTATGGTCTCCACTGACTATTTCCTTGATTGCACTATGAGAAATTATAATGGTTTCTCTAACTTGGATTATAGGTGTTGCCTTAAACTAGATAATGTTGCCCCTTATTGAAATTGCTCACATAGTTAATATTTTCCACCTTGATAGAGTTTGAATAATAAAGATGAGGAAATTGCATTAACACTTATCTTATCTATTTTTTTAATTAAATCATCCAAATTTGCATTCACCATGGTCAACCCATTAAATGCAATTGACCCTCCTTTCTTTGGTATGGTTGTTAAAGTCATTTTTTAAAACCCTGAAGGCTAATGTTGAAGGTAGAAAAACATCTCACTATCAAATGAGATTGATTAAGAATGATGATTGAAAGGAAAGTTTAGAGTCAATTGAAATACTAAAACTTTACCTAAATACCAAATTAAATCTTTATGAAACCAAATCTAACCCTAAGAAAGAGATTTTGATGATTGAGAGAGAGAAATTCTATGTCAATTTTTTTGTTTAGTCAATTAATAAAGTCCTAAAAAAGACTATTTTTATCTTTATGTTGTTTATTTTTCATACTAGTTTTCAATTTGGGAGCTTCGGCTTAACCTTAAAAAGCCCATGAATGAAAATTTAAACTTCGATCAATGGACCCTTTCAAAGGTCAAATCAAATTTCAAGAGTTGAATTTTAGTATGAAATTGTCTTTTAAAATTACAAAGTATTAATCTGGACCATTTAACAAAAGTCAAAATTTTAACCTTTGGTGGTCAAACTAGGTCCTACATGTGTAATAAATTATTACATAATTTCCTATGAGTAGTGACTAAGCTAAGAGTTTTCTATTTAAAAATATTCTTGGATAAGTTTCAAATTAAGATTAATACAAGTATATACTTTTGTCTTTTAGTGAGTAATAATACCTTTTTGAGTTGTAATCTATGTACAACTATGCCACCAAGCCATTGTCTATAAATAGAAGGTTTGAGGAAACATTTTAAGGAGGAAGCCAATGATAATAGAGAGAAATTTTCTATAGAAAATTTAGTGAGAGAAAATAAATGAGTGAAAAATAGAAAAATAAGCTAAAAATATTCCAAAATAAACATTATCCTCATCCAACATCTTTCTCTCACCTTTCTCTAATCAACCCTACTCATTTTCTAGGCCAAACACTATTCTAATAACTCTTTAATCCCTCCAAAATCCTAGCACAAAAATCAAATAAAAAATAAACCCACATTAACCAAAACAAATCAACCAGAAATTAACCTAAACTCAACCAAGTGCTCACTTGACCCTATTTGCTTTTAATCTCTATTTTTTCAATTTAATCTTTATTTTTTATGAGTTTAACCTCATATTATGAGGCCAAAAAATTTCTAAAACTCTTCTTCATCTTTGGTTCTATTTCTTTGGTTTGGGGCCTTTAATTTTCAATTTTGTTGCACAAAAGTTAAGTTTTTCACTCGTGTGCTAGAGGAGATAGCTAGAATTGGAGCATGAATAGTTGGTCAACTATTTAGCTCCCAAATCTAGTTATCCACCATGAATTTCCACTAGCTAGAGCCCAAATCTGACTATCCATGTCTAAGCCTCTGAATCATGCACTCCTTGCTTCATTATGATTCCGATGATGGTTTTAATGACTCATATGCATTTTATGATGATCATAGATCATCTAAATGAGTCTAAAGGGTCTTAGAATTATAAAATTTTAAATTTTCTAATTTATTTTCATTTTAATATTATTTTTCTTTAATGCTCATATTTTGTTTTAAAGCTTTTGCATTTTCTTGCTTACTTGGATTTTGATTAAGCTTTTGGTCAATGAACAACATTATGATGCTTATTATGCATTCTTTGATTGTGATTTGATGTTTTATGAATTGATTATATGCTAATTTAGTGACCTAATGTTTTGTATTTTATGCCTTGAACTATGAGTTGATTGTTATGTATAAATATTGAGTGAATATGTGTGTTGATTTGTTAACTCTTGTTGTGATTCTTATATAAATACATTTATTTTTATTTTTTTGACCAATTTGTGATAATTTTTTAGTCTAACATGTGATTATATAAGTTTGTGTGTATTTTGTGTGCATTGTGTGACCATATGTGCATTTTGTGTTCATGAGAGTACTAATTGACTATCAGTGATACTACTATGAGACTTCAATGTGATCTATGTGCTTTTTATTAAATCTGAATCAATATTTCCTTATTTGATTAATATTTTTTAGACCAATTTATGAATATTGATTGTCTTAAGTCTATAATTAGTATATTTTGCATATTTATAATTTTATGTTCAATGTATGCAAATAGAAACATCAATTGATCATTATTGGTTAAATTGATATATTCTAAGGAATTCATCATTTTTATATGTATTTTTGACTTCTAATAAACTTTTTTTTGTTTTGTCACTTGATTATTGTATTTAACTAATTTTTTTCCTTTTATTGACTATTATTTCTAACCAATTTATATGTTTATTGCATCGTTACATTTCATGTGTTCTCATGTGCTTGATGCATATCATGGGCCTTTTGCATATTGTTATTATATGTGTGAATCATATTTAGATCTCTTAGATGCATTTTGAATGAACCTCGTCATGCATCACTACCATGCTTGCATGAATTTCAAAATTGCATCATGTTGGATGCACCATAGTTTGCATAATTCATCATCTTTATATGCACCTAAAATTTAATTAATTAATATTATCCAAATATTATATATTGCTTATCTTATTATCAAACCCTAATCTCAATCTCTCATTCTCTACATTCTTATGTTTAATTTACATTTTATGCTATTTTATAATTAATTTCCTTTAATTTATCTTTTATTTACTTTATATTTGTTCATATTTCTTCATTATTTTCCCTATTGTCAATCTCATTTTCTATTTATTTTATGCTCTATTTATCATTTATTTGCTTTGTTCTTTAATTGTAATCTCTACTAAAGCTTTATCTATTATAAGTTTTATTTATTGC
The DNA here is from genome assembly GCA_947683625.1 of Mallotus nudiflorus. Classification (NCBI taxonomy): domain Eukaryota; kingdom Viridiplantae; phylum Streptophyta; class Magnoliopsida; order Malpighiales; family Euphorbiaceae; genus Mallotus; species Mallotus nudiflorus. The sequence goes on from CANTUR010000184.1 coordinate 1,861,509, forward strand.
TTATTTTCCTTTATTTCAATTTACTATAACAATTATGATTCATTTGGATATATATATATATATATATATATATATATATATATATATATATATATATATGGATTAAAACACTTAGTTTGTTATATGTTGAAAACTTAATTTTAAACTATTGAGGTTATCTTGGTATCACACTCTTGGAGTTACTTTGAAAAGGAAACTTTGTTTAAATCCAACATGTACCTTGAAAATTTGTTTGAATCAAACCATACATATGAACACAAATTTACCTTGTATGTTAATTTTTCTTTTGAGGCAAAATACAAGCTAGTTCATCCCCCGTGAATGTTCTTGTAAGCCCTCTTAAGAAAAATATTGAATAAACCACTTGCGAAGGAAAAATAAGGTTAGAAAGGACTATACATGCTTTATGTTTGGGTTTATTATGTATGTTATCATTCATTCATACATTCTTACATCTATGCATAATATATCGATTGTTTACCATTGTTAGTATTATTCTTATTTTTGTTATTACATGTTTATCCTTTTGATATATTTGCTATAAGTTTTACCTTATCAATTATACCATTTTTTTTAAAATAAACATTTAACTTTCTTTGATTCTTCACTTATCTTCCTAGTTTCATCATCTTGTTAAGTTTTAATCCATCGATTCTTCATCATACCATCATTTTCCAACATTCTTTAGTATTTTCTCTAGTTTTAAATTATAATATAGTCATTTTCTTCCACGTTTCATCATTTGTGTCTAATTTCAACCCATTTTTATTTTAAGACATTATTCCATCATTTTTCTTATTATTTTCTCATCTATTATATATGTGTTGTCCTCATTTTCTTTCTAGTTTTCAAATTTTCTTAGTTTATCTCATTAATTATGTTTTGTTTCAAGTTTTAATCACCATTTTCTTTCTAGTTTTCAATTTTTCTTAAGTTCATCATTCATGTTTAGCCTTAACTCATTAATTTTTCTAGTTTTAATTATGCATTTAGTCCATATTCAATTAGTTTTTTTGAAGTTATATACTACCATTTCTATCTCATTTTAACGCATCATGCATGTTAATTATTTTATCTCATATTTAATTAGTTATCTCATTTTAATTAGTCATGAATGTTATCCAGTTCTGATCTTCCATATTGCATCTGTGTTTCATTTGCTTTCTCCTAATTTATATTGCTTTTAAAGTCATCATCTCTACCCAGTTTCAGTATAATAGTTACACATTTTATTATGTAACAATCTATCTTATCATTATTTTTCAATTAGTTTAAATTTATTTTAAATACATTCACAATGACCTTTCTCCAGTTCAATCATGCATTTTGTGTTAATTGCTTCATAATTTTTTATATTTTTAGAATCATTCATTATCTTGTGTGTTTTCATCTAATTTCATATATCATCATCTTTTCTCAATCCAAACCCATAATGTCATCATTTTGTCTTGATATAATGTTATCTCTGTCAAGTTTTAGCCCATATGTTACACATTTCTTTTTAGTTTTAATACACTATATAATTTGTTTTCTTTCCAATTTTAACTGTTTTCAAGATATATTTATCTCATTTCATTTTCTCTTACTTAGTTTTGGCTCTTTTCTAAATTTATATTCAATCTTTTGTTTTGAGTCTTAATTTATCACAATTCATATTGTATAACTTTACCTTCCTAGTTTTTTTTTTATAGGAACATATTCCATTTTTGTGTCTAACATACTTGGTTAACTTTCAACATATCATTTAAATCCATGTTGAATTTTTCCTAAAAGTTTATATATTTAACTCATAAGTCATGCCCTTAATGTTATTATTTAATCTCTAATTCATTCATTGTTATTTATGTTTAGATTTAACTTATATTGACCATCATTATGGTATAGATTCAATCCATTGATTTTTATCTAGTTTTATTCTTTATTAAGTTTAAGGCATCATATCATCATTTTTGTGGTTCATTCATTGCCTATTTGTCACACATTTTCTAGGATCATATATCATCTTATAAGACTTATTTCATTATCATTAATACATTTTGCCTATTAAGGACTACATTTGTTCATTATATTCTTTGTTATAACCTAGCATGAGTTTATATAATGTAGTTTGTTACATTTTTAACCTTTTCATGAGTTTATATGTTCAGGAAGTTTTCTTATAAGTCTTTCTTACTTTTTTAACTTTTATGTCTAGTTACATATTCTTTGAAGTTTTTTTCTTCTTAGTTTTTACTCTCTTATAGGTTCATACTCTATTAATTATGTCTAACATATTTCAACATATCATTTTAAACCTAGTTTTTAATTTCTACATCATTTTATTTTTTCAATCACATAGTCCTAGATTTTAATTAATGAATCTCATGCTTTCCATCTATTTTCTACTCATCATTCATACCCTGCATCAACACTGTATATATTTCATATAGTGTGATCTTTGTGTTATTTGTTAATGTCAACAAGTTTGACTAGTCACTCTTTTGGACCATAATCCATATTTCCTTGTTACAGAAAAAAAGAGGGAATGTGAGGGGAATACTATAAGAGTTTTGGCATGGCATGAGTGCATTTACAACACCCTACCCAGCTAGGAGAAACAGGAGTCGCCATTTGGTATCACATGATAAATTGTCTAATTAAGGATTAACAAACTTGATCCCTCACGTAGAACTGCTTTGCCCATTGGATAAAGCATTATGTTCAGATGTTAATGTCAGTAGGTGCATACTCAATATCTTGAGGCATCTCCATACTGCACAGATGCTGAGCAAGGCCAGCTTTACTAATTATATACCATGCTTGTAAGAAATATGTACCATTTTAGATCAACCAATACACATAAATGCAAGCATAAAATATATCCCACAAGAAAATAATAATAATAATAAAATGATAAAATGATGCCTGAGCATGGCATAATGCATGGACATATTAATTATAATAATTAAATAAACATGGGAAAAGATGATGCATGATCATGGCAAATATAGAACTAACATAATATACATACACATGTCATGGCAATCCTAAAGGCATAATGAATATACATAATATAAACATGGCATGGAATGAATAATCACACAACCATAGCATATTTATCACAGACACGTTATAAGAATTTATTTGCATGGCATCCTAATCATGTTATGTAGAAAATGAAATTAATTAAAATAAACAATAAAAAAAAGAATAGAAATAAGAGAGACAAACACTTGAGTAGGCTCCTCCTCTTCATTTTATCCTTATTTTCCAAGTTTAATGGCCATTATTTTATGAAAAAATAATATTTAAAATGAAAATAGAAAATAAGATGAAAAATGATTGAAAAGTGCATAAAAAGAAATAAAGGTAAACCAATATTAAAGAAAAATCATTAAATAAGATTTATTGGAGAAATAAAAGAAAATGTTAAAGAGTCACAAAAAAGACCACCTTTATGGTGATTAATTAGTCAAATTAAGGCCTTTAATCAATAATGTGTTCAATTTATCAAATTAGACCTCAAGATGTGAAATCTTGTACCTTGGATAAAATTGAATACATATCATCAAATATTGCCCTATTATCTTCCCAATAATCATTATGAATGGTTTTAAAAAGAAGAAAAATGAAACAATTGATTTGAGGCTTTGGTTGATTTTCAACGTTATGAATAAATATACAAAACAAAATAACAAGAAATAAATAAATATTCACAAATAAATATGAAGGCAATTTTGCATGCAGAAAGAGAACATGAAATAATATAATTAAAATAGAAAATAAAATGTAACAAAATGATAGAAAAATCCTTTAAGTGTAATAAAAAGAAAATTTAAAATAAAATAGAAATTATTATGAGAAAAGTTATTGAAATAAAATAAAAAGGATATTATAGTTAAAATCAAGATGAAAATTGAAATACAAATTATATTTAAAATTGTATTAAAATTTGAATTATTTAGCCAAAATTAAGAATTAATGCAAATGTATTGGAAAATTGCATAAAATAAATAATAAATATTAGATATGTAGTAAAAACGCCAAAATACTGAAATTAAAAGAAATTATAAAAATAGACAAGAATAAAAAGTGAAATAAACATTTATGAAGAAAAGGATATGTTAACATAAAAAAGAAAAGGTTTAAATAAATTAAAAAAAAAATTGTAGAGAGGAACAAAAAACAATTAAAATAAAGAAAGCAATGCAATAGAGATGCACATATGGAAATAATAAACAAAATGAACATAAGAATGAAATGAGAGAAGAGATTATGGCAGCAAATGATAAATAAATTAATAACAAAATGTACTTGAGATTGTAAAACAATTTGACAATGAAAATAAATAAATAAAAGATGAACAATTATAATGAAATAAATAAAGCAAAGAAATAATAAATTAGGTATAAAATTGTAAATTAAACACGCATAGCGAATAAGATTAGAGATGGAGAGTATATAATTATAGAGATTATGGAGACAACAAATATGATAATACAAAATTGACTTAAAGAAAAATAAATAATAAATAAAGTATAAAATAAAGAATAGATAATATTGGCAGTAGAAATTGCAATTAAAGAAAATTTGGCTAATAAATGATAAATTGAGCAAAAAATAAATAAAAAGTGAGATTGAGAGTAGAGAGAATAATAAAGAAAAATAAAGTAATTAACAAAATAAATGATAAATAAAAATGTAAATGTAAAGAATGGAGAAAATTGAGTGTAGAGATTGGGATTATAAGTTTGATAACGAGCAACATAACATGTGAACAATATATAATATTTGGATAATAAATAAAATGTTTGAAAAGTAAATTGCAATAAAAATAAATGTTAGCAGATAGTAAAGTTAGTAAAATTAGTAATGTTAGTAATTGAGATATTGAGCTTGGAGATTGAGTAACAAGAGAAATATAAATGCAAAATGCATGATATGAATGCATGATGTAAATGCTCACACAAACATTAAATAAATCTGAGGTGTATGCAAAGATGATGAATGACATAAACCGAGGTGTATGCAACATGATGCAATTCTGAAATTCATGCAAGAATTATAGTGATGCATGCCGGGGTTCATGCAAAATGCTCCTAATAAATCTAAAAATGATTCGTACACATGGTAGTGATATGCAAAAGACACGTGATATACATCAAAAATATGAGAATGCATGAAATGCAAAAATGCAAGAAATAGAGAAATTGATTAGTAATAATAATCAATGAAAAAAGAAAAATTAATTAGTGACAATAATAAAGTGATAAAATGAAGGAAAATTGATAAAAAAAAATTAAAAAGAAGTAAGAAAATGATCAATAATACCTTAGAATACATCAATTTAACCAATAATGATCAATTTATACTTCTAAGTAATCAAAATGTACATAAAATAATAAATATGAAAAATAAACATTTACTAGACTCAAGACACTTAATATTCATAAAATAAACTCAAAATTATCACTTAAACAAGAAAATATTTAATAAAAATAACATAAAACATGTTGGCACTTCATAATAGTACTAAATTAATCATTAAAGGCTGATTAGCACTCTTATGAACACAAATTGCACAAATGAACATTTATATATAATCTCAACACGCCCAAAAATTTTATATTAATAAATTAGAGTCAGAAATATCACAAATCAATTAACAATATTCAGAATAAATGAATTCACACAACACCACAACAAGAATCACAAAATTAACTTAAATGCACAATTAACACTCAATACACAAACACAACAATACACACATAATTCAAGACACAAAATACCCAAAATTAGTCATTAAATTAACATAAAATCAATTCACAATCATTAAATAAAAATCAAGAATGCACAAGAAGCATCACAATGTTAATCATCAACCAAAATCAAAACAAGCAAGAGAATACAAAAGCTTTAAAACAAAAGTTGAGTATTATAGGAAAATATTTTAAAAATGAAAATGAACTAGAAAAATAATAATTTTGATCATCCTAGGACCTTTTAGACTTATTTTAATGATGTATAACCATTATATAATGCAAATGAGTCATTAGAGTCATTTCAAAGCAAAGAGTGCATGATTCAGGGAGGTGAGCACAGACACCCGGATTTCACCTCTAGATCCCTATAATTCACATGGACAACTGGATTTAGGCCATCAACACCTGGCTAGGTGTTCATGGTCCAATTTCAGTCATTCCTCTCCTCTGCCCCCCCTCCCCCCATAATATAAGTAAAAACTTTACTTTTTTGCTAAACAAATTATCAAATTAAGGCCCCAAACCCAAGAATTTAAACCCAAGATGAAGAGAAATGAGTTTTATAAAGTATTTAGCCTTAAAATATGAGATTAAAATCACCAAAAAAAAATATTTAGATTGAGAAAATTAAGATTGAAAGCAAGTAGAGTAAAGTGAGTGGTAGGTTATTTTCTAGTTGCTTTGTAGTTATTTTTGGATTGTTATGAGCTTTGATTTGATTTGTTGTTTTGGATTATGGGAGGATAAATGGATGTTTGGGAGAGTGTTTAGGCTAAGGATTAAGTGGGTATTTGAGTAAAGAAAAGTGAGAGAAAAAGGATAGATGATGAGAGTTTATTTTGACATAGTTTGGGTTTATTTTTATATTTTTTCTCTCTAACTTTTTTCTACATGAATTTTATCTCTCCTAATGTTTGGCTTTCCTCACCCAAAATGCTTTCTCAAACCTTCTACTGATAGACTAAGACATGGTGGCATAGTTGTAATAAGTTTACAACTAAAAGGGGTATTATTTAACACTAAAAGATTAAAGTATACACTACAATAAATCATAGGTTGACACTTGTCCATGAATATTCTAAAAAAAATATTCCTTTCTTGATCACTACTCCTAGGGAATTGTGAAATATTTTATTAGATGTGTAGGACCCAATTTAACCACTTAAGGTAAAAAATTTGACTCTTTGTCAAGTGGTCCACACTAACACATTGTAATTTTAAAAGATAGTTTCAAAATGAAATTCAACTCTAGAGACTCTATTTCACCAAAATTTGAATTTTCATCCTTAAGCTTCCAAAGGTTAAATTGAAGCTCCTAGATTGAAAACCAGCTTAAAAATTAGACACAACAAACATAAAATAAAAAGTCTTTTTTAGGAATTTACTAATTACCTTAATAAACAGACTAGAGTTAGACGAGTCATAAGCCGTTATAGGGCTTTTAACTACAACCATATTGTCATTGGCCATCACAGAGCCTTAGATAAGCCATCAACCATCATGGTGCTTTTGACTACAACCATATTATCATCGGCCATCACAGGGCCTTAGACAAGTCATAAGTCATCATGGGGCTTTTGACTACAACCATATTGTCGTTGGACATCACAGGGCCTTAGACAAGTCATTAACCATCATTAGGCTTTTGACTACAATTAAATTGAAAATTGGAGTTAACACTTACATAATAAACCTAGAATCATTCATTTGAAAATAAGATTAAAACTTGAAATTGAATTTAAGTGAACCGTTCCATTTGAAATAAAGCTTGAAATGAGTTATTCAAGAGTAATTCATTAGAATTGAAGCTTAAATATCTTTGCAAATTTGAAATTGAAATGTGTCATAATTCAAAAATAAACTTAAGAAGGTTCATTTTTTATAATTTGATAATGAAAAATGAGAATTTTAATTTTTGGAAATTCTGTAATTTTTATAGAAAATAGATTGAAAAATGAAAAATTATATAATTTGAAAGAAAATCCATTGGGGAGATTATTTAAGAATTAATTGAACCTAACAATATTCATATTTGATGACATGTTATTTATTTTTTACAAAAATGAGAATTTTGAATTTTTGAAAATTTTTGAAAAATGGATTGAGAAATTAAAAAAATCTCATATAATTTGAAAGAAAAATCCTCTAGGGAGATAATTTAAGAAAAAATTATGAAAAAAACATATAACTAGAGTGAAGAATATAATTACCTATGAGGTTTACTGTGCAGTGGCATTTTTGTAATTTTAAACACTTTTGGGACCTACTTGGAATTTTTGCATTTCTTCCCTTTTTGTCATATATAACTCCATTTTCTTTATTTGGCCATTGTTCTTTCCATATTCACTCTGAACTCAAACTTGAAAACATAGGTTAGTATTGTGATTAACATTGAAATTGAAAAAGTCACACAAACTCCAAGTTACTCAGACTTTGAATTTGAAATTGAAATCAAACGTGAAATTTAAATAAGTCATGTCGACTCCAAGCCATATAAACTTGAAGTCATAGATACTATTACTTAAAATTACAAATGAGTCATGAAGGACCACACTTAAAAATGAAATGATCGAGTCAAGGCTAAAAAATGAACCTAACAAGGTTCATAATTGATGAATTGACATTTTATTCTTTGAAAAAAGCTAGAAATTTTGATTTTTATTGAAAATTGTTTATAAATAGAGATTTTTCTGAAAAAAAAGAGTTGCTAAAAATAGACAGCAAATTGAAAAATTTTGTAGTATTTGAAAAGAAAATCCACTAGGAATTTTATTTAAAAACATATGACAAAAAAATTGAAGTTTTATTGAAAATTTTTCTGAAATATTATATATATATATATATATATATATATATATATATTAAAGGAAAATACTAATGCATCACTTTATTGATAATTCTAATACAGGACCTGATGGAGGTAAAACTTTGAGACTTTATTAGAAAAACAAAGATACAATGCAAGACATTAATACCACAATAAAAGTGCTATTATTATTCTTGAAAGATAGGTAAACATAAAATGTGTGTGTAAGTGAATTGAAACAAAGAATATGAAATAAAATAACCAAATGCATCAACTTAACTAGTGTGCCCATTATAACTAGAAGTGTATAAATTGAAAGGTAAAAGAATGTAAACATATAACAAGTACACAAACTACAAGTATAATCATGCATATGCTAAAAAGCACATAATATAAAGATGCAAATATGGTATCTATGAAGATGAAAGAATATATGTAAATGCACATTTATTAATGTGAAGTAATATGTGATGCAATGAGCCAAAATGTGAGTCTATTTATACCTAAAGAATACTTCAAACAAGTATGGATGCATGTATTATGAGGACACAATGGATTTATTTATGCAGACAAATAGATCTAGTAATGAATGTAAATGCATACAATAGATAATTACAAAAGTTTATAGTGCAAACAAATACATGCATCTTATGCTAAATCATAAGTGAACATATGCATGAATAAAATTAAATGGATTAATATTTTAAAGAAAGCCACCCTTGTTGGAAAAAGTACCATATGGTATCTAGCTATATTCACTCCTCAAAATGTGTTGTAATGCCCCCATAACTAAAAATTAATCGAATATTCCCCCAAGCTAAAAATCACTTTATCATGGCAACCAAATTAAAATCAAGGTAGTAAGTCCCCAATTGGAAAGTGTACCAAACTTACCCCCAAAATCTTTATCAAATAAACCAAAACATGCCCTCAAGGTTGAAAACCAATTACAAATGTCGCCATGATTAAGGATGCACCAAAGATGATACCAATATTATGAATAGATCAAACATGCCTCCTAAGATCTTCATCAATCGTATCACTAAACCTAACATGCCCCTACAAAATGAACTGATCATGCCCCTAAAACATTCGGAACCAAACATGCTCTTAAGAACATAAGGATTAACTGAACAAGCCTTTAGAATCAATAATCTCACATGTGGAATTAATGAGTAAATAATAATGAATGCTAAAAGTGTAGCAAAAAGTTGTTACAAGTGAAAAACATTTTAAATTAAAAAAATGAAGACTTTTAAAAAAAAAATTCACTACTTATTTATCTCTTTGTACATAGTATGTTGCACTCTTTATAAGCACCCAATTTTGGGATAGTTGAGTGTGGATATAAGAGAAAACTCAAATAATAAAAATTTGTTACAAATAGGTCTCTAGATATTGAATTTTGAATCTCAAGGTTTCATTGCAACTTTTTAAAGACCTAATTGTGAAGTTTTAATTCTTGTCATTTTATAATTAAAAGTTAAAAAAATCACTAATTCGAGTAATGTAATTCCAACCAAAATTACACATTTCCAATCAAAAATATACAATTCTAATTGGAATTGTATATTTCTGATTGAAAATGCATAATTTCAATTGGAATTATGTATTTTTGACTGAAAATAAACAATTTAGGTTGGAATTGTATTGGGCTAATCAATCCTGCAAAATTTTTTAAATTTTTTAAAAATAATTTTCTTAATTTTGATTGGTTGGAAAATAAATAAAAATGATTTAAGAATAATTTAAATAAAATTTTATCTTGATAAACATTGTCTATCAGATAAAGAAAAGGTTTTTTAAAATTTAATCTCCTATAATGATCAAATCACAAGAGGTTACGTTTCTTTATTTTATATAAAAAAACCTAAAGGATTTTGGAAAGGGGGACTTCTTTTGAAAAAAAAAAAAACACAATAGAAAAAGAAAATTTGTTATAGACAAAAATTTCGGAAAAATCTTCTTTCATGTTCTTTTTGTATTAAGAAAAAGGTTCTAAGGAGCGCAGTTAAGCTTGAGAAACAAAAATCAACCTGCAGACTTATTGCAATGGCGAATCAATTATAATCTTTTAGGAGCAATCAATATAGCATCACACTTCATCCTTTAATATTTCTTTTTCTTTCTATTTATTCTATTTTATCTTAATTTTATTATTTTATAATTATTTTAATCATTTTTTTATGTTTTCCTTCTTGTGACGATCATGGTGAAAATATGGTGGAGATGTGATTGAACTAAGCATAAACCCATGAAGATCCATGGAATACCAAGGATTAAAGTCGTGTTTTGAATCACATAGTTTTACATTTTTTTTGGTTAATTCTATGTTCTTTTTTTGTTTTTTTATTTATTTGATTTATTGAGTTATATTAATTATTTTTAATTTTTGTACGTAGGTTATAATAACCCCAATAGTGAAAATAATGAAACCTTAATTTTACCTTTTTTTTTTTAAATTGGTTAGTAAATTAGGTTCACTTGGTAAAAATCCTAATTAAAATAAATTATGGCTTTAGTTAGTTTAGGTTGCATGTAATTAAAATTAGCATTAGAAATCATAGTAAGTATGTTTGATTGTTATCTATTTTATTTTCTATTTGGGCTTGTTTTATGTTTTTATTCATTTTGGACCCCAAGCCCATGTTAGGTTAAAATCATTAATAATAATAGGCCCTTTTAAAATAGGATTTAGGTTAAATTGACTTTAAAATCAATTTAAACCCATTTAGGTTAATTTAAATGTATGCCCATTTTTAGTTTAATTAAAATTAACTTAGACAAAGCTAAACCCATTAAAGCATTTCTTCTAAAATAAATAGCTTTAGGATTGCTTCATTTTAATTAACCAATAATTTATTTTTATTCTTTCTTAAAATTAGTAGACTTAGGTCTACCATCTTTAGAAATAAAAATGGTAGATATAAGATCCCTAATTTAATTAAAATGTAGGCCCACCTTTAGTTCCCATTTCACTTGTAAATAAAATATATAGAATTAGCTAACCTTAATAAAATAAACCTAGTGTAGACAAATTTAAGGACATTGTACCTTATATGAATCCAGTTCTTATATGCTTTTTCATGACTAGTTGACTTGGAGTTAAATGTATGCAAATTTAGGGTTTATATGAAATTACATGTAATTAGAGAATAAAATAGCAATTCATAAACTAATTCTAAATGAATATGAGACTAAAAGAAGTTGGTATTTCATACCTAAAATTTCCTGGCTATGGTACTAACTTGTTTTAGGGAATTGACTTACCACCACCTTCGATTGTCCCAGTTATTACCCTAGGTGGCAACTCCTCATTTCCATACTATATTTTTGTGATATAGTAGTGTGTTCCCGAGATCCTTAATCTCAAAAAGTGTCACAGTTGCAATATACTTAGGCTCACACTAAACCCCATCCTCTACACTCTTCAGTGAATATTTATTAAAAATTTGAACATACTTGACGAATGAATCTTAATCATGCACATAATATCAAACATGTTATTATTTAACCTTTAAATGGTTTTCTAACCAAATATTTTTCATGCTCACCATATCCTTAACTTTTTCCTAGGAAAATATTTTGATTTCCTTCTAGTAAGATGCTTAATTTAACCTTTTATGACTTATTCCAATGTAACATTAACCTATTTTGCATTTGTGCATTCTATTCTATGTCTTGACCACACATGAGTTTATGCATAATTTGTTACATTTTCATTGTTATAAATTTTTGCTTTCTTTTTGCATGTTCAAATTAATGATTTATTACTTGCTACTTATGTACCAATTTTTGTAATTAGTTTTAATATGTCATATTACATATAATTCTAGGTTCATGCATTCATTTAGTTATGCATTCACATGCATTAGTATGTATTTTCTTGTCTACTTTTACATGTCATTTTGTTTTCTTTAAAATTTTATGTACAAATTCATGCTTTTACACCCTTTTCTATATTTTAACTTTTTTAATCCATTGTAATAAATAAAGTTCTTTTCAACTTTTCTTAAGTCTCATATTTACCCAAACATGTTTTGCAACTTCAAATTTCCATGTTTAATGCATTTTCTATATTAGTAATTCATATTTATCTTTATCCTATATGTCTTTCATTAATGCATTCATTATAATTCATTTTCCATTTTAATCCTCATAAAGCCTACCCTTTTAGCATAAGTTCAAATATGGATGAGAATGCAAGAAAACTCTTTGAGAAATGAGTGGAAGAAAAAGTAAAAGGATACTTGGAAAAAAATATGGAGAATATTGTCCAAGAAGTGCTTAAGAAAATTGTTATATAGATTGTTGCTCCTCTAGAAACTAACTTTCATAGGGTTCCACCTCCATATCAAATTAGTTCCTTAATTTTAAATCACCTTAAGAACAATAAGGTTAAGATTGTTGAGAATCAACAAGTCAAGGCCTCATTTATTGGTAAAAAAAAGAAAGAAAATCAGTTGGTTAATGTTTTAAAGAGGGTTAAAAAATTAAGTTTCAAAAAGCCACTACCTAACTTAACCCAACCATTATATGAGATCTTTGAGAAACTCCAAGGAGAAGAATTAATGAAGCCTAAAAAACCCAAAACTTTACTTTAAAAGCTACTTCCATACCATAATTACAATGCTTATTATAAATACCATCAAGTGACAAGCCATACTGCTGATCATTTTCATGCATTACACAAAGTCATTTAAGATTTGATTGACTAGTGCAAAATTATCCTAGACCAAATGAAACTTCATAAGATCTAAAAATCTAGTATAAGTGGTGTGCTTCTTAAATGCTTTTTGCATGTGGATTATGTTTATGAGAGAATAATGAATGCAAGTATTTTGGTAAAGGTTTTGAATAAAGTTTTAATTTGCAAACTTAGTTTGGTCCATATGAACATGTATACATTATAATAAAATTTAATTTTCTTTCTAAACTCAATACAATATTATGAATAAATTAAAATCTTTTTCTAAACTCACTTTAATGTGGTTTTCTTACCATTTCTAAACTTGTTTTGATGATGCTTTTCTTACTTTTAATCTATGAAGTTAGTTATTCTCTTTACAATCTTTCGTATTAATTTTTGCACACTTAGCTTATGAATCATAATCATCCACACAGTATCACACTTGATTAAGTGAGAGAAAATAAAAAATTAATAAAATAAAATGGAGGTAAAGGACCTTTTTCTTGTCAAACTTTACCTAATAATATTTGTTCTCTTTAAACCTGTGACTTAAAATCTTACCCAATAATAATTATTCACTTTAAGCTTGTGATTTTATAAGTAATTGAGTAATAATAAGTTTTTAAATTTTCAATAAATTTTGTAAATTTTTATTTACTTGTAAATTTTGTTTTAAAAATAAAAGAGATTTTTCTCATTTTTCCTTAAATACCATTTTACACAAAATAAATGTTTATTTAATTTTTTTTTGGTGGCACATTCATGAGTAGAATAATTGTCATTTTGTATTTGCTAGGGTAAGAATGCATTAGACCTTTGAATTTTGGTTGTGACATCATTTTAACTTTGTAAGTATTTTTTTGACTATACTAAAAGGAGCACTAGGAAGTGGTGGGGACTGATAAATGTATGTACACTTGTTAATGTCAAGATCGATCAATTTGGAAAATAAGGTTTTATCACATTCTTGGATGTAATTGACATAGTTACCAATTTAGTGTTCTCATATTATCAATTACATACATCCAATTATGAGTAAAAGCATGGTATGAACATGAATCCAATTAGGTCAATTTTAAAAATACAATCCTTACATAAAAGCAAGAATCCAACCAAACCAAGATCATATCACATAAATTTACAAGACTAAAATGCATGCAAAGTGGACAACATTTAATAAGTCATTCACAAATAACCAAACATGTAGCCAGTCAAGAGACCTACATATAAGATTTTGGTAACTCTTACAAACTCCAAATTTTTTCCTAATATACAATCCTTGTATAAAAGCAAGAATCCAAGCAAACCAAGATCATATCATATAAAATTACAAGACTAAAATGCATGTAAAGTGGACAACATTTAACAAGCCATTCATAAATAACCAAACATGTAGCAAGTTAATAGGCATACATCTAACATTTGAGTAACTCTTATAAACTCCAAATGTTAAGAGCATGCTCGACAAGCTTTAAGATTTAGTTTATGTGAATCTATAAGCTCATAGCTCTTCAATTACAAAGCCTCTAGCTCAAAACACATGAGAAGCATCATAATGACTTCAAGCCTTTGATGGAGTTCTACCTATAAGCTCCTCCTTTGGTGACCTCGAAACTTGTTATAGCTCTTAGCTTGAATAATGTAGGACTTTTTACCTCCAATGGATGGATGAATATGGCCTTCTAGTTGCACGACCCAAACTCTATGGATGATGACTATAGACTAATGTATGAAATACAATTATTGTTTTTCACCCCTACACTCATTACACTTAGAAAGAAAGAAGAAAAGAAAGACTTAACTCTTGAGGACTCTCTCTTATGTTTAGAATGTCTTTAATGTGAAGTGGTAAGTGTTCAAGTATAGAGAATATAAAAAACCTAATGTATATGTGAGAGATTAATTTGCATGTGCATAGATCCTTCGCTCACTTCAGCTTAAGTGAAACATAAGTTATGTCATGCATGTAGAGATTATTCACTTACTTTTTCACATTGAGTGTAAAATAAGCAACCTTATTGATATAGAGATTCTCCACTAACTAAAGCTGCATGCTTATGATGCCTTGCCATGGTGTCACTCATGTAAGTGTAAGCATCACTTGCTCTTACTTATATGACACCTTTAATAAGTGGGCTTTAACTACTTAGGCTCATTTAACTCTTAAATGGGCCCATCTCTACAACATCCACTAATTAGGCTTGTGGGCTTTATCTAACACTTAAATAAGGCCCATCTCACTAATACGTATAATTATCCAAGCCCCTCGATCATCCATTAAGTTACATATTTATGGTCCATTTCACGGCTTATACCCAAACTAGTATTGGTGGCAACTTTTAATTTGGTCTTTAAACTTAATATCACATATTAAATTAAGTTCAAATTAGTGTTAAATCATATAATTAATAGTCCTAACCTTGAATTAGATTTCAACATATGCTAAATCCTTATACATGAGTAAATCCAATTTAATTAATTTAATTAAATAATTAAACACTTAATAATTAAATTAATAATTGTCATTATCAATGCAACTCTTGTGTGTGAGACTTACTAGGTTCAAGTCCAATTGGAATGGAGAATAATATTAAATCTTAATATTATAGGAAACTATTTCTAAGTTAAATGTGAAATTCCAATTAATCACATTTAGTTCTCATAGGTCATGAGTGACCCCTAGCATAAATTTCACAACTACCCAATTGGAAATGAATACTATCCATAGATTCACAAGAACCTTAGAACATAATTATTGTACATTCAATGTCCCTTCACTATAAAATCCTGATATTGTCTGGAGTTATAGTCAAATTAAACTCTAATTGCCTCAGTTAACCCCATTTTTAGTTCAATTCTTGATAAAATATGACTTATACTAAAAACTCTTTCTAGTACCAAAACTCTTTTTAGGTAAGTCAAGTTTGACCTTGCTAGGCACTTTTTGATTTTTTTTAATTATAAGTATACAGATCACTCAAGTAATATTGCGAATAGAGTATGAGTATCATTTCCTTAGAGATTAGTTGTCGAATACTAATTTACTCAGTTAATTATTTTTCTAAATGATTCAACAAAATTTAGAGTTTAAAACCTTTAATTAAAACTAAATAAAAACTAAAGAATAATACTAAATTAAATCAAACCAAACTAATTTAGAATAACAATTCTGATGGAAATATGTCTATAAATTTTCTTTTCACTTAGGAGTTTTTGTTACAATTAAACAAATTTTAATAAACCTAATCTAAATTTTTGCATATGATGTTTACCACTAATGATCTTGTAACTCTCTCTCAAGAAATTAAAAGATAATTTAATTAATTTAAATGATAGTATAAACTTATGGATTCTTACCTCGCTAAGCTTAAATTATAAATCCTTAACTCAATTTAAGCAAATATTAATTCATGCAATATTAAGTATATAAAAGGTCTCTTTACTCAATTGAACTTAATAGACATTAAACTAAATCCTAGATCATTAATCTCCTCTCAGTCTCATAATAACTCATGTGAATATTCAAATTAAACTATAAATACAAAGCATGCATCACCTTTGAGTCTCAATATAACTTGACGCTAACCATACATTGAATATTATTAATCATAAATTTAAAATCTATTTGAAAAAATCTTTGATTAGGTAAAAAGAGTTAATAAACACATACTTAAAGCTATTAAGATGCTTCTTAGTATATAACAAAAATTTAGCCAAACATGTTTGTGAAAATAATAACACAAGTAGAAGAAATTCTAGCAAACATAATATGAAAACAAGAATTAAGAAGAAGATATTTAGGTTTTTAATTCTTTAGCCAGTATAGGTCCTTCGAATGCTTAAAGTCCTTTCACGCTAATCTTTGTAAAATATGACTTTTAATGTAAAAGTTTATGAATGATGATGATGATTTTTTTCACTCTTGTCTATCAGCCTATTTTATATAGTTCAAATTTATCCCTTATAGTGTTGGAATAGAATTATGCTTCAAAGAAACTAAGAAACTTGTGCAATTCTTCATTAGTCATAAAACTTTAATTAAATTTTAGTCCCAGATAAGGACCGAATGAACTCTTAATGTCTTCATGAAATTTGTTGCCTTATCCTTTATCTTTCTAAAAAAATTTAAATCATATTATTCAAAGATATGTAGCATAATTTATGGCAAAAATATTAGAACATGCTCCAATCCAAACTCAATTAGGAAGGGGCATATGGCTGTGCAATTGAAGTCATATGGTTGTGTGGTCCTCAACTCATTCCTCCCTATATAGTGAGGCTCCACCATTTGGTTTGTTTAGTATAGTGTATGACTGTACTCCAAGCTTCATTAAACTTCCATAACACTTAAGCACAATCACATGACTGTGTCATTCTATTACACAATTGTGCGGCCTTCACTACACCATTTCCTAGTGCTCTTAAATCTATTCTTTGATTTATGATTTGATTGCTCTTTGAATTTAACCTTCCTAATACCTATATACAAACACATAAATACTTTAAAAGCACCTAATATTTTATCAAATTAAACTAAACTTAAAATTAAATATAAAACTAAACCTAATTTACATAATTATACTAAATTAATGATTAATTATCGAAAACCTTAATTCAAAACAATTTAACTATTTCAACTAAATAAACATACTTTAATAAGTAAAACTACTTAAATAGTAATTCAAAATTAACACTTTTTATGCATTTATCACTTATTCATACAACTTAGATAGCATGGGATCTTATCCCGGTTCACTCCAAGTAATGAGTTTCATCTTAGCCTATCACTCATCCTTACATATAATCAACTAGAGCCGCCAAATGACATATCCCATGCATGGTTAGCACATGTATATAAGTAGTAACAAACTTTAACCAATAATGTGTGGATCATTATATCACCTCAAGTTAAAGAACCATATGCACCATTATGTCCAAGATAGTAATTATTGACAAAAGTAAATTTTCATACAATCACTTATCTTTTTTCATAGTTCTATCCACCCATCACATGAATATCCATATGTTTATTCTTATATCTCATATTAAGTAGGATAAGACTCACTACCTCCTAATATTTATATCACATACTGATCAAGGAAAATAGATAAAGGTGATAGTTTACGGATTAATACTACCCATGTTATAGCATATCTACTAAATGAATCTGCCACTTATAATATCAACTCTTGATAATAAAATCATTTAACATAATGCTAAAGGGTTAATACTCAATTAAACAAACACTTTATTTAAAAGAATATTTTATTGACATAGGGATAAAAGTATAATATCATTTTATATTACAAGAATGGCACTAGGGTATATCTATACAAACACTATTTTTATATTTTTCCTCATATCTTTTTATCTTGATAATTGTATTTAAAACCATAAAAGTCTTCAATAAGCTTGAATTTCTACTATGTTCTCACCTTTGGTTTTCTATTATTCCATCAAAGAAGAAAAAACTTAAACAACTATTTCTTTATTGCTTTTGACTATTTTCTAGGCATGAAATTTTGTCGCCACATACTGTAAAAAGGGCAAAGTGAATTTTACAAAAGCAACCCTAAAATTGAGTATGTAATTCGGTCTTATAAGGACTCAAAAAAGAAAGGCATAATGTTATGGATTTGGCTAATATTGAGAAGACCAAAGACAATCTTTCATAACAGTCCTAATTATCAAAATGATTTTATTATTAAATGAGGAATTATAATAATATAAGGCAGGGTAAAGAGTGACTTAGCACAAACTAAATTATCTAGTTATAAGATAAGGATTGTATAATTTAACTCCACACTTATTGTTATAAGGATCTAAGTTTAGAATATAAGGGAGATATCTTGTAATCAAAATAATTTACCATGCCAATTTCTAACTAAGGTCAACTTGATTATTAGAATAGTAAAAAAAGATCCAAGAAGGACTGAATAATGGAGGAACAAAAGGACAAAATAAGTTATCATTTCAATTTGTAGTAGTATAAAAGAACTACCATAATTCTTTAAACATGGTATATTTTCATTTGAAGCAAGATATGTATAGTAACGCTTTGATTGAAAATTCAGCTTTAGAAATTGATTCATTAGTTCAGGGAAGTATGCCATAAACCAAACCTGAAGCATCCAAAAAGGACCTCCCCCAGATTTGAATTCTATTTGGGCTTTTAAAGGCACCAAGACAAAAGGTCCCAAAGCTAATTTTAAAAACCTCATATTTGCATGACTCTATAAATTTGGCTTAGGAAAAAGGGCCCTAAAGCTAATTTTTGGCAATTAGTTAAGGCAAAAACTAAAGGTAGAAATTCTTTGGTTATTTTAACAGAGTTAGGGCTAGTTGGAAACTTATATATCTAATAAAGGAGGAAACAAACATTTTGTGTCTTATTTTGCTTATGTGTATGTTTCATGTTCATGGTAATAATACTACCATAGCTAATATGGTTTTCCTTGAATGATATATTATAGTTAGTATAATCGACCTTAAGACAGGGATAAATTTCTTCACCACAAGGTGAAAGGCCAAATATAATGTAGACGGCGGGGTTTAGTGTGCGCCTAAGATTTTAACAACCGTGACACTGTTTAAGCTCAGGGCTATAAAGAAAACACTAACCACTCTCAAAAAGACATGGTGTGGATATTAAGAGCACCACCTAGCGTAATAACTAGGATAAATTGAAAAATGGTGGTACTCAATTCTCTAAAAGAAAGCCAGCACCACAACTAGAAGATTCTGGATACGGAATACCAACTTCTTTCAATCTTGTGCTCATTTAGAATTACTTTATGAATTACTATCTTATCCTCTATTTACATGTAATTTCATATAAAACCTTATTAAAACAATAAACTTCAGGCAAACTAGTCATGAAAAATACATGTAAATAATGTATTCATTTAAATTCACAATCTCTAAGTTAGTTTAATCTACATTGATTTTAATTAAATGGGCTAAATCTACATATTTTAATTTACAAGTGAGCCTAAAAACTAATAGATCTAATTCCTATTCAATTTTAATTAAGTGAACCTAAGTCTATTTATTTTACTTCTAAAATGAGCATAAATCTACAAATTATGAAGTATTTAAATTAATGAGCCTAGTTCTACATATTTTATTTTTAAAAATGATCTTAAATCTACAAGTTATGGAAAAAGCTTAAATTAAATGGGCTAAGTATAAATTAATTAAATTAAGTGGGCCTATGTATAAATTAGCTAAATGGGCCTAAGTTATCTTTAACTTAAATCTAATTAATTATAGGCCTAAAGATGTATTTTTATTAATTAAACCTAAAAAAACCTAAATTTATTTAAATAGGTTAAAGCCTAACATGGGCTTAAAGCCTAAAATGCATAAACATAAACAAACAAGCCCACAAACAATAAAAAAAAATATAAAAAAAATCAAAGAAAATATTGAACAATCAATTAAATCTATTCTAAAAAAACTAATTTAATTAAAGTGACACTAAACAAAAAAATAAAATAAAATAAAATAATCAATAAGCAACCTATTCTATCCACTTAAATCTAATTCAGTTTTGATTAAATAACCTAATGATTTCTATAGCCATTAATTTTAATTAATTACATAATAAAATCCTAATTTTACTAACCAATTAATTAAAATAATACACACAATCACACATACATGATTTCATTATTCCCACTATTGGGGCTATTACAATGAGCTATTGAAAATAATAAGAAAAGAAAATTTAATACAATCCTAAAAATAATAAAAAAAAAACAAAATCAAAACAATAATAAGCAACTAAATAAAAACCTAGGAACTATATTTAGTTGCAAAGTCCTATCCATGGCATTCCATGAATGGACCTTCATGGATTTTGTTCACTTAGTAAAATCATCATGTAATTCCCTCCATAATCACCAATGTAAAAGAATAAAATAATTATTAGTGAATAAAATAACAATAAAAATTTAATAAAATTAAAATATAATAAAATCAAAATAATAAAATAAAATAAAATAAGGTAGGAAAGAAGATGATGTTTATAGATGCAGTATGAGTTGCCCCTCAGACTAGTATAAATCACTATTATTTGCTAGATAGATCTTCAAAAACTTGTTATTCTTCTTCTTAAAAGTCTATTGCTCCTTGCTTAAAAAATAAATAAATCACAAAGAATATTTTTTGTGTACAGCCTAGGGAAAAAAAAAAGAAAAGTCTCTGAGAGGTCCTAATGTTTTTCTCACTATCTTCTTATTCTCCCTCCCCTTTTCTTCCTCCTCTGTGTGTTTCCCTTTTTTATGAGAGCTCAAACTAGTCTTTTATAGGAAAAACCTAGCTAAAAATATTATCCTACTGTGACTTATTTTACATAGAGTTTTAATTTTTAAAAGACTCTAATTTCCTGAAAATTTATATAAATACCATTTTAGCAATAAAAATTCAGGAAACCAAATTTTATTTAATAAAATAAAAAAATCATATGAAACATGCATAATTTTGATTGGAAATGTGTAATTCTGATCGAAATTACAAAATTGCGATCTCCTTTTCTTTTACTTTTAATTATAAAAAGACCTTAAAAGAATTTAGACTTTTCAATTAGGTCTTGAAAAACATTACAATTAAGTCCTTAAAAAGCCTAATTAAAACCCCTTTTTGGAAATGCATTCAGGCTTTTGAGGTTTTAAACTTCAAGTATTGAAGACCTATTTATAATATTTTCATCATCAGAGTCCTTTGCCGCATCCATACTTCATCATCCCGAATTGTGTGTTTACATATAGCAGCTAAGTCATAGAGGGTAATGGTCATAATGTTATCTTGTTTGTTGGATGTTCAGTCTTAGTAACCTAGATGAGGTTATAGAAGCCAATAAATATTCATAGGTTATCAAAAGTTAGTTCTAGATAGGTTAACCAGACTAAGAAATTATTAGAAGGACTTAGCTAAGATAAAATAAAAATTTGTTTTGTCTAAAGGGACATGTCATTGAGCTTATTAAATCTAAAGGAATCTAATGACCATTTGCATGATCAACCCCTTGATTTTGACTTTGACAAGCAATTTGGATTGCTAATTATTTCATTTAAGTGTGTAAGGCTTTAATTTAAAGATCAACTTGTTTAGTTAAGATTAAAGATATGTAATGCTCTTTAAAAAGAGTATTTATATGTTAATTAATGAAGAATATCAATCTATGCAAGTGCCTAAGTCACATGAATGCATATAAGACTCAAAAAATGTAATTTTTAAGTCTACAAGTGGCTAATCATGAGCCATCCTCTAGATCATGAGGGGGCTCATGAACAGCCGCCCTGCCAGGCTTCTTTAATCCTTTTTTCAAGTAAAGACTTAGAGCCACTAACAAGCAATGCTTATAATCATGGGCCACTCGTAAGGGTTCCATAGCATCGTCAAACAGCTCTTTTTGAGTCCAATGGTTAAATCTTTTAAAGGTCACGAGTTAGACACTGCCCTCATGTCCACGAGCGACAATTCGATTGCAAAAAGCTGAAATTCATTAAATGAAGAAGAAGAGAGCTTAGAGATGCAATTAATGGCTCTAATAGCCATATTTTTTATACTTAAACTTTATAAAGATGTTCTAGATTTTCATTGAAAAGTTACACACTTTGAATATCAAAATTATCTTCTTAGCATTCATTGAGCATTACTCTCTTTATCTACTTTCTTTATGTTTAATTAACTCTTATGAGAATTGGTGTGTTATTGAAATAGCACTTCTACTTTATCTAATTCTTGGGATAGATTAGAAGGGAAATGAGGTTTATTTCTAAAGGAATTGGTTTAAGTGTTTAACTATTAAAACACTTAGGTTTTTTGTTAAAGCTAAGCCTAGTGTAAAAGCTCATTGTGTATGACTTAAAGTTAAGCCTTAAAACTCTTATAATCTTAATCTTTGCTAATAAAATTGGTGTAGAGATTAAAAAGTCCAATATGGGGATAAGTTAGGTGGAGACATAGGTTCATTTATGAATTGAACTCCTTAAATTTATGTGTTCATGTTTCTCTTCTCCTAATCTTCTTTTGATTCTTGCTTAAACCTCTTTAATTTTCTCTTAATCATTCAAAAGCCCTATTCGCCCCCCCCCCCCCTTAAGGGTAATTACAATTAGTATTAAAGCTTGAGTTCTAGGTACTTAATTTTGAGAATTTAAGATCATAGAGAGTGAATCTCTAAATTTTTCATCTTTTGGACCTTTTTGAATAGTAATAACTATTCACATTAGAAATTCACAATGGAACTATCTATTTAGATAATGATCCAATAAGGCTATGGGATGTCATCTTAGATGCTTAGGAACCTCTAAAAGGTAAAGTAAATGAAGTGGAAGTGGTTCTTGAAAGAAGTTAATGGAGTCAAAATCAAAAGAATGAGAATCATAAAAACAAGAGAGCAGTGATCACTTTACTTTCTTTAACATTAGAGAAAAAGGTGGCAAAGTTCAACATAGCCAATCCATAAAATAATTATAGGAAACACTTGAGAATCATTATGAAGGAAATGTAAAAGTGAGAAGGAAGAAGATTCAACTTCACATGCATAAGCATGAACTCTTTAGCATGAAGCCTTAAGAATTAATAACTAAATTAACCAATTATCTTAATGTTGTTCATACTACTCTAAAAAAAGTTGGGAAACATTTTTCCATGGAATAAGTGACCAAAAAGATTCTAAGAATCCTATCTAATAAGGATTGTAAATCTAAAGTCATTTCAATTGAGGAAGCATAAGACCTCTCAACTCTCTCAACTGATGTGCTCATTGGAAAGCTCCTTATACATAATCTTACTATAAAACAAAGAGCATTTGAGAAAGAAGAAAAGAAAAAGAGCATTGCATTGAAGGATATATAAAAAGCAAGTGAAGATGAAAGCTTAGTGGATTCTAGTAATGATGATGATAAGATAGCTATAATAACTAGAGGATTCAAGAAGTTATAGAAAAGAAAAAGCTTCTTAAGGCAAAGAGATAACAAGAAGTATAAAGGTAAAAAGAATAAAGAGGTTACTTACTATGAATGCAAGAAACTAGGTCAAATTAAAAGCTAGTGCCCCAAGCTTAAATTTAAGAATAAGCAAGTAAATAATAAGAAGAAGGCCTTTAAAGCTTCATGGGATGACTCCTCTAAATCAAAAAAGGAAGAGGAGCAACAAAAAGTGGCCAACCATTGTTTCATGGCTCTTAAAGACAAAAACGAGGTACCATCTACTTCTCATTCTTCTTGTGATGATTGTGGTGGTGATGATGATGATAATGATGAGAGATCTACTATTAAACTCATACTTAAATGCAAAAGCTTACACTCTAAGAAGAAGCTTTACAAGCATGAATTATCTAACTTATCTAAGGAATTTGAAAACTTGAAAAATGATTTTTCTAAACTTATTCAATCAAATGAAAAGCTTGCTAAAGATTTGAAAGCTTATAATTCCTTAGAGGACCAACTTAAGAAAGCTAATGATGAAAATCTTAAGCTTTTAAAAGAGGTGCTAGAGTTAAAGAATTCCATTTGTAAATTCCAAAAGGGAAAAAAGACTTTAAATAGTCTTTTTAACTCTTAAAAAATCTATAGGAATACTCATGGAATTGGATATAAAAATGGAATGTCTTCCTCCTCATCATCTCACATTAACTTTGTTAAAGCTTTATGTGATCCTACTCCTTTATTTCTAAACCTCTTGAGACTCGATCTTTCAAAGCTAAAAGGTCTCATGTGTTAAATGATAAGAGCAAGTCTCACAAGACCCAACCTTCCTTGACATAAAGGCTTAAGGCATAAGCCAAAACGCTCCAACCTAGACATGCTTTCATGTACACTAGATACAACACTCCTATGCATACTACACAACCACATCATAATATATAATGTCATTATCAATATGTGTCTCACTCTACTTCTAAGGTATAAAAGACCTTTAGGAAACCCAGCCAACCATAACACAAAAGGCATATTTTGTATGCTATACAATTATATGCTCCTATAAGAAATAGATTTGCTAATGTTGAATGCTAAAAGGTCACACTAATAATGTGTGTTACTATAGGAAATTGCATTTAAACACATTTTCTTTAGATTATGTTGAAACTAACCAACATAGACCAACTAAGGTTAAGTTCAAAAGAATGCTTAAATTTTGTTATTTAGGTGTGCTTAAAATTAATAAAAGCTAAAAGAAAATGGTATCTTGATAGTGGATGTTCAAGGCACATAATAAAAGACAAAGAATAATTTAACAAGCTTAATGCTAAGGATGGAGGTCATGTCATATTTTGGGTCAATGTCAAAGGAAAGATTATAGGCATTAAAGAAATTAAAAGGATGGTTGTAGTGTTGATAATATTATAAATGGGCTTATTGATATGAACATTCAAGAAGAAATGTTAGCAAACCTTTAGAGCTTAAAGCACCTGCAAGAAAGATAGTTAGGAGATGCCTCAGTCTACTTTAAAGAACAAACTCCCAAAGCAATAGTAATTTAAGAAAGCATATCCTTAAGTTATCATCATTGGTGATACTATAAAGGGGGTAAGTACTAGATCTCAACTTAAATCTATTATTAATTTAGCCTCATAGTTCAAATTGAACCCAAAAATGTTGATGATGCTTTAAGTGATGAATTTTGGGTCCTTGCTATACAAGAAGGGTTAAATTAATTTGAGAGAAACAAGGTTTGGACCTTGGCTCCTAGACCTAAACATCATCCTATTATGGGCACCAAATAAGTATTTAGAAATAAGATGGATTAATAAAGTGCCATAATTAGGAACAAATCTAGACTAGTAGCTAAAGGTTATAATCAAGAGGAAGGCATTAATTGTGATGAAATTTTTATCCCCATTGCAAGGTTGTAAGCTATTATAATGCTACTTGCATTTGCATCATTCATGGATTTTGAATCTTTCAAATGGATGTTAAAAGTGCATGTCTATATAGTTTTATTAAAGAAGAGGTTTATGTTCAACAACCTTCAAGTTTTGAAAGTTTTGATTTTCCTAACCAAGTGTTTAAACTTTCTAAAGCATTGTATGGATTAAAGTAAGCTCCTAGAGCTTTATATAAAAGGTTGACTAACTTTCTATTAAAGAAGGGGTTTTATAAAGGAAAGGTTGACATAACTCTATTCATAAAGAAATCCAAGCATGATTTTTTTATTATTCAAATTTATATTGATGAAATAATTTTCATTACTACTAATATTTTCTTGTGTGGGTAATTTTATAAGCTTATGCAAGGAGAATTTGAGATGAGTATGATGGGTGAACTCAAGTTCTTCCTTGGACTTCAAATCAAGTAATGCAAGGATGGGATTGTCATAAACGAAACCAAGTATATAAGGGACATTCTCAAAAAGTTTAGCATGGAAGGAGCTAAGTCAAGCAAGATGCTTATGAGCATGACCACCAAACTCAACAAGGATGAGAATGGCAAACTAGTTGATGAAAAATGTTATATAGGTATGATTGGATCCCTTTTCTATTTAACTGCAAGTAGGCCGAATATTATGTTTGCTACATGCTTGTGTGCTAGGTTTCAATCATGTCTTAGGAGTCTCATTTAAATGATATTAAGAGAATTTTCAAATATCTTACTAGAACTTTGAATTTAGGACTTTGGTATCCTAGGAGTTCAACCATTGATTTGATTAGTTATTCAGATGCAGACTTTGCCAGCGATTTATTAGATAAAAAGACCACTTTCAAAACTTTCCAATTCTTAGGAAATTGCTTAGTCTCTTAGTTTAGTAAAAAGCAAGTCTCAGTTGCCTTGTCCACCGCTAAAGCAAAATATATAATGGCAAGCTATTGTTGCTTATAAGTTTTATGGAAAAGACAATAAATAATGGATTATGGCACTGATATTAATTACATTCCAATTAAATGTGACAATACAAGCTTTATAAACCTTAACAACCCCCCCCCCATTCAACACTCTAGAACCAAGCATATAGACATTAGATATTATTTATTATGTGAACATGTGAAAAATAGTGATATTCATCTTGAATTTGTTTATACAAGTCACCAATTAGTGGACATCTTTACCAAGCCACTTCATGAGGAAATAACGAATTTCATTAAGCATAAACTTATTAGATGGTGCTTATTTGCCTTGATTATGTGTTAAATTATTTGACTTGTGGTTAAGATTCCTTGCATTTACAAATTCTTATACAACCATGTTGTTTAGCTTTTCTTATTTTACATTTAATTTCCTTTTATTTTTGTTTTTGTTTTTGAAACCTTATCATAATTATGATTTATGAAAAAAAAATTGTGTCTATGTATAATTTTCTTTACATCATGCATAATTTTTCTTTGATTATTTGCTATTCAATAATTAATTATTTAAAATTAGCAAAGTTATTTCACTTACAAAGTTTCCCATTTGCATGATTTCTTGTATTAATTTTTTTGGTATAAATTTCCTTTTTTTTTTCTTGCATTAACTTAAAATTTACTTGTAATTTTTTTAAATAATTCAATCATTTAATGTTAGCATCTCTTCTTGATCCTTGTTTGAGAAATCTTATCTTTTATTTGCTATTTGATGATTAATTATTAAAACTAATTCAATTATTTAATCATTTGAAATTAGCAAATTCATTAATTTTCTCTATGTTGATTCTTAATTATGTTAATTTATTATGTTGATTATGTTTGCATTTAATTTGCCTTTATTTGATTTTAATTATACCTCAATTTGTTGTTAATTTTGTCTATTGGGACCAAATTAACAAATTTTTAAGAGTATAATTAAAATGTTTTCAAAAGTTTAAGGGTTAAGGGGCATTATCTTCATGAGCCATTACAAAGGCTGCCAGCACATGACGTTGCATCCTTTCAATGGACAACGCCCCTTACAAGCGATGCTCATAATCTTGAGCTGCTCATGAGGTGCATACTATCAAGTGAAAAATCCTTATTTCATCAGAGTTATAACTTCCCTTTAATGATTCCCATTCCTAAACAGTAACTTGCACTATTGCTTGATTTTATAGCTAGAATTTAATTTTTTTTTAACCCAAATCACTTATATTTAAACCTCATTTTCACCTTTTTTATTCATTACACAAAATTCATCATCAAAATTTACTCGTCTTGGCTAAATTTCTCTTCCCTCATCCTTATATCCTTCCTTTAAACCCTTAGCAATCTTCCTTCATCAAACTCATACATTGCTCCAAAAAAGAATATCCCTTAAGGTATTCCCTCTTCCTCTAAGAGTGCCACTAAAGTGCAATAAAGAAAACCTCTCTTATTTCCTATTATTCCTAACTTAGGCAAAGAACTCAACAATTTGGAAAAATAAAAATCATTCCTTCTAAATACATGTCTCAAGTAACTCTAGAAAAGATAGGGTGCTTTAATAAAGTTAAAACTATGCATGAGAGGGTAAGTATGTACAACTCTGCCTTTAAACCACTCCCTACCTATCCCTCTTTTATGATTGAATTTCTTTCAACCTTTTGCTTAAGAGTTCAATTTATTAATGATCATAATCCTTTGAATAGCATGAGATTTAGATTGGGAGGCAGTAGAGATAGGTTCTTAATCTCCCAATAATTTAATGATATCTTTGGCTTTAGATAAGGTGCATTCTCATCTCCTAACACCTTATGGTCTCCTCACAATTTTTGGATTCAACATTCCAAGCCTAATGCTAGTGCATTTATGGCATGATATACGAAATCTTCTCTTTTCTCTTCTAAATCTCTTTGGTATGTTTATAGATTCATCACCTACTCTTTCCATGCAAGGGGCCTTAGCAATAAGGCAATTTCTTTCGATGATTTATTCCTTATCCATTGATTTATTGAGAATATAGATGAGGATTTAGGAAGGTGGCTGCAATAGAGGCTTTGGTTAGTTAGTGATAGTGTAAGTAAAAGCTTGTGTGTTGATGGCATAATCACTAAAATTGCCAACCACTTTGGGATCAACTTGAACAATGTTCCCTCCATTCCTCCTTCCTTTATTGATGAAAATCTCTTAAAAACTCTAGACAATTCAAGAAAGTTTAGGAGTAATTGGTGTGGAAGGATGAAGAAGGAGGTAATGAAATTGATGAAGAGCTTGCTTAAGACTTACAAGACATTAAGCACATTAGCAATGTCAGGGTTAAAGGTGTTGGCCTTAAAGATAAAATCCCTCATGAGCAAGTTCCTTCTCACACTTATGCACCACCTCAAAGAAAGAGAGCAAAAAGACCCTCTTCCTCTCGAGGAGTTAATAATGAACCTGCTTAAGTTGGAGGTTTTTTTTATCACCTCTCTATTGTTGAATCTAACTTCAACACTAGGTTTGATCAAGTAGACACTAGACTTGATCATTTTGAGCATCACATGGACCACATGGAGTATAACATTCATTAATTGTATGCTCATCACAACATTCATTGCTCATGGCCTCCTCCTCTTCCTCCTCCTCTCCATCTTCCTATGATCCTCAAGATGGTAATGATGCCTAATGTGTCTTCCTTTTCATTTATATTTATTATCTAGAATTGTTTAGCTTGCTTTAGTTACTTGTTTCATTTATTTCTAGTTTATATTTAGTTTCTTATTTTTGTATCCCTTCCCTTTTTGCTCTTTGACAAAGGAGGAGAAGTAGTGTGTGGTGTAGCCTTTATGGTCTAAGTCTTGTTATGTTTTCCCATTAGTATTATATGTTTAGTAAACATACTTACTTTTATCATTATGTTCTCTCCTTTATGTTTATTGCCTTATTTATATATGCTTATAATTACCTACAAATTCTTACAAAAAATAAAATTTACAATTTATGAAATTTTATCTTTTGAAGTTAAGTATATATTAAGGGGGATCAATATTGTGTTAATTAAAATTGAAAGGGGGAGCTTTTAATATATCACACACACACACACTCTTTATTTACTATTTATCAAATTGATTGTCAAAGCCAAAAGGGGGAGAATGTTGAACATTTACATGATTAACCCTTGATTTTGACTTGACAGGTAATTTAGATTGATAATTATTTCATTTAAGTGTGTAAGGCTTTGATTTAAAGATCAAATTGTTTGGTTAAGATTGAAGATATGTAATGCTCTTTAAAAAGAGTATTTATATGTCAATTAATGAAGAATATCAATCTATTACAAGTTCATAAGTCACATGAATGCATAGGGGACTCAAAAAATGCAACTTTTAAGTCTATAGGTGGTTGCTTAAGAATTATCCTTTAGATTGTGAGGGGGCTCACGAGCTACCCCTTACTAAGCTTTATCAAGCCTTTTTTCGAGCAAAGATCCAGAGTCACTCACGATCATAAGTCTCTTGTGAGGACTCACAATCTAGAGTTAGAAAGAGCCTTCAAAGGCTCTTTCTAACTCCAATGGTAAAATCTTTTAAGGTTCATGAACTAGACACTGCCTTCATAACCATGGGTGGCAATTCAATTGTAAAAAGCTAAAATTCATTAAATAAAGAGAAGAGAGCTTAGAGATGTAATTAACAGCTCCAACAGTTGTGTTTTTTATTCTTAAGCTACATAAACATGCTTTGGAGTTTCATTGAAAAGTTACACACTTTGAATATCAAAATTCTCTCCTTAGCATTCATTGAGCATCAACTCTCTTCATCTGCTTTCTTTATGTTTAATCAACTCTTAAGAGAGTTTATGTGTGTTAGAAATAGGACTTCTACTTCATCTAATTCTTGGGATAGATTAGAAGGGAAGTGAGGTTTATTTCTAAAGGAATTAGTTTAAATGTTTAACCATCAAAACACTTGGGTTTTTGGTTAGAGATAAGCCTAGTGTAAAAGATCATTGTGTATGGTTTAAAGTTGAGCCTTAAAACTCTTTTAATATCAATCTTTGCTAAAAAGATTGGTGTAAAGATTGAAAATCCTAACTTGGGGATAAGTTATGTCGAGACATATAATCATTTGTGAATTGAACTCCTTAAATTTGTGTATTCATTTTTCTCTTCTCCTAATCTTATTTTATTTATTACTTAAAACTTTTTAATTTTCTCTTAATCATTTAAAAGCCATATTCACCCCCCCCCAGGGCAATTAAATGATCATTCTTTTCAAAAGTTGGAATAATGATTAGAATGAACATATTTTCCTTAGTAAAGGCATGACCTAAAACTACAAAGAAGTTATGATAAAAAAATGGTTAATACCTCTAGAACAACATCTATTTCTTAGATTATGTTGCTTGCTCTCTCGAATTAGGCTAGTGGATCAAGAGTAGGATTGATTTATGAGGAAAAGGATTTCTTTGACTTTTCCATATTGAATTTGAAAGTCGGCCTGGAAAGAGGAGTACATTAGGTTTATAAAAACCAATTTAAGAGATATTTTGCTTTAAAAAAAATCATTTGAAGTATTAAAGCCTTACTAGAAGCAGGAGACTTCAATGATTTAAAATCTTGAAAGTTATATGAAATTGCTTTTAGAGAAGAATAAAATTTTTTAAGAGATAATTTTTAAACAAATGTGGGGCTCTAAAGGTTAAGTTTACTATTTATAATAAAAAGAGCAAAGGCAGTTACTTTTTTATAATTGCCTAAAATGGCAAAAATATCCTTGGAATAAGTGATAAAAATGAATTCAAACATATGCAGCTGATATGGACCAATTTTTTAGCTTTAAGATATTAGGCTAATTCATATAAGATGCAACCAAGCTAAGTAAGCCAATCAAACCAAGTGATCCATTGAATTATGAGAGACTAATGGCAAGATCAAGGATAAAGAAGTTCAAACAAGCATTGAATTCATTTGTCTTTCACATTATAAGCAAGTTGGTGGATTCGACTACAAGTACAAGCTTAGAGCTGCTTGATGAAGAATTCAAGCTATTTAGCTTAATTTTCTATTTTAAAATTAATTAGCTTTAATTGGATGAACTTTTAAGTTTTTTTTATTTTGGAGTGAATAAAGAAGATTCAAGAATATTCAAAGTCAAAGTCAATATGTCAATAAGTCAAAGTCAAAGAGTCAACAAGTCAAGGTCAATAGTCAACATTCTAAATGAAATCTAACATGGCATGCTTCAATGCTTATTTGTCATGAGTTGTCATTTTTCTTAGTTGTAATGAGCTGTCATTAGTTGTCAATTTTGACTTTTTAAAGATGAGTTATCGTTAGTTGTCCTATTTTAAAAGAAACCTCCTTTTTAAGGAATTTCCTACATAAGTATCTTTGGGAATAAGGAAGAAAACCTTTTCCTTTAAGAATTAGTTTATTTACATGCCTACATAAGGGCTAACCCTATGTAAAATGAATTGGGGGGATTGAAATATTAAAAATTGAAGTTTTTCCTTAAACTTTGTTCTTTTGAAACTTTGCAAGTTTACTTGAGTTATTTCACTTCTACCTTTCATGACAATTACTAAGTTATATTAGACTTGGAATTGTGTGAATGTTCATCTTTTAATAACTAAGTATCTTACTTTAATCTAATAAGCAAAGGGTTTATCTCCATCAACACAACCTATCATTAATGATCCTTGGGCTAATATTCAAAGTTAGATGTGCGTTGTATCTTTGTTATAGGTAGGGTGTGTATTAGTTTGGTATCAAAGCCAAACTTTAAGGTTTGGTTATTTATCATTTAATTTTCGTTCATAATTTCTTCTTCTTCTTCTTAATTCTTTTCAATTTCAAAAAATAAAAAAATCAAATCATTGTGTTTTAAGCAAAAGGGTTCAAAATCTATCAAAAGACCCTTAATTGGTTTAGTTTGCTCAATTTCTGCATCTATTAAAAAAATAAAAAAATTATTAATTTATTTTTAATTCAGAATTATGTTGGTTGTGTTTATAGGTTTAGAACTCATATTTGACTTCTTTTTGTTAATCTTCATTATGTATGATTTCTTGGCTTCTAAAAATTGGGTTTCGTTCTTGATTTTGAAATGAAGTTTTGTTCATTTGCTTATTTTCTCATGTATTTAATTCATGAATAGTCTTTTTAAATTTTAACTTTAATTTTATTTTTGTGATTATGGTGTTGAGTTGATTAGGCAATTCTTGCATGATTTGCATTAGTTTAATTAGAGCCGAGATTTAGGGAATTTGAGTAGTAAAAGGCGAATGGTGAGCTCATAAGAGGGTAAGAGCCTTATTGAGTAAAACATGAGTGTGAGTACTATTTAAATTGAGTGAAACATATAAGAGAGTGTTTTGTGAGATTTTGTTTACTACTAACAATTTCTTATAAGAAAAATTAAAGTAATGGCTCAAGAAAGTGAAGAAGGAATGCCCAATCAAAAGATGTACATGAAATCCAAAAACCAATTGTTTGATAAGTTAAGACTAGTTTTGGCAAATCAAATTGGAGACTTGGCAGATTAAATATAAAAGATGGAGTTAAGTCATCATGGAGATGCTAGTACAACCAATAATAGAACCCATGGGAGGCATGAATAAAAGGATGACAAACAAGGCAAAAACGAGCATGCAAGAGTTAATAACAATTTAGGAAGCATCAAGATGAAAATTCTAAGCTTCCAAGGCAAGAGTAATGTCGAAGCCTATTTAGAGTAGAAGAAAAAGGTGGAGTTCATCTTTGACTGCCATCAATACTCTGAAGAAAAGAAAGTGAAGCTAGCTACCATAAAGTTTACTGATTATGCACTTGTTTAATGGGATCAATTGGTGACTAGTAAAAGAAGGGACCATGATCGACCTATTGAGACATGGGAGGAGATTATCATGCATAAGAGGTTTGTTCCTATACACTATTATAGAGAATTATATAATAAACTTTAAAACCTTATACAAGGATCTAAAAGTGTAGAGGAGTACCATCAAGTCATGGAGATAGCTATGATTAGAGCAAATATTAATGAAGACTGTGAGGCAACAATGGCGAGGTTTTTGTATGGGCTAAATAGAAACATAGTCGACTTAGTGGAATTACATCATTATATTGACATGGATAATATGTTGCACATGGAAATCAAGATTGAGAAATAATTGAAGTTTAAGAGTTCTAAAGGCAATTCAACTTCTTATAGTTCTTTATGGAAGTCAAATTGGAAGAATGGAGATAAGAGCTTCAACAAGGCAAAATTTAACAATAATAAAGGAGGAAACAAAATGGGGAATGCTAAGGCTAAAGACAAAGGGCAGACTCAAGCTAAATGATCTTTTGATGTTCAATGTTTTAAATGTTTGGGTTATAAGCATATCTCTTCTAACTTTCCAAATAAGCATACCATAACTATGAGGGGTAGCAAAGTCTTTAGTGAAAGTGATGATGACGAGTGCGATTTAGACATGCCTAAGCTTGAGGATGCAAGTGATGATGAGGCTATTAAAAATCCATCACATGGTGAATTGCTTATTATAAGGCAAATCATGAATCTGCAAACCTAGATGGAGGATGAGGTATAATGTGAGAACATCTTTCATACTAGATACAAGGTGCAAGATAAGGTATGTTGTGTGATTGTTGATTGGGTAGTTGCACAAATTTAGCTAGTACCATGTTAGTGAGAAATTGCATTCATATGCCATGAAGCTTCCTAGGTCTTACACATTACAATGGTTAAATGATTATGGAGAGATAAAAGTGACTAAGAAAGTAAAGATAGCATTTTGCATGGGCAAATATGAAGATAAAATATTGTGTAATGTAGTGCCTTTATAAGCTTATCATATTCTTTTGGGGCATCCTTGGCAATATGCTAGTAGGATTAATCATAATGGGGTTTCTAATATATAGTCTTTTATAATGAATGATGTACCCATTACCCTTAAACCTTTAACCCCTAAAGAAGTGTATGAGGACCAAAAAGTCCTAAAGTAAAGATTTGAAGAGTTTGAAAAAGAAAAGGCAATAAAAAGAGAGAGAGAGATAGTTTGAATAAAAAAGAAAAGGTAAACAAGAAAAAGGAGAGCAATGAGAAAAGTAATGAGAGGAGTGAGCAAAGAGTGGAAAAAGGAGAGCTTGAGGGGATGCGCAATGAGAAAAAGAAGAGTGATGCTCATGCAAAAGGAGAGTTGAGTGTCAATGAGGTAAAATAAGAGAAAAAAGTAAGTTTTTATGCAAAGAAAAAAGATGTGAGGAAAGCTTTACTTTTAACGCAGCCTATGCTTGTACCTATTTACAAGGAATCTTATATGAGCTCTAATGATCTTGACCCTTCTTTGCCTAGTTCTTTTATAAGATTATTACAGGAATTTCAAGATGTATTTTTTGATGATATTCCTAATGGTTTACCACTAATCAGAGGAATAGAGCATCAAATTAACTTTGTACCCAATTCTACAATTCCAAATAAACCTGAATATAAATGCAATCCTAAGGAAACCAAGGACTTATAAAGGCAAGTTAAGGATCTTATGAACAAAGGTTACATTAGAGAAAGCATGAGCTCATGCATCGTGCTAGTTTTTCTTGTGCCTAAGAAGGATAGGACTTAGAGAATGTGTGTTGATTGTCATGCAATTAACAAAATAATGGTAAAGTATCATCATTCTATTTCTAGGTTAGATGATATTCTTGATGAGTTGCATAGGGCTATTATATTTTCCAATATTCATTTGAAAAATGGTTATCATTAAATTTGTATAAAAGAGGGTGATAAGTGGAAAACTACATTTAAAAAAAATATGGCTTATATGAGTGGTTAGTCATGCCTTTTGGTTTAAATAATAAACCTAGTAGTTTTATGAGATTAATGAACCATGTTTTGCGTACTTTCTTTGGAAAATTTATGGTTGGTTATTTTGATGATATACTTATCTGTATTAAATCTTTGGAAGAGCATATTGAACATGTGCATTTAGTTTTGGAAGTGTTATATAAGGAATGATTGTATGCTAACCTTAAAAAGTGTAGTTTTTACATATATATATATATATATATAAGCTTATTTTATTATGCTTTATTATTAGTGAGAAAGGAATAGAGGTAAATAAAGAGAATTCAAGCAAATCAAAAACTTGCCTACGCCTAAAGGAGTTAATGATATACAAAATTTTCATGGTTTTGTAAGCTTTTATAGACGATTTATAAGGGATTTTAGTACCATTGCAACACCATTAACTAAAGTCATTAAGAAAAATGTTGGCTTTAAGTGGGCAAAAGTGTAAGAATGAGCATTTAACATGCTCAAGCATAAGTTGGCATTTACTCATTTACTTACTCTTCCTAATTTTTCTAAAATATTTAAAATTGAATGTGACGCTTCAGTTTTAGGAATTGGGGCTGTTCTAATACAAGATGGACAACCAATTGCTTATTTTAGTGAAAAGTTAAATGGTGCAAGCTTGAAGTACCCACTTATGACACAGAGATATATGCCTTAGTTCGTAATTTGGAGACTTTGGCAACATTATTTATTACTTAAAAAGTTTGTGATACATACTAATCATGAATCCTTGAAGCACTTAAAAGGGCAAAACAAGCGTAACAAATGACATGCTATGTAGATTGAATTCATTGAATCGTTTTCTTATGTCATTAAATATAAGCAAGGTAAAGAAAATGTTATAGTTCATGCACTTTCAAGAAGGTATACTTTACTTGATTCTTTAGATGCCAAATTACTAGGATTTGAATACATAAAAGAGTTGTATAAGAATGATAATGATTTTGGTCATGTTTATCATGCATGTGAAAATGTTGCTTTTAAAAATTTCTATAGGCATAATGGTTACTTGTTTAAAGAGAAATAATTATGTGTTCCTAATTGTTCTATGCATGAATTACTTGTTCGTGAAGCACATAAGGGTGGTTTAATGGGACATTTTGCTATAGCCAAGACTTTGGATGTTTTACATGATCACTTTTATTGGTCAAACATAAAAAAAATGTTACAAGAATTTATGACAAGTGCATTGTATGTAAACAAGCTAAGTCTATATTAAAACTACATGGTTTGTATATGCTTCTACCCTTGCCTAGTTCACTATGGATTGATATTTCCATGGATTTTATGCTTGGTTTACCAAGGACTAGGTGTGAACATGATTTAATATATGTTATTATAGATAGGTTTTCTAAAATGGCTCACTTTATAGCATGTAGAAAAACAAATGATGCACAACATGCTGTGAATTTATTCTTTAAAGATATTGTTCATTTTCATGGCATGCCTAGAATAATTATCAGTGATAGAGATGCTAAGTTTTTAAGCTACTTTTGGAATACTTTGTGTGGGTAAATTGGGCACTAAACTTTTATTTTCTACAACATGTCAATTTTTTTTACATGTCATCCATAAACTGATGGGCAAACTGAAGTAGTTATTAGAACTTTATCTCAATTACTAAGAACCATGTTTAGGCATAACATGAAATCATGGGAAGATTGCATGCCATATATTGAATTTTCTTATAATCATAGTATGCATTCTTCTACCAATTTTTGTCCTTTTGAGATTATTTATGGTTTTATTCCATTGAGTCCTTTAGATTTGATTGCTTTACCTTTAAGTGAACAATTAAATTTAAATGGAAAGAAGAAGGCACAATTTGTGAAGTCCTTACATGAAAAGGTATGAGCAAATCTTAAAAGAAAAAATGAGCAATATGCCAAACATGCAAACAAGGGGCGTGTAAAAGTTGTATTTGAATCAGGTGATTAGGTTAGGGTACATTTGTCCAGAGAAAGATTTCCCACTTAAAGGAAATCTAAGTTAATGCCACATGGTTATGGACCCTTCCAAGTGTTTGAGCACATCAATGACAACGCTTACAAGATTGACTTGCCCAGTGAATATAGTGTAAGTGCTACTTTTAATGTAATTGATTTATCTCTTTTAGATTTTGATGTAGGTGTTGATTCAAGGACGAATCATCTTGAGGAAGGGGGGAATAATGCAACTAAGCTAAGCAAGCCCATCAAACCAAGTGACAAATTTCATTATAAGGGACCAATGATAAGATCAAGGACAAAGAAGTTCAAACAAGCATTGAATTTGCTTGTCTTTCACATTACAAGCAAGTTGGTGGATTCGACTACAAGTACAAGGTTGGAATTTTATGATGAAGAATTTAAGCTAATTAGCTAAATTTCCTATTCTGAAATTAATTGGCTTGAATTGGATGGATTTTCAAGTTATTTTTTTATCTTAGAGTTAATAACGAAGATTCTAAAATATGTGAGAAGATTCAAGAATATTTTAAGTCAAAGTCAAATCTTCTATAAGTCAGAGTCAATGGTCAACATCCTACATGACATGTGACATTGCATGCTTCAATGTTTATTTGTTATGATTTGTCATTTTGCTTAGTTATAATGAGTTGTCATTAGTTGTCAATTTTGACTTTTCAAAGATGAGTTGTCATTAGTTTTCCTATTTTAAAGGAAACCTCCTTATTAAGGAATTTCCTATATAGGTATCTATAAGAATAAGGAAGAAAACTTTTTCCTTTAAGGATTAGGTTGTTTACATGCCTATATAAGGGCTAATCCTATGTAAAATGAATTTGGGGGATTGAAATATTAAAAATTGAGATTTTTCCTTAAACTTTGTTCTTTTAAAATTTTACAAGTTTCCTTGAATTGTTTCATTTTTACCTTTCTTTACAATTGCTAGGTTAGATTAGAGTTAGAATTATATGAATGTTCATCTTGTAATAGGTAAGTATCTTGCTTCAATTTAATAAGCAAGGGGTTTAGCTCCATCAACACAGTCTATCCTTGATAATCCTTGGGCTAATATTTAAAGTTGGATGTGCATTCTATCTTCATTATAGGTAGGGTTGGTATCAATACATAGGCATGATCTTCCTTTCAAAAAAGACTTTCAAGTTAGATCATAGGGACATTACTTACACTGACCTAATAGTTTATTTTAATAAGATAGCCTATTGATGCATTTGGGCCAGCTTATGGGTGTTAAGCCTGTAGTTTTATCTATAGTTTTAGAGTCTGGAAAGAATTAAGACTCTTTTATTAGAGTTTGATTAGAATTTAATATTTTTTTATAAACTAAGTAAATGAACTGAAATAGAACGAGACAGACCTCTTTTAACAAATACATAAATTTTTCTCACATTTTCTCTACAACTTTTGCATTAATACTGATCTAAGTGATCAAGGCTTTTTGGTGAAGCACACTCCATTTAGATCCATTTCAATTTGGTTAGAAGGCTTATGACTGGTTCTAATCCTATTACCACCCTATGCTAGTACCAAATCTCATTTCTTTTTCTTTTTACTCTTTCTAGTTATTTATATTTGGCCCATAGTACTCTGTTAAACAGTTTTTACTTTTTTTGGGTCATTGTATTTATCTCATAGGACTCTATTAGATAGTCTAAAGATATTTTGCTAGAGTTCTATTTTTGGTATATATATATATATAAGTTAAATGAAATAGAAATTATCATTTTGGTTCTGTTTTTGGTTTGGTTCAATTGTTGCTCACTTCTACCCACACATCACCATTAATTTATCATCAAATCACTAGCTTCAAATCCAATATGTTCAATATAGCACCGATATGAAATACAGAACTCGACAAAAAAAAAAAAAAAAGATATTTGTAAAAGGGACAATAGAGTCCATTTACGAATATGAAAAGTGTAAAGGTCAATTAATATATTTCAAAATTATAAAGATAAATTTGTAAATGTTAATGAGGTTCAATTTAAAATATATTTTTCAAAACTCTTTTATAACTTAAATATCTACCAATTTTCATGTCATTTGATAACCATATTTATGAATATTGAAAAAATTATTTATTACTATCAATAATAATATAAATATAAATTAATTGATTTAATTAAAAAATGTTAAATCTATTTAAAATTTTTTATTTAAAAAAAATAAATAAATGTATTTTTTAAATTAAAACAAATGTTAAAGTTGGAAACGAGCATCCAAGTTAAAAATAGATTTCCAAATTTTTAAAA
Source organism: Mallotus nudiflorus (assembly GCA_947683625.1). NCBI lineage: Eukaryota > Viridiplantae > Streptophyta > Magnoliopsida > Malpighiales > Euphorbiaceae > Mallotus > Mallotus nudiflorus. Next base: position 1,901,609 of record CANTUR010000184.1, read on the forward strand.
TTTATAAAAACAACCTGAAACATTTCCAAAAAAATGTTCTCAAATTTTCAATATAAAAAATGCTTTGAACAAAAAAAAAAAAAAAAAAAGAGCTACTAGTTACCTCCACATGGTGTGGGTTAACTTTGATATGAATGTGGTTAACTTGTATCAAGCTCGTATTTAATCTTGATGTCTTTTCCAATGATTGTTCAATGAATCAAGCGATAGAAACTTTAACTTCCAACAAGACCCTTAAATAACTCGTGTTTAAGAACATTAGTTACAAAGAATTAAAGTTCATCCAATGAAAACCTAATATTGAACTAAACCAATTTCAAGTTTAAATCAAACTAGGTTTGAATACACCATGCCTTCACTTGATAAAATTCAAGAGTTCTTTTAAGAACCAAAGAAAGGACTTTAACCTCTTAAATAATTGATGTCAATAAAATAAAATTCAACAATTGGTTTATTTACAGCTCTACTACAACTATTTATAATACAAACCTAATTAGAAATAAAGTTGAAAACAAATAAACTTCCAAAACAACAAAAGGAAACCCTAATAAAATAAAGAGTTTTTTTCTTCCACTATGCATGACTGTGCACTCCAAGAACTCTTGAAAAATAGCTCTCAGGTATGCCCGTGCATAAGAAGGTGCATGGTTGTGCAATCAAAATAGAAAATCAGGTATGGTCGTGTACCATAAATGATTGATTTTGCCAAAGTGGTCTTCATAAAAGTTGTAGCCCTTAGGCTTAGCTTTCTATAGCATTTTCAATCCGACCTTTATAGCAAAAGTTATGGCTAAAATATTGAAGCATGCTACAAAGATTCAAAATATGAAATTAAGCATGCTAACTTGAATTTTCCAACTTTTAGCTTCATGCTTGTACTTGAAGTTGAATCCACCATATTGCTCATAAGAGAAAGAACAAATGAATTCAATACTTATTTGAATTTCTTTGTCTTTGCTATTGTCATTGGTCCCTTATACTGGAGCCAATCATTAAGCTTGGTACTTGCTTGGTTTGCATCAAACTCCCACTACCACCAATAGCAATGCCTCCACAACAATCAACTACCATCATCTCTACAATAACAATTGAACAACATCATCCATGCATTTGATTGATGCAGGAGATTTCAACAACTAGGCATATGCACCTTGAGATGAAAATTCTATTACATATACTTAGCAATTTTTTTCTTTTTTTTTTTTATCTAATCATTTTAATTCTTACCAAAGAAAATATGGCAAAAATTTCAAGAGAGTAAGAAACTAGAAAAATTATTAGAAAATATTTAGTTGGTAAAAAAACTAAAGAAAATTTATTAGAGATGATTTGGTTGGTAAAAAAACTAATTAAGGGACTCTTGGTTTAGTGGGGAGAATGAGATAAAAATCACATGACATCTGCGGTAGTTACCTATTTCATTTTATCAAAATACTCTATAATTAACCCCATCATCGCAACATTCAAGGCGGACATCATAGTCCAATATTGATGTTGCTGATGATGATCAAATAATAGTCGTCGATATTAACCCTTTAACATCAAAGAACTCACTGTTGATGATGACCATATTAAAGATTCACCATCAGTACTGTACATTTTATTGACTTGAAATTTACAGTGATTTTTTTTTTCTTAAATTGTCAATTGTACTTGATTTTAAGAATTAATAAAACAATAATTGATTGGCCAATTCACAAAAGCGTATTTTAAAACTCACAATTTTACTAAAATAATGCTAACATTAAAATATATTTGTTAAGTCAGTAAGATTATGGTTGATTCAATTTTTTTTTTCTTTTGATTATTAAGAAATTACTTATGATGCCAATCTTGTAAAAAGTCCTATAACTTTGAAGATTATTTAACCGTATGATTCAATTGAAAAAAAAAAAAAAAGTATTACAATTTATTATTAAGGGCTTCTAGAATGCCTTAAAGGCATAGATTCCTTTAAGTTTTTAGTTATTGGACCATTATATTGAAATTTAAAAAAAAAAACCTACAACCTATTTAAAAAAATTATCTTTACAGTTAATAAAAATATTTTATAACGGAATTTTTTATAATAATCCAAATTATAATCTATATTTATAATATTGTCATTTTTAAAACTAATAGACTAAAACATAATATATGGTTGATTATAAAATAAAATTTGATTGACCATAAAATACTAAATAAAAAATACACCAAAGAATATAAATTTCACCAATTTTTACAATGGTTAACCACACAATATCACAAAATATGAAGTAAAAAGACAAAAGATCATATATTTTACTAAATTTACATATTATAGAAAATTGATAATAAGATGAAACTTAGTTGACCACAAAATAATAGAGAATGACTTTAAAATAATATAGGTTGACCACATACTATCAAACAAAAACATTTGGTTAACAATAGAAATTAATTCTCAAAATTTTTGACATTTATTTTTGAAAAATTAATTTTATGATATTATAAAAATATTATGATTTAATTAGTTTTTGTAAAATTAACATCAAAAGTATGTTAATTAAAATTAATTTAAAAAGTGTTAAATTATTAAGAACTTAGACTGCACTAAGTTTCAAAATTTCAATAATTAATGATATAATATACTTTAACTTGATTTTGCTATATTTAGGTAATTGACATGTTTTAGGATTATCTTTGATTGTAAATGTTATGTTTCATTATTTTTACATTTTTTTTGCGCTATTCTATTATCACTTTACTATTTTGTTATTTTTTCTATTACATTTATCTTTGTGGATGCTGTAGATAGCGCATTGATGTAAATCTTGTTTTGGTGGTTATTTTTTTTATTTTTTTTGTTGTTTTTCTGATTTTTTTTCTGTTTTTTTCTAAATTACCATGAAAACAATTAGAAAATAACTAGAAAATCACTAAAAAACAAGTTCAAAAAACTGAAAATGGACCAAAAAAAGCAAAATAAAAAAATAAAAATAACCACAAAAACAATAAAAAAAATAACCGCAAACACAACAACAAAAACCACAACACAAACAAGCTCAAAAAATTGAAAATTAACCAACTGTAATACCCTACGTTTTAATTAAATAAAGTAATTTTGAATTCGAAATTTTTAATAAATACTTTTAGATTATATTATATAATTGTTAATTATTTTGCTATCTAATAGAGATATTTTTATGTTATATTATTTGAGGATTATTAATTCATATGACTGTTATTTCCTCATTATTTAAAAATGACATTTATTATTATTATTATTATTATTATTATTATTTTACAAAAAAAAAACCACATGAAAATTCTTGGTTATTTTATGTGTGTTACTAAGTACATGTACGTATATACATATATATGTGTACATGTGTATGTATATAAGTAGGGTTTAATTACTAATTTATATGTGTGTGTGTCAAATTATTTTGGTGTATATATATATAAATATATGTATATATGTTATTAGGATTTATAATAAATGTAAGGTTATTATAATAGTATGTGTGTGTGTGTGTGTGTGTGTGTGTGTGTGTGTATATATATATATATATATATATATATATATATATATATATATATATACATACATATGTGTATTATAATGATGTGTGTGCATGTATATTAGTAGGTTATATATATATATATATATATATACATATAGGGTATATCAATTATATATATATGTGTGTGTGTGTGTCTATATATATATATATATATATATATATATATATATATATATATATATATATACACCAAAACCACCATCACCCACCCTCCCTCCTTCTCGTCTGTCACCATCACCGTCCCTCCTCTCCCTGTGCAGCTTCCTTCACCGCCTGAGACTCCATTTCGCTGAGAGCTGAAGCTTAAGCTTCCAGGTTGCAGCTACTACCTTTCTTCTTCCTCGCGTGGCAGCGCTTCCTTCCTTCTCGCCTGGCAGGCAGCATTCCTTCTCCCTCGCGCGACAGCCCTACCTCGGTCCGCCTACCCAACTTCTCCCCTCCGCCATATCGCTGCCTTCCGGCCTTGCCTGAGCTGTTTCCTTAGTCTGCATTCCTGTGACAGCAAGCTCTTCCTCCCCTTCCCATTTGTTCAGCTTGACAGTGAGTAGCACTCACTTGATCCCTTCTTTCTTCCCTTGATTTTTTATTGTTCTTGGTATATTTTAGGATAGTTAGGGTTGTTTAGTGTTTAATAAGGTTGGTTTTAATTTTTGGTGAATTATTTGATTTTTCAAAAATTTATTTGATATTTATTTAGTTTTATTTGATATTTATTTGGGTTTAGTTAGTAATTAGGGTGGTTGTTGTTAATTATTTTTGGGTGTATTAATTTTATTGAAAATTATAGGAATTATTGTGAATTTGGTAAAATTTTTTAATATATTAGAAATATTTTGTTTATATCCAAAATTATTTGTAAAAAAAATTATAAATTTTTGATAATTGGTGTTATTATCAAATGTTATTAATTTTAGGATTTAATTTATAATTTTTGTAAATATTATGCTATTTTTATAAATATTTTTAAGTTTATGTCAAATGTAAAGTAATTAGGTTAAATTATATTTTTAGAAGGAATTACTAGCTATTTATATGTTTTTAGTTATATTACAAAGTTAATGTTGAGAAAAATAATTTTTAGATAATTATATAATTTTTAAGGAATTTTTTTAAGGGTCATTCACTATTTTTGACTAATTAACACAATTATTGTTTTCAAATAATATATATGGTATTATTTTAGTATTATGTGAAATTTGAATATTTTGGGTACTAAATTATGAACTTCATCGTAAATATATTTGTTGTGGAGATTTATTCATAAGAGTAATTAAATGTAGGTTATAATTATACTTTGATAGTGAAATGTAATTTGAGTTATTTAATTTTTGAATAATTGAGATATATATATATATAGTATATATGTTCGTGTAATATACATTTTGGAAAATAAATGATTTAAATTCTTGGTGTTTTGTTGAGTTGTGATCTCGGTCGGGACTAAATGTAGTTTTGGAAACCCGACTCGAGTGTGAATGTCTGTGAATATTAGAAGTGCGTTTTTTATGCAGGTTTGGCTCTACCTTTGGTAGAGAGATATCCGTTTTACAGAGGAAACTTTGTCAAAATTTTAATAGATTTTCTCGTAAAATGTGATATTCGTAATAATTTCTACCGTTAATTAGGCTTTTTCCTATCTATTGAGTCTTGTCCAGTCTTCCTCGAGTCAGCTTAGAATTTCACTGTTTTTGTTGATTTTTTATTTTAATTTCATAGTCATGTTTTAAAACCGATTTGTTAATTTCTTTTCTAGAGCATATCGGGGCAGAAGTCGTGAGATCGAGGCAAACGCACAGTTATCAGCCTTCTCATTCATCTTGTAAGTCGATAATATGATTTGTGCATGCGTTTTATTTAAAGATGCATGCGCTCATATTTTTATGTTAATATTATATGATTTATTTAATTTAATGCTGCTATTTAAGGTTTAAACCTCATTTTATTTATTTAAAAATTGATTTTAAGGAATTTTGGTCGAACGGGCTACCTGGTGGGCTTCACCAGGACCGTGTGCACATGGTAGAGATTGAGAGGTGGATCCGAATTATTTATGATGGGTGAATGTTAAACTAGGACAGGTGCCTCGGTGGAAGCCTATGCTCTGGGGGACCGCCAGTGATTGTAAGGTTAATAATGGACTGAGATTGGTGCCTCGGTTGATGCCCTTACTCTTGAGGACCGCCAGTGCCATATATTTGGATTAAGTGAACGACTGTGACTTGGTGCCTCAGTTGATGCCTTTACTCTCGGGGACCGACAGTCTAGCTGGAATAAGTGGGCCGGTTGGCCAATTAGAACTTTGGGTTTAGAGTTCTACTGAGATTTTTTAAAAGCTATATCTATATATTATAAATTATTTTTACTATAACTTTATGGTTTTCAAAAGGGTTTTCAAACTGTACAACTCTTATTATTAACTTACTCAGTGAGGTATGATTCCCCTCAATTTATTTTTTTTCAGGAGCTTGGGAGTTCAACCTCAGACTGCCTCCACGCCGGATTTCTTCATCACTAGCCATTTTATGTAAGTAATTGTAAGTTGTACTGTTGTAATGTTCTAGGAAGCTGCAGTAATAACTATACTATGAATTGTACGACTTAAGTATATTTGTGTATTTTATTTATATGCACGACGTTTATGTATAATGATTTAAGTTTGATTTATATATGTGACACTGGAAATATATTAATTATGTATTCAATTATGTTTTAATTTTAGAAAAATCAGTTTGATAATGTGCTCTATTTTAAAATAATGTTTTAAAAATGTAAGGTTTTATTTTTTTTCTTTAAGGCTTAATATGGGTTTCGGGGGCCTTATGTCTTCCCATTCCCTAGTTTCGGTCACGTACCTTCGGGTTCGGGTCGTGACACCAACAAAATAAATAAATAAATATATATATATATATATATATATATATATATATATATATATATATATATATATATATATATATATATATATACCAGAAAAATAATCACAAAAACTATAACAAAAACCACAATAAAAACAAGCTCCAAAAACTAAAAACAAACCAAAAATTAAAAAAAAAAAAAACTAATTCAAAATTGCTAAAATCAAATTTAGAAATAGCACATGACTTGAAATCAAGCCGTTTACCAAGTGGCTATTTATTAAAAACATTATTTTTGGACTGAAAATAAGACTGGGGTGTGAGGATGATAATGAAGAGCCAAGTGGAGAAAAGAGAAGTTAAGAGGAATGAGTTTTGGATCTTGAAGAATTTATATAGTGGTTTTATAAAAGGATGACCACAATGAAAAAAAAAAAGGAGATGGGTATTGTACTTTTGAAAAAAAATTAAAAAAAAAAGTATTTTATAAATAAATAAAAAGTCAACCGTCTTTTTGAAAAATATTTTTCCCCTTTTAGTTATTTTTGAAAAAGTTCCTAAATTAAAATTTAAATAAGTTGAAAAAGTTTGATTTTTTTAGACAATTGGTCCCATATTATTTATAAAACATTAATGATTGAGTTTAGATTGAATCAAATTATGTAAAAAAAAAATCATTATTGCACAATTTTATTTGAAAAATTAAATATTACATCTTTAATTGATTTGAATTCAGATCCCATTAAGTTTTTGTATACTACTTTTCAATTATTTTAGAAATTTATATTTGACAAATATTGTGTTTTAAAACTGCAAGCACACTGTTGTAGTTGCATTTGAAAGATATCGTCCCTTAGAGACTGTATATCGATTACTAATAATTTTTATCTATGATCTCAACTAGTAAATTGAATAATTCAACAAGGTTTAAAAATTTAAATAACAAAAATATAATTAAAAGTAAAATCAAATATTTATAAAAACAGAGCCTAGGTCTAGTTTCACTATTCCAATCCAATCATAAACACATTAACAAACAAAAGACATTGAATTCAGTTAAGGGTAATTGTTCTAAAATACCTAAAAACTCTCTCGAGTTCAATTAAGCATGTTAAGATTAAGTTTAACCTACATGATTAGGAAGCTAATCAAAACTCATTAAGTTCCTTAACAATTATTAGTTTACCATAGTAGGCCTTTGCCTATAGTCATGGTTTTCCAAATAGCTCACCTACTCTCCTGGTTGAGTGATCTAAGTTATAAGTGTTTTAAGCTAATGAATTCCCCTAACTCTCGTTGGCAAATTCATCCATAAGCATGCAATTAAACAGGTCTAGAATGATAACAAGATAAATATTGCAACACAAAGAATTAATTGAAATTCAAATTAAATATATAAATATGTGTTCAAATCATATCATGGAATAGCTACATCAAGACTCTGAAAGAAAACACATGGCTACCATGATATCCATAATCAAAATAAAAAACAAGAAGATGAAAAACGAAAAAGAGAATATAAATAAACTCCTCATCTTCTATGATTTATGTATAGCAACCCTCTAACCTTCATCCTCCCTTTCTAAGAAGGTTTTCATTCCTTATATAGTACTCTGGTATGAAAAGAATCCTTTTTGACTTTTAATTTCTTCTTATTTTCAAAATAGAAAACTTTTGCCTTATTGACATGGCTTTGTGACACAGTCATGCTTCATTAAGATAAAACTGCAAATTTACTCAGCGTACAACACGACATCCAACACGGGCAAGTTCATTAGTTGTGCTTCATTCTGGGCCATAAACCTTCACTCACATGGCATATACATGTCGTGACATTGCTCTTGTTGACATTAAGTGCATGTGGCTTCTTCATGGCTCATGCATGCTTTAGACATGGCTTGATCATGGCTTTCCCCTTTTGATGTTCTATCACACAGAATGTGCAAACCATATTATGTAAAGATATGTCAACTCCTTTGTATTCTGAGGCCCACTAGACATAAATCACAAAAATCAATCAAAACTTATATAAAACTTCCTAAATATACAATATATAATAAGAATCCTAAATAAATACTAGCTCATACAAAATTTCCTAATTAAACCCAAGAAATTACTTAAATTAATTTATTTCTTATTTAGAATTTATTAAAATTCAACTCTAAGATATGTAATTAATAGACATATCAATAAAGAAGATTAATTATGTTTGCAAATATTTTTCTCATATTATTTGTTAGATTTTTCAAAATTATTTTCATATAGTTTATCGAATTTTTTAAAGATAATAATAAAGTCAATATCTCCACTACTCACATGAAATTGCATATAATTATTTACTACATTATTAATTACGATAAAATCATTTTGATCGTTTTATATATTGTTATTTTCTTAATTCAAGTAATCTTTTGTATTTATGACATCAATAATTTTTAAAATATTATGTTATTCAACTTCATTTACATTTAAAAAAAAAAGTGTTAACCACACATATTTGATACATTATATTTATATTACTATTAAAAATATGCATATTTGTTTAGCAATAAAAAAAATTAAATTAATTGTAAAACTTGCTATTTTCTTAATTGAAATTTCTATTATATAATAATTTTTTTATTGTGCATTGATTTGTGGTTTAACTTAAATCATCTTCTAAAGTGTATAAAACTATATTTAATTTGACATATTAACTTTACAATTTATGGTTGACCATACATTATTGTATGATAAACCACAAATGTTTAATTTAGATTTTATATCGTAGCCATAAATTTTTTAAAACTTATAACTAGTTAACCTAATATAATAGTTAATTATTTTTCAAATTATTATTTTTTTTTAAAGTAGCAATACCTTGAAAAGTATTGGAGAAAAATCTTATTATTAAAATTGAATAAACTATATAAATGTGTAAAGTTTAGGATTTTTTTAAATATAAAAAATCCTTGTTAAAGGTTGAATAACCTAATGATATAAATTTTTTCAACGTATTAATAGGTCAAAGGTTTAATACTTGTCCTCCCCAGTTTTTTATAGTATAGAAAAGGGTAGAGATTTTTACACTCTACTCATGGATTTCTTAAAGTCAATGTTGATGCAGCCCTTTTCCCAAACAAAGCTGGCTTTGCTTGTGTTGTTTGTGATTTCAGAGGGGTTTTTGTGCAGGCTCGACATTTTTTTCTCCAAAGTTAGCTGAAGCCTTGGCCATCCGTGAAGCTCTCAATTGGTTGAAAGAGCTACGAATAGACAACATCTTGGTGGAAACAAATGATTTGACGGTGGTTCAAGATATTTGCACTTATCATCATGAAGCAACTCATTTAGGATTGGTTACTAGTGACTGTATGCATTGGTTGTGTTTTTTCAACATATCCAGTTAATGTTTGACCAACGATCTGCGAATCATGCAGCCCATAAACTAGCTAAATTAGCTGATTCTATTGCTAATTGTTGTGTTTGGAGAGATAGACCTCCTCTTTTTTTGTTTGATGTTGTGGTTCAAGATTCTTATTAATGAAATTTCCCTTTTATGTCAAAAAAAAATGTGAAAGTATAAATAACTTAATTAAGATAATAAATGTAATAGTTCATGATAAGAAGAAAACTACTCATTTTAAGAAGAAAAAGTCATTTGTTGCAGCCCGGGACATATAAATTTTTCCTTATTTTAACTAGGAAATAGTTTTCCAATAAATAGTTTAATTCAGAAACCCATTGCTTAATTGCATCTAGGATTCTGACCGTACAAAACCAGCATAGGGTTTCTTACTATATGCTACTAGACCCCCAATCTTTGCACAAAATTCAAAACCATCCTACAGACGAAAAGAGCCACTTAATTTTGTGGGTTCAGACAGCAATAGTACTGTCACAGGACCCATAATTTTACCAAAAATTCCTCTATACCAGTAAATGACACGTATATATGGGGGCAAAAAAGAATTTTCAGAACAATAAATTTGTCTTTTAGCAGGCTGCGAGGATATGTATCACTGTCGAAATTTAATTAAGATAACAACTGAAGTGGTACATAGTAAGAACTAAGAAGAAAATCACACGTTGGTGCTAAACCCGCCTCACGTGCAGCAAGCATATTTATTCATGGAATACAAATGAACTTAAATTAGCATCTATTTAAAGATGCTAAATGGAAATGCTATTGGGAACTCCCATCCCTGTGACCCCGCTCTCAGATCGTGGCTTCAGGAGTTGATAAGGAACAACTCCTGCCCCAACTCTATTTTTATTCTGAGGTATATTATTTCTATCATCAATAGTCGCTTCTAGCAGGTTCAGCTTTGCGGCAAACTTCTCATATGCAATCTTAATGACAGGCTCTGCTTCCCAAGATGGCTCCAATGTTTTTCCTATGTACTCCTCATCAGGTGAATGAGATGAAAGAACATCCAGAACACCAATCACTGTTGCTGCTTGCACTCTTGTAGGGAAACATTTTAATAGTGAATCTTGTGGTTTTTTTAAGAACTCTTCATACGCTTGATTATTTGATTGTTTGTCCTCTATCGGCATATTGGTTCTAGCGATTGTTGGCCTATTTGGGAAGTACCCAGCATATGCGTACTGTCCAAAATTAACAGCTGCATGATGACCTGAAGCTACCCAAATTATTGTAGTTAAAACTTGAATTAGATCTTCCTGGGTGCTCAGAATAGGCCACCATGGCTCATCTTTCTTGTCTTCGTGCCCTTTAGTTCGAACTTCTTCCCACCATTCTTGAAGTTCATTGTCAGACACCACCATTCGCGCTTCTGGGTAGTAATGATTCACATACTCAGTAACCCATTCCTTAATTGCATCCCAAAGCAGCAGACCGTCGTTGGCATATGGGTAGTCTTCTATTGTCAGCTTAAGGCCATGCTCTGCAGTTGGATCCTTCACTGCCATTCCCCTAAAATTGCGAAAATTGAGTTTAATTAAAATGAGTGAACTCAATTTTGATAAAATTATATATTAAGTAAGCATTTACTAATTAGAAGGAAAATCTCAAGACCAATTCAGGGACAATGTCCGTTTGTATTACCTCTTAATCAAATCTGCTGGCAAAGCTTCTGTGTCAAAACGCCAGAGCTTGTCGTAGGCAACAGAGCTGAGCTCCAGGCAGTACTTCTGAGGAGAGAAAGTGCTTTCGATTACACCACCTGCATTAATGAGCTTTGATCGAGCATTAGCATTGATTTCCATTGTGTACCGGAAATGAGGATGTAAGAGTCTGTAGATTGGGTGCATTTCACTAAGCTGTCTATTAGCTGCAATTATGTATGGCTCGACTGCACAGTGTGTTCTTAACCTGGAAGAGAGAAAAGAAATCATACTGATCGTATTAGGAACAATAAATCTAGTTAATGATCATGCTTGGATCGGAATTGAAAAATAGAAATCAAGTAATATAAACACTAATCCATTAAAATTTTCTCATAATGCTCATAATTTTGCCACGTGTCATATTAATTACCAGTGAGAGACAAGTTGATGGATGCCAGAATCGTGAGCCAAAACATGCACTTTGGCAAGCCTCCATTGCCAACGATTAGTTGCATCATTACTGGGTGTAAAAACCTCTTTCCACTGTGGCTTGATGCCGATTGGTGGGCAAGTGAGTTCGATAGCAACAGGCCTCAATGTGCCATCTCCGTCAAGGAAGAACAGTGTCCTGGAACCATATAGCGTGGTGCCTTCAAGCTCTCTCACTTTCTCCACATATGGCAACAACAAGTCATGGTAATCCAATAAGAATAGCCTCCTTTGCTTTAAAGCCTACAGTACAACAACAAGCCCATAAGTATCTTTGGACTTTTTCAGGTTCAAAAGAATGCATTTTGAGACTGTTTATATGTATACCTCTTCAAGTGTCATGTCTCCGATTTCCTTTTCGATTATTTCTTTAGTGATCTTTGACTTAGCTGGTCCATAAATTTTACGATCGAGTGCACTCTTTAACGGCCACTCCTGCTCCTGCACAAGAAAAGGCCAAAAAAAAAAAAAAAAAAACAGGTTGCGAGACGAGTATCAGACAAGCAGGTAATGAGCTTTGATCTAGTGGTTTTGGCAGTGATGTTAATAAAAGCTGTGAACTTTTCAGACTAGCCAGTCTTACCCTGACCAATTGTATTCCCAAAGGATTAAGACCCGCAAGAGTTTGACGACCAAATTCTTCATCACTTAACCAAGCAAATTTATCTTCTGCAAGATAATATATATTTATGAGAATTGAACTTTATTATAAGAGTAATTTGTTGAAGCAAAGATCAAAATCTTTAACTTGGTTGATTTAAAAGGGGAGGGAGGGAGAGAGCCATACTCTCTAGCAACTCAGGAACCTCAAAAAGTAAGATATCATCTCCAGTGTCCTCAATAGTTTTGATTATCCTCGGCAGAAGTGTCGGAAGAGAGTAAGGCTTGTTCCCGTCATTAGGCGACGCATGCGCAGCCTCTTCGTTAAACATTTTGTCTATGGCAGTGAAGTAAGGGAATGCATCACTTCCAATCATTGTCTCTATTTGGGGCACTACTCCATGAATAAAAGACATTACAGCATTAAAACCAAATGATAAACTTTTTGTTCTAGAGAATGCTTCATCGCTTGGCACGTATATGTTGCCGCTAGCCCTTGATTCTGATAATGGATCTGCATTTATGCCAATACCATGCCATACAAAAATCATTAATTTTGATTTTGATTCATTTTTTACTTATAATTTTTTATAAAACAAATCAATACCATATATTTCACATGCTTTATTAAATTAAGATTCAAAACTGAAAAATGAAAAAAATATTCTTAAATTCTAAAATTTCAAATCTCCTTTTAAAATCATATCAATTTCACAAAATTAAGAATTAGTAATTGATAAAATCATTAATAACTCATTAATTATTTATATAAATTTTAAATTAATCAAATTCATGTACATAGAAAACTATGATTTTTTATAACATTATATAGAAAACTATATATATATATTATCAAAGGAAAAAAGGGAAACAAAAGGACCTAAGGTTTGATTTTTTTATTATTATTATTTTTTTTTTTTTTTGAAGCAAGGTCCGATTTTATTATTTTAAAAGACACAAAATAATTGGGGTTCTATCTTTTAGAAAAAAATTTTGAATGAATCGATTTAGTAGATCATAAGATACATATCCATGCCTCAAAATAATTAGACCCTATCATTGTTGTTAGTATCTTATAATTCGAATTAAAATTATATATATAGCAATATTCTTCTTTATTTATTTATTATTTCCTTATTTTATAAAATGAAGTGGTAAGTAGATATGAGATTAATTTATTTCATAGAATCAAGTACTGAATCCTCAATGTATTAGATGTGAGACTAATTTTCCTTCAGTTTTTTTTTTTTTTTTTTTTTTTGTTAATCTTTTAGGTTTATTGTTTTAAACTACCTTCTTCGCAGTAAGGGCGTCCTGTTCTACAGCGCCTGGGATAGGGGTATTCCTTGCTGCCACCAAGAACAGGTCTCTTTAATTCTGGATCTTCATCTGGATCGCCAAGGTCATTATATGTATCATAGTCATATATCCTCTCAAATGACTGTCTTTCTCCCTGTCCATTGCCCCTTAAATCTTCCAACTCCTTCTTCCTCGCCGTCTTTAATCCATCTGGTGTCGCTGATGGTAAGTACGACTATTATGAGCCATCCACAAAACACATATAAGAGATCCAGATAACAAAAGTTATTATATTCAAAAGGAAAAACAACAATTTATTAATAATCTTTCTGTTGTACGGTTGTAATTGATTTGCAATAATTTTTTTTTTTGTCTTTGCCTCAAAAATACATACTTGGTTTATAATGTAAATATAAATATCTTTTGTGAAAATCAACCATGTAAAATTATTTTATGTTGCTGAAATTTGTATAATTTAGTGAAAAAAAAAACTCATTTTAACACATTAAAAAGTCACTGTTGAATAATTGGAGAATTGGGAAGGGAGAAATGGAGGCTTGTCACTCACAATACTTATAATAGATTTGACCATTAGATTAAAATCTTCACAAGCATCCAATAATTTTTACAGGGAAAGTTATATAATCTAAATGCAATATATTTTATTGATAAAAAAAAAACACCTCTTCTATTATAAATTCTATAATTGAGTTTATATACATTCAGTATAAGTAAGAATTTTTCATTATTATATATAAAAGTAATGACTACAAATGCATAGATAGGCATGTATTTTTATTTTTAATATTTATTTTTAAAAATAGCTAACTCTCAGTCTTATTTTTTTTTAAAAAAAATTAAAAATGAATCGTTTTGAAAAATGTGAATTTCGTGTTATTTAAACTATTTAGTGGTTGATTAACGTTCAGATTACAAAGTCTTCAATAACAAGTTAAATTTATTTACGAAAATGATATTTATAGTGTCCCGTTTTAAACAGCGCTAAAAAAAAAATCTCCATTCCAATAACTAGAGCCCCTATTAACGAGTAAAAAAACTTTTAAAAAAAAAAAAATGTATATTCTCATCTAGCACCGGCCCGCTACGTTAAACTCATTTATAAATAACAAGTGACGTCCCATTCAATATACCTACTTGAAAAGAAAATACCGTCAAAAATAAAAAATTTGAAAGAAATTAAAGAAATTTAAATTTAAATGCTGTAATGAAAAAGCAGCGACCTTTTTTTTTTTTTTTTTTTTGATTTGGCAGTAAGCTCAAAAACTCTGCAAATTTAAGCGTAGACGAAGAAGAAGAAAGAAGAAGAAGGGGTGCAAAAACCTTATTGGTGAAGAAAATTCTCTTCAAAGGGTTTTGATATTTGGAATGAACCCATGATTTGCAGGAAATGTTAACAGGGCCGTAAGGGAAGCCTTCAAGAACTATGTTGTCGAGGAAGACATCTTTATGATGCTCATTCTCCACTCGCACAGCTCCAACATCACCAAATCCTTCTGGCACGTTGAAATGTGCCTCCAATGTCACCTCACATATTTCATTGCCAAAAATACTTCCCCGCACATAACCCCTCACTGGATCCTTCTCCCTCCCTGTTCCTGTACCAAAAAATATGTACATATATATATAGAGTTGTTAATTAAAAAATAATCAAAATAAAATGGGACGCACTATCCAACATTGGTGGATTTTTGACATGATATTAGTGCAGTAATAAGTATTTATTGTTAGTTTTAACTCAATATAAAAGTAATAATACACTTATTCTATGCCTTACACATCTAACAGCTTTAAATTTTGAGGTTAAATATTTGCCTGCTTACTTTTGTCAAGCTGTGTACTAAGGAGCTCCAAACAAAGACTTGTTTTAAAGGTATCGAATGGGTGCAAAAAGTCTAATGCTGGGAACAACCCACGAACTGTTACTTTGATAGAATAAGTCTTAGGATGTGCTACTACGGATATAAAATCATCAACGATAGTTGCACGTACAGTAAAGTTTGGCTTATTTTGAGGAGAACATTTCTTCTGCTTATAAGTGGGGAAGGAAGGATTCGTTCTTCCATGGACAGGGATTGAAGGTTTTGATAGGAAAAGAGTGCATGGTTTTGCAAAATTAATCTGAGAGCTTAACATCGTTCTTTTCTTTTCTCTTTTTTTTTTTTTTTTTTTTTTTGGAACGAAGTTAGCGATGGATGGTGGTTTTGGGCGATGAGGATACACATTTATACCATGAGATGTCGAGACATATTTCCGCTTTAGTCCTTGAGAAATAAATTTGTAGGTCAATCATGTGGGCCTAAACCCATAAGTGAGAACACCTTCAGTCAATTAACAACTTTTTCTTTGTCTTTTTTTAACATAGGAAGGGAAGGCAATAGCCGATGGAACTACAATGCACATGTTCTAGGAGTTGAAACTCTTATTCTATCTTGAAAGATTAACTCCAAAATGCCAGCAGGACTTTGAAGGTTAACGAAGCCGACAGGGAGAGACAGGGCATGATTTGCCAAAAAAATCTGCACAGCGGTTAACATCTCTCAGAATATGAATTATCTCGATCCAACAATCTTTAGCAAGTTTGTCTTCTAAGGCAATCCACCACATATTTATTATCGGTTTCAAGGATGATATGTCTGAATCCCAAGTTCCAAACTAGCCTCAAGCCGTAGACTTAATCCCAGCATTCAGCAGCTAGAACGCTGTCGGTTTCAATGATAATATAGAGAATGAAGTTAGGGACTATATGAAAGACATTTAGCCAATTCAAACAGCATGCCATGTTAAATTTATGGATAATGTTTCTTTTCGCAGGTCAGTACTGTTATAACTGGCGGAAAGATCCTTATATCTTCTCTATCAATAGACGGCTCTCCTGTATTAGAGGATAAAATAGGTAAAAAAAATTTTATTTTATACAAGTTGTGACAATACTGTAGCCATTACAACTCGCAACACCTATCAGCATACTAAATTTATTGAATCTTGTAGCATTTGCATATTGCAACACAAAACTGAAGTAGCAAGTGTTTTATGTGAGTTTTGTTTTTAATCTTATAATTTTCCTTTTTAAAATCTCTAAATATAAAAGCATCTCCAAAAGATTTTATATAAATATCTCAAATTCTTTTTATAAAAAATTTATCTGAAAAATAAAAAACATATTATACAATAATGTATAAAAGAATAGATAGGCATATATATTATCCCTTATTTACATTAAGATATAAAATTTTTTGAAACATAATCAAAATTGTTATATATATGAAGTGGTAGACTCTAAATATCTCAAACACTATAATTTATTTTCTTGCAATAAATGTTCAGGAGCAGATCCCATATTTAAAATTTATACTTACTATTAGTTAACATAAATACGTAATGTTACACCTTAATATATTGGTCCTCTAAAATTTGATTATTTATAAATTTTTTATTTTTAATTAATTAATTAATTATACACACACTCACGTTCGCATTGAGTTCTTGCTAATTTAGGCTATATACAATATATATGTATTATACAAACAAAATTAAATATCATTAAATTAATTATTATTAAATTATAATCACTAATATATATAATCTACATAATATTTATTGAACAAGAGTTAATCTGATAGTTCTTAATTTCATTTGTATCAATAGACACACACATATATATATATATCAAAGGACTTTGTCATTACGAGCCTTCTAAGGAACTCAACAATATATGGATAGCCTTTGCTTTTTTATTGGCTAAATGCATAGTTTCATTTTAAATTTTACATGATTAATCTTTTAAACTTTTTAATTTTTATAATTTTTATTAAATTTTTAAAATTTAATGTTTAAATCTATTTAATTTCTTTTATAAATACAAAAATAAAATTTAATTCAAAAAAATAATATGATTGGAATAAAAATTTTAAAATTTTAATTTTATCGATATTTGTTTGGAATTTAACTTTTAGTATTTTACCTGCTTACAAATATTTAAATTTAGAATTCAAATACTTGTTTAGTGTTATATGAGTTAAATAAAATTAAAAAAAATATAAATTTAAAAATGAAATAAATTTAAAACAAAAATTTCAAATATTATAAAATGTCAAAAATTAAGAGTGAAACAATGTATTGGGACTTTTCTATTACTAATGGAACACAGTGACCGAAAATCACCTCAACTATTTGAATTTAGGGATTTTTTCATAAATACTCTAAAATAGAGGTAAAATAATAAAAATATCTTAAATTTTCTAAATTTATGCACTTATCCTCTTTTTAATTTTTATTCCACGCCTACCCCTCTCCTCTTTCAGCTGCAAAACACCCTTTTATCTCCTTGCTCAGTTGCAAAACACGCTTCCACCTCCTCCCTTAGCTGCAAAACATGAATCTTCAACTGCAAAACCTCTCTTTCAACTTAAAAATGTTTCTTTCACCTGCAATCACTCTACATCAAATTAAAATAAATTTCTTCTCCAAAAAAAGAACCTCAACTTTGCCTCCCTCACATCAACCACCAATATCAATCTCTTATTAAAACTCAAAAAACATCACCATGATTTCAAAAAAAAAAAGGTGGAATAAAAAACAAGATTTCAACAACCAAGAAAAGGAGAAGAAATTGAACAACAATCAAAAAATCAAAGGTAAGCATTCTCATTTTATACAATCATTAAATGGATACAAACCAATATCTCTTCTTAAACCCACCTAGATCTTCATTTTCTTCAATTTTTTTAATAATTAATTGATATAGAAGATAATGTATGACAACAATGTACAAACATTGATTTCTTCCCAAAAAATACTTGCATTAATTTATTGTTTCAATTTAGAATCCTTTCAGTTTACTTTTATTTTTTATACAATTCAATGATATCTGAGTCAAGTTCATTGAAAGATGAAAAAATAATGTATGTGCACAGAAAAATATTTCAAAATACTTTTTTTACATGTCTGCTTCATTTTAGAATTCTTTTTGTTTACAATTGATTTCTAAAACATTTCAAGGACATCTGTTTGAAGTTCTTTGGAAAATCAAGAAATAATGTATATGACTGCTTTATTTTAGAATCATTTTTGTTTATGCTTGGTTTCTGAAAACAATTCAAGGACATCTATTTCAAGTTCTTTGGAAAATCCTAAATAATGTATATGTTTGCTTGATTTTAGAATCCTTTCTGCTTATGTTTAGTTTCTGATACATATTTCACTTACAAGAAATGTAGCAATTGCTTATTTTCATTCACTACAATGGCTAATGGACTGACAACTTCACTTTCCAAAACTTCCAAGTCACTAGAGTTCAAATTTCAACATATTACATGTACCAAAACCTTATAAATACAATTTTAAGTCCATTGAAAGTGCAAAATGAAGAAAATGAACTACAAATCATCTACCAAGTCAAACAATAGTGTTTGAAACTTGTATTTAAAGATGATTTAACTTTGTTATATATATAGTCAAAAAGCACAAAACCATATCAAACAAAGTTCCCCTTGTGTATCTTAATAAAGAAAAAAGAGAAGGACAGTAATTTCTTTGATTTCACTCCAAAAGCAATTATGTTACAGTTTGAGCAATAGTCAAATAGTACAAAAAACATATAAACAGCCTCAAACATAGTAGATTATGCAAAAAAATATTGGCAAGCAAAACAACAAAAGGTGAATAATAAGAAGTCCAAAGTCCTCTCTGTCTATCATCTATAATCAGTAACACAAATGTCAAAGAAGTGGAAGTCCATCATGTCACGACTTGAACCCGAGTGCACATGATCAATACTAAGGACTGGAAAAGCATAAGGCTTCTGAAACCCATTGTAAGCCTTAAAGAAAATTAACAATAAAATATAAGTAATAATTAAATGAAATGTTTAAATAAAATAAATAACACAAATAACATAATATTCAAAATAATCTTTGATGAAACATAATAATCAACATTAATA
Organism: Mallotus nudiflorus; assembly: GCA_947683625.1. NCBI lineage: Eukaryota > Viridiplantae > Streptophyta > Magnoliopsida > Malpighiales > Euphorbiaceae > Mallotus > Mallotus nudiflorus. Next base: position 1,921,408 of record CANTUR010000184.1, read on the forward strand.
CAAATGTTTAATATAGGTAATAATCTATAGAATATAACATAACAGTTAATCACTACTACTGCAATGTTCTAGATTTCAAATACATAATAATACATATTATATAGACCTACATAAAATAATCGGAGAAAAAGAAATCTGGCATAAAGTAGGCAGACTAATTGAAGACTCCCAAGATCTTAAAAAAATAATTGGGGAGTCAAACCTCATTAAGTAAATTAATAAAAGAAATGTATATAGTGTGAAAATCTCCTTTAAAAATATATTTTTAGGAAAATATAAAATTTATATTTTATAATATAAAACATTTGATTTATTAAAATCCTCTTTTACCAAAATAAAGTATTTGAAGCCATAAAATACTATATAAATTAAATAAACTTTCTTAAATCATTTATAAGAAAAATTAGATAGAACTCTAGTCCATATTTCTAATAATCTTTCGGCTCTCTTAAAATCCAAAGATTGTCGGTTCTTGAGAGCAAAGCATCCACCGAGCTACTAGCTGCAATCAAATTACATAAACCAATATTTACTAGCGATCCTGAGAGCAAAGGATCATCGAGCTACCAGCTCTAGTAAATTATAAATCACGCCCAAGAGCAAAGAATCACTGAGCCTTATAACCACCAACACTCATTCTCAATCCTATTGGTGTTGATGAAACCCATCAGGTAGCCCATTCTACCGTAGTTCATTTTAAAATAAATAAAAATAAATAAAACAAGGAAGATTACAATAAAATAACAATTAATTAATCACATGAAAATTTAATATAAACATGCTTATATAACCATAGCATATATATATATATATATATATATATAATATAAAATATTCTACACATAATTCAGTTATTAACTTACAAGTTAAATGCGCTTCTCTGCACAATCACACTAGACCCCAACCTGACGGCTCGATTGTAAGCATGGCTAAAGAAAAGAAAGAAAATAATAAAAAATGGAATTAAAAATGGAAATCCTATAAATTCTAGATTTCTAAGGAGAGACTCGATTAAGAATATGACTCTACTAAACTCAACCCAATGTTACATTTCACGAGAAATCTATCAAAAAATTCGATAAAGTCTACTGTGTAAAACAGGCATCTCTCTATAAAAGTAGAGTCAATCCTGCATAGAAAGACACTTCAAATACTAGCAACAACTCCAAATCTTAGGTTAGGCCCCTAAACTACACTTTATGCTCAACCGAGAATCAATTTCACAAATTACAATTTATAAACAATAAATTTCCATTTAAATACCAAAATTAATTTACTTATACAATAAAAGCATAAAAGATATTTATTTACAAAATAAATAATAAAATTCACATTAATAATCAAATTATATTATAAAAGTCATTATTCTAATTTTTAAACTTAAATAGCATTTAATTACTGATAACCACTTAAATTATTCAATTATATAATTAAACAACCAAAACTCATTTAAATCTTAAAAATCATAAATACAATTTTTATTCAGATATTATTCCAATAATTACTAATAATTAGCTAGAAATAGGAATTAATCCATAAAAATTATTTTAATATTATCTGAGCATAAGCTTGGCCGGAATGTTCACCGGCCTTCACTCCTTCTTTCCGACCGAATCAAGCGATTGTGTGCGAGGATGACCGGACAGCAGCTGCTATTGCTGGTGTAGCGAATGGGGCGCGACAACATGGAGAAGGCAGTTCAACATGCTGTTGGAGGCGTGGTGGTGTGCTGGGGTGGCTAACCGATCCAAAGAAGAAGAAGGAAAAAAATGGAAAGGAGGGAAAGAAGAAAGGAAAGAACGGAGAAAAAAAGAAAAGAAAGGAAAGAAAAAGGAGGGGAGTGAAAGAAAAAGTGGGGAAAATAATAAAATATAAATAAAATTTATTTATTTAATTTATTAATATTTCAATAATTTTATTTTAAATTTAATCATTAAAATCCATAATTTAATTTAATAAATAATTATAATAATGATGTCATATCTAATGAAATAAATACTAACATTGGAAATTTATTTAATTTCACAAATAATCAAATATCACAATTTAATAAAATAATAAAAATATAAAAATAACTATTAACACTGCAAATCTCATATTTTAATGTCACAACAAAAACTGGTAGTCATGACTGGTGCTAAGGAACGAGAATTTTTTTTAAATCCGGAACCCGTAGTAAGCCTTAGAAATAAAAAGCATGCTATAAATAAATAAAAATACACCATAATTAAAATCTTAAATTGTTATAAAAATAAATACTTAATGTTATATCATAAAATAAAATATTTGCATACAATATTCAAAGAAAGGTCTCTGACATAAACAACATTCTATAAATACAAACACTACTACTGCAATTCTCTAGGATACAATAAAAGTCAAATAAATAAATTATATAAACTAGCCGGGGTTGAAAAAGTCCGGTGTAGAGGTCTACTACTGAGGTCTGAAGATGAAGAATCCCCTGAAAAAAATACAACTGAGGAGAGTCATACCTCATTGAGTGAATTATTACATTATATATACATACACCTCCTAATTTCATATGCAATCAAGCATCAGTATATATAATAAATATATACAAGAATTTCACACACATGCTGAAATCACTTTTATATGTAATAAATGATGAAAATTGTTTATTTGATTGAAGGATCAAATAGAACCCTAGTTATTCACAATCTCAACCAAAAATATCTCTATAACCATATAGGCTCATTTAATTCCAATTTAATTTTTTTATTCCATTTTGTACAGTAGACTAGCCCTGATACACTAAGTCAACCGAACTCCAGCAGTCTCACTATTAGTGTGACTGGCCTCAAGAAACTAGGTCAATCAAGCTCTCGCAATCATACTACTCAATCACATCAATCTCAAATCATCAATCAAATTAAAGTCACCTCAAGTAATTTATAACTCAACCCTAAAATCTATCGCGCCGATACGTACACAGTTTTAATGCAGCCCACTAGGTAGCACGTTCTATTGATATCCTTCAAATAAACTTTAACAATTATTAAAATAATAAAAATGCATAATTAAACATAAATAACATTCATAACAAAGAAATATACCATATATATACAAAAAATATAATAAATATATTTCAAGTATATATATGCTACATGTAACCAAAATCAACCATAAATATACCAAATATATATGACACATATATATACCAAATATACTAAAAATAATAAGCATATATGTCACATATATATATATATATATATCCAATATACTAAAAATATACCAAAAGTATACAAAAAATATACTTATTCATTTAATAAAATAATTCATGTTTAAACTCATATTAAAATATGAAAAACTTATAATTGTGCATCTATATGCAATGTATATATAAAATAATAACTCACAAGTTTGCGCTCCTCAAGACTGGCTTGATGGGCCCGGTCTGATAGGCCTCGATCTCGGTGCAACCAGAAAATAAATAATGATAATAAATCAGAATAAATTTCTAATTTATATTTCTAAAAGAGACTCTATCTAGAAATACAAAACCTAGACAAACGCGGAAATTTATAATCAATCCGATATCATATTTTACGAGAATTCTACCAAAAATTTGGCAGAACCTCCTTTATAAAATGGACATCTCTCTACTAAAAAGTGGAGTCAATCTTGCAAGAAAAATACACTTCTAACACAGATTGCACAACACCTCGGGTTGGGACCCCAAACTGCTCAATTTTCCAACTGAGGTTCACAATTCACCAAAAATACAAATAAAATAATAAATATATTAAAAATCATTAAATTCCATAAATGTCCACTTAATATTTAAATATAATATATTTAAATATTAAAACACTAAATACAATTATTTTCCCAATAATTAAATAAAAATCTCAAATAATAATATAATATTAATAAAAATCCAATTTTTTAATAATTCAATAGTAAAAATTCACTTTTATATATTCAAATAGCTTAAATAGCCTAAATATGTATTAAAAGTAATTAAAAATCCATTTAATCACCCAAATAGTAAATAATATATTATTTAAATATAATTTTTAAAAATTAGTATTAATTTGTTAAAAATAGTAAGTAATTTATAAAAATCATTTTAATACCCTATATAATTCCAAAATCATCTAAAACATATTATTTAGCTATAATTTCCACAAAATTACACAATTAACTCATAAATACAAAATTCGCATTATATAAATAATATTCTCAAAAATTATATAAATTCATCAAAACTTATTTAACTCAAATTACTAACACAAATTCAACTAAATTTACATTAAAACTAATTAATTAACATAATTATCAAAAATTCAATATTTAATATTAAAATAATAAAAAATTATCCAAAATTCAAATTAATTCAAAAAAATAAACAAAAAATATATTTGAAAAGCTAAATCTACCACAATCAACATTTGTGATGCAAGTTTTCATGAATCAAACATAAACAAGTAAAAAAAATAGAAACCTTAAAACACATAAACTAAAAATTGAAGATATATAAAAATTGAGAGGATTTGAGCTCAAACGGAGCTCGGAAATGGACTCATCGATGGAAGAGCGTTCAAAAGAGTCTAGTTTGAAGCCTTGATGTGGTCGAAAGCTCATCGGCGGTTATAGAGTTAAACTTTCGGCTTCCCATGGTTTTCGATGATTCTGCAGCAACAGGTGGCGACTGGCGATGTCAGACGATAGCTAGAGGCAACTAGAGTTGGTGGCGGTTGGTGGTGACTATAGCTGGCGGTCCGGTGTAGGCTAGCAAGGTCACGGTGAGAAGAAGAAGAAAAAAAAAGAGTTTGACCCTCTTTTTATTTTTGACTTTTCTATTTTTTTTAATTATGAAATTGCTATATTGCCCTTCGATCAAAATAATAATAGTAGTTGTTGTATTAATAATAATAATAACAACAACAACAATAACAATAATAATGATGATAATAAAAATACTATTAACTTTAATATTATCAATTAATCCCATGTAAAATAAATTATTTTTACGTAAACAAATCTCTTAGAATAAAATACATAAATAATATTAGCAAATATCAATAATAATATAAAAATAAAATTTAAGATTATTAACACTGTATATTTCAAAATAATATTATTTTATTTAAAATACTAGGTCATCACATTTAATTTCCTATTTAATTTATAAAAAATCCAGGTTAATACACATCAAATCTACAGCAGTAAGCAGACACTAAAAACAATCATGAACCTTTATGCCATTTCAATCAATTTTCAATTCAAAGTCATCAAATTATATGGAAGAAAATTCTTCATAAAATGCATTGATAAACACTGCACCTAAAGATTGAGAGCATCAAGGTACAAAAACACAATGATGTTTTGAATATGAGAATTCAAAAATGAACATAGTTGCAGCTTGGAGGCTAGATTTGGAAACCACCATCATGCAATAATAAGCATGATAATTGATTGCATCAAGTCAAAATACAACAGCTTAAAAATAGTGTGTATGCCAGCAAATATAATCAAAGATATGTAGAAGGATTATGACATCTCAATAAACTATATGAAGGCTTAGAGGTCAAAAGAAATAACTCTTGAATTCATAAGAGGAAAACTAAAGGAATCATTTTCGTTTCTACCTAGTTTCTTATACATGATTAAGAAAAAATAGAGGATCAGTAGTAGACCTGGAGACAAATAATGACAATAGATTCTTATATATGTACATGTTATTATAAGCCAGCATTTATAGGCGGTAGCATTATATAGGTAATTGTGGTTGATAGGACTTTTCTTAAAATAAAATTTGGAGGCATGCTCCTAATAGCCTCAACACAAGACACAGTAGGTAAAATATTTCCACTTGCTTTTGTTGTTGTGGCTTCTAAAAATGCCAACTCTTGGATATGGCTTTTTATGCAATTGAGAAAAACCTTGGGAATAAGAGATAAGCTTACCATAGTGTCCGATAGACATCAAAGCATAGAATTAACTATAAAAGAGGTTTATCCTGAAGCTGGACATGCATTTTGCATCTAACACATCTTGAACAACATCAAAACAAACTTTTAAAAAAGCATAGTGTAGATTAAAGAACTATTTTTACAAGCTGCAAACAGTTACAAAGTAGAACAATTTAAGAAGCATATGCTTGACATAGAAAAGATAGATGCAAGAGTGTACGAGTACTTGAATAGTATTGGACATGAAAAGTGGATAAAGTTGCACTCATAAAACAACAGGTTTAGGACCATGACATTAAATATTATTGAATCTCTCAACTCAGTAATAAAATATGCAAAAGAACTACTGGTCGCAACCCTGTTGGAATACTTGAGAGGACTGATACAACAATGGACTTCTATAAATAGAAACATCTCAAGAGGCACATTTATGATGCTTGCAAAAAGCATGATGAAAGGCTAACCAGAGCTACATCAAATCTCTAAAATTTAATGTAAGATCTCATACTTTTCTTATCATACATGAGATAAACAATCAGTAATTCTTTAGTCAAATAAATATTATTTTTGAATATTTTTAGTTTCCTGATACAATAAATAAAACTCCAATTTTAATTCTACTTACTCTTAAATAATTTTCAAAATTTTTAATTTCTATGAAACTGGATCCTTTTGGTTTACATTTGGTTTCTAATTTAACTATAAAACACCAAACTCAAAGTCTTTTTAGGTTAGAAGATTAAATGATGAAATGTTCAGTGTCTATTATGAGCAAATCCAAGAAATAGTAAACTTGAAAGATAAAACATGCACGTGCAACAAATTCCAACTCGATTAACTACCTTACAAGCACACATTAGCAGTTCTAAAGGAATTAAATTAGGAACCTTATAACTATTCATCACATTTCTACACTATAAAGACAATGCCTGCAACATATAAAGCTACGGTTTACCCTTTGCCAAGTCAGTTTATATGGTGCATACCAAATAATGTGAAGAAATGATAGTGCTTCCTCCAAAAGAAAGAATTAGAGCCGGAATACTTAAAAAGACAAGATACAAATCTCCATAGGAAATGAAAATAAAAAACAAGAGTGGCAGATGCGGCTTATTTGGACATAAAATGAAGACCTGCAGAAATTCATCAAACATGTAATAGTTCTTTCATACTTTATGTTTCCTTTTAGTTTCTGAAAAAGATTTTTACATTTCTATAGACATTTTTCAAGAATGAAAAATGGATTCTTATTGTTTTGTTAAAATTTCCTGGTGCAATTACACTTTTCTTCAAATTAATGATATGTAATATAATTTCTATTAGGGACATTCAAATTGTCACTTAAAATAAATAAACTTCAATAAAACTTCACTATAAAAATATAATCCATTCTATTTTTGAAATGGCTTTATACACATATACAGAAAACTCAAAGAATAAAAAAATTCATTAATTTATTTTAAAATTTTCAAACTATAGTTACATTTGCTCAAAAATATAATTTTCAAAGGTACATTCAGTCAATCCATTACATGAAATAGCAAACTTTTCATTAAATTTCACAAAACATTTTGAATATTTTGGTTGACATTAGGTTTCTAATACAAATATAATAAACCTGAAACAATAATAAACCTCTTCTAATTAAAAAAAAATCAATAACCACCGTATACATAATCTTTAAAAAATAATAATAAAACAACAGTAAACTTAAAATAAAATATTTTATAAAATAAACTATCTCCAACATCAACAAACAAACATCAAATACAAATTCAACAACCCAAATATTCATCTTCATAATCGACCACGAACACCTTAAAATTCTTAAAAAAATAACCAAACAGTTCACAAAAGACTTCTAAAATAATCTAATCAATCATCATATTCTAAATCAACATTTTTCTTCCCTTTTTCATTTAGATTCAACCTTTTTTGGTCTTCATATTCACTTTCCACTTCATCATGCTATAGGACAAACTCATAGTGTACCGACTTCTCATATGATCTATATTAATATTCCTAGTAATCTCTAACCCATGAAGCAAGTACTCAGCAAATGCAACAACAAATACTCCACAATCAATAAAAAAATTTTAAAAATGAATATCAATAAAATGAAACCCAAATAAAGAAAAAAAACTCACTTGTTCTCTTGGGAAGGAAGATCATCAACCGAGACAAATTCAAAAGGATCTAAAACCTTCTTCAAGGCATAAACTTCAAAATTCATATTAATATCTTTACAATTTGACCACAGATCAAGAAGTTCAAAAAACACTGGAAGCAGAACATTATAAGATTCCAAAACTTTCATTGTCAATTTATTAGTCTTTGCACACCTTAAAGAGTTATAAATGTAAAAACATCCGTCCTTGAAGTTCAAACGCCCTAAAATCCAATGTTTCTCCTTACCAATGTGAATAGGAAACAACACATCATTATCAAGATACCAAATAGTGTTACTAGCCATGTAATACTTAAGTTTGTACTTCGTAACACTATAATCAACAAACATAAGAGAATAATCATTGTTCTTTGATAAAAATTTCTTATATAAAGCTTAAATACGTTGATCAAATTGGTTATCTGTTGTAGTGTATTTGACACAGCTATTAGAATACACTATCCATTTTTCCTTAAATAATAAAACAAAACATCGATATGCTACAAAACAGAAATTCAACATATCCAAAATTATCTCACATATAGTATACAATCAGTTTATGCTCATTTTTTGAAACTAACAACTTGCAAAAAATAAAAAACTTACAGCTAAAGGTAACATCTTTTAAGGGAATACAAAGTATAGAACCATGTCTCAACTCCAAGTACAAAACCATGAGAAATCAAATTGTCTTTACTAGAATACAACTTCTTTCTATAAAATAAAAAAACACAAGAAAATAATCAATAAAGTACTTATAAATAACTAAATAAATAAACAAATAAAAAACCAAAACATACTTGTTCTTATTCTTTAACCCAACCTTAATCCAACCATCAAAACTATAGAGAGATTCATATTTTAAAGCTTCTCCAATATCCTTACTAAAAGGATGCATATTTTTCAAAATATTTATATCCTTCCTCCTCATGTTAACTCTTGAAGAACCAAACTTATTCACGAAAGGAGATTTCATGACATAACCAGGTCTATGCCCCCTTTTATCAGGAAGTGGAGTCTTAAAGTCATCATCATACACCTGAATATATTAAACAATATTAGAAACCAAAAAAAAAAAACTAAATAAATCATGCATAATTAAAAAAATAAAGATAATACCATAGTAGTAGGATTAACAGTTTATCTACCAATAACACCACCTTCCTTACAAACAAACATAGAAACAACTTTTCCAACAGTTTATTAAAAAAAAAAAAACAATGCTCAAACACAAAAACACAAACCACAAAAAAACATTAAAAAATTAAAATAAAATAACGTACAACATCATCACTTAAAATAACTTTTACAATATTATCAATAACAATGAAAGCCCCATTAACATCATCAAATATATAATCTTCAACCTAAAAAAAATAATATATCAAAAGCAAAATTAATAACTGAAACAAAAAATATATATATTTAATAAAAAATAAAATAACAAACCACATTAGACCTCTTCACCACTTCTTCATCATCTTTATTAGAATAATCTTTATTGTTGGAACTCAAACTAGTATCATCAACCAATTTATCACCCTTAAAATAGAAAAAATAGTATCATAAGTAGAAAAGAAATCAAAAAGATTAAAAAATAATCAAATCCAATATCCTTAATAGAATCTCCTACCTCTGAATCACGAGCTTCTTTATTCCCACCATCCCCTCCACCTTCACTCCCTTTATACTCACTTTCTTTCTCTTCATAAGCCTTCTCTTTATCACCAAAATTAGTAGAAGAAGTACCACCAGCACCTCCACTTTTTCCACTAAATTTTAAATGACATCAGAAACTAAAAGTAAACAAAATAGCGACACAAAAAATTTAAAATAAAATATAATAAAATAACCAATAACACCTGATGCAACGCCTCCATCATTTCTATCATCATCTTTCTTTTTCCTTAATATAAACATGATTTTTTCATATGAATTAGCATCTGAATCAGTATTTTCAAACCCTAGTTTGTCCATAACTAATTTCATTGAAGAAGAAAGATAATCCAACTTTTTATACACAAATAACTTTAAATAATTAAATTCATTTCTCAAACAGCCATGTCTTAAAGCTAATTCCTTTACAAAGTCATGAGAATTGAGTGAAGTTTTCACATCACTAGAATTGCCAAACTTTTCCATGCCTTTTTCAAAAAGTACCTAAAGCCAGCTTGACAATTCTTCCTCAATGGGAGATACATTCCTCAATTTCAACTACAAAAAATTTTAAAAAATTAACAACAATAAAAATAAAAAAAAAATTAAATAACCAAAACAAAATTTACTTTACTTAATGGTTCCCTAAAATCAAGTGCTACAACACCTTGTAACTCAAATTTGATTTACAAGTCCAATTCAGAATTCGAGGAATAAGTGAATTCTTTAAACCATTATGTACACAAATATTATCAACCACAAATGGATAGCATTCATAAAACCATATTTGAACAATGTAAGGAAAACCATTCAATTGGTAAAAGTCTAATCACTTTTCTTTCTATTTTCACTCGTAAAAAGATTCCCCTTCAAGCATTCCATGGTCAAGTAAAATGTGGCGTTCCCCAAATGATACTCATTACAAAAACCACACTCAACAATATCAAATGTTCTCTTATTCACCATCTTCTTTAACTGAGAACTCATAAAAAAAACTTCAATAAAATAAATCAAAGAAATCTTAACACCATCTTCATCATTATCCCAACATTTGGACAACAAACATTTATGCACAGACGACTTGTTTATTTTCTTCAAACCACCAAAATATTTTAAAATCAACCTATTCTCCTCTAAAAAAAACAGTTGACAACATAGAGTTATCAACACACCTTAACCTAGTAACTAATGTAAATTCATCCATCCCAAATTTTAATCTCTTTCTAGAAACATTAAAATAACACTCATATAAATTGGTTTGTTTCAATTATCTTAATAAAAGAGAATGAATCAATTAGTATTGAACTTCAAATTTTAGTAAATCTAAAAAAAACCTAAAACATGTTTCACAAAAAGGGCCTAACTGAGTTTCATTCAAAACTTTTTTAATCAAATTAAGAACACCATATGATAAAGTGTAAGAAACCTTAGCTTTCAAATACTCTTCACTTTTCAAGAAAGGCTCCCAGTCCTAAAAAAAAAATGCAATCAAAAACTAAAATGAAACAAAACCTAAACTAAAAAATAAAAAAAATACCTTTAAAGTAGCAACCTTTATACTAGATCCTTCATAAATATCCCTTTTCATCTTCTTCTTCCCCCTATCAACATCAATATCTACACCCTTAAAACCCATTTTCTTCTTACTCGAAACACCACCACTATCCTTATTTGTATGTCATTTTTTTCATTCCTGCATATTGTCTTTTTCACCATTTTTACTCCTATAATTTTTTTTTCTTCGTACTTCATTCTCTTTGTTTCACAGGGTTAGGATTTTCTGATCTTGTATTAACCATAAAATTCTTACAAGAAATAACCACAAAAAATAAAATTACAGTTAATTTCCATACCACTAAGAGCAATTACCATAAAAAAAAAGGAAAAAAAAACCAACTTAAAAATCAAAACTTGAAGAAACTAAAAAAAAACACAAAGGAAGAAGAAGAAACAGTGAAGAAACCTCTCTAAAATAAAATAGGATATTTCTAAAAACGTGAAGGACACACATGTAAAAAGAGGGAGGTAGATTTGTAAAAAATAAAAACTTAGGGCATTTTTGTTCACAACAATTAAAAATTGGGTATTTTTGTAAAAAATCTCTAGAATTTATATATGGATAATTACTATTGCCCCCATGTTTGACCATAATAACTATTCCATCTCTTCTTTTTGAAACATAACTAAAAACTCCCTCAATTTTAGCTTCATTAAACAATTTTTTTGCTCTACTAAAAAGTATAAGAATATTGTTGAAATATACTATTAGTCAAAGGTCAAAATGTCAATGCTTCCAAAAATACCCTTAAATTTTCAAATTAAACTTAATTTAATTAAAATTTAAATTTACAAATATTTTTAAAAATAAAATGCAAATATTTTACATATATTAAGCATGCATGATAATTTTGTTGAAAATATGTATTGAAAATATGTTTATACAAAAATGTATAAACATGTACAAACTATTTTGTTTATTTGTTGGTAATGCATATAAATTCAATCAATAATATAAATTTCCAAATTCTCATTTTGAATCGTACCATACTACCTCATTCTGAAAGAACCGTATATATATATATATATATACACACACACACACACTTTAATTAAAATGATATAGTGTTTAGCAAAACTAAGTCATTTTAGTTATCTATAATGTATGTCTATGTATATTAGTATGCAATAAAAATAATAATTATAATTATATTATTTACCTCATTAATTTTAAATAATAGCAATAATAATAGATTATGTAATAGCAATAATAATTAATAACTTATTAAATATAGTAATAAACATATATTTAATTAATAAAAATGACCTCTATCTTATGTTCGTTTGAAAGATGTTTACTTTTTTTAATCAAAATGACATAGTTTTGGTTATTTATAATATATGTTTATATATTAACATGCAATAAAACTAATAATTATAATAATATTATTTAGATCATTAATTTTAAATAATATCAATAAGATTGGATTATTAATAACAATAATAATTATTAAGTTATTAAATTATTTGGCTCATTAATTTTAAAAAATATCAATAAGATTAAAATACTAATAATTAATAAGTTATCAAATACAACAATAACAACAACAACAACAATAATAACTACTTTTGAGACAAGTTATATTCACTATTTATTAAAAAAATATAACTTATATATAATTTTTAAATAAAAATCATTGTAAGAAATATACTTTAATTGATTACTTTTTTAATCTCATGAATTTCAAATATAGATTAAATGAATTTTACTTATGATGTTTTTTTAGGTCACTACTGATTCTTAATTTCATAAAACTCCAAACACATAATATTGTCATCTAATAGATAAGCTGGTGAAATGCTAATATGGAGCATTTACATCAAAATCATTAGACAAATGGCTCACTTTTACTCTACTTAGCCACTGAACTGGCCTTGTATATTAACCCTGCCCCCCACCTTTCCCTATTTCTTCATTTTGCTAATTCAATGTCTTCATTCTTTACTATAATCATTTTTAGCTTGTAGCTTTTCCTTCTTTTTTATGTAAAATAAGATTCCCTCAAAATTCAAAATTCTAGAAATGCTAAATGAAAACAAAAACAAAGAATTAAATTTCTAAATCCCATAGCTCTCCCTCTGAAAATCAACTGTAGTCTCATGGCATAATATGCTTCAAGGGTACTTCAAACCATTTAAGGGTAAAGGATATTTTTCATTAAAGTAGATGGTTAGCACTTAGATCTGATCATAGGTCAAATTTGATGCATACATCAGTAATAGAAAGAGGAGCATGCATAATTTGTAAATGGTCAACTTATATAAAGAATAACATATATAAAAATTTACCAAATTAAATTTCACTTTTTATTCAAATACAACATAAGAAGTAAGTGGCAATAATAATTTAATAAATATCTTGGAATATTAAGGAATACCAATTATCTCATACAACATTTCAAAGAAAAGAAGTTCAAAATTCACATCACCTTTGCTCAAGGATCAACTAAAAAATAACATAAAGGCCTTGTTTGAAAGTAATCATGTTTAAGAGTTCAATTGAATTGAATTCTTATTAAATTATGTCACTTTTTCTTCTAAAAAAAGTCAAAAGAATTGAATTCTCATAAGTATGAAGTCTCCAATCATGAGAAATTGATAAATATAATTCATATTGAACTAAATTCAAACATTTCTTTTTTCTTTTCTAGAAATTTCAAACAAAGTGAAAAAGAGAAATGATACTTACATTTGCTTTTGCTTAAGAACTCTCATAGATCTGGCTTTAATAGCTTATAGAGCAGGTCCAGGTTTTGTTTTCTTAATCTGTTCTCTATATCTAGTGAGCTATATGTCCAACTTTTGTATCTTTTCATCCACTAAATCTCCTCTTTTATTTATCTAATCATTCATTACAAACAACAATAAAAAATAAAAAATCATTTAATGAAAAAGAATTAAAAATAAAAAACCCTAATCACCTTAATCAAACTCCTCATTAACAAATAATAATAAACCAATTCATAGCACAAAATAGATATTAACATAGTAATTAAAGAAACAACACCCTATCAGAAGCATCTTAAACAGAAGGAGGAGGTTCTTTATCTCTCTTAACGCTAAAGACTCTTCTCATCTTCTTTATAGGATTTGAATTGGTTTAAGGTAATCCAAAAGAAAAAAATATTTTCGTTTTGGATTTAATTAAAAAGTAAAATCAAGTTGAGAAAAAAATTATGATGTATTCATAATAATCACCATCTAATAATTAACAATCAAACACAAAAGATAAGAAACATGAATAATGTGGTATAGTAAGTAGTAATTAAAAGCGAAATGATGTAGAATAAATGAACTTGACTCAGTAAAATTAAACCATTGAAGATAGATCTTTTGGTTCTCTTAGAATAAAAAGTAATTGGACCTAGAGATATTTCCATGATCCTCTAGTGTCACCATTGGAGAACTCATAATGCTTGCCAATGTCAGAAAGGATGATGATGGCAGCTTTGACATCGCAAAGGACAAATAGCTCGCAAGCTTTCTCCATCAATTCAGTTTCTCTTTTGCAGTCACTTAGCCTCAGTTGGAGAAATGAAAAGATTAAAGCTTTTAACAAAGACTAAAACAATGGCTAAAGAACACAAGTAATATGGAAAATACTAAGAAGTCATTTTTGAAAGGTTAAAGAAAGGTAGGCAAAAAATGAACAAGCAAAAACCAAATTTGAAAAAATAAAAAGGGTCGGACTATAAAAGAAAGAAGCATGGTTAAACAAGCTATTTTTTAAAATTTCCTCATTAATTAATTTGTATCATTTAATTATTAGTTGAAATTTAAAAATTACATTAAATTACTTTTTAAGTAAATAAAAGTTGAAAGAGTCCTAAAGGAGGATGAATAGGACTATCTAACAATAATAAAAAAAATTAAAGAAATTTGAATAAGAATTAAAAGTTATATTAAGAATGAAGAATGATGAACACAAGAATTTAAGGAGTTTGGATTCTTAAAAATCATATGTCTTCACCTAACTTATCCCCAAGTTATGATTTTGAACCACCACAATTTATTTCCCTATATTGATTTTTTACACCTTGAGTTTTAGGATAAACTCAAACCTTACAACTTGAATTTTTAAGGCTCACTCAAAAACCAATTCACAAGCATTTTCAAGGTTTACACTAAAATCGAATTCTCAAGTTTTTTAATGGCTAAACATTTAAACCAATTTCTTTAGAATAAAATTTAACTTCCCATTTTCTTAACCCTATAAAATAGACGAATAAGAATTTCTATTCTAACACTCACCAGCTCTCATAAGAGTATATAATAATAAAATGAATTTTGAAAGAGTTTAGAGAGTTTAATTGAATGTTTGAAATTATATAATGAATAAACAAATTTCTTACTTCAAACTAATCTTCAGAGGTTATATTTATACTTGAGCAATTCAATTATAGTTGTTAGAAGCAATAATTTCATTCCCAATATAATCAAAGTCCATTTGAATGCAATTTGGACTTTGAGTTGTAATTTTTAAGTCCCAGTTGGGATATCATCAGTCCTAGTCGAGATGAGCATTGAATAGCCATTACGAGCTGTTCTATTTGAATTTTTGCATTAGTCCCGGTCTGGATATTAATGTCTCGATCGAGATATCATTGTCTTGGGCATAGTCTCGGTTGGGGTATTGGATTAGGATAAATTCTACCAAAAATTAAAGTTTTATAAAAATTGATTTACCTTGGTCCCAATCAAGACCATGACAAGATTTGCACTTGCACTTTTTGTGCAATTTAGTCCCTGTGTTGAGTCCGATCGACGTAGTGCTTTATGATGTCTTTTTGAGATAGAAGGCAATTGAATCAACCTTTACTTTCGTCATAAAAGTTGTAGATAATTGTCTTATATTTTCATATCACTTTGAATCACCTCAATTGAACCTCTGTAGCTTACGATATTGCTGAAATACTAAGAGTTGCACAACCTAAAATGAAAGTTGCATATGCTGACTTTGACTCAAGATTTGCATACCCAAATGAGCTTAGATTTTGACAAGTAAGCTCAATTTAGAAAACTTAAAATATCTACTCTATGAAGATCATTTTCTCATTATGAAGCTCTAAGGATGTTAAAAAGTCTCATTGAATCGCAAAGATCAAATTAGTCTAAAAGCATACTTATCAATTTAGGTCGTGAGGCAGCTCGTGAGCAGACCACTATATATCCAAAAATGTATATTGAAGGAAGGTCATATGATTATTTAAATAAAAGATTTATCAAAATTACAATTAACAGTAAATATATTAAGTTTCTAATATTAAATTGTTATATAAATAAATAGCACATTTATTAATTTTTTAAATTTTATTTAATTAAATAATAATAATAACAATAATTATTGTATCAAAATATATATTTAATAATTTATTCATTATCATGAGCCTAAAACATTTTTTGTCCACATGTAAAGCATATGATTATTTACTAGTATATATTAAAGAAATATTTCAATTATTAGAATCTAAAATCAAAATTTTTACCAAATAAGTAATTTGTAAATATATTATTGATATATATATATATATATATATATATATATATATATATATTTGTTATAATATGTGATTAAAAATTTTATAATAACTCAACAAATAGAATAAAATGATTAAAATTTTCAAAGAATAAACAATAAAGTATTTAAAAATAATAATTAATTTATAAAATAATTAACTGATTAAAATTTAATTTCAAACTTTTACTAATTAAATATTCACGTAAAATTATTAATTGCAAAAACATATTGTATTTAAAAAATTATATATCAATTTGAAAAATTAATAAGTTGTAATTAATTTGAAAAATAAAGTCAAAGCTCATATATTCTTTTGCAATTAGTTAAAATGATGAGTTTTAATATTGTGTTCAAGTGAAAAAAAAATTAAGATAATTCTGTTTCTCACATTAGGAACATTTAACCATATTTTCGACTGGTTTATCGAATTTCAGAATTTCAAAAGATTGTGTTTAATTTAATAAAAATTAAAAAATTGTAAAAAATACAAAAATTCATGTATGTTTAACAATCAATTATATTTTTATAATATTTTTGTATTTTTTATTTAGTTTCTTAAAATTTAGAATTTTGCTATTTTAAAATTAAGAATGTTAATTTTTTAATTTTTTAATAAATATTTATTTTTATATTCAAAAAATATTAATATTTATTTTTGAAAATTTATGGTTTTATTTTAAAGATATAGATTTTTTGTTTTTGTCAAGAGAGACTTACTATTAATTTCTGACTGAATAAGATCTTTAAACATGCTTTTAACACACATCATATTTATTTAGATAATTGATAACCGGAAAGGTAGATGCGCATAACCGCTATTTATGAATTTAGAGGCTGCCCCTCTATGTGGTTGTTTACATTAAAATGTCTAAGTTTTCACACTTCGCACTTTTTTTCCCTCCAAACTTGTTGTTGAGAAGATGTAGATGAAAACTTGTCAGTACTAGTAGTTGGCTGTTTGACATAGAAAGGACGGATCATTGATCAGCACCACTTCATAATGTGCATACGACGCAAAAATTGAAAAACAAAATTCTAAAAACTATTGGTTGGGATATTTATTATTCAGGACAAAATCATTAAATTGAATCCAAGTAATTGAATTAAATTATTAATCAAAATTTAGAAAGATAATATAATTAAAAATAAAATATAATTTATACATTATTAATTATAAATTATAATTTACTGTTGAGAAAGTAAATATTTTTATTGTATATATTAGAAAATAAATATTTATATACAATTAGGAATAAAATTTTATTCTATTTATAATATTGTTCTATTCTTAATTAGATTGTGATTAGGATTCCTGCGTGTATATATAAGGGGTGTAACTCTTCTTTGAATATTATGAAAAAATATTTTCTTTGAATTTTCTTTTTTTCTCTGAATTTTATTTTTCATGGTATCAGAGCATGTCCATTAAAATTATTTTTTTATTGAATTCTTGCAAATCGTAATTTTTTTTCTTCTTCCTTTGAATTCTTTGAATCTTTAAAATCATGACCACCGAAAACACATCCATCATATCCTATGGAACATCCAATTTTATTCAAACCCTTCAAGATAATTCTCCATTTCCCACAGGAATTATTCTTGATGATACAAACTATACTCTATGGTCACAGATCATGAAAATGTGAATTGAAGCCAGAAATAAATCTGGCTTTTTTAATGGCATTACACCAAAGCCACTAGCAGGAGATAAAGCATTGAAGGCTTGGCTCCTTGATAATAATCGAGTCAAAAGTTGGTTAATTGACTCCATGAGTCCGACATTGATGCAGAGATTCATCCGTTTTCCAACGGCAAAGGAGATATGGAATGTTGTCTCAAAAACCTTCTATGATGGATCTGACGAAACTCAGTTATTTGAATTGAATTGGAAATCATTCACAACACGTCAGAATGGTAAGTCATTACCTGCATATTATAATGAACTGATTGAAATATTTCAGGAAATCAATGCCCAGACATTGCACAAGGGGAGGATATTAATGGAGTAGTATCACTCCATAAACATATTACCCGGCTTCGAACACATATTTTCCTAGCCGGGCTTGATTCAGAATTTAATAATGCTCGAAGTGAAATACTCCGGAAGGATCCACCTCTTGATCTCGAGTCTAGTTATGCATATGTACGGAGGGATCACAACCAGTGACATATGATGGAAGAGCTGAAGATACTACCGGATCATTCTATACTTGTAGCAGCTCAGACTCGTCCCCAATTTAAAGGAAAAATACTGAGTAAGCCCATCACATACACCTGTACTCATTGTGGCAAAGTTGGACACTCCAAGGAACGGTGCTATGAAATTGTGGGATATCCAGAATGGTGGGATTTCAATAGAAAGCCTCGCAAGAAGCTCGACAAAGCTACAATTGCTACTTCCACTAAACCAAGTGGTGATCTTGATACAACTTCAGGTATGACAAATCTTACTCGAAATAATACATGGATTATTAATACAGGTGCTACTGATAATATGACAAACTCCACTCACCATCTTACATCTATCTGTCCATCAACCCAATAAAATATTCTAACTGTTAATGGAGGTATAGCACTAGTCACTCATGAGGGATCAGTATCTAACTCCGACTCTCTTAATTTAGATATTGTTCTTGTTGTTCCATCTCTTTCTTGTAATCTATTATCTGTTGGCCAAATCACTGAAACCTTGAATTGCACTGTCAAATTTTGGCCTAATTATTGTGTATTTCAGGACATTGTAACGCATCAGATTCTTGGCTCTGGTGTTAAACGTGAAAAGTTATACTATCTTGAGTTGCATGATAATTTAAGATGAAATTCAAGTCAAGTTAATAGGGTTGGTAGTAGTTGCTCGAGTAAAGACCAAATAATCTTGTGGCATCATCATCTTGGGCATCTCTCTTTTCATTATCTTAGACAAATAAAATCGAATTTATTTTTGAATACCATAGACTCGAAATTTAAGTGTGATGTTTGTGAATTGGCAAAAGGCCACCAAATTTCTTATGTACCGAGTTATAGTAAAAATTCAATTCCATTTATAACCATTCATTCTAATGTATGGAGACCTGCTTGGATTCTTACTCTATCTGGTGCTCGATATTTTATGATGTTTATTGATGAATGTACCTGGATGACCTGGGTATCACTACTTTCCAATAAAAGAGATGTGTGCTCTAAGTTTCAAGACCTGTACAACATGGTGGCTATACAATACTAGAGTAAAATATGAGTCTTGTAGTTTAACAATGGTGGGGAGTATGTTAACTTAATTCTTAATGATTTCTACCATAAGAAGGGCATTTGCCACCAAACATCTTATGTCGACACTCCTCAACGGAATGGTGTAGCCGAAGGAAAGAACTGGCAGTTATTGAAAGTTATTTGAGCATCATTATTTGATATAAATGTTCCTTGAGAATACTGGGGAGAGGCTGTTTGATCCGATGTGTACCTCATAAATCGGACACTATCATAAGTACTCAATTTTAAAACTCCTCTTCAGAAACTTCAGGAACTTGTCATATCTCCACCCCTCATTAATCTCGAACCCTAAGTTTTTGGATGCTCGACATATGTTCATCCAACACTCGATAAATTAGACCCTCGAGCTATCTGGTGTATCTTTATTGGCTATACGAATTTACAAAAAGGATATCAGTGTTATGATTTGAATATAAAGAAGATGTATGTTACTTGGGATGTTCAGTTTCATAAAAATTGTCCTTTCTTCTCCCACTCCGAGTGCTCTCTTTAGGGGGAGAAACATCTGAACCTCTTTAAGCTTAAAGATAACATTTTAAGTGTTCTGAATAATGTTCAGAGCATCTCACCCTAATAGACATTTGGTGTTCTGAGTACGAGCATCTCACTTAGACAGACATCTGATGTTCCGAGTATGAGCATCTCACCTGGACAGATCATCGAAGAAAATTCAAGTAATCAAGATAATACATCTTCCCAAACCATTCCATAAGCTAAAGAAACTCTGGATGCGGTGCATAATAAGGTAAACTTATCTCTTTTAATTCCAATTACTAAGCCTCGTTATCCTTCTAGGATCAATAGAGGGGTTTTAAAAAAATAATATGATCCGGACCTTTATACCAAAGCTAAATACTCTATCAACAACTTCATATCAACCAACCATTTGTCTAACTCACATGCACTTACTGTAAATTTATTATTTACTGTATCTATTCTGAGTAATGTGCAGGAAGCCTTAGATGATCTGGATTGGAAGAAAGCTATAAATGATGAAATGGAGGCATTGTAGAAGAACCAGGCGTGGGATCTTGTTCCTCTTTCGAAAGGAAAGAAAATGGTGGGGTGCAAGTGGATATTTACTATCAAACTCAATCCAAATGGAAGCATAAATTGATATAAAGCTCAATTGGTAGCAAAGGGGTATACTCAGAAGTATGAAATTGACTATGAAGATACATTTTCCCTAGTAGCAAAAATGAATACCATCAGAGTCCTTATTTCCTTAGCTGCCAACTTGGACTGGTCGTTGCAATAATTTAATGTAAAGAATGCATTTTTGAATAGAACCATAGATGAAGAAGTATATATGGATCCGCCACTCAGAACTAAATGTACTGACCAAGTATGCAAACTAAAAAGACTATTGTATGGACTCAAGCAATCGCCTCGAACATGGTTTGGATGACTTTCAACCTTCATGAGGAAGCTCGAATATAAGCAAAGTGATGTTGATCACACACTATTCATTAAACAGAAGTTAGTTAAAGTCATCGTACTGATTATATATGTTGATGATATGGTGGTCACTAGAAATGATTCGAGTGAGACAACAATCTTGCAAAGACAATTAACATCCGAGTTTGAACTTAAGGATTTGGGTAACTTGAACTATTTTTTAGGAGTTGAAGTTGCAAGATTAGCTCAAGGAATTTCTTTTTACCAACAAAAGTACATAATGGACCTACTGAAAAAGACTGGGATGCTTGATTGTAAGCCAGTCAAGACTCCTATTGAAGTCAACCATGAACTTTCAGTCCTAGAAGATCAAGTTCCAATTGTTAGAGATTAATATCAAAGGTTGGTGGAAAGGTTGATTTACCTATCTCATACTTGGCCAGACATTGCTTATGCAGTAAGTGTTATGAGTCAGTTCATGCATTCTCCGAATAAAGAACATATAAATGCAGTATATTGAGTATTAAGATATCTAAAGTCTTCTCCGGGCAAAGGGTTATTCTTTGGGAGGAATAAGGATTATGAAATTACTGGCCATACTGATGCTGATTGGGCTAGAGATCAGACTGATCGAAAATCAACATCCGGGTACTTTACATTTATTGGAAATAATTTAGTCACTTGAAGAAGCAAGAAGCAAAAAGTTGTAGCAAGATCAAGTGTTGAAGATGAGTTTAGAGGAATGGCTCATGGAGTATATGAGTTGCTCTTGGTAAGGCAAATTGTTCAGGATCTAGGATTAAAACATTCGAAGCCTATGTTGTTACATTGTGATAATAAGGCAGACATAACAATTGCAAACAATCCAGTTCAATATGATCGAACTAAGCATGTAGAGGTTGACAGAAATTTCATAAAAGATTATCTGAACCAAGGGACAATTGATCTTCAATATGTTTCGTCTTATACTCAACTAGCTGACATCCTCACAAAGACTGTATCCAAAAAGGCATTCTACAACTCACTTGGCAAGTTGGGAATAATTGATATACATTCACCAACTTGAGGGGGAGTGTTGAGGAAGTAAATATTTTTATTGTATATATTAGGAAGTAAATATTTGTATATAATTAGGAATAAAGTTTTATTCTATTTAGGATGTTATTCTATTCCTAATTAGGTTGTGAATTAGGATTCTTGCGTGTATATATAAAGGATGTAACCCTTTTTTGAATATTATGTAAAAATATTTGCTTTGAATTTTTTTTTTCTTTTTTCTCTAAATTTTATTTTTCATTTACAATATATATATAATAAATGAATATTGTTTTATAATATATTATTTATTAAAAATACATTTGATTTTCAAAAAATAAATAAATAATTTTGTACAAACTATTTCATTAATTTAAAAGTTTTAAATTCTAATTCTTCGTTATTAAAAATATCATTCACTTAAACAATGAAATTTTCAATTTTTTTTATTCATTTAAGATTTAGTTGGGTAAAAACTAGTCTCTTAGTCATAAAATGCATAAAATATTTATTCATTTAAGATTTAGGCTCCATTTATTTGTAAAACTTTTTTCAGTGTGAATTATAAAAAAAAAATAATTTAAAGGAAAATAAATTATTAATAAAAAAATAACTTAAAAATAAGGGAAAATAATTTCTTATTATTGGAATGAAAAATTATTTTTTAATTCTTACAAATAAGAAAAATTAATCTAAAATGCTCTTTTTTTTTTTGTTTCTTACTTCAATTTTTTTTTTCATTTTTTGCTTTTTCCTTTTCTTTTTATTTTTTCCTCCTTTTTTACTTTTTATTTTATCCTTATTTTTTTTTCTCCTTATTTTTTTTCTTTTGTTATTTTTTTATCTTCTCATTTTTTTTCTCCTTTCTCTTTTTATTTTTGTTTTATCCTTTTTTATTTTTTATTTTTATTTTTTTTCTTTCTTATTTTTATTTTTATTTTTTTCATATTTTTTACCTTCTCTTTTTTTTCTTTCCCTCTTTTTTTTTAAAAAAATTTTCTCATTTTTTTTGTCACATCTCCTTTTTTCCTTTCATTCTTTTGTATAAATTAATTATCATATAAATTTATATCAATACATTAGATAAAAAATATACATTAAGTTCATTATAAAAAAATAATTTGATAATAAAAAATTTCATCTCACAAAAGATGTTATTTTTTAATTACTTTCTAATATTGTAGACAAATACAAAAAATAATTTAAAAATAATGTCTAAAAAATAAAATATTTTTCGTAAATAAATAGAATCTTAATTAGATAAAAATATAATTTTGTATATAAAAATAAAAATCAATATTTTTACATTTTAATTAAAAAAAATGTCTAAAATGCCACCACATCGTAAACACCCTAATAATGGTCATGGAACTTTTTTTGAGAGAATGAGCTGCATGACATGTGCTGAAACTGTAACAATCGAGGAGGCATGGACCCCGGCCCCTTCTTCACCGGTAACAGTCGAAGAGCTATGGACCACGGCCCTTTCTTTGCAAACCACGTTGAACTACTTAATGATTTTGTTCTATTCATAAATTAGACATTTTTGTTCGGACCACAAAAGTTTTTAACGAAGAACATAACAATTTTCGTTTTTTGAAAAAAAAGAAAAATGATTTACAAAAAAAAATAACAAGAGAAAATTTCAATAAAGGGACCATTTGACCAGTATGTTTTCATTTTTGAACTTCTACCTTACGTTTTTTTTTTTTTTTTTTTAAAAAAAAATTTGGCTTTTTTTGTTAGCTATGTAACATCCTCTTTTAACTTTTTTTGTTACCTAATTATTCTTTTTGAAACTCTTCTTAGTTGAAGTTGATTGTATTTATTTAATTTTTATATTCTAATTAATTTTTATTTTTATTTTAATTATTTTAATTTTTTAGGAGATTTTTGAAAATTTTGAATGAGATATTTAAAATTAGCCTAATTATTTTATTTTTAATAAAATCTTCATTTTAATTAATTAATAATAAAAATAAGAATTTTTTTTATATATTACATTTTTTTTTTTGTTTTTCGATTTTTTTTGTTTTCAGTTGTTTTCTTTTTGTTACTTTTGAAAATCATATTGATTTTGTTTAAATTAAGCGTAAACATTTTTCGAATTATATAATAATGTATGTTAATGAAAATGTGATTTTATAACTACTTAGTATTGCTGATTTTATGTAAAATTGTACAAAATGTATGTAATGTATAGATGTTTGTTAACAGAATGAGACAAATTTGATTCTCTATACTTATAATAATTAGCCAATCTAATTCTCTATGCTTTCAACTTCCAACATTTGCCTCTCATTCCTTCTCTGCGATTTTTAGTTGTTAGGAATATGAAAAAAATTAATATTCCTAAATTATCATTGAAATCACAACCAAGAAAATTCCATTTCTCAACAAATTGGTCCCAAGAAATTGTAAGGCTATCATAGGAGGAGCAAAGAGGAAAGAGTAATTTTGGTGCAAAGGACATATAAAGGGGTGATGGCCATAGAGAAAATAGCCATCAATTTTTTTTTTTTTTTTTATCTTTGTTGATTTCAATAGATCAAAAGATTAAAATTGATTTTGTGTAAAGAACTCAACAACTATAGAAAAAAATCAAAAGAAAATGAAGATGGTGAACGTTTGAAGGGAGAAGAAGACAACAAAAAAAATAAAGGACATTTGTTTTATAATTGAAAGAAGAAGATGGCAAAAAGTTAGTTTTGAAAGTTTTATAATTCAATGTGCCTTTTAAAAAGTTATTTTACTTTTTAGTTTATTTGTGATAACTACCCAAATAACAATGCTCATAATGAGACATCACGTCATTAACAAAGCCTAGAATTATGAAGGCCAATATTTTTAGACTAAAAAAGGAGCCTAGAATCTTTTAAAGGAAGAAACATGCCAAGTCAAAAAGAATAAAAGACTCCTAATTAGGATAAGAAATTTCTATTTCATGAGGTAAAGTGTCCTACAAATACTCTTTATTCTTTTCAATTCATTCATTCTATTCCATTCAGTCTATCATTTTATTTTATTATCAAACACAGTGATCTAACTTAAGCATTGGAGTTTTTGTTATAGAAATCCCATAAGTCATCCTAGCTCTTTGACCTCGTATGATTCAAGTATCAATATCTAGTTATTAAGTGACGTCATCTATATGGAAAAGAAATAAATAAAGATAGTAAAGTAGATAAAACAAAAAGTAAGTAGGAGTAATGAAAAGTCAAAATGGGGCTTCAACCTTAAATAAAACCTTTTTATAAGTCAAATGAAAGATCTAAAAGGACATCACCTACCCTTTAATGCTCAAATTGCAAGATGTCAATTCAAAGGCAACAATGGAAATGCATATGAGCAACTAATACCCACAACGGACTGGTTACCCAAGCAAAAGTTAAACCGTCCTCATAACTAAAAAGTCATTACAATTATCACAAACATGTTATAATCCCTAAAAACTTAACCAACCGATTAGAGATTGTGTTAGAGGCACAAGATTAAGAGTTATTAAAGGACACCAAAATTTACACCGAGTCACACCATAAGGTACATTTCCCATACTTATCAATTAATTAAGAACTAATTATGACTTATTACAGGTACCAATCACATTGGTATACACTAAAAGTTTAAAAGCTAATTAACATTCACTCGTGCTTAGAATAATCTCAGATGCACTCACTCGTGCTCAGAACAATCTCAGATGCACTCACTCGTGCTCAGAAAAATCTCAGATGCACTCACTCGTGCTTAGATAAACAACACTTATATTCACTTGAGCTTGGATCAATAATATTTAATAGAAGATCTCAGGTCCAGTTTAGGGCTTGCCTATACCAAACAGTGTCAAGTTCAACTCTCACTGACACTTAAAACATGCTTAAAAATAACATCAGCACTCTATGTGTGCTCAGTCCAAATATCACTAGTACTCTATGCATACTTGATTCAAAAATAGCTAGCATTATGTGTGCTCAGCATGCCAACTATTATGTCCATACTTAGGATTAACCTTAAATTATATAAAAACTTGAGGATCAAACTAAAAAAATTAAATTAATTAAAGGATTAAAAAAAGAGTATAGTTGTCACATTCTTGGAGAGTTTAAGTAATACTTATTCATTGAGATGATTATCTTCATTTTATGTTTGTCACTTGATATCGTCTAATATATTCCCGCCTAGTTAAGGGCTCTTTATCTCATGAATAGGGACACTTGGATTAGAAAGAAGGCAGAATCTGTCCGGGATAGGGACTACCCCAAAGAGGAATCCTAAGCAAAGAAGGAACACTCTCCTACCAACATTATGATTCACTATCTCACAAGGAATCTGACTCCTCCCAGGTTTAAATATTGTTATATATAGAACCTTATATCCCTCACAAAGGGGCATCTCATTCTCACATACTCTAGTTGTTCTATATTCTCCCTACTTCTGTTCTCTAAATTAGGCATTAGAGTGTTTGTGGGGACTCTCCCCACCTCTCACCTTGCCTTCTATTCATGGATTACAGGATACCAAGCCTAAGAGTTTCGAAAACTAATTATCAAGTGGCGCCGTTTGTGGGAACTCTTTGGGAAAAGCCATTCATTTACCTACTAAGCTAAAGACATCCTCACTATGACTTCCAGCCCACCACCAGCCTTAACTCATGAAACTAGCACTAACCCTTCCACACCTATCCCTTCGACTGACCTCTCAAACCCTCTCCCAGTAATAGTGCTTCCAACAACTTTTTAGCATACTGGAGCTTCATCTGGACATACACCTCCACTCCCTAATAACACCTCAAGATACCTATCCTTGGGCACAAACCTCCTATGTTATGCTCCTCTATAACACCATCACTCAATACCGTCCATACACTTTCTGAGTTTAATAGAGACACCAACAATAACCACACTAAATTTGAACATTGTAAACCAAACACTTAACCTCGACCAAACTAGCAAGGCATTCATGATAAAGAATATCCAGGTGTAGATAGCTTTGATGCAATAACAGCTAAACGCTATAATGCAGAGTGGACATTTTGAACTGCCTTAAAACAATGATAACACAATACCTCTACAAGCCTTAGGGACGAGCATGGGAAAGGGTAAAGCGTCGAAAGGGGAGTGTAGTTCAACAATTCTGGCTCTTGATGATTCAAAGATAGTTCAGAAGGTTGAAAAGGCAATATATAAAGCTCGAACTAGACCAAGAAAGGAAGAAGAATGCATTATGGACAACAGAACTCCATTTGTCAGAAGAATAATTCAGACGGAGATCCGTACTAAGTTCAGAATCCCATTACTTGATAAGTATGACGGGATGGGAGATCCCATCAACCATATATCGGCATTTTGAACAAAGATGTTGCTCCAGAATGTAAATGATGGAATCATGTGTAAAGTTTTTCTAAGAACACTCACAAAGAACGCTCAAAAGTGGTTTCATCAACTCCCAGAGAATTTTGTCACTTCTTTTGAGGATCTGGCGGAACAATTTTATATTAAATTTATCACCAATATTCCCCAGACCAAAAACATCAATGATCTTCAGATGTGTCGGCAAGAAGTTAATGAATCTTTATGAAGTTATCTTGATCATTTCAATAAAATAGCCATGCAAATTGAGCATTTTGTCGATGAAGTTATCATAGAAGCTTTGAAAAATGGCACTAAACTTGGCAAGTTTAAAGATAAAATAATAACCAAAGAATCGAGTACCTTTGTAGAGGCAATGGCGATGGCGGTCAAGATGATAAAAATGGACAAGGATAGAAGGATGCGACGAGAGGAAGAGAAGCCATCGATTGAGGATGAACGACCTAAACACAGATGAGCAGGCTTCCCAAAAAAAAATTTAGAAATCCAATAAAAAGATTTGATAGGGAAGAGGACAGATACACACCCCTAAGCACCTCACAATCCAAAATCCTCATGTGGATCAGGCAAAATGGAGTTGGAATTACCTCAGCTAAGAGAATAAGCCTAAGCCAAAAATCTACCTAAGATAGGGGACAATACTGCTAGTATCATCGGGAATACAGGCACGACACGGAGGGTTACAGAGAGCTGAAGAATGCCATATAAAGACTGGTGCAGAGGGGAAAATTTAATAATTTCACAGATGCATCAAGAAGAAGCAAAATCTCTGAAAACTAGGAGCATGACAGGCTGAAAGTAAAGAAAACCCGAAGGGAGCCGATTGGCACAATCAACATGATCATTAGGGGAGAAAATACTGAGAAAAGATTAAAGTGGAGTAGAGGAGAAAAGCCAGTATCCAAGAGAAATGATATTGTGTTCAATTTGGAAGATGATTCGTATGTTCACCATCCCCATTGTGATGCCCTGGTAATAACTATGTGCATAGACAAGTATCTAGTAAAAAGGTTATTAGTGGACAATGGAAGTGCTATCAATGCATTATCCTAGAATGTGTACAAGGCAATGGGTGGCTCCGTTACCAACTTGAAGGCCATCCAGAACCCCATCACGAGTTTCTATGGAGGAACTATACAACCAATGGGAATTGTCGAATTGAGCCTAGAATTTGGAAATCAAGACGATGAAGAAACAAAAGTCATCCAAGCAGTATTCAACGTGGTGGACATACTACTAGCGTAAAATGGGATTATAGGACGGCCCACACTTTATGAAGCAGATGCAGTCACTAGTATCCGATGCTTAACTATGAAACTTTCAATCAAGAATGGAACCCTTACCATTCAGGGAGATCAGCATATGGCTAGACAGTGTTACCAGATGGCCATGAAGCCTCAGGCAGAGGCTTTTCCTTTAGAAGCATGGGAAGTTGAGAAGCAAGGTGCCGATCCACAACTAGTAGAATACACAGAGACCTTACAAATCGTGAAAGGGAAGATCGTGAAAATTGGCAATGAACTTAACTAGAACATCAGAGAAGAAATAAAGGAAGTGCTTACCAGACACTCGGAGGATTTTCTTCACAAGCATCTAAAATCATCAGCATAGACCTACAAGTTGCCTATAATTGTCTAAACATCAGACCGGGAGCCAAACCAGTAACACAAAAAAAAAACCTTTGCCTATAAAAGGCAGAGAATAATTGCTGAAGAAACAATGAAGCTGTTAGCAGCTGGGTTCATCAAAGAAGTTATTCACCCAAAATGGGCAGCCAACGTGGTACTTGTCAAAAAATTAAATGGGAAATATAGGATGTATGTAAACTACACTGACCTTAACCGAGAATGCCCTAAAGACAGCTACCCATTACCCATGATCGACCAGCTCGTTAACTCCACCGCTAATTACAGATTATACAGTTTCATCGATGTGGCACAAGGTTACCACCAGATCCCGATGAAGGAAGAGGATTGAGAGAAGATGTCCTTCATCACCCATGAAGGCTTGTATTGCTACAAGGTGATGCCCTTCGGACTAAAGAACGCTAGCGCCATATATCAAAGAATGATGAACCAAGTCCTCCAAGACCAGATTGGCACGAGCATAAAAGTATATGTAGACGACATTATCATTAAAAGCAAGCATTTGGAACAACACCCAGCGGACATAGACCAGGTTCTTCGGCTATTAAGCAAATCTAGGATCAAGTTCAATCTAGAAAAATGCATTTTTGGAGTCAAAGCAGGCAAATTCTTGGGATTCATGATATCTCACTGGGGCATTGAAGCCAATCCAAAAAAGATGGAAGCCATACTCAACATGGAAGCATAAAAAAAATCCATGAGGTACAAAAGTTAAATGGCAGAATCACCGCATTATGGCATTTTATTTCATGCTCAGCCAGACGGTGTCTACCATTATTTCAAGCTCTTAAAAATTTTAGGAAGTTTGAGTGGTCCGCTGACTGCCAGGCGGCATTCAAAGACATTAAAAAATTCTTATCCTCACCACCCCTACTCAGCTGACCTGTCCTAGATGAAACATTGTACTTATACCTTTATATAGGCCAAGAATGCATCACCTCAGTACTAGTAAGAGAAAAGGAAGCTAGCAAAGCCCAGTTTATTACATCAGTAAAATGCCCTGAGGATCTAAAATTCGGTATCCCATATTGGACAAGCTAGCCATGGCTGTGGTCCACGCCTCTCGAATGCTTCGACATTACTTCCAAGCTCACCATATCGTCGTCTGATCCCGTTTCCCATTGTAAAAAATCTTACAAAGACTGGAAACCTCAGGTAGGCTAGTACAGTGGTCGGTATTACTTGGTGAATGCAACATTAACTATGAACCCCGCCAACAGATGAAAGCCCAGGCATTAGCAGATTTCGCGTAAGAAATGGCTCCGAAAGACCTTACCTTGACCAAAGCATCGGAATGGAAGCTCTACATTGACGAAGCATCCTTAACTTAGGGATCCGATGCTGGAATAATCCTCAAAGGACCATATAAGGTTTACATCTGATATGCAGTCCAAATCAAGTACAACATAACCAACAATGCTGCTGAGTATGAAGCACTTATCATATGCCTGAAGTTAGCCACCGAAGTCAGAGCTGAACACCTCATCATACACTTAGACTCCCAGCTAGTGGTTAACTAAGTCAGCAGAATGTTCCAAGTTAAAGACACCTATATTTCCAAGTACATGGACAAAGCCAAGCAACTCTTGCAATACATTGAACGAGACAGGGGCCGATAAGAGATCATCTAGATACCCGGGAAGAAAACATTGAGGCCGACTTCCTAGCCAAGTTAGCAGCTGAAGACAGTCAAGAATTCTGGGATATGAATTTCACTAAATCATTAACCAATCCTACCCGAAGTTTTGGAGACATGGGTAGTCTCAGAATGGATGCGACCGATAATCCAATACCTGGAACACAGAATGCTCCTTGAAGAAAAGCTGCAAGCTTAGAAGCTAAAAAACAAGGCAGCCCACTATTCTATCCATAAAGGGAAGCTCTACTGAAAATCCCTTCACACCTATGGTCTAAGTGTGTCTCACCAGACAAAGGAAATTACATACTCCGAGAGATCCACGAAGAAATTTACGGAGCGCATGAATCCCATTATGCGCTAACTTGAAAAGCACTACTCTAAGGATATTATTGGTTTACCATGTCTAACGATGCCCAGCAACTAATGCAAGCATGTCACCAGTGCCAGCACTATGCTCGACTCAACCATAAGCCTTCCTGCCCCCTGCATCCCATCGGCAGCCCTTGGCCATTCGCCATGTAGGGGATGGACATCCTAGGTCCCTTCCCACCCTCCACTTCACAAAAAAAGTTCTTGATTATGGCTATTAACCATTTCACTAGGTGGGTAGAAGTAGAGGCAGTCCTAACCATCACAGAAGTTCGGATACAACACTTCTTTTGGAAGGAGATCATTTGCAGGTTCAGCATCCCCCACACTTTAATTACAGACAACGACAAATAGTTCAATAATAAAAAGTTCAGAGATTTTTGCTCAGACCTCGGAATAAAGCTTCGCTTCACCTCGGTAGCCCACCCGCAGACAAATAGATAAACGGAAGTCACCAACAGAATTCTTATACAAGGATTAAAGAAAAGACTAAACGAGAAAATGGGAAATTGGGTCGAAGAGCTCAACAATATAATCTAGGCCTATAAAACCACACCTAGATCATCCATCAAAGAGACACCATTCAGGCTAACCTATGGCATGGATGTAGTAATACTAGTGGAAATTAATTCACCACGTTACAGAATAAGCCAGAATCTCGATCACACCATCAATAAAATTAATGCCCGGATATGTCTAGACCTACTAGAGGAAAGGAGAGAACAAGCAGTAGCCACAGCTAAAGCATATCGACAAAAGGTGACATGGTATCATCATCAACGACATTATCTAAGACAGTTTAAGTTAGGAGGCTAGGTACTCAAAAGGGCAGATATTGGCAAAGGCAACTCAGGAACCAGTAAGTTAGGTCCAAACTAGGAAGGTCCATACCAAATCTCGGCAAGCACAACCAAGGGAGCATACAAGCTAAGAGAAAGAGGAGGCAAAGAACTACCACAGTTTTGGAACTCAAATTCTCTCAGAAAATATTATCAATAAGTTGTATTCAACATAAGATTTAATAAAGTATCTCTTCATTAACAAAAATGCCTTTATAAGAGATTGGTTACAAAAAAAGAGAATATCTATTATACTATATATACATCTGGACCCCCAGAACCAAAAATAGAGGGGGAAACCTCATCCATAGCATCTGGATGCATCTCAGACTTAGTAGCAATAACATTCTCTATAATATCCCTCGCAGGGGCAGCACTGGCCTTTCAACGGGCGTCCTCTTCAGTAGCAACCTTGGTAAGGTTTGTCGTTGTTATTTGATCTAACACCCCCAAGTCCAATTCCGAGTCCTGAGCGAGCAGGACCCTCTTACACTCAACCATGTAGGCCTTCAGAAATCCCCCTACCATGCCTTGGTATGACTTTTTATCATTCGCTCGAGATTTCTCAAGCTCAGACAACTTTCTCTCCAGCTTAGCAATTTGAAGGTCCTGCTCTTTGATCCTCCTCATCAGCTGGCCTTGGCTATGTTTCAACTCGATAATTTTCTTCTAACTCGCCTCAGCCTTAGACTTTTCCTTAGCATACTTTGTTTGGTAGAGTTCCAATGTTGCCTTTGCGCCATCCAGCTTCTTTTTAAAATCGATGGATATATTTCCCACCTTTGTCTCCTTCAGGTTGTACTAGCTCTTCAAATAGAAGTATTGATCCTTCACCAGCAGCAAAGCCTGAGTCATCTTTCAATAATAAAAGCTCATGTCAATAAGAAGCATATATGATAACAACATCAGTAGCAGAGCTAACTTACTTCCAATGGCTGGCCAATCATTGAGTTAAGCAAACCCTCCGGGCCCTCATTAGACCAGTGTTGCATATCCTCGGGTAGCCTCAACGATTCAGCGTATTGATCCCTTGGCTATTAAAGACACTCAGGGGCTTCATTCGCTTTAGTATCCAGCCCCTCATATATGGACACCCAGATAACCATGGGCGTTGGACATATATGTCCTCATTAAGCCCCTCCGTGTCTGACTCCTGCTTGATCAACTGCCTCTTCCTCCGACCCACCCATTTTGATTGTGATAACTCTACCACCGCTTTACCCTTGGGATCGAAAGTTACCGCTTCAAGAGCTGTGGGAGCTTCGGGTTCTAGGGAAGGAGATATCTGCACTTCCTCTAGAGCAGTTGGCTCGTCAATTAATGAAATCCCGCCCACAAAATAAAAAAATTCATTCATTTACAGTTGTAAAAATAGATCAAGTCAGAAATATAGCTTTAAGTAACATAAATATACCAAGGGAATGAACACGACTCGGACAGACTCTCTATAGGTATCTCTTGGGACACATCCTCTACCGATCAGGCTTTGGCAAGCCCATCGAGATACAACCATAAAACCATCTCTACATCATGGTCGGGAAGTCTCATAGGCCATTTCACCCTATGGCACTCGTCAGACCATATCCGCTAGACATCCATGAAGTCCGACTGATGCTCTACAATAAAAAAATGGTGTCTCCACTTCTTGTGGAGATCCAGAAGCTTTATGAAGAGGGTATGGTTAGGCACAACCGATAGGGAAAACATCAGTTCTCCCTTCTTCTTATTCAGCCTGTATATGTATTGAAAAATATCTAAATCGGGTTCTTTCCCCTCTTCATGCATCAGTTGGAAGAACTCGATCAGAATCCTATAGCTATTCGGATAGAGTTGACCAAACGCTATGTTATACCTATTCAAAAACTCTTCACAAAAGGATTTAAAGGAAATTTTAAACCACCCCCTCTAGTTGTTCAAAATACACCACTAATTTACATAGCCCTAGCAGGTGGGTATGGGCCCTAAACTTCCTATCTACGGTGTGAAGGGCGTAATCGGTAGGGATACAGAATCGCCTCCAGTACCACCCTAGTAACTCATCATCTCATTTGAAATAAAAAGGTCTGAACTAACTTGTTCCCTCGATGCCATAATAAAGAATGAAAATGCATAACAATAAAAGCAAGAAAAAGAAGAAGAAAAGATAAAAGATCACCTAGTTACCACAAGCAAGAATCACGGCAGGCAGAAAGGAAAATAGCAGCTGCAATGCAAACGTGACAAAGGCAAAAAAAAAAAAAAAGAAAAATACACTAGTTGACAAGCGTAAAAGTACTTATAAAGACGCGGAAGGATCTGAAAACATGCCATTAATTGCCCTCATCATTGCTTCATTTCTCCCTAGGTCATTAGGGGCCTTTTGGGGAAAATAAGCCTATTGAACAAGGAGTCACGACATCGGCAACCAAAACATTTCATTTACTGACACACGAAATGATGCATAACTCACGCGATTTAAATTTTGAATACCTAGGAGTTGAAGTGACACTGCCATGCTTCGGCCTGCCCATATCTCAACTAGGCTCCTTCATCAAGCTACTAGGAAAGCATCCAAGCTACACTTCTAACCCATTCTGGGTATCCGAGCATTTAAGCCTCTCACATCTAAGTCTATTGACTGAAGCTGACACCCTTAGGTCACTTTTGTAGTACTGAGGTTCTGAGCATGTAAGCCTCGCATCCATATACCGAGTATATAAGCCTCGCACATCTAAGTCCAGTGACTAAAGCTAGCACCCCTAGGTTATTTCTATAGCACTGAGGTTCTGAGCATGTAAGCCTCGCGTCCATGTACCGAGCATCTAAGCCTAATGCATCTAAGTCCAGTGACTGAAGCTGACACCCTCAGGTCGCTTTTGTAGTACTGAGGTTCAAAGCTTGTAAAGCCTTGCATCCTTGTATTGAGCATTAAAAATCCAGTGATGACTGGTTCTATCATGTTGGTTCTGAATGGATGGGTTAATATATTATTGTGCTCCTACACACTTGGCAGATATTCAAGCTCCATGGATTGCGTTTCAATAACGAGATTATCCCAAGACTCAACATTGAGCTCTACTCTTTTACTACAATTGAGGCTGGCCACCTCAACTCACTCGTCTTTATCATTGTTTATGTGAAAGCATCAACACCCTACTCTACCCAGGTATGACGGACATAAATATCTGAATACACTCGGGGGGGGGGGGGGGGGAGGGGACTCTTAATACCGTCTAATATATTCCTGCCTAGTTAAGGGCTCCTTATCTCCTGAATAGGGACACTTGGATTAAGAAGAAGGTAGAATTTGTCCGGGATAGGGACTACCCTAAATAGGAATCCTAAGCAAAGAAGGAACACTCTCCTACCAAGATTATGATTCACTATCTCATAAGGAATCTGACTCCTCTTAGGTTTAAGTATTGCTATATATAGAACCCTATATCCATCACAAAGGGGCATCTCATTCTCACATATTCTAGTTATTCTAAATTCTCCCTACTTCTATTCTCTAACTTAGGCATTAGAGTGTTTGTGGGGACTCTCCCCACCTCTCACCTTGCCTTATGTTTGTGGATTACAGGATACCAAGCCCAAGAGTTCTAGAAACCAATTATCATCACTTAATAAAAAAAAAGAAATTGAGAGAAAGGGCCAAAGGAATTTTAATAAAGGTTAGTGAACTCTTCTTTCTTTTTAATTCTTAATCTTGAGATTTTTTTTGGGTGAATAAATATCTTTTTAATTCTTTGTTAAGTCTTAAGTTTGCCTTGGAACTCTTGTTTAGTTGAATTTTGATTCTTGAAAAATTTTGCAATTTAATATTTCCAGAATTACTTGCTAAAGTTAACTATTTGAATATGATTTGTGTAAAAGGTATGTAAGTATTGGTTTTATACTTGTTGAGAATTTATCTAGTAATAAAAAGATGTAGCATTGGAATTTTAGAAATTCTGTGCACCTATGAACAATAAATGTGTGTAAGCCATATTTGAAATTATGTAACTCTAAATGAGAATAAATTTATGTTTATAGAAACTTGAAGTGTTCCCTACAAATTTTCTAGAAGTAAGAAAAACTCAATTATGCTATTTTAATGGTCTTTTAGAACTACACATTTAGGTGTGCATAATCTATAGATAGCTTAACCATGCTAAATTAGCATTGATTTTACTCCTTCCATACAAATCCAATTAGTGTAAAACCAATTGTAAATCACTCTAGAAACACACAAATTTAAATTTGGAGAATTTTATTTAAGAATATAAACCATAGAATTTTTTATGAGTTTTTTTATTTCACCTTATGAATTCTATCAAATTGACAATCTATTGAGTAGCCATAAGAAACTTCAAAAGACCGCAAAATTTAGCTTTAAAACTCCAAATGAACTTAATGGTAATCCTATGGAAACTTAGAAATGATCTTTATAACTTTGTAGTTTTGAGGTAGAGCTAATTTAACATGTATGATGGTCAAATAAAGCCATACTTTTTAATGCTTAATTTGTCAGAGTAATTGAGCTAATTCTGATTCAACCTCAATAAATTTCCTTGCGGTTATCAAATTGAAGTGAAAGTTTTATGGTATATACTAGACACATAGATTTAATATTTTATAAAATTTTAGCTTTCAATTCCTTTTCTATAATTCTCAGAAATGTTTCAAAGTTAGCCATATGAATATACCTTGGTAGAGTCATTTTATCTAATTCAATAGAGTTTTGGTTGAGCAAATGGTAGGGTTAGACCGTGAAATCTTGATGGCATGTTAATGGATCAATGATGATCATATCCCAATGTGAACATAATAAAATTAAGGTTAATTGTGGGTCTCAGATAGGCATGAAATTCAAGTGGACAACATACATGTAACCATGGACATGAATATATATTAAGTGGAATTTTTATTGAAATAAAAAGTAAAATATTTATAGTAAATGTAATGTCTACCCTTACCCTAAAGCTATATCTAAGGTAATAATAAATTATTCAAAGTTTATACTTAAACTCTAAGGGTATATGTATTTAGATATGAAAAAGTGTTTGAAAAATTTTATTTAAAGAAATTGTTTATAGTATACTTTATAAAAATATATTCGGTATACAAAAGGTTCATTTTAAGTATATTTTTTGGATATGGAGAATTATATTTTATTATATGAAAAATGTATATAATATTTATCAACATGCATTTTATGAGGGTGCTCTAAGCAATAAGAGCAACGAGTAAACACTATATGCTAGTGATAGTAAGACCATGTCTAGGACATGGCAGCACTGGTAATTAGTGTGTATAGTCAATGTTTGGGACTGGGTGCACATTTTATCTTGTAGATGTAAGACTATACCTAGAATATATGTATAACCATTGCTTGGGGTTGGATACATATTTTGTCTAAGGTCTGGAAATTGAGAGAAATTAATGGAAATGACGTATATATATTTATTGGCTTAAGTGTTAATCACACTTAAGTTGTCGTATGCATATAGACTTATTATGTTGCTTTCGGTATAGTGTTGGTCCACACTATATCCAATGTCATTATTATATGTGTGTGGTTTACTTTGATAATGCTCTTATGATGAATTATTTCGTAAAGCTATGTCATTATATTGCAATAATTTATTTTATTATGATTAATGTTATTAAGATCATTTGAGGTTTTGATATTATAATATTGTAGACTATTTTATATAAATAACTTGATGCAAAATAATTTTGAGTAAATTAATATTATTTGTTTACAATAAAAATAACTAATGAATTGTGAGTATATATATGAAACCATGACATGTTATATTCTCATTTTCCTATACCATTTGTTACTTTCCTTTGTAGTTCACTCACTGGGTATTTTCTCGGAAGTATTCACCACTTTCCTAGCATAATTTTTACAAAGTAGCTGCTAATGACGTAAGTGTGGAAGTGAAGTCAAGACTTCAAATTGGGTGTTGGAAATTTAGTGGAAGTGCATGTGGGAATTAGTGTATGACATTTGGAAATACATGAATAAGTTTGGTTTAGTACCAAGTGTACAGTGTAAGAGGGAGAGAGTTATGTATTTTTGGTATTTTGGGAATATTGACAATATTATGATGTGTTTGAAGTTATTGTCCCTCTTGCCATCTTGTGTAAATATCTTAACTTATTGTTAACTAATTAAGCTAGTTATTTATGATGCTTTTTGTTGGATGATTATTTTTAAATGATATTGAGTCGATCATACCATTTGAGGTAATTTTTAGGTAAAATTCCTCCCTGTTGGTGCCTTTGATGTACTATTAAACAATGATAATGCATAGAGATAGTGTCAATAGGAAGGGGTGTTACACTAACACTTTACGCATGTTTAGCCAGAAAAAGAATACCAACATTCTATGCACGCTTGATCAAAATATTCAACAACATTATAGATGCCTAGCTCAATGTGAAAGGTTTGCGCTAGAAAGAACTCACCAGCACAAGGCGTGTGCTCAATTCAAATAATTCATTGGCCCAACAGGTTCCTGGTTCAATATAAAAATCTAATGCTAACAATAATTTTCCAACACTAGGAGTGCTTAGTTCGATGTGATAGAAACAGATAAAGCAACAATCAACCACTTTAGATCATTTGGACATAACTATCTAATCAAGTACTCGGGGAGGACTCTTGATACCTCAACTCATCAACAAAAACCAAAATTATGAAGCCTAATATTCCTGGGCCCGAAAAGGAGCCTAGAATCTTATAAAGGAAGAAACACACCAAGTCATAAAAATAAAGACTCTTAATTAGGGTAAGAAATTCCAATTCCATAAGGTAAAGTGCCCTGTAAATACTATTTATTCCTATCAATTCAGTCATTATATTTCATTTAGTCTATTCTTTTATTTTATTTTCAAACATAGTGATCTAACTTATGTCTCAGAGTCTTTGTAGGAGAAATCCCACAAGTCGCCCTAGCTTTTTAACATCACAGGATTCAAGTATCAAGATTCAATTATCACATAATAAAATATAAACTATTCTAAAAATAAAATTTCAAAATATATAGTTAAGCAACATTAATAAAACGATGCAAACACTTTTAGAGACAATTTTGATACGGCGGGAATTTGTTTAGAGGAGGATGGAACTTGTAAATACTTTTAGAGAAGATTTTGATAAAAAGTTCCAAAATATAATTTTTTTTAAATAAATTTTACTGCATTGCAAAAATAAAGTGTCCGTAATTTCACAATTTTGTTGTAATGATCTGATACATTTACCAAAAAAAAAAAAATAGATTAGTAACTTGAAAATAAAACAATATAATACTTCTCACTTCTATCTTTGAACTACTTAAATATTAAGTATTATTTAAATTTTAGAGAGAATATAATCTTCTACTTCAAAAGTTAAAATCAATAAATTATCTATAAAACAAATTATAAGAAAAATGTCAAATAGGTGTTTTTCTATTTCTATCACTCCATTGCTCCTCTAGGTATTTAATTAGGATAACTGCATAAATAGCTCCCAACTTTTTAACTTTTATTATTTTGGTGTTTAAACTATTTTTTATAATTAAGTATTTAAACCACTAAAAAATTTAATGAAATTTCTACAAGGTTTTACATGTCAAAAATAAAAATTAAATTGACTTAAATGACCTTTTTTATATTGTACTTCATTTTCTTATGTTCCAATTTTAAAAAATTATTTTAATCATATATATGAATTTGAAAAAGAAATAAATGGAATATTATTAAATGAAAATAAAATAAAATAAACATTGAAAAATAAGAACAAAATAAAAAAGATTAATTTCTTTTCAAATTTATGTAAAAGAGTGAAAAAGGTGCAATTTTATTAGAATAAAATAAAAATTAATTATTATAATAAAAAAATGATTTTTAATAAATAATATTTAATTTAACAAAACTATGAAATAAAAAACTAAATTGAACCACTATAATTTTTAAAATAACTAAGAAAATAATATTTAATTTTTATGTTTTACTTTAATAAATAAAAATACTTTTTTATTTTAAACAATTTTTTTAAACAATAATTTGATTAAACAAGAAAAAAAACATAAAATTAAAGAAGGTACCATACAAAATAGGGATAAATGTATAAATAACATTCAAATTTTTTAATTTTCACTATTTTGATGATTCAACTACTTTTTTTTTAATACAATTAGGTGTCTAAATTTATTAGAGACATTATTTTAGAAATTTTTATCAATTCAGACATTTTTTACCAATTCAGACATTTAATTGTAAGAAAAATATAGCATATACTAAATAGCAAAAAATTTTAAATATTGAAAATGGCAAATGGTAAAACTAGATCACCATCAATAATTTATAATTTTATAATAATGTACAATTAATAATAAAATGATAATTTTGATATTTTTTATGTATAATTTTTTTTTACGAATTTTTATGTGTGTGTGTCTGTATATATATATATAGGGTTTATTGCACTGTTGGTACCATAACTTTGAGCCATGTTTCATTTTGGTACTAAATTTTCAATTTTTTTCTTTTTAGCCCCAAAAATTTTATTTTTGTTTCAAGTTAAAATATTTCGAACATATCCCATCAAATTTAACATATATGGCAACCAAAATAAGTATATTTTTAGTATATTCACTATATAAGTATCCCATTAAACAGTCTAACTATCTTGTGGGGCTCTATAAAATAGATTTTGCTAAAATTTTATTTTATGGGGTCCATAAGTAAATTTTGTTTTATGGGGCTAACAAAACTATTAAACTGTTTAATAGGATGCTTACAAGGCAAATATATTAAAAATATGTTTATTCTGGTTGCTACGTATACTAAATTTGATCATATATATTTGAGGTACTTCAACTTGAAAC
Source organism: Mallotus nudiflorus (assembly GCA_947683625.1). Lineage (NCBI taxonomy): Eukaryota > Viridiplantae > Streptophyta > Magnoliopsida > Malpighiales > Euphorbiaceae > Mallotus > Mallotus nudiflorus. Next base: position 1,962,647 of record CANTUR010000184.1, read on the forward strand.
AAAAATAGAATTTTGTGGATTGAAAAAAAAAATTAAAACTTTGGTACCAAAGTGAAACATTATCTAAAGTTATGGTATTAACGGTGCAACAAACCATATATATATATATATAATACAAAAGTAGAAAAGGAATAGAATAGAAAGGAGCCACTAATTAAAGCAAAAAGAGCAAATATGTCCCAATTAGTTAAAGAAGGCCACAACTATAACAAGTTAAAAAGGACTTGAAACATTGTTTTAACCAAAAAATATATGAAGTGAAATGAGATGCAAAATGCAGAATCAATGATATTTATAAGGGGTAGGGAGGTTGGTTTCTAGATAGGTAATATTAATAGCAAGGGTGTCATGCTTCTAATCCATAGCTCCGATCTGGGATTCCATGACAGAAAGGGTAGTTTAAATGGCTCCAAGCTGATTATCCAAATGAACTTGGAGCTAGTTCAACATGGATTGAAGGGCATTGTTTGGCTCAAATTCCTCATCTTCTTTGGGTGCATAAAATCATAATCTTTTCTTTAAGGCGTGTGGGGTTTCATTTTCTGCTAATTTTTAAAATTGAGGGGTGTCACAATCATGCCAAATGGTATTCCATTGCTTGTTAATCTCTCACTAATAAGTGGTATCATTCACCAATATTTTTTTAACTTTAGAGTTATGAGCCCAACTGTCTAACTTGAGTTTGTCATTAAGTTGAATAAAGATGGAGTGAGGGCAACTTTCATTCTCACTTAGCAGCTTCAGATGTTTGACAATGATGGTGATATGTCCTCTAACTCGAATTTTTCTAGACTTGGCAGTGGCGATGCTTAGTAGTTAATCAGTGAAGATTTTGGTTAAGGTAATGTCTTTCCCTTTTTCATCACACTATAAAATAAAAAACTATAATTTTCTAACATTCCTGTGACTTTTACCTCTAGCAAGAACATAATAAGACATAAAAAAATGCAAATATTTATGCATAAATAAATTTAGACTTAAAATTTTAGCAACTTAAGGTCAAAATTAATTCTCCCTATTAATTATTTCCAAGCATTATACTCCTCAAACAATGGTTCATCCTTGTACACATAGTGTCCCATGGTAGGTAGTGTAGATGGTAGGGTTTAGCGTGCGTCCAAGATTTTAGAAACCGCGACACTGTTTGGGCTCAAGGCCCTAGAGAACACACTAACCATTGTCACAAAGACATGGCATGGAGATGAGGTGTTGCCACCTAGGGTAATAATTAGGACAAATTGAAAAGTGGTACTCGATTCTCTAAAAGAAAGGTAGCACCACAACCAGGAGATTCTGGGAACGGAATACTAACTTCTCTTAGTCTCGTGTTTATTTAGAATTACTTTATAAATTATTACTTCATTCTCTAATTACATGCAATTTTATTAAACCCCATTTGAACATCCATCTAACCCTAAGGCATCTAGTCAATAAAATCACACATAAAAAATGCATTTAAGCGCATCGTCCCTAAGTCTAAACTAGGTTAATTTTATTGAAAGTTAGCTAGATTTACAATTTTTATTTACAAATGAAAATGAACTAAAGGTGGACCTGCATTGTTATTAGTTAGTGAGCCTAAGTATATTGACTTTAATTATCTAAAGGTGGGCCTAAATCTATAAATTTTAAAGAAATTGGATTTTATAAGTGGGCCTAGTCTAACTTAATTTTATTTTAAGTGAAATGTGGGCCTAAGTCCATTTATTTTAAAGGAAATGAAATTAAATAGGCTAAGCTAAGTCTAAATTATTTTTAATTAAAAAATGAGCCTAAGTCTAAATTAACCTTACAGACCTAAATTGATTTTAATTAATTAACATAAACCATTTTAATCCTATTTTATTTAGTTGGTTTGAACCTATAGTGGGCTTGGGGCCCAAAAGGATAGAAACATAAAAAATAAGCCCAAAACAAATAAAACACAAAAAATAGATCAAACATACATTTTAATGATTTTCTAAAAAAAAAAACCTAAATCAATTTACATGTAACCCTAAATTAATTTACACCCATAATTGATTTTAATTGATTTTTACCTAATTGAACCTAAATTACTAATTCAATTTAAAAGCAGAAAAGTAAAATTTTAATATTCCCACTGTTGAGGTTATTACAATATCCTACATCCTGTAAATTAAAATTAATTACAAACCCAAATTAATTAACACACAAAACATAGAAAAAAATAATAAATGCAAAAACATCAAACGCTAAAATCTAATCACAGTTTAAAATCCATAGCATTCCATGGATCTTCTATTTGATTTTTAGATGTCTAACAATGACCTCATCAATTTTCAATTGGATTCCAAAAGGAAAATAGAAAAAAATCACAGAAATCATATTAGCCAATTAAGTAAAATAATAAAATAACAATTAAAGGAAATTAAATTAAAAAGAAAATCAAAAGACAGGAGAAAATGGAAATAAGATGTAGTGCATATGCTCTTGGATGTCCCCTTAGATTGGGATTATCACCTTTTTTTAATTCATTATTTGATTTTGGACAAGGACTGATTGCATTTAGAGACACAAATCATTCTTTTCAAAGCCAATTGAAGTAAAACGAGATTCCCAATCCTTCTAGGTAGGATTCTTAGAATCTTGTTGTTTACCTCTTCCTTAGAGAAATGTTTTCCAAGTTTCTTGAGGGTTATGAGGAGAGCATTGAGATAGTTTGTCATCACTATGATTGATTAATGAGGCTTCATTTTAAAGAGTTCATATTCATAGATATGAAGTTAAACCTTCTTGTTTCTTACTTAAATATTGCCTTCGTAGTGGTTTTCTAAGGTCTTCGACATTTCTTTGGTTGATATATAATGTTGAAGCTTGCTTTATTCTTCTCTTATCATTGAAGAGACTAAAGTAATCATAGATTTTTTTTATTTTTATGATTTTCTTCCTTTTAATCAATACTCCAATGGCTTATTGCAAGAGTAGTTACCACACCATCAATGATAGTTGTAGGTGGTTTCTAACCTCTTAAGATAATGTCCTAAAGCTTGATAGGATCACAATCAATATATAATTCCATTTTGAATTTCCAATATGGATAGTCACTACCATTAAAGAATTGTCTAAGAGAGGAGATGTTTTGTGATTTAATCCTCATGATTTTGTATTATAGCAATGAAGTACCTAGAATTCAAGCTCTGATACCAATTGAAAGAGTCCTATAGGGGAGGTGAATAGGACTATCAAATAAAAATGAGAAATTAAAAGAATTCTTTGCAAGAATTGAATAGAAGTTTATAAGGAAGAATGAAGAGCACAAAAATTTAAGGAGTTAGGATTCAACAATAATCCTACGTCTCCACCTAACTTATCCCTAAGTTAGGATTTTCAATCACCCATAATCTTATTGACAAGATTAAGATTATACAAGAGTTTATGGCTCACTCTTATAACCTTATAACTTGAGTTTTCAAGGCTCACTAAAAAAATCAAATCCCAAGTGTTTTAATGGACAATACTTAAACCAATTCCTTTAGAGATAAATCTCACTTCCTTTTTAATCTATCCTAAAATTTAAGTTGAAGAGAAATTCTATTTCTAACACACAACCAACTCTTATAAGATTTATATAAACAAAGAATTGTTTAAGAGAAGTTGAGAGCTTAATTGAAAACTTAAGAAATAATGAATGATAACAAGTTTCTTAACTTTCATTCAGCTCTTGATGTGTTTATATAGACAAAAACTAAAAAATATATTTTTTGGAGGTACAAATAATGTGTCCAACATCTATATTTTGAATTGTTAAAGGTGATGCTATCAAACAGCTATGCATAGATTGAAACCTTAATTGGCTACTAAAGACAATTGATTTTTTCTAAACCCTTTTTTTATGAAATTGTAGATATTTAACTTAGATTTCCATACCATTTTGAATCACCTTAGTTGGACTTCTTTAGCTCAATAAATGTCCAAAATACTAAGAGTTGTGTAATTTAAAATGTAAACTACTGTCAGATAGCTATACACAAGTTGAACCCATGATTTTATATTAAAGATGTTTGAATTTGCCCAAACTTTCTTTATAAAAGTTATATATATTTGAATTTTATTTCTATATCATTTTAAATCACTTCAATTGGACATTCGTAGCTCAAGATATATTAAAAAACTAAGAGCTATGCAATCTAAAATGTAGACTAATGTCAGACAACTATTCAGAAGTTGAAAATGTGATTTTCTATTGGAGACATTTGAATTTGCCTAAGTTTATTCACAAAATTTATAGATATTTAACTTATCTTTCCATATCATTTTAAATCATCTCAATTGGGCTTCTGTAGCTCAAGATATGTCTAAAATACTAAGAACTATGCAATCTAAAATGGCAGCTGCATACGTTGATTTCGACTTAATATTTTCATACCCAAATGAACTAAGATTTTGACAAGAAAGCCCAATTCAAAAAGCTCAAGATGTCTCTTTCAAATGTGAAGAGGATAACTTTCTCATTATAAAGCTCTAAGGATGTCAGAAGCCCCCTTGAATCTTATAGGTCAAATCAGCCCAAGATAATCATACTTCATTTTAACTTCCAATGGAGTCCTAACTTATACACACTTAATGATGCAGCACAAGCTTAGCAAAAGAAAATTGAATTCATTGATTCAAGGAATACCTGAATTCAATAACCCAAAACTCTGTTGATTCAAAGAATTCTAGAGAAATTGGAGAATTATAACTTTAATTTATTTTAAGTCATCAAAAACTGTCCCAAAACAACTAAAAGAGATAAATAAATAGTGCTAGGGAAAAAAACCTTAAAACCTAAATAGGAAAAAGACAAAAAAATCCTAAAAAATAACATAAACTTTAAAGTAAAATTTAAAGGCTTAACCAAAGGAATTTGGGCCTAAAGATGGATTACGCCTGTTATAGCTCTCTGAGTCAGCTTCGATTTGATATATTATAGGCCATGTGGATCAACCGATGTCACCATGAACTTCCATTTAAAGCCCAAGTACCCAAGCCCACTCTATCAAATCCATCCATAAATGTCAATGCTGCCTCATCCACATTACTTAAAAAAACAAATTAAATGATTAAAATTAATTTTGTTAAGATCAAAATTAAGATTGATTATTGTTAAGGTCAACATTTTATTTCTTTTGGGTTTCTACTCAATTTGAGCATGCCCAGTAAGACTTCTAAAGGATTTTTTCCCTTGTTTAATTGACAAGAATCCTTCAAAATCAAATTTTTGAGGGACCATCAAAATTTGAGTACCAACAATTTCTCTTCTCGATCATATAACTTGAACATCCACTATCTATATACAACTTTTCTTTGCATATTGTGGATTCCAAGCACACTGACAAAGAGATGGTTCATCTCACTTTTAGTACCTAAATGTATTTTAGTCCTTGTGGGATAATAATGAAAGATCCATCATTTGAGTAACCCAAATGAGTCTTTCTAATATAACATCTAGAATTTTTATGTCCCATCACACCACAATAATGACATTAAACATTTAGTGCGTATTCTTTCATTTTAAAACCATGAGAATGAATATAATTTGGTTTCTTAGGCCTAGGTCCTCTTGAGCTCTTAGCTCTAGATTTATTAGTCTTTTTACCATTAGACTTTTTAGGTCCATTGGTTTTGAGAGTAGATTTTTGGTAAACCTTAGTAATTATAGTACTTAGGTTATGACTTTTGATATACTGGCATGAGTGTTTTCAAAATCAATACCACCTTTAGATCTCACAGGAGTGAAAGTCATAGAAATCATGTCATCAATAATTTCCTTTCCTTTATTAAACCTAGGTATGGACTCCTTGCCATTTTCATTTTCTAAAATACATTTTGTTCAATAAGTTTTGCATTTTCATTAGCAATCATAATTTTCTTAGAATTACTTTCATCCAATGAATTGGTTAACTCTTCATTAGAGGATCTTGATTTCTTAAGTTCTTCTTCTAGAGTTTTTACCATTTTTTTGACTGAATTAATTCTAAATAAGTATTTATCACATTTATGCATTAACTTTTCATAAGTAAGTAACATCTTATCATTGGATTCAAAGTCTAGGGTTACCTCATCATTTGAAAGTTCCTCCAAGGCCATGAAACAAAGATTTGAAACTTCTCTATTGGTGTCATCATCATTAGACTCACTATAATCATCCTAAGTTACTTTAAGTGCTTACTTCTTTTCCTTCTTGAACTTCTTATCTTTCTTGAAGAATTTCTTTAACTTTGGGTATTCAAATTTAATCTGATCCGATTTGTTGCAACATAGTAAATAACTTAATCATTTTTACTTAAGTCTTACTTCTTGAATCCTCTTCTCTTCCTCATGATGAGATTTCTTATTTTTCTTAAGATCATAGCATAATCATCATTATCCTCACTTGAGTCACTATCACTAGTGTCTCTACTTGCCTTGAGAGCAAAACTTTTATCCTGTTTGGCCTTCTCTTCCTCTACCACTTAATTCATTTTGATTTTATTAATAAGAAGCTTCCTTAGAAGTTCATTTGTTGGTAGAGTGGAAAGATCATTTGCTTCTACAATTGAGGCTATCTTAGCTTCTTAAACTTTTTTAGGTAAAGTCATAAGAATTTTGTTATTAACCTCCACATTTGAAAATTTCTTGCCAATTTTCCTTATAGAGTTATTAAGAGTGATGATACAAACCCTACCTATAACAAAGATAAAATGCGCATCCAACTTTGAATATTAGCCTAAGGATCATCAAGGATAGATTGTGTTGATGGAGCTAAACCCCTTGCTTATTAAATTGAAGCAAGATACTTAGCTATTAAAAGATGAATAATCACACAATTCTAAGTCTAATCTAACCTAGAAATTGTAATGAAAGGTATATGTGAAATAATTCAAGTAAACTTGCAAAGTTTTAAAAGAACAAAGTTTAAGGAAAAACCTCACTTTTTAATATTTTAATGCTTAAATTCGTTTGTCATAGGGTTAGCCCTTATATAGGCATGTAAACAACCTAATCCTTGAAGGAAAGGTTTTATTCCTTATTCCTAAAGATACCTATAAGGAAAATCCTTAATTAAATAGATTTCCTTCAAAATATGACAACTCATGACAACTTATCTTTGAAAAGTCAAAATTGACAACTCATTACAACTCATGACAACTAAGCAAAATGACAACTCATAACAACTAAGCATTAAAGCATGCCATGTCACAAATTGACCATTGACCCTTGACTTTGACTTATTGACTATTTGACTTTGACTTTAACTTGTTAACTTATTGACTTTGACTTGTTGACTTATTGACTTTGACTTGAAATATCCTTGAATCTTCTCACATCTTCCAAAATCTTCTTGAATCTTCCTTATTGACTCCAAAATAAGAAAATAACTCAAAATTTGTCCATATCAAGATAATTAATTTCAAAATAGGAAATTAAGCTAATTAGTTTGAATTCTTTATACTCATGCACTTTTGATCCCTTTTAGGATTCATATTATTCCCTCCCTCTTGAAGATGATTCACCCTCGAATCATAGCCATCTTCTAAAGTTGATAAATTCATAAATCCTCTAGGGTCAAATAAAAAAACCTTTATTGAAAGCCTCTCCTTTGAAGTAAGAATCCATAGAAGTAGCTTCAATATAGCTTAAACTTGATTAAACATATAATTCTTTTCCATGAAAGGATTGTATTTATGTTACTTCCTTCTAAACTTAAAACATGAATATCTTAAGCTCTTCTTGGTACAAGCGAAGACTCCATAGATTGCATTATGGACATAAAGAACTTCAATAACATCAACAAATGGATCTTTGTGTGGCATAAAAGTTTGTAAAACAACCTTTAAAACACTAGAAAAAAAGATTAAAGTTGTTAGCATAATCATGATGAATAACTAGCTTATTATCCTCCTCTTTCTTTTGTGCACAAACTTCTTGATTTGCCTCTTCATGAGTTAATCCTTGCACATCTTTACTAGATTGCTTAAAACTTTGCAAACAATCATTATTATCTTCAATGACTTTAACAAAATCACTATTCTTGTATTCACACTCTATTTTGATCTCCTCAAACACAACCACTTCTTTTTCACACTTATCTTCATGAATAATGCTCTTCTCCACTTTATTAGTTTGATCACATAATTGATCCTCATGCTTCTTCTCATGATCACTTAACACCACTTCAACATTAGCACCACTTTGATTATCAACCTTATTACTCCAACTCTCTTTATCTAAAGCAAGTGAAATTACATCATTCAAAGAAAAAATAAGTTGCAATTGTACCACAAACATAAGATCTTATCTAATTTCACTCTTAAGCCCGTTTATGAATCTTGCAATTTTCTGCCTACTAGATTCTCCAAAATCACTTACAATTACAAAAAAATTAAAACTTTTAGCATAGTCATCAACACTTAATCCATCCACTTGTTTAAGTCTTTGCAATTTAAGATAAAATTTATTCCTAACATCATGAGGAATGAAATATCTAGACATTAACCTTTTCATTAACTCCCAATTTCTAATCTCATTTACCATTAAATCTTCCTACCATAAAGCAACATGACCCAAAAATTTATTGGGAGCAAGTTTGCACTTTTTAAAATCACTTATCTTAAGAGAATCAAATATCTCCTCTATTTGTTGCACCCATTTCAAGTAAACATAAGGATCATCCCCACCAAGAAAGTAAGGCATATCCATGCTAAAAAAATAGGTTTGAAAAGATATAGAAAAAAATCCTCACAAAATACTCCCTTACGTGTTTACACTCAAGGACGTGAATGCTCTCGTGTTTCACTAATTTTTTTTCAATTTATAAAGAATTGAGAAGAAAAAAAAGAATAGATAATACATGAAAATTAAAGGATATGTAACCAAACCTTGAAGTTTGGCTCTGATACCAAACTAATACGAACCCTACCTATAAAAGAGATAGAACACATATCCAACTTTGAACATTAACCTAAGGATCATCAAGAATAGGTTGTGTTGATGGAGCTAAATCCCTTGCTTATTAAATTGAAGCAAGATACTTAGCTATTAAAAGATGAACAATCACACAATTCTAAGTCTAATCTGACCTAGCAATTGTAATAAAAGGTAGATGTGAAACAATTCAAGTAAACTTGCAAAGTTTCAAAAGAACAAAGTTTAAGGAAAATCTCACTTTTTAATATTTCAATGCTTAAAAATGTAACTATGCATATATTTTTTAAAAAGAAATAATTTTGTTTATAAAAATTACTTAATAATTTATAAATTATATTTTATTAATATTATTTAATTAGCATTCCCTCATAAAATCTTATGTGTTGAATTATTAAAATTTAAAATATTTTTCAATAAAAAATATAAAAGTTCCTTATTTTAAAATATACAATTTCTATTTCATCTAAAATACCATAATTCTAAAACACCACTCTTCTATTCCATCAAAAAATATGTTTTCTACTTTACCAAAAACATCTATATGTATTGTATTCAATTAAAAATAAATTTTCCTCATTTATTTAACTAAATATAAGTCTACTAAAATTATATGTACGCTTAATAAAAAAAATAACCAAATAAAATTATTACAGTGAGTTTTTAAGTGTTCACTTTTATAATTTATTTTATCAAATTATAGTTTATTAAAATTATTTAATTACTTATTTTAAAATAATTTTAAAAAATATAGGTGTCATGACCCAAACTGGGGAGTTATGATCGGCGCTAGAGAATGAGAATTCTCACAAATCTAGAACACATAGCAAGCCTTAAAAATAAAAATACATGCAACATAAAATAAAAATATCTTAGAATTAAAACTTTAATTAATATAAGAGAAATCCTCATAATATAACATAATAAAACATTTTCATACAATTATTCAAATACAAAAACACTGTCTAATACAATAACAGGTACAAAAACAAAAAATATTATTACTGCAACGTTTACTAACATACAAGAAGAGTAATGGTTCATTATTTACATAAATTGGTTGGGGAGGAAAGAGTTCGGCGAATAAGTCTAATAAGGAGGTCTGAAGTAGAAGATTTTGAAAAAAAAATATATTAAAGAGAGTCATACCTCATTGAGTGAATTATTATAATATATATACATGCAACCTAAAAATGTAGACACTCAAGCATAAGTATAATAAATAATACATATAATTATTTAGATATACATGCATTGAATACATATCCTAACAATCCACTTTATTTTAATAATAAATGTAGAAGAATTTTGAATGGAGGATCAGATTATAACCCTAAAATATTCTACAACCTCGATCATTAAACCTCACTAGCCAACAAGCTCACTTAATTCCAAAATATTTATCTTATCAATTTTTAGATAGTAGACTGGTCTTAAAACACTAAGTCAATCAAAATTCCACAATCACACCACAAATCTCAATAATCAATTATTCAAATCTCACATCAATAAATTTCATAACATCAACCCTAACATTTTAACGTACTAGTAAGTACACAATCTTAGTATAACCCACTAGGTGGCACATTTTACAACAATCCTTTAAAACATTTATTATGAATAGAATAATGAAATTTATATTAAAATATGCAACATTCATTAATAATAATTAGCAATCGCATTTATATATATGAAAACATATATACTCGATAATAATAATTAATATTTACTGCGATATAGCATAATAAAATTATGTTTATTCAAAGTATGGATGCCGATTGCACATTCTACATGCAACACATACATAAAATAATAACTCACAGTTTGAGTGTGCTCCTCTACCCTGACTCGGTTGACGTAGTCCGATAGGCTTAGCACGCGAAGCAATTAAGGAAAATAATAATATATTAGAATCAAAATCCGAATTTTATACTTCTAGAAATTCTAAAGAATGATTTAATCTAGGATACGACTTAACAAAAATTAAAACTCAAGATCGACCCGATGTCATGTTTTACGAGAATTCTATCAAAAATTCAGTAGAGTCTCCTCTATAAAACAAACATTTCTCTACAAAAAGTAGAGTTGATCCTACATGTAAACACACTTCAAATACACAAAAATGCTCATGTTCTCGGGTTGTGCCGCTGAACTACAATTATTATCCAACTAAGAACCAATATACTCAAAATCAATTATATAATAATAAAATTTATAATTCACTAAAATACATAAAAAATTGTAAAATACCACAATCCAATTTATTTAAGTAATAATAAAAACATCAAATATATTTATTTTCAAAATAAATAATAAAATTCCAAATATAATTAAATAATATCAATAAAATCCATTTTTCAAATTTTCAAAATTACAAAGCACAATTTACCAATAATTATTTAAATTGCTCAAATATATAATAAAAAGAGCTAAAATTTCATTTAATCATAGAAATAATAAATAAAACTATTATTTGAATATATTTCTAGAAATTATTATTAATTACCTAAAAATAGTAAATAATTCACAAAAATTATTTTAATACTATTTATTACTCAAAAAATATCCAAAAAAAATAGTTAACAATAATTTCAATTAAAATAAAAAATTTACTAATTTATACTAATTTTTCCAAAAATCCAATTTGTACATAAACATTTGAAAATTTATAATAAAAATTTGGAATACAATTTCAATAAACTTTCTTCACAAAATATGTTTAAAATAATTATTAGAATTTATTAAAAATATAATTTTTCCAAGCTCGGAAATGTACATAAACAATAACCCCAAGCTTAGAAATTCAAAATTTTTAGAAAAATAAATAAAAATCATATTTAGCTTCCTTACAACTTCTACAACAATTAATCTCAAAGAAAAAATAGCTAATAAAATCAAATAAAGGCCTAAACTAACCAAAAACTCAAAATACTAAAAAATAAATTATAAAAAAACGAGATAGTTATTAAAGTTAAAACTCAAAACGGTTTAAAAATTTGAGAAGCTCCAAGGTTGAGCTTTCAAAAGAGCCCATTATCGGCCTCTGATGTCATTGGAATCATCTCTGGTTGCTTTGCATAGTCCGACGATGCGAAATCGAAAAGAGGGAGAGAAGTAGATGTTGGTGGCTGGCTGTTGGCTCACAACATTAGGCGATGGCTGAGCAATGTTCAGCATGGAGAGATGGTAGCGGTGCTGTTGGTGCACGCTGGTTCAACAAAAACAACATGAAGAAGAAAAAGTAGGGGAAGCATATTATATATATATATATATATATATATATATATTATTAACAATAAAAATTGAACTTTAATTTCAAAATAATAATGGTATGAACTAATAAAGCAAATACTAACACTAAAATTCAATTTAATTCACAAATAATAAAAATAAAAATATTAAAATAATATTCAACACTAAATATTCAAATTTAATTTCATAAAATAATTAAATATTATAATTTAATAAAATAATTACTAACACTATAAATTCCAGAAATTAATTTAATAATTTATAAAATTTTAGGTTATAACACTAGGAAAAATATGCAAATACTCCCTTGATGTTTTGACTTAATTGTAGATAAACCATTAATATTTTTAGGGGTTCAATTACACTCTTAACATTATAAAATTGGACCATATAAGCACCCTTATCTTTTAGACACTAATAGCCATTTACATGGCTTATAGGGCCCAAGAAGATTAATGATTCATATGCAATTAGGTCAAAACGTCAAGGGGTATTGCATATTTTCCCTATTTTATTATGACTTGATATATTTTTGAAAACTATTACTTTTTTTGTTAATTTGAAATTATTTTATGTATAAAAAGTTAAAATAATTTCAATTTATATAATTAGAAATTTTATAAAATTAATTTAATAAAATTTTTTAGTTTTGATTTTAATTATTTACTTATTAAATTTAATATGGTAAGATTTATAAAATTATATTATCTAATTTGATTTATATTTGATAAAATATAAGTAGACCTTACAATAAAATAATTAAATGTAGGCTGGTAAAATTTTGATTAATTATATAAAGTTCTATTGGTCTAAAAAATTCATACTTTTTTAAATTTTTGCTATTTTAATCCACTTTTAAAATCTTGATAAAAATGTCAAAATTTAACAAATCAACAGTAATTTTAGCCCAAAATTAATTTGGTCAAAATTGAATGTGGAAGGTGTTGACGTGAAATTTTAGGTGGTACTATTGATGAAGCTTATTGTCACACTAATTAAATATCTATAATATATATAAATGTATGAAAAGGGGGAGGGGCATTATTATATAATGCTTGAACAATTTAGTTATTTACTAATAAAAAAATTAAATTAATTAAAATATAATTTTAGTTTGATTGAAAGTCTATTTCCTATTTTAATTAGGTAACTTCTATTTTAACCCTAATAAAAATTAAATTAATTAAAATATAATTTTAAATTAATTGAAAGCATGTTTCTTATTTTAATTAGGTTAACTTCTATCTTATCTCTAATAAAAATTTTAATTTAATTGAAAGTATATTTTCTATTATAATTAGGTTAACTTCTATTTTATCTCTAATAAAAATTAAATTAATTAAAATATAATTTTAATTTTAATATAATTAAAAGTATATTTCCTATTATAATTAGCCTCACTTCTATTTTATCTCTAAAAATTAAAATAATTAAAATGTAATTTTATTTTAATTGAAAATATATTTCCTATTCTAATTAAGCTAACTTCTATTTTATCTCTAATAAAATTAAAATTAATTAACACATAATTATAATTTAATTTAAAATATGTTTCCAACAAAATTAAATTAATTAAAAGTTTAGCAATAATTTTGTTAAAAATATATTTTTTTTCTATTTTAATTAGTTATACTTATATTTTATCAAATATAAATAAAATTAAATAATATAATTTTTTTAAGTTTTACTATTACTATATTAAATTTAATAAGTAAATAATTAAAATCAAAACTAACAAATTTTATGAAATTAATTTTATAGTATTTTAATTATATAAATTGAAATTATTTTAACTATTTTTGCATAAAATAATTTTGAATTAACCAAAAATAGTGATAGTTTAAAAAAATATACCAAGTCCATCCCTTGATGTTTTGACCTAATTGCATATGAACCATTAATGTTTATAAGTCACACAAGTCATGTAGATAACTGTTAGTGTCTAACAGAGAAAAATATTTATATGGTCCAATTTTATAACATTAAAGATGTAACTGAATCTCTAAAAACATTAATAATTTATCTGTAATTATGTCAAAATATCAAGAAGATATTTGTATATTTTTCCAAAAATATATATTATTTATACTTTGCTCAAAAGCGCGGATTCTCAACTAATTTATTTTAAATTTCAATACTAGTACATGCAAATCATATGATATAATATTAGTATCAAATTAAATATTTGGTAATGCAACTTTATCGTATATATTAAATCTGAAAGTTAAATATTAGAATATAAATTCTTATGGTAGTAGTACCCAGTCTAATATAAATTTTGTCTTTATTTTAGTGAACAAATAAATTGTATTATATATTAATAATAAATTTTTATTGATATTAATATTAAAAATTGTAAAAATAATTTAAAAATTATAAAATTAAGATGGATATCTATTTATAAATTTATACAAGAAACATTTTTAATTAGTATTTTTGTATGTATGTGTGTCTATTTTCTATATAGGTATAGATATACTGCCCGCATTAATGTGAATTTTTGGATTTGTCCCTGTTGGGGTCTTTGATCCACAAGTTTTCCGATAAGTAAGTTAGACTTCTCAATCAATGGACTTATTTAATTAAATGTACAAGGCTTATAGTGGTTTGGACCACTAACCTATTCCCTTATCTTTGTTTGATAAGGTTTATTTTTGAAAAATTTACAAAACTCGGCAACTTTTAAATGTTTTGAACAAAATATCCCTAGTTTTTTTCATTACGAAAATGCCCTAGCTTATTTACACATTTGCCCCCTTTTGTTTCTTCCTATTTTCTTAATCTTCGTTTTTTGTGGTATGCGAACCTGGAACCCCACACATGGAGGGTTTCTTGAAGGTCAATTATGAATTGTACACAAACTATATCTTAAAAAACCCCTTGTACGAAATGGAGATGTCCGTACAATGTGAACTCTTTGACATTAATGTGACACAGGTGATACAGAAGGATTGTGTTGCCTTGTTGATAAAAGCATGGTCTGATAAATTAAGTGAAAATAGGATCTACAGATATTGTTGCCATAAGCAAGTGGTAAAATTATAGAATCAACAAAAAAAAGAAGAACAACACAAACTTTAATCAATAGGTTTCAATGTTATTAGCATTCAACTCTGGTTGCTACCTAAACCAATAGGTTTTCAATTTTGAAAACTTAGAGCAAGAAGAAGGCACCATTAGATGGAGATGGTGCATAAAGTGGGTGTTATAAAGAGTTATTTGCTTTGCAAAAGTTTTGGGTGTTATAATAAGATGTGAAGTGGGCATAAGTTAAAAAGTGTTGAAGATTAGATTAGATGATGAGAAATGAAAGAAAGATGCAAAGTGGGAATACGTGATGTGTAGCAGCAGCAGCGGGAGAAGCAGGCTACAGATGGGAGTGGCGATGCATGTCTATCTCCGAAATTAAGAAGCTGACATAAATATAAAATAAAAATAAAAAAAATAAACATACGATGGTTTTTTTTAACAAGTAAAAGTTTCCATTAACTTAAAAGCCCTCAAGCATCAGAGTATAAAATGGCAACAATAGTAGCTGGAGTATTTACAGTCCAAGTAGGATTCATCAAGAGATCATTAACATGTTTAGCTACCCTATCAACAGCTTTGTTAGCTTTCCTACAAATAAATCTAAACTTATAAAAGGGTTCATTACGAGTAAGCTTATGGATGTCATGGATGAGAGCTTTTATCTCCTACAGAATGCCCTTATCAATATGCAGAATTGCCTCAATCAACTTCTTCGAATCTGATTCAAAAATAACCTTTGAAATGCCTTTAGCCTTCGCTATTAGAAGCCCAGCTAAAAGAGCTAAGGCTTCACTAGAAAGAACTGAGGTAGTAGGAGGAGAAAAACAAAAACCATCCTAAAGGTTTCCTCTATCATCTCTCATGAGGGTTGCCATATATGCCATGCCAGTTTCATATATGCAACTAGCATCAGAGTTCAATTTCATGAAAATTGGACATGGAACATTCGATGTAGACTGCTATTGAGAGACAGCTTGAAGTGTATTGCCCTCTCTAACTGTCGAAGGAATGTTCTTTATTTGATTCCAATAATTTGTGCTTTAGATATTACTTCTATAGGAGTGCATTCCTTTCCTGCAAAAACTCTATCATTCATGTTCTTTCAAATATACCAACAAATAAAGATAATCAAATCAAGAAATTCTGCGTTCATAGTATCACCAAAAGTGTCACACGTCACTCCACCAACTTTTAACAGAAGGAAAGCCATTTTTGTTAGGTATGAAGCCCAAAGGAGATAGAAACCAGATTTTCTCAGCCACAGGGCACAAGAAATGCATATGCTCAATAGTTTCCTCTTAACCTTAAAAAAAAAAGACATGATGGAGAATTTATTAAGTGATGTCTATAAATATTCTGTTTACAACCCAAGGAATTTGTCATGACCCTCCAAAAAAACATACAGTTTGGAAGGGACTTTATGCCTCCACATGGAAAACCAGAATTTCTTATCAGTTAAAAAGATGGTGAAGCACAAGATTGACTACCTAACTCTTGGCAGACCAAAACATGATACCCAGACTTAACACTATAGTTGCCTCTAGACTCAAAATGCCATACCCATTTGTCTCTCTGCCTAGAATTACTTAAAGGATTTTGGAGACGACTTTGACTTCTGCATTGGGTAGGAGGGTATGAAAAATGTATAAATTCCATGTTTTTGTATTTGGGTCAATCACATCTACTACTCTATGGATATGGGCAACTAAAGGTTTGGGAGTTTGGATTTTAAACTGAGGGCGAGTTGGTATCCATGGGTCTTCCCAAAAAGAGATATCCTCCCCATTCATTACATGTTTCCTTATTCTTATCCTAAAAAGATTTTTGCCCTCAAGAAAGCTATGCCAAACCCATGAAGCCCTTCTGACTCTCCTCGCATTTAGAAAGTCCCCATCTTTGCAAAATTTTCCCTTTAAGATTTTTGAAATCAAAGAGTCCGAGTTATTTATAACTCTTCAAGCATTTTGCCCCGAAAGAGCTACATTAAACAGACTCAAATTTCTAAAACCACACCCTCCAACAGCTTTAGACGTAGGCAGAGCTTCCTATTTGCACTAATAAACACCCCTTTCTTCCACATTGCTTCTCTACGAAAACTGATTCAACACCCTTTGATCCTCTGAAAGGAAAGTTTCTGGAAATTTGAAACAAGAAAAAGAATACTTAGGGATGGCAGTTAAAACAAATTTTATCATTACCTCTCGCCCCCCTTAAGAAAGAGAATTGTACTTCCAGGACTTTACTTTCTCCTTCAATTTATTTAGAATGAACTTTGACGCCTGAATTCTAAATCAACCCCATTTAGAAGGTAATCCGAAGTATTTCTCTCCCATTCCCATCTCTTTAACATTGAAAATCTCTTAAATTTTCATCCTAGTATCTTGAGTAACCATCCTAGTATATTTATTTCTATTTATCTTTTGGCATGTGGCTCTCATACATTAGTCCAATAGGATGTTCATTCTGTGAGCCTCCAATAGATTAGCTTGGCCAAACAGAATGGTATCATCTACAAACAAACTAGCAATGACCATAGGGCATCTTGGATTAATTCTAAAACCTTTGAGCATACCCCTCTTACAGCTCCATCTAACATATTTGGAAGAACATTAGCTATGAAAAGATATAAATATGGTGAAAGGGGTTCCCCTTGTCTTAGCTCTTTAGAGGGTTGAAACCAAGTAAATTGTTTACCATTAACAAGAACTGCATATTTAGTGGAAGTGACACGTTTCATAACCCTTGCTACCCACAATGCATGAAAAACCATTTTAAATAGAATTTTTCTCAAGAAACCCCAGCAGACTCTATCGTATGCGTTTTCCATATATAATTTTAGAGCCATCCGTATAAATATCTTAGCTTTGGAAGATTTTAAGGTGTGAAAGATTTCATGGGTAATGAGAATTTTGTCTTGAATTTGTTTACCTGGTATAAAGCTCCCTGAGAATGGCGGACAAGGTTATGCATTAAGGGTTTTAATCTATTAACTATCACCTTAGAAATAATTTTATAAATGAAATTGCATAGGCTAATGGGTCTAAAATGAGCCACTTCCTCAGGATTTTCCAATTTGGGGATAAGCACAATAAAGGTTCTATGTGTATGAGAATGCATGAACCCGTAGCCCAAAAATCATAGATAAATTTAAAAACATCATGTTTTCTATTCTCCCAATAGGTTGATAGAAGATACCTTGAAAACGATCCAGACTAGGGCTTTTACAGCTGCCAAACTCAAAAACAGCTCTTTTAACCTCCTCCATTTCAATTTGTTTGATCAAGCTTACATTCATCAAATCTGTGACAACCCTCCTCTGATATCAGAGATCTTTATTGTAATGATAAATAGGTTCCTAAGCAAACAACTTCTTATAATGTCAAAGAATCACTACTTGCACATTCTACTCATAATCAATCAACAAGCCTCTTTCATTCTTAATTTTCAAGATTATATTCCTTTGTCTATAGTGCGTTGCTGTCAGGTGAAAAATTCTTGTGTTGCGTTCTTCCACTCTAAGCCATTCCACCCTAAATCTTTGTTGCCAGTAAGCCTCCACCAATCTCCATGCTTCATTCAGCTCTTAAAGAATCTCCTCCTATTTTCATATGACATTGTCTAAAGGATCTTGAGCTTGAACTGATGATAGCTCTACCTTTAGTTGATTTATTTGCTTTCTTGCATTCTGATTTTGAAGGAATTAGCCCATCTCAGAAGATGACTTCTGCAATTACGTAATTGTACTGAGCTCGGTATACTGAGCTTGTCAATTATATTGTTGTCAGAGAAGTCCTTCCCCAGCAATCTGAAATCTCTTGTTTGATACCCTCCATTTCATTCCACTTCGATTCGAACTGAAACAGCTTTTTGTTTTTCCCACTTTGATTTTGAAAGTACACTACAATTGGGTGATGGTCCGAAGCTATCAAGTCACCATGAACCACATTAGCAAAGGGACACAACAATCTCCAATTCATGTTACATAAGCTTCTATCAAGTCTAAACTAGATGTTGGCACTGCTTTTCTGTCCATTAGTCTAAGTAAAAAGATATCCTTTAAACCCATGTCTAATAAATAATTTTTTTGAATGAATTCCCTAAAGTCCTCCTTTTGTTTTCCCAAAGGGGTTCCCCCTTTCTTTTCGTTTTCCGCGAGAACATAGTTAAAATCTCCCACACACAACCAAGCAGAGCTGTTACCCGAATTTAGAGTAGATAGTTGTTTATATGCATCTTCCTTACCTGACCTCAAGGCTTCTTCGTGTACAAATGTAATAAAGGATCTCTTTTCATTCTTAATTTCAGTATGAATCTAATGCCTGCTGCGAGCCAAGACCGTCAACTTAATGATACTTTTCCACCATAGGCACAAACCGCCTGATAGACCCTCTAGTTCCATGGTTAATTAACTCGAAAGAAAAAATATCCATCTCAATTAGCATTCGTGAAAGTCGCCATTAGTGAGTCTATCCATGTCATAAATTTTTAATTTTAATTTTTATATTTTAAATAATCCGTCTCTTTTTGAGCAATGGGCTGGCTAATAATAATACCCTAGGGATTGAATTGAAATAATTGTAGGAAGAGAGATTAGTTTATAATGATATTATATCAGAAATGTAAAATATATAAAAACATAAAATATACTATCATGAAAATGTTATATCAAAAACAAAAAATATACAAAATATATTAACATATGCATAATTTATGGGTATTAATATTTCAAGTGTAGATTATAATTTTCTCCATGATAATTCGTGATGTTTGATTTAATAAAGAGAAATCATAATTCTTGATTTGTTATGTGACAATTGTTGAAATTTATAAATATATATATATAATTATAATTAATAAAAATAAATTTAATTATAATTAATAATTGAATATGAAAATATAAATAATTGACTATTTTTTTTGTTTGGCATAATGGTAGTTTAAAAGACATTATTATAGTTGAATATTATAGCTACTAACATATATTTTTTAAAATCATAGTATAATATATTTACTCTTCATATATTTATATTTTTGTTTATTTTGATATTTTGAAATGTACTAGAAACCAATAATATATCAAAAGTATACTCATTGTATACTAAAATATATTTACCGTTTATATAATTTTTTAGGAGATTTGTTTTGCACATGATTATGAATTTTATTATTTGAATATATGCAGTGTATATTATATTTATAAGAGACAATTTGTAAAATTATGTGTAATACCCTATCTATTACTTATAAGGGGTATTTTTTTTTATTATTATTTTTATCAAATCATGTTACTAATAGTTACTCTTTCATCATATTATATTTTATTTTATGATTGTTATTATTGTGATTATTATTATTATTATTTTATTATTACTATTAGTGCTATTTTAAATTATATTAAAGTCATTGTCTATATGTGTGTCTATAAACAAATAAATATATATATGTGTGTGTATACATGTGCATATAAATAGATATATGTATATATGCATATTTATAAATATATGTACATATGTATATTTATAGATATAGATGGAGGGTTTAATTATTATATATGTATGTAAATGTGTATATAGATGGAGGGTTTAATTATTATAAATATACTTTATACTATAATATATAAATATCTACATATATAAATATATATATATCTATACACAGAAATAGTTTATATATACATATATATATATATATATATATATATATATATATATATATATATATATATATATATATGTATATATAAACTATTTCTGTGTATAGATATATATATATTTATATATGTAGATATTTATATATTATAGTATAAAGTATATTTATATATGTATATATATATATATATACCCTTCAAAAGCCGAGAAGGACCCTCACCATCATCCTTTTCCCATCTGCCACCCATGCTCTCACTTCCCTTCACTGTGCCGCCTTCCCCTTCGCTTGATGTCACGACCCAAACTAGGAGTCATGATCGGCGCTAGGGAATGGGAATTCTTTCGAATCCAGAACCCGTAGCAAGCCTTAGAAAATAAAATCATACAATAATTATATAAAAGTACGACCAAATTAAAATTTTTTTGAATCAATATATAAAATAAATACTCCAAATCCTTTTATAAATGAATACATATTCGTACAATATTCAAATACAAATTCTCAGAGTATTAATATCCAAACAAAATAATACACTTCCAATATAATGACACTACTACTGCAGTTTCTAGAATACAATTCAAAGTTCAGAATATAAATTTGCATAAAACAGCCGGGACTAAAGAACACCGGCGAGGAACTCTACAACTAAGGTCTGACGATATGGAATCTCCTGAAAAAAAAAATAATTGAGGGGGGTCAGACCTCACTGAGTGAATTATTATACTATATATACATGCAAACTAAACCATAACAATCAGGCATTCTTATATATATATGTATATACACACATTTCACACGAATGCCAAACTTTGCTTTTATAAATATACTAAATGTAGAAAACGTTTGTTTTAATTCATGAAGGATCCATAGAACCCTAAATAATAACAACCTCAAACAATCTCATCATCACTCTAGCCATACAGGCTCACTTGATTCCAAATAGAACACTTATTCCAATTTGGACAGCAGACTGGCCCCGAGACACTAAGTCGACCGAGCTCCAGCAGTCTGGCTATCAGTGTGATTGGCCCCGAGACACTTGGTCAACCGAGCTCCAGCAATCACACTATCCATCACCTCACATCTCAATCAACCCAATAGATCATTCAATTCACTTATGGACAGTAGACTGGCCCCGAGACACTAAGTCAACCGAGCTCCAGCAGTCTGACTGTCAGTGTGATTGGCCCCGAGACACTTAGTCAACCGAGCTACAGTAATCACACTATCTAACATACCATTAATCTTAGTCAAATCAATTAAATCAATTATAATCACCCAATTTTAACTCTCACTCAATCCTTATCTATCGTACCGGTACGTACACGGTCCTAGTGCTGCCCACTAGAAAGCACGTTCTATTAATATCCTTCACTTCGAATAAATCATTCATTCGAAAAATAATTAATGTAGAACAATATTCATAATAGTAAAACCAACCATATATATATATACCAAAAATATACCTAAAATATACCCAGTATATTTCAGGTATATATATATATATAGTCAAATAAAATATGAAATAAACTAAAGATAAATCATTAATATAGTTAAAAACAATTTAAATGAGTAACAATAATATAACATGCATTATCTTAAAAATATACTTAAATATGCAAAAGATATACCCTAAGTACTCAAATCATTTAATAAACCATTTATGTATAAATATTCATTTAAATACGTGTTTGTGTTTAACATATATTCACAAATATACTAAAAATAAACCTAATTATCTAGCATGCATATATAAAAAATAAACCCTAAATATACCACTAATGTGTTAGGTTTAATTTAATAAACATTTATTTATTCGGAAATAAATAAAAAATATACCAAAAATAAACTTAAAAATAATTTAAGTGTAGGTTTATAATTTAACATGCAATTATTTAAGAATAAACCTAAAATCTACTGAAACTATACCTAAAGTATACTAATCATTTAATAAAATAATTATGTCTAAGTGTACATTTTAAAACATGTGTATATTACTCAAATGTATTAAACCTAAACCTAATTGTTTAATGTGCATATATCAAACTAACATGCATAATTATTAATATGCATATATATAAGAATGCAACCCTAAATATACCAAAAATATTATAATTTAAATCATTTTTTTAAAACATACAATGAAAATGAAAAATTCTAAATAATGCACCCTATATGCAGTGCATATATATACAGTATAATAACTCACATGTTAGCGCTCCATGAGTGTAATATCCTGTGTTTTTTTAAAATATTTTTACACTGTACCGGGATATGCAGTGTCAATAATTTCTGTATTTTATATGATATTTTTACGAGTTAATATGTATTTAAAACCTATTTTAATTATTGTGTATTATTTCCAGTGTTTTACGTAAAATTTTCCCGGGACTTGCATTTTCGGGGAAATTTTCACGTAAACAATTTATTATTAATTATTTTAGATGTATTTACGGACTTGCATGAACTCATATATATTTTTAAATTATTAAATAAAGTCGGTGTGTGTATATTTATTTAATTAGGGTTTATTAATTCCCTAATATTTTATTAAGTATTTAATTGTTTTAATTGTTATTTAATTAATTTTATTTGGTATAAATTATTAAAATATTAATATTTTAATGTGTGTGGTGTATATTTGATGTGTGTAATTTAATATTATTTTAATATAAAGTATAAAGTATATATATATACATATATACATTAAAAATCAAAAGAATTTGCAAAATTACCATTTTGCCCCCGACAGTTTCTTCTTCTTCTTCTTCTTCTCCGATCGTTCCCTCACCATTTCCGGTCGCTGCCGTGCCGTTCCTTCACCGTGGGTGTGCCGTCCGGTGTGCCACCATCTTCCCCGACCAGTTTCGCCGCCTGTGGAAGCCGTTTCCGGCGTCGGGAGAGTGATTTTGGCCGGAGAAGCCGAAAATCAACTCACCGTCGATCACGCCGATTCTGGCCACCGTTTTCGACACCGCCAGTCTCTTTCTTCTCCTTGAGCTCCGGTGAGTGTGATTCTAGCCTTGGTTTGAGCTAAAATGGTCTAGAATTGCTTAGGTTTCGATTTGTAAATTTCAGCCTATTAGGGTTTTCGATTTTTTTGAGCTTCGAATTGGATGATTCATGGAAACTTCCTTCACAAATATTGTTCCTAGTAGCTTAATCTACATGTATGAATTTTTGTAGAATTTTTGGAGATTTTTTGGATTTTTGGGTATTTTTGAATATTTTAATATTATTTTCTAATTTTCGGAAATTAATTATTTAAATTATGAAATTGGATTTTATGGTTAAATTGGGTGTTGAAATGAATTATAGGAATTTATTTGGAATTTTTATGAATTTCTAAGTATTTATTTTTAATTATTGAAGTTTAGGTGATTTTGGAAAATTAGGTTAATTGTGTTTTTATTTGAATTTAATTGGTTAATTGAGTTTAAATATTGGTATTATTGATAAATATGTTGAGAAAATTAATTTTGGGTAATTGTATGATTTTTGGTGAATTTTTGAAGTAATTTAAGTATATTTATATATATAGGGGTATTTTGGTAATTTTACCCTAAATTGTCTAAAAATGTAATTTAATTGGTTTTAATATTTATTTAAGGTATAAAAATGATTTCTACAAAATATTTAGTATTTTTAACCAATTAAAACTATTTTTCGTGAATTATTTTCAATTATATATATAATATACGGTTTTTCAAATAAAATGAGTTTTAATCGGTTTTTATAGTGTTTCAAGGTCAATTATGTAATTTTTATTTATAAAATGTATTTCTGTGATTTAAGGATATTTTCGGTATATCTGGAATATTATTCTGTGTTTGTGGACCCCGGTCAGTGGACTGTAGTTTGGAGTCCGACCGTGGGATTTTGATTGTGTTGAGCTTGTATTTCGAAGTGTGTTTCTTTGCAGGGTCAGCTCTACTCTTTTGAGTAGAGAGATGTCCGTTTTACAGGGGAGGTTCTGCCGGATTTTCGGTAGAATTCTCGTAAAACATGATATCCAATCGAACCCTATTTCTGTTTCCATATTTTAATACTCTAGATTGAATTCTAGGATTTCTGTTAGGGTTTATTCTGATGTCGGTTATTTATTGCTTGTTTAGTTGCGCCGAGACCGAGGGCTAGTGGACCAGGCCCGTCGGACCTGTCTCGTGGAGCGCATTAGGTGAGTTACTATATTATATATATATGCTTAGGATGCATGATTTAGAAAAATGCATGTTTTATTTTGACTGAATATGCATAAATAATGTGATTTATATTCAAGTATATTTTTGGTATATAATAAATTATATACATGTTTTGTAAATAAAATATATTTAAAATGTTTTTAAATATATTTTTAGTTTAATTCATGATTTGATTGGATTTATTTGACATATATATACTCAAAATATACCTGGTTTATGTTTGGTATATTTCCAGTATATATATGGTTTATATTGTTGATTTATTTAAATTCATGCATCATGTATTTGTGAATGAATGTTTTATTATTTATTAATGAAGGATATCAATAGAACGTGCTACCTAGTGGGCAGCACTAGGACCGAGTACGTACCGGTACGCCTATAGCTTTAGGCTGTATTACTAACTATTTGTGGATATTGATTTGATTATGATTATTGATATGTGTGAGATGTGGTTTGGGTGTGATTGCTGGAGCTCGGTTGACCAAGTGTCTCGGGGCCAATCACACTGGCAGTTAGACTGCTGGAGCTCGGTTGACTTAGTGTCTCGGGGCCAGTCTACTGTCCAAATGGATTAAGTGGATATATTTTGGATTAAGTGAGCCTGTGTGGCTTGAGTGTTGTTTAACACTATTTTCTGAGGTTGCGATATTCTAGGGTTCTATGTAATCCTTCATAAAAGATGATTTTCAGATAAATACATAAAAATGATTTTATTGCATCTGTGTGTAATTGCCTGTATATATACATATTATATATACTGTTGACTGTATGCATTATCACTTAGTGTGTATGTATATATATTATAGTAATTCACTCAGTGAGGTCTGACTCCCCTCCGTTGACTATTTTTCAGGAGAGTCAACTTCCTCAGACCTCAGTAACAAGTCGATACGCCGGATTTCTTCCGCCCCGGCTTCTTTATGTAAATTGTCTACTTGAGTCTTATTTATTTTATCTAGACACTGCAGTAGTTGTGAATTAAAGTATTGGATTTCATGTATTTTGTTTTAAAGGAGATATATTATGTTGAAACTGGATTGTATTAAAGAGATTTTATGTATGAGGTGAGATTTTTATTTATATCCAGTTGATATGGATAATATTATGATATTATGATTTTTATTTTCCGCTGCATATTATATTGTTACTGTTATGATGGCATGATTTATTTATTTTTTAGGCTTACTACGGGTTCCGGATTCGAAAGAATTCCCGTTCCCTAGCGCCGGTCATGACTCCTGTTTTGGGTCGTGACAATGAGACAAACTCGGCGGGCCTGATCCGTTAGGCCTCGGTCTCGGCGCAGCTAGACAAACAAATGACAACATGAAATCAGAATAAATTTAATAAAAATTCTAAAGACTCGATCTAGAATTTTAGACACAGCTTTAGAATAGGAATTTGACCGGACATCACGTTTTACGAGAATTCTACCGAAAATCCAGCAGAACCTCCCCTGTAAAACGGACATCTCTCTACTCAAAGAGTAGAGCCGGTCCTGTAAAGAAATACACTTCGGAATAAACACAGGATTACAATCAAAATCCCTCGGTCGGACTTCAAACTACAATTCACCGATCGAGGTTCACAATTCACAGAATATTTATAAAATACTGAAAATGCCCTTATATAATAAAAATACATTTTATAAATCCAAATTACGTAATTAACCCTAAAACATACTAAAAATAAATAAAAACCCATTTATTTAGAAAAATAGTATATTATATATAATTTGAAAATAATTTACGAAAAATAGTTTTAATTAGTTAAAAATACTAAAAATTTGCAGAAATCATTTTTATACCCTAAATAACTATTAAAACCAATTTAATTACATTTTTAACCAATTTAGTGTAAAATTACCAAAATACCCCTATATATATATATATTCACTATAAATGTTCAAAAATTCACCAAAAATTATATAATTACTCAAAAATTAATTTCTCAACATATAATTCAATAATATCAATAAATATACTCAATTTACCAATTTATTTCAATTAAACACATAATTAACCCTATTTTTCAAAATTACCTAAACTTAATAAATTCCAAATAAATACATAAAAATTCACAAAAATTACAAATAAATTTCTATAATTCATTTCAACTCCTATAATCACCATAAAACACAATTTCATAATTTAATTAATTAATTTTCGAAAATTAGAAAATAATAATAAAATAATCAAAAATTCACAAAAAGTAAAATAAATTCCAAAAATTCTAAAAAAATTACAGAATGTAGATTAAGCTTCCATGAACAAAGTTTGTGAAGGAAGTTTTCATGAATCAATCAAATTGAAGCTAAAAAAAATTCGAAACCCAAAATGGCTGATTTGAAGAAATTGAAACCTAAGCAATTCTAGACCAAATCAAGTGAAACAAAGCTTTGAATCACACTCACCAGAGCTCAAGGAGAAGATATAGACTGACGGCATCAAATTTGGTGGGCGGAAAGTGCTTGGTCGGAGTTAAGTTGATTTTTTGGCTCTTTGAAGAAAATCCGGCCAAAATTCACCGGAAAAGAGTGTTTTAGGTGGTGAAAATGGTTGGAGGTGGAAGACGAAGGCTGAGAGGCATAGTAACAGGAAGAAAACCAGATTGAAAGTGGCTGAAAATGGAAGAAAACGTTTTGGGAGGAAGAAGATGAAGGAGGGGCAAAACTGTAAATAAATGGAAGTTTTGGTTTTTTGATAAAAAAATTATGTATATATGTATATATATATATATATATATTTTTACACTATATATTATAATAATATAAAATTTCACACACATTAAATATACACCACACACATATTTTAATATGTTTAATAATTTATAAACTTAAAATTAATTAATACAAAAATTAAATAATAAAATTAAGGAAATTAATTACGCTCTAATTAATTTAAATAAATACACATATATACATTTTATTTTAGCACTTTAAAATTATATATGAGTTCATGCAAATTCATAAAACTAGTCAAAATAAATAGTATTAATTTATTTACGTGTTAATTTCCCCAAAAATATAATTTTCGGGAAAATTTTACGTAAAGTACTTAAAATAATATAAAATAATTAAAATTAGCTTTAAACAAGCAACAAACTCATAAAATATCATAAATATATATACAAAAATTATTAACACTGCATATCCCGATGCAGTATAAAAATATTTAAAAATTCGGGATATTACACCTGAGAACTCCATCGCCGCTGTGCGTTGAGCTTGCTGGAGTGTTGCAGTAGCTGCCTCCCTTCTTCCTCACGAGGCAGCACCTTCTTCTCCTCGCATAGCAACTCTGCAACCTCCCATCCTGCCCAGCTTCGATCCTCTGTCCGTGCCATCTCCTTGTGGTGCCAAGCTGCCTTCGTCGTCCTCCTTTCTGGTGGTGGTGGCACGTCCTCTTCTTCCCCTTCAAGCTGCCTTGCCGGACAGTGAGTAATACTCACCTGATTCCTCCATTTTCTTCCTTGATCTCGAATATTTCTTGGTTGATTATCTGAAATAGGGTGTTGTTAGTGTAATGAGGAAGATAATTGCTCATTTGGATTATTTTTGGGAATTATTTGAATTTTTCAGAATTTTGTTTGAATTTTAGTCATTTTAATTACTTGATTTATATTTATTCTTAAGTGTAATTAGTGATTAGGTTAAATATAGTTAAGTGTTTTTGAGTTTATTAATTTTATTTAGGGTTTTGGAAATTTTGGAGTTAATTATAGATTTTATAAAGTTTAGGTATTTAACCAATATTTATGTTAATTTCGAAATTTATTGTTAAATAATTATAAAATTTTAATAATTGAGGTTATTATTATTTGTTGTTAATTTTAGAACTCAAATTATAATTTTTGAGATTTATATACTATTTTTATAAATATATTTTGAGTTTATGCCAAATTTGATTTTTGGTTAAATAATATTTTTGGGAGAAAATTTTTGGTTGATTAAATATTTTAATTATATTAGGGAGGTTTATTTTAAGAAAATAAATTTTTGGCATGATTGAATAATTTTAAGGGATTATTCTAGTATTAAAAACACATTGTGTAAATTATGTATTTTAGGGGGGTAAAAATGTAATTTTACACTAAGTATGATATATATATATATATTTTAATTAGTTTTATTATTATTTAAAGGGTTTAGACAATTTTATAAATTAATTGATATAATTTCCTAAGTAGTGTAAAATTTTACAGTTCAACTATTTCTATTATGTCAATTTTCATATTGGGTCATATTTGCTAGAATTCAATTCTCTCAACCTCAAAGAGCCATGGAATTTTGAGGAAAAAAAAACACCTCCCATTTGATAGTGGACGTACATGCTATCCTACATTGAATGGACCATATCTTTGTTTAATTTCATACAAATATATACAGAAAATCAAAATTTCCAAATTCCTCAAGCAACCTTTTTCTAAGACAAAAGAAAGCTGCATTAATTAGATAATAAACAATAGTCATTTACAGCAGCATCCGAAGCAAAAGATAGGACGGAGCCCAAAATAAGGAATGGAGAATTAAAGGATAATACACCCTTAGCAATATAGTGGGTCATTGAATTGCCTTCTCATTGAGTGAATGAGAAAGAAACACATTGAAAATATGGAGTCATCTAGATTATATCCTCACATATCAGAGCTGAAAAAAATTGCTCAAATTAACGAGATTAGAGTCTTGAAATAACAGCTAAAGAATCTAACTCAAGGATGATATTCTGCAACCCGTACTCATCAATAAGAGAAATCCCACATTGCAATGCCTGAAGCTCAGCCATCTGCACGTCAAAAGACTTATTAAGGATCTTCCCTCCATATAAGAGAATACCTCCAGTAACTGGTCGAATTACAACACCCAAACCCACCTGAGCATCATTAAATTAAATTGTGGAAATTAAAATGGACTTGCACATTAAAGATTCATAGTCTTGAATTAGCCATATTATTTTTGAAAATATTTAAAAATTAAGCATCTAAGCATTTGTAAGCAAAGGCAATGGTAACTTCACCATATGGAAATAGATTAAACATTAGAAATCTGAAAGTTTTGATGCACCATTAATTCATAGTTGTTACCTTTTCCACTACCTAACTATTCTACAAACAGGAAATTTTAAAAGCAAACAACAACTATATTAATCTCTAAACTATTCTACATGGGTAGTAAATTTGGCCCACCAATATCAACGATCTAATCAAACTATTGAAACTGTTTCATAAAAGAGCAGAATGTCAGGACCCTCTAATTTTGATATTAAATATTTTAAACAAGAACTTTTAAAAGAAATTAAGGATGAAACACAACAAATGTCAAAGATATGGTTGCTGAGATAGTAGGGAAAATGCCCTTTGGTAAAGAAGACTCTGAAACTAGGCCCATTGTTGGTTAGCCATTTAAAGAAAAATTGAAAGCACCAGCAGATCCAACTGAGTCAGAATCAATGAAAGACATGAAAAGGCAAATGGATTAACTACAGACTGCAATGAAAAATTATGGGCTCAATCCTAACTTTGCTGACTTGGATATGGATTTGAAGGAAGAAGAATCATTGCCCTAAAATATAAATTTCCAAATATGAAGAAATACTCTAACAGTAATGATCCTCACTTGCACCTGAAGCAGTGTGTCACTTACATGAAGGCTACTGGGTTGTCTAAAGCTCAGATTGTCAAATAATTTCCCTTATCCTTGGAAGGAGTTGTTATCAAGTGGTATTACACTATAGATGCACATGTTCAGCAAGAATGGAAGGTGCTATGTTCAACCTTCATTAAGCAATATCAGCTAAATTCGCCATTTAAGGTCTCTCTGTAAGAGTTGGAGAATATAATGAAAAGATCGATTGAGTCCTTTATAAGCTTTCTAACTAGGTGGAGAAGAAAGTTGGCCTAGATGAAGCATAGACTTACAGAATCAGATCAGCTAATTATATCCGTAGAAGCATGCATTCCACCTCTGGCTAATAAATTAAAGGATATAGGCATAAAAAACTTCAAAGAGCTATACCATTTTGGGGTACAAGTTGAAGCTGACTTGAATTTAAGCACCAATGAATATCTTTGAATAATTATTATCAGTTATGGTTATAATGATTTTGAACAACTACAGTAGTTTTTTGTTATACTAAAAAATGTATGATTATATAATTTACATGATTATGAATTTGTTATAATTATCCATGCAATCTTACGCTTAAATGACAGAGAGATGAAAAAACATAAAAAAAAGGAAAAGGAAAAACACCACATCAAATAAGAGGGCTAAATTTTTTTCTCAATTTTCCTTCAGGCACTTTTAACCTCAACTTCTTCATTATCTAAAATAAATTGGCCATATCCACTAAAAAAAAGAGAGAAAAGATTAAAGAAAAAAAAAGAATAAAATAAAAGAAAAATGGAAATTAAAAGGAGAGGAATGAAGAAGAAAAAAGGAAAAGAAAGAAAAAAATCTTTGTTTGTGCTATCCATATTTGAAAAAAGTCAATCCTGTGAAAATCCTCTTAATGTCAAAAATAAAATTTCCATTGATTGTGAATTGAAAATAGTTGGTTAGAAAATAAGGTAGAATGTTTAATTATAATAAGGGAGTAATTATGGGAAAATAGTAATGATCGACATAATGTTAGCACGTGAAGTGTCAGACATGGATTTTTTACAAGTTTCGCAGTAATCAACAATGTGAGTGACATCTACATCTGACAATCAATAATAAAAACATTGAGTGATCGACAACTAAAGTGACAACATGGACTTTAAGCATGATAAAATAGTGGTCAATCATTATCAGGAATTGGCAAGCACCTAGCTAAGTTGAAAACTCCTATAAAAGGGGTGACCTAGGAAAAATAGGAGAAATAAAAATAAAAAATGAAAAGCCCAACCATGTTCGAAAACTCCTAAAAAAGGGACAGCTTAGGCAAAAGAGGGAATATAAAATAAAATTGGTTGCACTTTCATTCAAAGAAGAGTAGTTTAAGAAATCATAAGATTATGTTTTATGGTGCAAGAGTGAAGGTCTATTAATTCTTCAATTGGGGGGAAATTTTCAAGATCACACATATGATAGAGTCATTCCATAAATTCTTAAACTGGAGGCAAGCAAAGTCCCTTCCATATTGAGGGTCAAGCATAATTGTCATACACCAGCAAAGCATCTAAGAAGGCAACCAAGTAGAGGGTGTTTGTTGTCAGCCTAATTTGATCATGAAGGGGTCTTAATTTCTACTCCATTTGGATAAACTTGGTCTCAATGTTATTTTTTTATAGACTTAATTTTTAAAGCGGATTCTTTAATGGAATAAGGGCCAGTTCCTGAAGATTAGCTCTAAATAGAAAAAATGTATACAAAGTTATTCAAGATTTCATATTTTCAATTCATGCATACATGGAATCATTTTTTGCAAAAGATATTCATACTTAGGCACAATGCATGTTTTCCTTAAGCATCGTATACATCACATGAGCCTGTGTTGTCAAATTAATTTTAAAATTTTTCAAAGTGCACAATTATACATGCATCAACATTGAATTTAAGAGTGAGCTAGCTTCAATGCATAGGATGCAATCTTGCTATAGCAATTTGCCTAACACCTGTAAGGCTACACGACTTATTTTGTTTGATTTCACCTTATGCTTATTAGGCTACATGGTTTACTTTATTTGATTTCGCCTGATACTTGTAAAGCTACATGACTTATTTTGTTTGACATCGCCTGATGCCCATGAGGCTATATGGCTTGTATCATTTAACTGTGTCTAATACCCTATAGGCTATATCAGCACATTTTAATTATTCATGCTTAATGCCCTACTGGCTATATGACACATTTTGATTGTCCTCGCTTGACACCCATGAGGCTACATGCCTTATTTTGTTTGATGCCCGTAAGGCTACATGGTACATTTTAATTTTCCTCATTTGACGCATGTGAAGCTACATGGCTTGTTTTGATTGATTTTGCTTGACTCTTATTTTGATTGATTTCTCCTGATGCTCGTGCAGCTACATGGTCTGTTTTGATTTACCTTACCTGATACCCTAAAGGCTATATGGCATTTTAGTTGACCTTGCTTGAAGTCAAAAGTGGTTATAAGGCTCCATCTCGTGTGACAAGATTGTATTATTTTTTCATCTTTCGAGTTGTACCCTAAGGTTGATGATGCAGTAGATAGAGTTTTTTTATTGAAGTATCAGAATTCAAAATTTGACCTCTCAAGTTTGTACCCCCAGGCTGCTGGTAAGAATTTTAAAAAAATTAGCTCTTGGGTTTGTACCCCAAGGCTGATGGTATGAAATTTAAAAATTCAATCTATTAGGTTTGTACCCCAAGGCTAACTTTATGAATTTTAGGAAGATAACCTTTCAGGCTGTACCCTGAGGCTAACAACACAGATTCTAAGAAGATGACTTCTTAGGTTGCACCTTGAGGCTAACAGTATAATAAGTTTAAACAATATTTTAAAGACAAAGTTGTATCCTTTTTAAAATTTTATGATTAGGTATTGAAAATTATTTTGTAAAAATCAAGTTTGTTGATCAAAGTATCAGTAATTCACCTCTTGGGCTGTGCCTCGAGGTTGACAATATATAAGACTAAATTTGTTGATCGAAGTATCAACGTTCCACCTCTCAAGTTGTATCTTGAGGTTAACGGTGCAGAGATAATTGGTTTTTTCCTTGTTATGCTTTCTCATAAATCTTATTTCATTGTATGCATTTTGATTTATGGAAAGCAAGGGGGCAAATTGTAGACACCTAGTTTGATCATGAAATGAAATGAGCACGTAATGCAAAGATTAGCCTATATTCCTATTGAAAATGGACCTATAGCCCAAAATTCCCTTAGCAGTGGACTATAAGCTCAAAACTGAGCCTAAGAAGGTTAAGAAACCTAGAAAGCCCAACGAGCCTGTCATGACCCAAAACAGGGGCCATGACCGGCGCTAGGGAACGGGAATTCTTTCGAATCCGGAACCCGTAGCAAGCCTAAAAATAAAATAAAACATGCAATAGTAATAACAATATATAGTGCAGCGGAAATAAAAAATCATAAATATAATAATAACATATGCACCAACTGGATTTAAATCAAATCCTCATCATCACATATATATAAACTCTTTTAATACAAATCCAGTTCAAATATATAATACAACATCTCTTTAATAATTTAATGACTACTGCAGTGTCTAGATAAAATAAAACTCAAGACTCAGGGAAGCAGTTTACACAAAGAAGCCGAGGCGGAAGAAATCTGGCATATAGGCCTACTACTGAGGTCTGAAGATGACTCTCCTGAAAAATAGTCAACGGAGGGGAGTTAGACCTCACTGAGTGAATTACTATAATATATATACATGCATACTAAATGATAATGCATACAATCAACAGTATATATCTAATATGTATATATACAGACAAATATACACAGGTGCTGAAAAATCATTTTATATATATTTTACTGAAAATCATCGTTTATGAAGGATCAAATAGAACCCTAGAATATCGAAACCTCAAACAGTGTTAGACATCACTCTAGCCATACAGGCTCACTTATTCCAAATATATCCACTTATTCCATTTAGACAGTAGACTGGCCCTGAGACACTAAGTCAACCGAGCTCCAGCAGTCTAACTACCAGTGTGATTGGCCCCGAGACACTAGGTCAACCGAGCTCCAGCAATCACACCTCCAAACCATATCTCACACATCAAATAATCATATCCCATCAATATCCACAAATGGTTAGTAATATAGCCTAAATGCTATAAGCGTACCGGTACGTACTCGGTCCTAGTGCTGCCCACTAGGTAGCACGTTCTATTGATATCCTTCATTAATAAATATAAAACATTCATTCACAAATAAATAATGCATGAATTTGAAATAAATAGCAACATAAACCATATATATACAGGAAATATACCAAAAGTAAACCAGGTATATTTCGAGTATATATACGTCAAATAAATCCAATTAAATTACAAAATAAACTGGAAATATATTCAAAAACATTTTAAACCTGTTTTATTAATAAAACATGCATATAGTTTAAAATAAACCAAAAATAAACCAAAAATAAACTAAAATAAACTCAAGTACTAATTAAACTATTATGCATATTTAATCAAGATAAAACACATATTTCTAAAATCATACACCCTAGAGCATATATATAAAATAGTAACTCACACTTAGTGCGCTCCACGAGATGGGTCCGACGGGCCTGGTCCACTAGGCCTCGGTCTCAGCACAACTAAACAAACAATAACGACAGAATCAGAATAAACCTAACAGAAAATCCTAAAAACTCGATCTAGAATATTAAACACAGAATCAAAATTAGGGTTCGACCGGACATCACGTTTTACGAGAATTCTATCGAAAATTCGACAGAACCTCCCCTGTAAAACGGACATCTCTCTACTCAAAGAGTAGAGCCGACCCTGCAAAGAAACACACTTCAAAAAACAGGCTCAACTACTCATCCACAACCCCTCGGTCGGACTCCAAACTACAGTCTACCGACCGGGGTCCACAATCACAGAACAATTTCAGAAATACCAAAAATACCCTTATAACATAGAAATTCATTTTATAAGTAGAAATTACATAATTAACCTTTAAACACAGTAAAAACCGATAAAAACTCATTTTATTAGTAAAATCGTATATTATATATATAATTGAAAATAATTCACGAAAAATAGTTTTAATTAGTTAAAAATACTAAATAATTTGTAGAAATCATTTTTATACCTTAAATAACTATTAAAACTAATTAAATTACATTTTTAGCCAATTTTGTGTAAAATTACCAAAATGCCCTTATGTATATAAATATACTAAAATTACTCCAAAAATTCACCAAAAATAGTATAATTATCCAAAATTAATTTTCTCAACATATTTATCAATAATATCAATAATTAAACTCAATTTACCAATAAATTTCAATTAAAAACACAGTTAACCCTAATTTTCCAAAATTACA
Organism: Mallotus nudiflorus; assembly: GCA_947683625.1. Taxonomy (NCBI): domain Eukaryota; kingdom Viridiplantae; phylum Streptophyta; class Magnoliopsida; order Malpighiales; family Euphorbiaceae; genus Mallotus; species Mallotus nudiflorus. The sequence goes on from CANTUR010000184.1 coordinate 1,998,691, forward strand.
TAAACTTAAATAATTCAAAATAAATACATAGAAATTCATAAAAATTCCAAATAAATTCCTATAATTCATTTCAACACCTATAATTATCATAAAACACAATTTCATAATTTATTTAATTAATTTCCGAAAATTAGAAAATAATAATAAAATATTCAAAAATACCCAAAAATCAAAATAATCTCCAAAAATTCCAAAAAAATGCATACATGTAGATTAAGCTAAGGGGAACAACATTTGTTAAGTAATTTTTCATGAATCAATCAAATTGAAGTTCAAAAAATTCAAGAACCCTAATATGGCCGAAATCTAAAATTCGAACCTAAGCAAATCAAGACCATTTAAGCTCAAAACAAAGCTAGAATCACACTCACCGGAGCTCAAGGAGAATAAAGAGACCAGCGGTGTCAAAAATGGTGGCCGAAAACGTCGTGATCGACGGTGAAGAAGAATTCGGCTTCTCCGGCCAAAACCGACCTCCAGACGTCGGAAACGGCTGCTACAGGCGGCGAGGAAGGCTAGGGAAGGTGGCGGCACGCCGGAAGGCACACCAACGGCAAGGAATCCGCGTGACAGGCGGCGGAACGGCGATGGAGGCAAATCGGGGAAGAAGGAGGTAGTCGAGGGCAATTCGGTAATTTTCCAAAAATTGATTTTTTTGACTTATAATATGTACATATATATACTTTACACTCTATAATAAAATAATATTAAATTACACACATTAAATATACACCACACACTTAATATTTAATATTTTAAAATTTAATAATAAATAAAAATAATTAAATAACAATAAAATTAATAAACAAATAATAAAATATTAGGGTAATATTAATTAAATCCTAATTAAATAAATAAGTACACATATATACGGTGTTTAGTATTTTAAAAATATGTATGAGTTCATGCAAGTCCGTAAATCTATTTAAAATAATTAATAGTAAATTATTTACGTGAAAATTTCCTCGAAAATAAAAGTCTCGGGAAAATTTTACGTAAAGTACTCAAAATAAAAATAAACAATTAAAAATCAATTTAAATCAAATGAAAGCTCATGAAATATCAATATCATATTTAAAAATTATTAACACTGTATATCCTGATGCATTATTAAAATATTTAAAAACACGGGATATTACAGAGCCCCAAAGAACTCACCAGGCCCATGAAGTTGTCTCAGCTGAAGGTGATGAGGCGACTCCTCACTAAAGAAGGTTCGCCTTACTTTGATAAGGCAACACCTCTTTATAGAGGTGCCACCTTAATGGTGTTCTCCTATTTTTTAAAAAATTGATCATTAATGGCAGAAGAAATGTCTAAATTAATACATCTACATATTCCAACGTTCTCCAAGAGTAATTAGGGGGATGTTATTAGCAAAAGGTGGAAAGGTGAAATATCTATAAGTGAATTAAGGAGGAAAAAGAGAGGATGAGGGATAATAAAAAAAAAAGGGAGGAAGAAAGAGAAAAATAGGAGGCCATTCATTTTGATGAGGTGATAAAGAAAAAACTAAGAAAAAAGGGAATAAGGTCAAGGAGAAGCAAAAGGTAAGAGAAAAGGAGGAACAAAAAGGAGGAAGGGAAGAAAGGAGTCCATTCCAAAAAAGAAAAGGTTGTTGGTGCTTTCATCAAATTCAACTTCTAAGGGCAAAATATTTTAAAAAACAAATCAATACAAAAATATAAGGCTTTTATGTTACATTGATTTTTAATTTACATGACTTATTTCATATGATTTAAGTGAATTTCTTGTTTTGAAATATAGCTCTATAGATTCATGCATGGGTAGTTAACATGTTTACAAATCATTCTAATTTCATACTTGACCAAGAAAGGAAAAGTAAATTATTTCTATAAATTAGGATCTAGGTGACACCTCATCAAAAAGACGTTGCCATAGTGGCATAAGGCGATATGTTGTCGCCTTAATGGCCTAAGGCGACATCTCAACAAAGAGGTGTCGCCACATCCTCTTCTTCCTGTTAATTTTTTATTGTTCATTAAAAAATGTTTAATGATATTTATTTCATGAGCTTTTTCTAGATGCCATATTTTCATTTCTGTGTTTATGTTCTATGATCCATTTAATTTAAAAACATTTTCATTAAATGTGATTATTAATATTTCAAGTTTGTTTTTACATATATGTTAAATTTGTGATTATTATAATATTGATCTCATAATTATTTTTGTGCTATTTTGTGAATGTTTGTTATTGTTTTAGCATTTATTTTATTGCTTTAACATTTATCAATTAATTATGTCTTTATTTGCTCAATTTTATATTTTTAAGAATTTAACATGGTAGTTTCTTTTATAGGTTTTGTTGGAAATTAATGATTTTAATTTTCAGGATTAATGCAATTAAGTGACTTTTGAGTCACCAAGTAATTAACCTTAATTAATGAGATTTTTATGATTATTTATTTACTTTTCATTTATTTTATAATTATTATTAATTTATTGTTATTTGCATGTTAAAAGAGTTGTAATCTTTTCTCCTCCCTCCTTTTTTTGTGTGCGCGCTTTATTTTGTTCATTTTTATTACTTATATTTTATTACTTGCTTGATTAAAGGGATGTAATTCTTTTCTCCTCCCTCCATTTCTTCTGCATACCTATTTTGTTTTATATGGTTTTATTTTTTTTATTTTGTTTTATGCTATTTGTGTTGTTATTTGGACCGAATAGGTATGAAATCGGATTGTTATTTGGACTGAATAGGTATGAAATCGAACCAATGTGCAAAATTTGGAATTAATTGTAAGATTTGGGAATTGTTTGGAAATAATTGTAATTTTGCATGTTAATAAAGAAATAATTAAAGGTAGTAAAACACAAAATACAAATGAAGGCCAATCGCAAGGTAAAGTGGCCATTCAAAAAGCTCATATCCAATTTCTGAATCCAATCTCTAAGAATGGTTGCTGGGGTTCTTTGTGGGATTCAGTTATTGTAAAGTGTGTCTCAGTTCTCATCCAAATGGGGACTGCCATCTTTTGTCTTGGATCATAAGTTCATTTTATATTTTCTAGTAGATCCTAAGCTCACATAATATTGTGGTCGTTAAACTTTTGGACATGCATTGAACCCCGCCACTTACAATCCATACTTTAATAAAAAAAAAAAATTAACTTTAGCATTCAAATTGTAGCATACAACACCCAAATCTATCTAAATCAAGGCACAAAGTCAAAACAAGGATTCAACAACTTCAGCAAATTTAACAATCCCTCAAGTAATGAAAACTAAAAAAGATTGGAACTTTTATTAATCCCGGAAATTCTAAACAACGGGCAGCAAAAAAGAACCTTAAAAGACATACCCGTGATATTGAGAGTGATGATTCTAATTACGAAGATGAGAAGTTGCTGTCGTTTATGAATATCTCAGCTTAATCAAAATTCTATGCCATTGGTTGTCTTCGCTATTAGATTGTAAGAGAAGCTGAAAGAAAAAAAAAGAAAAAAGAAATTTGTTTGATCAAATTATGCTCTTATAAAACGTAAGGAAGAATGATGTTACTATTCATCGAAATCGTTGTCATCTTCCCATCATAGCAAAAAAAAAAAAAAAAAAAAACCAAAAAAACGTAACTGATGGAAAAAATGGATACACGTGTAATATTTTGTAAAACAGTGACATGTGTATAATATTTTAAAAAAATGAGATATTTTGCTTAAAATGGGATAAAAAAAAGTGGTATTTTTATAAAAATCTCTTTTATATATCTATTATCATATATGAAATAACTAAAATTTTTCTATTTTAGTATAGTTATATAGATTTTGAATTAATCATTTATATTGAACAAAACTAACATAACACAGAGGCATGCTTTTCTACTTTAATTATTGAAAATTGATGTTTAAATAATAAAAGTATAAAAAATTTATCTATTTATTGTATAATTTTACATTTATCATATTTAATTAATTTACACATTTTTGTCACAATTTTTTTTTATATTGAATGTTTTTTTAAAACTATCACTAATATCTTATATTTGCTTTCCTTTGAACTTTTTTTTTTGTATTTTTCAATTCTCAGTTCAAAATTTTCTATTTGCACGTCATAAAACAATAATAAATTTATTTTTTTAATAATATTAACAAATTCTATCATATCCTCTTTTCTCTCTTATTATATTTTTTATAGTCTCTACATAGAATTTTGAAGTATTTAAAAAATTATGTAGTTAGTATCTAATATGTATTACTATGTTTATATATGAAATTTGTTTGAAATATTTAGAATAATAAAATATATATATTATATTATAAAAAATTATTTTATCTCTTAATCTTTATTCTATTTATTCAACTTAAATAATTCATTACACTATTTTTAAAATATATATAAACTCTATTATTTCAATTTTCTTAAAGATAATTTATATTTCTTCCAAAATAAAACATAACAAATTATATTTTCTTAGAAATTAAATATCAATAAAAATAAATATAAATAGTTTGCACAAGCGTCACAACGTGCACATATGTGCCTAGTTATTTGTTATTTGGTTACTGAAATTAACTCAAATACCAATTTAATAAAAAAGTATCATAAATTTAAAATTAATTTGACTAAATGCTAAAATAACATTTTTTAATATTTTTTAAATTAACAGAATTTATTTAGACTCGTGATAATATATAAAATATAAATATATACTTCGATATTATTATTGTTTTTTAATTTTAAAAATGATAAAAGTATTATTTATTTATATAACAATTTAATATTACAAACTTTTTATTGCAATTCAATAAGTTTTTTATTTAAATAATTATATAGAATTCCTTATATATTTTTATAATTGATATTTATCTTTATTTTAAAAATAATATTATATAAAAATATTATCAACATAATTAACCTTAAGATAATAATATTTTCTACATTCAATATTTTTAATATTAATAATTTCATTTATTTTAAAAGTAATTTCATGTCGTATTTTTTAATAGCTAATAATTGAATGACAAGAATTGATTAATTTATTTTAATTCTTTTTATTAAATTTATTAAAAATATCTAAAATGATAATTGACCTATTTTTTTAATACAACTTAAATACTACTCTCAAACAAATTATGTGCTTTATTTTCTAAAATATAATTATAATTAGATATAAGACAAATAAAATATTTTAATTAATTTAATTTTAATTCTTTACTTATTAAACTTCGATTTAATATATTTTTTAAATATAAGTATGGCAATCTAATATTATAAAATAAATAAAATTATAATTCATTACAATTATAATGAAATTTCTATTTAAACAATTATATAACAATCCTTTAATATTTTTGGCACTAATATTTTTCTCTCTTTTGAAAATAATTTTATTTTTAAGAAATTACAATCATAATAATAATTCTTTATAATATTTTTAAAAGAATTATAGTACTAATTAATCATAAGATAAATTTATTAATTAAACATCAATATTTTTCCAGCTTATAAGAAATAATTTCACAAAATATATTATATTTTGATCTCAAACAATTAGATATGTAGACATGTAATCATATAAGTTAAACTCTCAAACTGAAACAGACAAAAAAAAAAAAAATCATAAACTAACATAATTTGAAATGGATTAGATAAAATTAATTTTTTAATTGATAATTTTGGATGACATTAACTAAAAATTTGAATTCATATGATTAGAGGTGTAATCAAGTTGAGCCAAACTTTAACTAGCCCAAGTTTAGTTCTTTTATAAACAAGCAAAACTCGATCCAAACTTGTTATACCATTTACTATTCACAAGTTGGTCATGAGGTTAAACGAGTCTAAATAAGCCTAAAGAAATTTTAATAAATACAAATTATAAATTAAAATTACACATTAAAAATTGAAAATAAATTTTAATATATTTAATAAAGATTATAATTTTATTCTAATAATATATTTTTAAAAATATTTTTTACAATAAAAATTTATATATTATATATCTAAAATTAAATTATTAAATATTAAATTATTAAATATTAAATTACGAGCTAACTCGTGAGCTTTTATTCGAACTTGTTTATGAGTTTCAAGAGTCGAGATTTGTATAGTTTGAGTTTGTCTCATTTATTAAACTAGTTTCATTATACAAGTTCGAATGAGTTTTTATCGAGTTAAACACCCAACTACTTGTGAGCATATTGGTTTGTTTACATCCCTAATGACTATGACTTTGGCTGTAAGTTGCTTTCTCCCATCTTCAAAAAATTTATTGGAGAAAGTGAAACTCATATTCATATCTCTAAACTTTTACATTTTTAACTTTAGCATCCTCAAATCTCAATTTTTCACTTTATAGTCTCGTACTTTATGGGTTAAAAATTTTAATTCTTCTGTCAAATTTTAACATAAATTATTTTTTTTGGTCCATAAAATTTTATATTTCTAATGTTTATATCATTTTTTACCTTTTTAATACTTACATCACTTTTACATTTTTTAACTGATAACATAAATATTTATATTGTAAAAATGTATTTACAATAATTTAATTAACATTTTGCTCAAAAAATAAAACTGAAAAAGGTATTTAAAATATAAAATTTAAATTATAAAATATATTTTTATCATAATTTCTTTTAATTATGGTGCTCTTTTTTCATAATATTTTGTTCTGAAAAATGTAAATTTTTTTGAAAATAAAACTTGTATAATTTAAAATGCTGTGAAAGTAGTATATATTATTAAAATTTTTTATATCTTAACATTAACTTACTTATTAAAATTTAAAATTATTTAAATATGTATATATAAATTTATATTTTTAACTTAAAATATAAAAATTAGTTTATTTAAAACTTATATTTATATAAAATATTAGAAATTAAAATAAGACAATTTATTTTTTATTGGTAAAATTTTTTAAAAGTGATATAAGTGATAAAAAAAAGTAAAAATGGTATGAATGTTAAAAATATAAAACTACATGTACCAAAATGAAATAATTTGTGTTAAAAATTTTACAAAAAGGTTTAAAAATTTCAACCTATTGAATACAAGAGTCATGATATATAAAATAAAACTTGAAATACTTAAAGTTAAATATATGAAAAGTTTAGGAGTCTAAATGTAAATTTTGCCAAGTAGAAGTACCACTGTTAATATAGGGACACATGTTAATCAAGGCTCTTGATATTGTGCAAATATTTGTACCTATACAAATGTAATTAGAGTCATTGGATTAATTTTTATTTAATTACAACCATTAATTATTATTGTATATCAATACCCACAATATGATGTCACGACCCGAACCCGAGGGCACGTGACCGGCACTAGAGAATGGGAAGGTATAAGACCCCCGAAATCCGTAGTAAGCCTAAAAGAAAAGATAAATAATACTTACAATTTAAAACTTTATTTTAAAATAGGACACATTATCAAACTAATTTTTCTAAAATTTAAACGTAATTGAATACATAATCAACATATTTCCAGCATCATATATATAAATCAAACTTAAATCGTTATACATAAGCGTGGCCCATATAAAAAAATTACATAAATATACTTAAACCATACAATTCTCAGTACATATACTATTGTAGCATCCTAGAAAAATACAACAGTACAACTTACAATGACCTACATAAAATAGCCGGTGATGAAGAAATCCAGCGTGGAGGTAGTCTGAGGTCGAACTCCCAAGCTCTTGAAAAAAATAAATTGAAGGGAATTAGACCTCACTGAGTAAGTCAATAAAAGAGTTGTACGGTTTGAAAACCTTTTTGAAAACTATATAATTATAGTGAAAATAATTTATAATGTAAAGGTATAGCTTTTGAAAAATCTCGGTAGAACCCTAAACCTAAAAATCTAAATGGCAAACCGGGCCCACTTGTTCCAATGAGACTACTGGTCCCCGAGAGTAAAGGCATCAACCGAGGCACCAAGTCGCAGTCGTTCACTTAATCCAAATATATGGTACTGGCGATCCCCGAGAGCTAGGGCATCAACCGAGGCACCCATCCCAGTCCATTTTTTTTAACCTTACAATCACTAGCGGTCCCCGAGAGCATAAGCTTCCACCGAGGTACCCGTCCCAGTTTAACATCCACCAGTCATATATGTATCGGATCCATCTCTCAATCTCTACCATGTGCACATAATCCTGGTGAAGCCCACTAAGTAGCCCGTTCTACCAAAATTTCTCAACTTCGACTTTTAAATAAATACAAAATGAGTTTTAAATCTTAAATAATAGCATTAAATTAAATAAATCATATAATCAATATTAAAAAATATGAGCGCATGCATTCTTTAAATAAACACACACACAAATCATTCTATTGACTTACAAGATGAATGCGAAGGCTAACGGCCACGCGTCTTCCTCGATCTCACGGCTTCTGCTCCAATATGCTCTAGAAAGAAAATAACAAATCGATTTTAAAACATGACTAGGAAATAAAAATCAAAAATCAACAAAACAATAAATTTCCAGGCTGACTCGAGGAAGACTGGACAAGACTCGATATACACGATAAAACCTAACTAATGGTAGAAATTTACGAAAAAATATCACGTTTTACGAGAAAATCTACCAAAATTTTTTCAGAGTCTCCTCTGTAAAACGGACATTTCTCTACCCAATGTAGAGCCAAACCTGCATAGAAAACACACTTCTAATAACCACAAACGTACACACTCGAGTTGGGCTTCAAAAACTACACTTAGCCCCGACCGAGATCACAACTCAATTTGCATTTCATTATCAAAATATAATTATGACCTAAATTAAAACCATTACATCAAATATACTAAATACAACCTTATATTTAATTTTTTTGTTACCAAAATAATGTATTATAAATATATATGTAATATTTGGAATTAATATTCAAAATTAACACTACTTAATTAAAAATATCAATTAGTTTATAAAAATTTTCTAAACCTCTTAAATAATGATAAAACTAACTAAAATATATATATAACTATAATTAGCGTAGAATTACATTTTTACCCCTAAATGCATAATTTACATAATGTATTATTAGTACTAAAAAAATTCCTTAAAATTATTTAATCATCTAAAAATTATTTTCTCAATATTAAATTTCTTAATATAATTAAAACATATAAATGACTTCTAATTTTTTCTAAATATAATTTAACCTAATAGTTAAATTTTTTTACATAAACTATAAAAATTCCTAAAAATTGTATAATACTCTAAAAAAATTATTTTCTTTACTCTAAAATTAATATCAACTCATAATAACACCAAAAATACCAAATTATATTTTTAATAATTAATTTACAAAAATTCCTAAAATAATAATAAAATATTCAAAAATTTACCAAAAATCAAAATAAATTTCAAAAATTATACAAAAATTCATAGAGGTAGATTGAGCTACTAGGAATCACATTTGTAAAGGGAGTTTGCATGAATCAAGCTAGATTGAGCTAAAAAAAATTCAAAACCCTAGAGCTCAAAACTAACAATCAACCAAAACTCAACCAATTCATGACCAAAGCTTAAACTAAGCTTGGAATGGGTCTCACTGATGCAAGAGGAGGGGATTGACATCGGACTGGCGAGAAATGGTGGTCGGACAGAGCTTGGCCGACAAAAATGGCAACTCTCGGCTTCTTCTACTTTTTGCGTTTCCGGCGACTCTGCTGGCGATCGGAAGCAAAGGAGAAGGAGGAGAAGGTAGCAGGTGGCAGTCAGAGATGGGGGAGGCACAGTGACGGTGGCGTTGGGGATGTCGTGCAAAGAGAGAAGGTTGAGGGGGTGATGGTGCTATGGTTTTGTTGTATATAATAATAATAATAATAATAATAATAATAATAATAATAATAATAATAATAATAATAATAATCTAATATTAAAACATTATATTATATTAAAATAATATATATAAATTCCCCACCACACATACACATTATACATATACATATATTCACACACTCACAAGTATACTACATATATATATATACATACATATACACAAAAATAAATTAATGCACACACATAAATAATAATTAAACCCTAATTATATATGTGTATGTATATATATATAAATATGTATATATGCATGTACATAGTAACACATAAAATAACCATAAAGTTAATGTAGTTTAAAATAATAATAATAATAATAATAATAATAATAATAATAATAATAATAATAATAATAATAATAATAACAATGATGATGATGATGATGATGATGATGATGATGATGATGATGATGATGATGATGATGATGATGATGATGATGATAATAATAACCATAATAAAAATAAACAATGAAATTGCTAAACAATAAATAAATAATACTCACATATAATCATTTCATAAATTAATAACCCTAAAAATAATATTAACATAAATATATCTCAATTAAATAGTAAAATAATTAACAATTATATAATATAATTCAAAAGTAATTATTAGTAACACAGTTTGGAAATTACTTTATTTAAATAAAAATATAGAGTATTACATATGCATAAATGGCAATGATTAAATAAGCATTGATATGATGATTATAATTTCATTTATATAGATGCACATGTTTGTATTGAAGAATGACTCGTTAATCAAATGAGATACATGATAGAGCAAAAATTATTGATGGAGCAAAACAATAAACAAAAAAAGTAGTACAATAAAGAGCAAATTACTATTTGCCCTATCTATTCTGCCATATTACACTATTTTATCCCTAATATTTTAAAAATATATTTATTCATCATTGTATTTTGATCCGTTAAACTTGTTAATCCTTTGTAAGATTTTTTTAACAATCAATTAAAAAAAAATAAAGGTCAAATTAAAAAAAGAGGAAAAGTTAAAAATACCCTTTAAATTAAGTCATAAATAACAAACAACCATGCAAAATCAATCACCACCCTTATGCTAGGTTTTTCTTTCACTATGCCGTCTTGTTCTCCTCCTCCATTACCACTTGAATCTCCACTGCCTTCTAGCCCTATTTTGCTGCAGCACATGATCTTCCTTTCTCTTCATGGTATACTCTTTTAGGTCATTAATGTCGCTCCCATTACACGCCATTTTATTGGAATCTCTAGCACTAATAATACAACTTCGTATAAGCTTTTGGCTAATAGTCTCATTGCTCTCCACATTTTTCACTCCATCCAAACTTTGGTCATTAACTATATTTCCACTTATACTACTTTCTTTATCCTCACATTTCCTATCACTCCTCCTCGGCATCAAACTCCAAATGTTCCACAAACTATGCCACCTCTACAACTTCTTGAGTTTGAAAGCTTTTTAACTAATCCTAGCAGTAATAGAACCCACATCCTTAGTAAGGGCATCACTAGTCTCTCCATGATAATCTTTAAGTGAATAAAAATCCCAAAAAATTAATGTAGGAGGAAAAGGATAAGGCCATTTTAGAATTTATATGTTATTACAGAGATAATATTAAAGTTAAATTAAATATGCAGAGAAATGACCTAAAGTTCGTCTCAATGCTAAGCATGCAATGGCCTATGAAACATTCATTAACTTCATTTTCTTTTATTTTTTCATAGAGTCGTAGCTTTCTTTTATGAGTTCTTTCACATTTCGATTTCCATATACAAATGAAATGTGTTATTCAAATGCCAAAACTCCATATAGTATAAACAAATATTCACTACAAGGAATCTAGGGAAGAACAACTCGAGAAAGTTATATGTAATATCCCATATTTTTAAATAGTTTTATACTGCATTGAGATATGCAGTATTAATAATTCTTGTATATATTTATGATATTTTATGAGTTTGTTATTTAATTAAAATTGATTTTAATTATTTTATGTTATTTTAAGTATTTTACGTAAAATTTTCCCGGGACTTACATTTTCGGAGAAATTAATACGTAAATAATTTAATATTAAATATTTTAAACAAATTCATGCAATTGCATGAACTCATATATATTTTTAAAGTGCTAAAATAAAGTGTATATATGTGTATATATTTAAATTAAACTAGGGTTTAATTAATTTCCCTAATTTTTAATTATTTATTATTTAGTTTTAATATTATTTAATTATTTAATTATTTTTTTTAGTGTATAAATTATTTAATATATTAAATTATGTGTGTGAAAGTTTATATTATTTTAATATATAGTGTGGATGTGTAATACCCTATATTTTTATTTAACTAAAGTAATTTTCAAAACTTTATTATTAATAATCACTTTTGAATTATATTATACAATTGTTAATATTATTTTTAGGGATATTAATTTATGAAATGATTATATATAAGTATCTTTTATTTATTTTCTAAAAATTTCATTGTTTATTATTACTATTATTATTATTATTACTAATCTAAACTATATTAACTTTATGGCTATTTATGTGTTACTATGTAAATGCATATATATATATATATATATTCATACTCATATATAATTAGGGTTAATTATTATTTTATGTGTGTGCGCATTAAAGTAGCTTGTGTATATGTATGTAGTATATGTGTACATACACCAATATTTACATATACACACATATGCATAATTATATATATAGTTTGTAATTAATATATATATATATATATATATATATATATATATATATATATATATATATATATATATATATATATAGGACCAAAAGAAAAGAAGAAAACAGAATAAAGAGAAAAAAGAAGGAAGCCTCCCGTCGACCCTCCTGCACCTCCCATCTCCGCCCCTCACTGTCTTTTTCTTCCCTCTCATCGTGCCATTCCTTCTTCCACCGCCTGAAAGCCATTGCCATCGTGCTAAGCTGCCAGGGAAGGAGCTGCTGCTGTCGTTCCTCATCTTCTTCCTCTGTCAGCTTCAATCCGAGCTGATCCGGTGCCACCAAAGCTTCCCTAACTTCCCTCCCCCTCTCAAGCGTCGGTCCAAGCCAGAAGCCACCGCTGCAACTCACCTCCGGCGTCGGAATTGGAGGTTGAAGGTGAGTTGCTCTGGGTTGTTTTTAGGTTATTTTCTGGTTGTTGATTGAAAATGGATGTTGATTTTAGGTTGTTTTTAGGTATATGTTGAGTTATGCCACTTAGTTACTCAAATTCGAATTTTTAAGTATTTTTTATGAATTTCCCTTAATTTATTGAATTTTTGTATATTTTATTTAATTTTTTAGTTGAATTTATTGGATTTTTCCTTGGGTTAATTAGTGAATTTATAGTAATTAAGATTATATTTTGTAAGGTTTTGGGTTGATTTTAAGGTTTTAGGAATTTTGGTGTTAATTAGAAGTTTATATAAATTTTAGGTATTTAATTAATATTTTTATTAATTTCGAAAATTATTGTGAATAATTCTAAAATTTTGATAATTGAGGTTATTACTAAATGTTATTAATTTTAGAACTCAAATTATAATTTTTGTGATTTTTATACTATTTTTATAAATATTTTTGAGTTTATGTCAAATGTGATTATTAAGTTAAATTATATTTTTAGTAGAAATTATTGGTTGATTTTATGTTTTAATTATATTAGGAAGATTAATTTTGAGAAAAATAATTTTTGGGATGATTAAATAATTTTAAGGAATTTTTTTAGTACTAATAATACATTATGTAATTTATGTATTTAGGGGTGAAAATGTAATTTTATGCTTATTATAGTTATATATATATTTTAGTTAGTTTTATTAATATTTAAGAGGGTTAGAGAATTTTTTTTATATTAATTGATATTTTTACTTAAGTAGTGTTAATTTTAAATATTAATTCCAAATATTATATATATGTATTTATTTATAATACATTATTTTGGCAATAAAAGTTGAATATAAGGTTGCATTTAACGTATTTGAGTATAATGGTTTTAATTTAGGCTCTAATTATATTTTGATAATGAAATGAAAATTTAGTTGTTTAATCTCGAGTAATTGAGATTTTATATATTTTTAGTATATATGTATGTGTAATATGTATTTTGGAAAATGAATGATATTATTTCTTGATTTTTTATTAAGTTGTGATCTCGGTCGGGGCTAAATGTAGTTTTGAGAGCCCGACTCGAGTGTGTATGTCTGTGGTTATTAGGAGTGCGTTTTCTTTATAGATTTGGCTCTACCTTTGGTAGAGAGATGTTCGTTTTACAGAGAAGACTCTGTCGAAATTTTGGTAGATTTTCTCATAAAACATGATATTCGTTATGAATTTCTACCGTTAGTTAGGTTCTATCCTGTCTATCGAGTATTGTCCGGTCTTCCTCAAGTCAGCCTATCATTTTACCATTTTGTTGATTTATGATTTCAATTCCATAGTCATGTTTTAAAATCGATTTATTATTTCTTTCTAGAGCATATCGGAGCAGAAGCCGTGAGACCGAAGCAGACACGTGGTCGTCAGCCTTCACATTTATCTTATAAGTCAATAGAACGATCTGTGCATGTGTTTATTTAAAGAATGCATGCACTCATACTTTATTATATTGGTTATATGATTTATTTAATTTAATGTTGTTATTTAAGATTTAAATGCATTTTATTTATTTAAAATCAATTTTGAGAAATTTTGGTAGAACGGGCTACCTGGTGGGCTTCACTAGGACTATGTGCACATGGTAGAGATTGAGAGATTGATCCATAATATATATGATTGGTGAATGTTAAACTGGGACGGGTGCCTCGATGGAAGCCTATGCTCTCGGGGACCGCCAGTGATTGTAAGGCTGGTAATGGACTGGGATGGGTGCTCGGTCGATGCCTTTGCTCTCGAGGACCACCAGTGCCATATATTTGGATTAAGTGGATGACTACGACTTGGTGCCTCGGTTGATGCCTTTGCTCTCGGGGACCGGTAGTTTAGTTAGAATAAGTGGGCCTAGTTGGCCATGTAGATTTTTGGGTTTAGGGTTCTACCTATATTTTTCAAAAGCTATACCTATACACTATAAATTATTTTCAATATAAATATATAGTTTTTAAAAAGGTTTTCAAACCGTACAGCTCTTTTTATTGACTTACTCAGTGAGGTTTGATTCCCCTCAATTTTTTTTTTCAAGAGCTTAGGAGTTCGACCTCAGACTACCTCCACGCCAAATTTCTTCATCACCAGCTATTTTATGTAGGTCATTATAAGTTGTACTATTGTATTACTCTAGGATGCTGCAGTAGTATATGTACTAAGAATTGTATTGTTTAAGTATATTTGTGTAATTTATTTGTATAAACCATGCTTATGTATAAAGATTTAAGTTTGATTTATAATATGTAACGCCGAAGCATATTTTATTTGAGCATCTGATTTAGTTATTTATGAGAAAATTCAGTTTGATAATGTGTTCTATTTTAAATGGAAGGTTTTATTTTTCTTTCTTTTAGGCTTACTACGGGTTTCGGGGGCCTTATGCCTACCCATTTCCTAGTGCCGGTCATGCGCCCTTGGGTTTGGGTCGTGACAGGATGTATATATATATATACATATATACATAATATATAGTTGAAAAATCAAAACTTTTCCAAATTACCATTTTGCCCCCGACTCCCTCTCCTTCTTCCCGATCGTCCTCCTCGTCGTTCCACCGTCTGTCACGCCGTTCTCTTACCGTCGGTGTGCCTCTCAGTGTGCCACCTTCTTCCTCAGCCGTCCCCACCACCTGCAGCAACCGTTTCCGGCGTTGGAGGAGCTCGTTTTGGCCAGAAACTTGAAACTCATCCTTACCGTCAATCGACGTGATTCCGGTCACCATTTTCGATACCGCTGGTCTCTATATTCTCCTTGAGCTCCGGTGAGTGTGATTCCAAGCTTTGTTTCACTTAAAATGGTCTAGATTTGCCTAGGTTTCAATTTTTGCAATTTCGGCTTATCAGGGTTCTTGATTTTTTTGAGCTTCAATTTGATTGATTCATGAAAAATTCCTTCACAACCCCTTAGCTTAATCTTCATGTGTGAATTTTTGTAGAATTTTTGGAAATTATTTTGATTTTTGGGTATTTTTGAATATTTTATTATTATTTTCTAATTTTTGAAAATTAATTAATTAAATTATGAAATTGTGTTTTATGGTAAATATAGGTGTTGAAATGAATTATAGAAATTTATTTGGAATTTTTGTGAATTTTTATGTATTTATTTTGAATTTATTTAGTTTATGTAATTTTGAGAAAATAGGGTTAATTATGTGTTTAATTGAAATTTATTGGTTAATTAAGTATATTTATTGATATTATTGAAATATATGTTGAGAAAATTAATTTTGTGCAATTATATTATTTTTGGTGAATTTTTGGATTAATTTTAGTATATTTATATATATAGGGGTATTTTGGTAATTTTACCCTAAATTGGCTAAAGATGTAATTAAATCGGTTTTAATAGTTGTTTAGGGCATAAAAATTATTTCTACAAATTATTTAGTATTTTTAACTAATTAAAACTATTTTTTTCGTAAATTATTTTCAATTATATATATATTATACGATTTTTCTAATAAAATGAGTTTTTATCGGTTTTTACTATGTTTTAGGGTTAATTACGTAATTTATACTTATAAAATGTATTTTTATTATATAAGGATATTTTCGGTATTTTGTAAATATTCCGTAAAGTGTGGACCTCGGTCGGTGATTTGTAGTTTAGAGTCCGATCGAGGGATTGTGATTGAGAATTTTGTGTTATTTTTGAAGTGTGTTTCTTTACAGGGTCGACTCTACTCTTTGAGTAGAGAGATGTCCATTTTATAGGGGAGGTTCTGCCGAATTTTTGGTAGAATTCTCATAAAACGTGATGTCCGGTCGAATTTTGATTTAATTCTGTCTCTAGTAATCTAGATCGAGTCTTTAGAACTTCTGTTGGATTTATTCTGATTCCTGTCATTATCTGTTTGTTTAGTTGAGCCGAGACCGAGGCCTAGTGGACCAGGCCTATCGGACCCATCTCGAGGAGCGCACTAATTGTGAGTTACTATTATATATATATATGCTCTAGGGTGCATGATTTTAGAAATCTATGTTTTATTTTGACTAAAAATGCATAATGGTATTAATTAGTACTTGAGTTTATTTTAGTTTATTTTTGGTTTATTTTTTATATATTTTAAACTATATGCATATTTTATTAATAAATTATGTTTAAAATATTTTTAAGTATATTTCTAGTTTATTTTGTAATTTAATTGGATTTATTTAATGTATATATACTTGAAATATACCTGGTTTACTTTTGGTATATTTCTAGTATATATATGGTTTATGTTACTGTATTTCAATTACATGCATCATTTATTTATGAATGTATGTTTTATGTTTAATAATGAAGGATATCAATAGAACGTGCTACTTAATGGGCACCACTAGGACCGAGTACGTACCGGTACGCTGATAGCATTTAGGCTTCATTACTAACCATTTGTGGATATTGATTGGATTTGATGTGTGAGATATGATTTGGGAGTGTGATTGCTGGAGCTCGGTTGACCAAGTGTCTCGGGGCCAATCACACTGACAGTCAAACTGCTGGAGCTTCGTTGACTTAGTGTCTCAAGGCCAGTCTACTGTCCAAATGGATCAAGTGATTATATTTAGAATAAGTGAGCCTGTATGGCTAGAGTGTTGTTTAACACTGTTTTGAGATTGCGATTTTCTAGGGTTCTATTTGATCCTTCATAAACAGTGATTTTTAATAAACATATAAAATGATTTTATTGCATCTGTGTGTATTTGCTTGTATACATACATATTATATATACTTTTGACTATGTGCATTGTCATTTAGTATGCATGTATATATATTATAGTGATTCAATCAGTGAGGTCTGACTCCCCTCCGTTGACTATTTTTCAGGAGAGTTATCTTCCTCAGACCTCAGTAGCAGGCCTGTACACTGGATTTCTTCCGCCCTGGCTTTATTATGTAAACTGCTCACTTGAGTTTTATTTTATTAATCTAGACACTGCAGTAGTTATGGTCGATTGTGAGATTATCGTATTATATTTGTATGAGATATGTATTTTAAATATTCGAACTGGATTTGTATTAAAAGTTTATTTATTTATGAGATGAGGATTTGATTTAATTTCATTTGGTGGAAATATTATTTTGATATTTATGATTTTATTCCGCTGCATATTATTTTATTTAAGTATATTGTTATTATTAGTATTACATGTTTTTATTTATTTTTAGGCTTGCTACAGGTTCCAGATTCGAAAGAATTCCCATTCCCTAGCGCCGGTCATGGCCCCTATTTTGGGTCGTGACATTATGTATAGATTCACTAATGTCTAATAGGACATAATTCTAAATTCCATAAAAAAAAAATAAAGAAGGCTAAATGAAGTAATCTTTAAGCGAATAAGAATCCACATCCTTAGCAAGAGCTCATTAAACTCCTCCTTCTCTTCCTCCTATATGAGTAAAAATCCCTCATCTATGTCGTTCCTCTGTAACTATTCTCACCTTCATTCTTTAAATCCAAACTTGCTTTCAAATTCTCAACCTCATTACTTGATAAGTTTACATCCTCTATAACATACACTATTGGAGCAAGTTCTTTATAATAGATACCAGTGGAGCAAGTTCTTTATAACAGACACTAGTGGAGTAAGTTCATTTATATGTTCATAGGAAGGACCTAAAGCAATATGCTATATGATACCCCATATACATATTCCTATTCTAATTAAAGGTTTATTTTCCTAGGTAGGGGTGACTTGCAGAAGAAGGATGTCCAAACCAAATAGGAAAAGGATTCTCAATTAAGAAGACTTTAAGACAGGAAGAAATACTCTCCAAATAGGCATAAAATTTTCATCAAAGAGGAATCTTATTCCTCTCAATTTTGAGCATCACTATCCTTATAAATAGGACCTCATATCCATAATTCTCATTCATTTTGCACTCTGATACTCTTTTCTCTCTTTATCTCTTTAAACTCTCTCTACATTTTTTGACTTAGGTATCAGAGGGTTTATGGGGATCCTTCCCACCTCTCACTTTGCCCCTTTATTGATTCCTTGCAACATTTAAACTTGAGAGTTTAGAAAATAAGTTATTAAATGGTGCCGTCTATAGGAAACTCTTAAGTTAAAAGCTATTAAGCATTTACCGAATAAGATATTGGCATTATAACTTCTAGTCCACCACCAATCTCAACCCCAAATATGGAAATTAACCTATAAGCATTTGTTCCTCTAATCAACTTATCAACACCCATTTAGTCGATAATTCCACCAGGACCCTCTTTGCATGTCAGACCCTCATCACAAGCTCCATTTGGAGCATACACTCCAACTTAATATGAACCCTAAAAGGGATTAAAAGTGTCTGAATATGAAGAATTCAAGCTAATTAGCTTAATTTCCTATTTTGAAATTAATTAGCTTGATATGGATGAATTTTGAGTTATTTTCTTATTTTGGAGTCAATAAGGAAGATTCAAGAAGATTTTAGAAGATGTGAGAAGATTTAAGGATATTCCAAGTTAAAGTCAATAAGTCAACAAGTCAAAGTCAAGGGTCAATGGTCAACATATGACATGGCATGCTTCAATGCTTAGATTTCATGAGTTGTCATTTTGCTTAGTTGTCATGAGTTTTAATGAGTTGTCAATTTTGACTTTTCAAAGATGAGTTGTCATTAGTTATCCTATTTTGAAGGAAATCTCCTTAATTAAGAATTTTCCTATCTAGTTATGTTTGGGAATAAGGAATAAAACCTTTTCCTTCAAGGATTAGGTTGTTTACATGCCTATATAAGGGCTAACCCTATGACAAACAAATTTAAGCATTGAAATATTAAAAAGTGAGGTTCTTCCTTAAACTTTGTTCTTTTGAAACTTTGCAAGTTTACTTGAATTATTTCACATCTACCTTTCATTACAATTGCTAAGTTATATTAGACTTAGAATTGTGTGACTGTTCATCTTTTAATAGCTAAGTATCTTACTTCAATTTAATAAGTAAAGGGTTTAGCTCCATCAACACAACCTATCCTTGATGATCCTTGGGCTAATGTTCAAAGTTGGATGCGCATTCTATCTTTATTATAGGTAGGATTCATATTAGTTTGGTATCAGAGCCAAACTTCAAGGTTTGGTTACGTATCCTTTAATTTTCATGTATTATTTATTCCTTTCTTCTTCTCAATTCTTCATAAATTGAAAAAAATAAAAAACAATTTGAGTAAAACATGAGAGCATTCACTTCCTTAAGTCTAAATATGTAAAGGAGTATTGTGTGAGCATTTTTTTTCTATATCTTTTCAAACCTAATTTTTTTAGTATGGACATGACTTATTTTCTTAGTGGGGATGATCCTTATGTTTACTTGAAGTGGGTGTAACAAATGGAGGAGATATTTGGTTCTCTTAAGATAAGTGATTTTAAAAAGTGCAAACTTGCTTCTGATAAATTTTTGGGTTATGTTATTGTATGGTGGGAAGATTTAATGGTAAATGAGGTTAGAAATTGGGAGTTAATGAAAAGGTTAATGTTTAGATATTTCATTCCTCATAATGTTAGGAATAAATTTTATCTTAAATTATAAACACTTAAATAAGGGGATGAATTAAGTGTTGATGATTATGCTAAAAGGTTTAAGTTTTTTGTAATTGCAAGTAATTTTAGAGAATCTGAAGGGAAAAAAATTACAAGATTTATAAACAAGCTTAAGAGTGAAATTAGACAAGATCTTATGTTTATGGTACAATTGTAACTTATTTTGTCTTTGAATGATGTAATTTCACTTGCTTTAGATAGAGAGAGTTGGAGTAATAAGGTTGATAATCAAAGTAGTGCTAATGTTGAAGTGGTGTTAAGTGATCATGAGAAGAAGCATGAGGATCAATTATGTGATCAAACTATTAAAGTGGAGGAGAGCATTATTCATGAAGATAAGTGTGAAAAAAGAAGTGGTTGTGTGTGAGGATATCAAAATAGAGCATGAATCCAAGAATAGTGATTTTGTTGAAGTCATTAAAGATAATAAGGATTGTTTGCAAATTTTTGAGTAATCTATTGAAGATGTGCAAGGATTAACTCATGAAGAGGCAAACCAATAAGTTTGTGCACAAAAGAAAGAGGAGGATAACAAGTTGGTTATTCATCATGATTATGCTAACAACTTTAATATATTTTCTTCTAGTGTTTTGAAGGTTGTTTTACAGTCTTCTATGCCACACAAAGATCCATTTACTGATGTTATTGAAGTTCTTTATGTCCACAATGCAATCTATGGAGTCTTTGCTTGTACCAAGAAGAACTTGAGATATTCATGTTTCAAGTTTAAAAGGAAGCAACTCAAATACAATCCTTACAAGGTCATGGAAAAGAATTCTATGTTTGATCAAGTTCAAGCTATATTGAGGCTACTTCTATGGATTCTTACTTCAAAAGAGAGGCTTTCAACAAAGGTGTTTGTATTTGACCCTAAAGGATTTACGAATTTATCAACTTTAGAATTTGGCTATGATTCGAGGGCGAATCATCTTTATGAGGGGGGGAATAATATGAACCCTAAAAGGGATTAAAAGTGCCTGAATAAGAAGAATTTAAGCTAACTAGCTTAATTTCCTATTTTGAAATTAATTAGCTTGATATGGATGAATTTTGAGTTATTTTTCTTATTTTGGAATCAAGAAGGAAGATTTAAGAAGATTTTAGAAGATGTGAGAAGATTCAAGGATATTCCAAGTCAAAGTCAATAAGTCAACAAGTCAATTAGTCAATAAGTCAAATAGTCAACAAGTCAAAGTTAAAGGACAAAGGTCAACATATGACATGGCATGCTTCAATGCTTAGTTGTCATGAGTTGTCATTTTGATTAGTTGTCATGAGTTATAATGAGTTGTCAATTTTGAGTTTTCAAAGATGAGTTGTCTTAAGTTGTCATTAGTTTTCCTATTTTGAAGGAAATCTCCTTAATTAAGGATTTTCCTATCTAGGTATCTTTGAGAATAAGGAATAAAACCTTTCCCTTCAAGGATTAGGTTGTTTACATGCCTATATAAGGGCTAACCCTATGAAAAACGAATTTAAGCATTAAAATATTAAAAAGTGAGGTTTTTCCTTAAACTTTGTTCTTTTGAAACTTTGTAAGTTTACTTGAATTGTTTTACATATACTTTTCATTACAATTGTTAGGTTAGATTACACTTAGAATTGTGTAATTGTTCATCTTTTAATAGCAAAGTATCTTGCTTTAATTTAATAAGCAAGGAGTTTAACTCCATCAATACAACCTATCCTTGATGATCCTTGGGCTAATATTCAAAGTTGGATGCACGTTCTATCTCTATTATAGATAGGGTTCATATTATAACTGGTAATATCCAGGGATGGCCAACACTAGGCATTGACTTCCCTTATTATGCTCCTTTATAGTATAATAATATACCTATACCTTCCATACCTTTTCTAAGCTTACTAAAAACCCTTGCCATAAACATACCAAACATAAACACAATAACCCAAACACTCAACCTATGTCCATTAAGTAAAGAAACAATGATCCAAAATATCTAAACCTAGATGCTCTTAATGCAATAATAATTAAATTCCTTAATTCAAGATAGCAATCACAAAGTGGCCAATTTAGAAAATAACATAGCAACACCACTTGTAGCTCTAAATGTGTTTAGTGGAAATAGAGAAAGTCATAAAGCTCTGGAAGGAGAATCTAGCTCAATAATTTTGGCCTTAGATGACTTAAAGATAACTAAAAAATTAAGGAAGTCATGCATAAAGCTTGTACTGGACCAAGGAAAGAAGATGAATGCGTTATGGAAGGAAAAACACCTTTTGTAAGTAGAATAATCAAGATAGAGATCCCAACCAAGTTCAGAATTCCTTAGTTAGATCAATTTGATGGGACTAGGGATCCTATCAATCATATATCCTCGTTTAGGACCAGGATGTTGCTTCAAAATGTAAATGATGAAATCATGTGCAAAGTCTTTCCTAGTACACTCACTAAGAATGCTCATAAGTGGTTCTACCGGCTTCTTGAGAATTTTATCTCATCCTTTAAAGAATTAGCTAAGAAATTCTAAACTCGGTTCATTACCAATGTTCCTTCTACCAAAACATCAATGAACTTTAGATGTGCAGACAATAGGCTATAGAGTCATTATGAAGTTATTTGGGTATATTCAACAAGGTAGCTATACAAATAAAAAAAATCGATGAAGTAGCCATAGAAGCCTTGAAGAATGGGACCCAGTTGGGGAAACTCAATAACAAGATCATGACCAAAAAACCTAGCGCCTTTATTGAGTGATAAAAATGGATGAAGATAGGAGGATGTGCTAGGATGATGAGAAAGCACGTATAAAAAAAATGAAAGGTCAAAACCAAGAAGGCCTAGATTCTAATAAACAAACTTTAGAAACCTGATGGAAGGATTCGAAAAAGAAGTAGAGAAGTACATACCACTAAACACCTCCAGATCCAAAATCCTCATGTGGATCAAACAGAGTGGCTTGGGCATAACTCCAACTAGAAGGCTAAGTCTAACCAAGAGGGCCATGCAAGATATGAGGTACTATTATCAATACCACCAAGATTATGGGCATGAAACTAAGGCATTCCATGACTTAAAGAATGTTATAGAAAGATTAATACAAATGGGAAACTTAGCAACTTCATTGATATAACTAGAAGAAATCAAGAGCTAGATGACCAAGACAAAGATAAGCCAGACCAAAAGAAAGCTTGGAATGAAGTAGCTAGAGTTATCAACATGATTGTCGGAGGGGAAGCAATTAAAAGAAAGCCTAAAAGAACTCAGAAGGAGGAAGGCCCCACCTTTGAAAAGAAGCAGACTATCACATTTGGTCTAGAAGATGGGAAACACGTTCATCATCCTCACAATGAAGCCTTAGTGGTAAGTGCTTTCATCAACAATTACTTAGTAAAGAGATTACTGATTAATGATAGAAGTGTTGTCAATGCACTCTCTTGGAATGCTTATAAGGTGATGGGAGGTTCTATCACTGATTTGAAAGTTATTCAGAATCCCATTACAAGATTTTGTGGTGGAATCACATAACTAATGGGACTAGTAGAGTTAATGTTAGAATTCAACAACCGGGATACGGGGGAGGTGAAAGTTGTCAAAGCCCTATTCAATGTGGTAGATCTTCCTCTCATATACAATGGCATTATAGGCCGACCAAGTCTCTATGATATTGATGAAGTCATAAGTATCAAGCATCTGACCATGAAGATTCCTTTTGAAGGCTAGATCATAACAATTTATAAAGATCAACATATGGCTAAACAATGCTATCAGCTGGCTGTTAAGCCCCGATGGAAGCATTCCCTCTAGAATCATTGGAAGCTAAGAAATAAGGAGCCAATCTTAAACCAATTAACTAGGTCCAGACCTTATAAATCACTAAAGGGAAGATAGTTAGAATCTGTAATGAGCTTAATGACAAAGTTAAGCATGGAATAAGGTCCTCATTAACTATTCAGGCAACTTTGCCTCTAAAGCATCTGAGATGATTGGGGTAGATCCTCATATTACCTCACATAGTCTAAACATAAATCCAGGAGATAAACTTGTTGTTCAAAAAAAGTGGAACTTTGCATATAAGAGATAAAAGGTGATTGTCAAGGAAACAAAGAAATTGCTAGATGTTGGATTCATTAAAGAAGTGGCACACCCATAATGGGTAGCTAACATAGTGCTAGTGAAAAAATCAAATGGGAAGTACAGGATGTGTGTGGACTATACTGATATTAATAAGGCATGCCCTAAAGACATCTATCCATTACCGATAATAAATAAGCTAGTAGACTCAACTGCTTGTTACAACTTGTATAGCTTTAGAGATACTGCTCAAGGGTAGCATTATATCCTAATAAAGAAGGAGGATCAGGAGAAAACATCATTTATGACTTATGAAAGCCTTTATTGCTATAAAGTTATACCTTTTGGACTAACGAATGCTAGAGCAACATACCAAAGGTTGATACATCATGTGTTCTAAGATCAAGTTAGAAAAAAATAGAAGTATATGTGGATGACATCATTATCAAGAGCCAGAGTAGCACTTCGACAATCTTGACCAAATCCTTCAAATACTGGATCAATACCAAATCAAGCTTAATCTAGAGAAGTGTGTCTTTGGGGTGAAAGCAGGTAAATTCTTGGGACTCATGATATCTTATAGAGGAATCGAAGCTAATCCAGAAAAGATATAAGACATACTTAAAATGCAAGCTCTGACATCATTAAATGAGTTCTAAAAGCTAAATGGCAAAATAACAACTTCAGAGGATTTCATCTCCTATTTAGCCAAGCGGTGTCTACCACTATTTTAAGTCTTAAAAAATTCCAAGAAGTTCACATGGAATGAAGAATGTTAGGTAGCTTTTGAAGATAACAAAAAGGTTTTATCCTCCTTACCTCTCATTAATAAGCTAATCCCCGAAGAAGTTTTATACTTGTATCTCTCTATTGGTCAGAAGTCAATTGCATCGCTATTATTTAAGGAGGAAGGAAGCTAGCAAAATTCAGTGTACTACATTAGAAAAATACTCAGAGGTTCAGAAATCCAATATCTCAATCTGGATAAGTTACTTTGGCCATTGTGCACACATCCCGAAAACTCAAGTATTATTTTTATTCTCACTCAATCATTATAAGATCCAACTTCCCACTAGGAAAAATCTTATAAAGACTTGAGACGTCTAACAGATTGGTTCAATGGTCGATATTGCTCAGAGAATTTGACATAAGTTATGAACGTCGATAATAGATCAAAGCCTAAACCCTAGTAGACTTTATACAAGAGATGATAGTGGAAGACTTTGCCCTTTCTGAATGCTCGGAGTGGAAGTTATACATAGATGAAGCCTCGTCCATCCAAGGATCCAATGTTGGAGTTATCCTTAAAGGGCCATACAGGGTCATTATCAAATGTGCAGTTCAAATAAAATACAAACCCACTAATAATACAGCTAAGTATAAAGCACTCATCACAAGGTTGAAGTTAGCTATAAAGGTCAGAGCCAAGCATCTTAAGATACACTCTGATTCATAATTGGTAGTAAACCAAATCAGAGGAACATACTAAATTAAGGAGCCAAGCATCACCAAGTATGTTGAGAAAGTTAGACATCTCCTAAAGAAGCTTAAACAAGATGGGGGACAATGGGAAATCATCCAAATTCCCATAAGTGAAAACTCAAAGGCAGATTCATTAGCCAAATAGTAGCAGAAAAATAGTCAAACATTTAAAGAGCTGGAGCTTACTAAGGACTTAATGAAACTAAACATCGAGGAGGTTGAGATCATGGATATCCAAGAAGTAGCATAATGGATAAAAATGATCATTCAATATCTCAAGCATGGGGTACTTCCACAGGATAAGTTGAAGGCTTGGAAGTTAAAGATAAAGGCTGCACAATACTCAATGCACAACGGGGATATTTACATAAGGTCCTTATCACATCCATGGTCTAAGTGCATATTGCCAGAATAAGGAAATTATGTACTTAAGGAGATCCATAAAGGGATTTATGGAGCTCATGAGTCTTATCATTCATTAGTCAGAAAAGCTTTACTCCAAGTTATTATTGGCCCATCATGTCTTGAGATGCTTAGAAACTAGTTCAAGAATGTAAAAAATGTCAGCAATTTGCTCGCCTTAGCCACAAGCCTTCTAATACTTAGCATCCAATTAGGAGTCCTTGGTCATTAAAAATATGGGGAATGGACATCTTAGGCCCATTTTCTATTTCAACCTCTAAGAAGAAATTCTTGATTATGGCTATAGATCTCTTCACTAAGTGGATAAAAGGTAAAGTTGTCCCAACCATTACTGAGGCCCAAATTCAACATTTTTTTAGAAAGAAATCATCAGTAGATTCGACATACCGCACACCTTGATAACAGAAAATGGGTAGTAATTCAATAATAAGAAATTCAAAAAGTTATATTTTGATATTAATATAAATCTCCAATTTAACTTAGTAGTACATCCGCAAATGAATGGCCAAACAAAAGTCACCAATAGGATCATCATGCAAGGTCTAAAGAAGATATTAGATTAAAATAAGGGAAACTAGGTTAAAGAACTCAACAATGTCATCTAGATTTATAGAACAACACCCAAAACTTCTATAGTAGAAACACCTTTCAAACTGACTTATATGATGGATGTAGTAATCCTAATGGAGATTCATTATGCTACCAAGTAATTTAGGATCTAGATTAAGAAGTCAACAACATCAATGCTTAGATATTCCTAGACCAACTTGAAGAAAGGAGAGAATGAGCATCCATTGTGGTGGAAGCTTAGAAATAGAGAATCATGGGGTATTATAATATAAATGCCAAGCCAAAATAGTTTAAGGTCGAAGACTGGATACTCATAAGGCCTGACATTGGTAAACTCAACTCCATCAGGGGCAAGCTTGGACCTAATTGGGAAGGTCTGTACCAAGTCATTGAAAAGATGACCAAGGGAGCCTACAAGATTAAGGATAAGCAAGAAAAGAATTACCCCGATACTGGAACTTGGATAGTCTTTAAAAATATTATCAATAAATGTTCTCACAATTTTAAGGAATAAAATACTTCATTTATCATAAAAAAAATGTTGTATTGCAAAAGAAAGTAAAGGAAAGAAAATTTTTTACTAAGTAATTTACAAATTAACTTCAGTATTTGGAAGTTCAGTCCCCTCGATGGGGATAAGATTCATATTCTCGGCGTTTTAAGGCTTAGATAATAGGATTGACTTAAAACTAGAAGCATAGTGTCGAAAGACTTCTCCCTAACTAACCGTAAATCTATCGTTTGCTCAGAAGATGATTTCTCAGTAGTGGACTTTACAACTACCTTTGGATTCTTCGACCGCTTGGAAGAAGCCTTGCTATGAGCATCTTCTTTGACAACTATCTTGGCCATATCCATGGGCATAATTTTCTCTGGATTAGAGAAGTCCATATCAGGATGTTGAAAAAGTAGGACCCTCAAACACTCAAACTTATAAGCCGTAAAAAACCCCCCACAACCATCTTTTAATAGCTTTTGTTATCATCCTCATGTTATTTCTATACTTTAGCAAGTCTTTTCTCCAGGGCTGCAAATTGGGAGTCCTGCTCCTCAATCTGTGAAGTAAGCTAGGCTTGATAATACTCTAACTCTTCCACCCTCTTTTACTCACCTTAGCCTCAGATTTAGCCTCAACATACCTTGTCTGATAGAGTTCTAACACCATTTTTGCCTTCTCCAACTTCTTCTTATAGTTGATGGCTATCATGCTAACTTCTGTCTCTTTCAAGTTGTATTGGCTTTTAAGATAGTAGTAATTATCCTTAGCCAACAACAAGGCTTGAGTCATTTAGAAGATAAGAAAAGGATCATAATTAAGAATACTGGTATACATAAACATTAGCAAATAAGGCCAAAGACAATTAGCTCCAAAAAATGTTCCATCATAGAGTTGAATGGCTCCTCCTTATCCACATCCATCTAGCATTGAATGTCTTCAGGGAGCCAAAGAGACTCAACATATTGATCCCCAACTTGAGAATTCATGATACTCAAAGGTTTCATTTTCTTTAAGATCCAAGACCTTATGTCCGAACACCTAAAAATATTTGGGCATTTGATGAACACCTCATCACTCAACTCCTTAGCATCTAAGTCCTCATTGAAGGATCATTTCTTTTGAGTCTCAAATTTTTCCTTCTGGGAAGTTTCAGCCACAACCTTTCCATTGTCATTAGGTCTAACGTCAATTAGGACCTCCAAGGCATATAGCTCCTAAGTGAAAGAAGTAATTTGTACATCCTTTTAGGTCTCCAATTCATTATCTAAAAGTTGTATCCTGACCGTAAAAGCAAAAAAGTCAGCCATCTATAAATAAAAAAAAAAGAACAAAAGTCAGAGTATACCTTCAGAATCTCAGAACTTACCACCAACATCTATACGCTCAGGGCAGACTCTCCAGAGGTATCTTCGAGATAGATTATTAGCAAATGTCACATAAGCTACACTCTGGATATGAAGCCTCAGCACCAACTCAGTATCTTCTTCAGGTAACCTTGAAGGATGCTTCACTTTATAACAATCATCAACCCATATCCACTGGATATTTATGAAATCCAATGAATGTTCAACTACAAAAAATCTATGCCTCCATTTCTTATGAAGGTCCGAAAGCTTAACAAAAAGACTATGGTTTAGCATAATTGATAAAGAGAACATCAACTCCTCTTTTTTCTTATTCAAACTATACATGTACTGTAGAACATCCAGATCCAGCTCTTTACCCTCCTTATGCATCAACTCTATAAACCCAGTCAAGATCTGGTAATTTTTAGGGTGAAGTTGGTTGAGGCTATATTGTATCTATTTAGGAAGTCCCTAATAAAAGGATTTAAGGGAAATTTCAACCCCCCTTTAACTGATCGAAGTATACAACTAGTTTTTGCTAGTTTAAAAGAGGGGTGCAAGGTGCAATCTTGGGGAATGCTACAACGTCTTCTATACCATTTGAGCATGTTTTCATCTATCCTAGACACAAACAAATCTGAACTACCTTGCTCTCATGGAGCCATAGATCCTATCAAGCAGAAATAGAAAGGAAGATAGAACATAAAAGAGACTTCACGTGGAAGAAATAAAGCAAATCTATAAAAAAATGCAAAGGAAGATAGTGTAAAGGACACTTGAGAGAAAATCAGCAAGCATAAGATAGCAGAAGAGCAAAAGTGCAGTTAGCAAAAGGACGGGCCTATTTAAGGAGGAGCAAAAAGTTTTAGAATGACCATTATTGCCCTCATGGTTACTTACACCTCTCTTATATAACATTGAGGGTATTCTAGGAAAAAGAAAATCCCACTAATTGAGTGGTTATCATTATGACAACTAAAATGTCTCATTTTCTAACACATGAACAGACATGATAGTTACATAATTTAAAATTCAAAAGAATGTCAAAAGTCATAGCGATTGATAATCCTGCTCATCCCGCTATTAGCTGTCCTTTTTATTAGCACTCGAGTCGCTCTTCTAATGCACTGAGATCCTAAGTCCAATAACTAAAAATGGCACCCTTAGGTCACTTTGATAGTATTGAGGTTTGGTACTCAGGCTACACTTCTAATGCACTGAGATTCTAAGTTCAATGACTAAAGCTAGCACCCTTAAGTCACTTAGATAGTATTGAGGTTTGGCACTTAAGCCATGCTTCTAATGCATTGAGATTCTAAGTCCAATGACTAAAGCTAGCACCCTCAGGTCACTTCGATAGTACTAAGGTTCAGTATTCGGGCTGCACTTCTAATACATCGAGATTCTAAGTCCAATGACTGAAACTAGCACCCTCAGGTGACTTTGATAGTACTGAGGTTCAGCACTTAAGCGACACTTTTAATGCACTGAGATTCTATGACACTCGGGGTATGCTTCTAATGCCTCGAGATTCTAAGACACTCAGGCTGTGCTTTTAATGCACTGATATTCTACAGTACTCGAGCTACACTTTTAATGCACTGAGAATCTACAGCACTTGCGCCGCGCTTTTAATGCACCAAGAATCTATGGCACTTGGGCCAAACTTTTGATGCACCGAGCATCAAAACTCCAACAACGACTAGTCCCATTATGTCATTTTTAAAATAGTAATAGGTTAATCACTTGGGTCATTTCTGTTACACTAAGCATATTTTATTGTAAGATTTATGCATCTAAGTCCAGCTGGTACTTCATGAGTGATATTCTGACATAGTGATTCTAAGACTCAGTACCGAGCATCATTTCTTTTTTTGTGACTGGTGTTGGCCACCTCAGATCACCCTTCCACATTAAATGTAATTATACAAGCAGTCTCTCTCTAGTGGTAGAGGAATCAATTTTTTGAATAAAAATCTAACTTGCATTTATCAGACTCAGATACATTAGACATAAGTATCCAAACATATTTTCAGGGGGGACTCTTAATACCTTATATATATATATTCCTATTCTAATTAAAGGTTTATTTTCCTATACAGGGGTGACTTGCAAATAAAGTATGTCCAAACCAAATAGGAGAAGGATTCCTAATTAAGGAGACTCTCGAACATAAATAAATACTCTCCAAATAGGTATAGGACTTTCATCAAAGAATAATTCTATTCCTCTTAGGTTTGAGCATCACCATCCCTATAAATAGGACCTCACATCCCTCATTCTCATTCATTATACTCTTTGATACTCTTTTGTCTCTTTTATCTCTCTAAACTCTCTATACATTCTCTAACTTAGGCATCAGAGGGTTTGTGGGGATTCTCCCCACCTCTCACCTTGCCCCTTTGTTGATTCCTTAGAGGGCTTAGACTCGAGAGTTCTGGAAATAAGTTATCACTATAGAAGCTATTTTTATTGTCATGGGTTTCAAATACCATAGTATTTCTATTTCTGATCAACTAGTTAAAGCTAGTTTTCTACAATATTTGTTGCTACAATAGTTAAGATGTACTCGATTTCCTCTATAACTTCTTTCATGGAAGGTCTGTTCTCTCTCTTTTCCTCCAAATAATCTTTTGGGCATAAATTTCCAAGTTCACATTGTCTTCTCCTCTACTAAAATATATTGCCTTCATAGAAGTCAATAGCTCCAACAACACAACCCCAAAGCTATAAGTTAATGAGCACATGTCAATATGTGACTCAGGTCACTATAAGCTAATCTTGATAACCCGAAATATGAAATCTTTGCATTCAATTTGTCATCAAGAACGATGTTGCTCAACTTAATATCTCGTTAATAAATATAAGGAATAGCATATATGTGGAGGTAATTAAGACACTTTACAATCTTATTCGTTTGCTTATGAAGTCCTTGACCTTACAAATGATCAAAATGAGTAGGTCACTATTGATTTCGATTCTAAAACCTTAAAGCCTCACGAGTCCATCCCTATGCTTCGCCGTGAAGTGCTTGACTCTTTTCTCTTATCATAGGCACGGTCCAGTGGTGCTACTTTAATCTCTACTCTAGTTATGCATATCAAAATCCCGTCAATGTGATCATCAAAGCTGGCGAAGCAAATAGCCGTAAGATGTGCCACCACCACTGCCAGCAGTCCCTAAAACCCTACTCTCCCTCTATATCATATCCTAAAAATTAAAAGAAAAAAAATTACACCAAAAAAAAAAAAAAACACACACACACACACAGACCACTCAATACACACACACCCAATAACACACACACACACACACACACACATAGACCACTCAAAACACACACCCAATAACACACACACATACCACTAAAGAAGAAAGAAGGAAAAAAAAAAACCCAAAACTTTGTGATTGTCTAAGAAAAAATATAAAAGGGCTATTTTAATCTTTTCGTAGTCATTTAATGTCTACCTAATGGGAAAAAGTATATAAAGGACTTTTTAATTTATTTCACTAAAGTATAAGAATAAATAAATATATTTTTAAAATATTATAAATGAAGTAGTATAATAAGTTAAAATATGAGAAAATAGTAATTTTTCCTACAATAAATTATATTTAAATTAAAACTTTATATGGAGATCTTTTTCCTTATTGTATAACATTATAATTGGAATTCTAAATTTTTTTTTTTTGAAGTTTTAAAGGGTTTGATGACTGTCCCTTTGTGGAAAAAATAAATAAATAAATGGAATTCTAATCCTTATTGTAATTGGTTTGTAACTTTAAAATTTATATTACACATTTTTCGTAATATTATAATTGAAATTTTTTGTATTTAGTTTGTAACTTTTAGCTTTCTATTCCAACGAATTTCACATGTCTAGAATTTTCTTTAAAAAAAAGTATTCTATCAGAAAAAAAGAACATAACAACATTTCTGAAAAAAATTGAAAATAGAAAAGTAAACATTTACTGTCTTTATTTTGTTCTAGCTGCAGTGTTTTCAAACTCAGAAGAAAAAAATTGCACCTTTCGTAATTTTCTTTTTTCTGAAAAAATTACCCAGTAGATTTCTTTTTTCTTAGTCAATAAATTTTATTTTTATACTGTATTAGAAAACTATTAATTATAACTTTGATTAATTATTAATTTATCACATTTTGACTTAAAAAAATATCTAATGAACTACAGTTTAAGAATTTTTTTCCCCTATTGTAAAATGAAGTTCTTTGTAATCGTTACAAACCATCACAAGTAATTTGTATCAAGAATGAAACTAAATTACCGGGTGACCACATATTTAGTAAAAAAATTTTACATTTATTTTATTGAATGATATTTAGAATTACCGTTTTAAATAATATTTTATTTTATTTTTTTAAAGTCAGTGTTTGGAGTTTTAATTCTTAAATAGATATTCTTACTAAATCTTATGTATATAGTTTTAAAATTTCCGCATTGTCATAATTTTCATTACTTAGAAATAGAATAGGAATACTACTTCAAATATAAGTCAATCTAATTAAAATAATAATACTATTTGTAAATTAAATTAGAATCAAACTTTAATTGATTAATTAATTTTTTATTAAATTATTATATTATCCAATTTTTCTTTAATCATGAACTTAAAATCAAAATAGGAATGCTATTTCAAATATAAATCTACCTAATGAAAATAGGAATTCTATTTTAAATTAAAGTAGTATTAAATTTTAATTGATTAATTAATTTTTAGTATTAAATTATTAATTATTCAATTTTTATCTAATAATAAGTAAGTACATTTTAGTATATATATTGGGAAATAGACAAAATTACAAAACAAATCTTCACTCATTATTATATAAAAATTTGATAATTTAGTCATTTACTAATAAAAGTAAAATTAAATTAATTAAAATATAACTTTAATTTGATTGGAAGTCTATTTCCTATTTTAATTAGGTTAACTTTTATTTTATCTCTACTAAAAATTAAATTAACTAAAATATAATTCTAATTTAATTAAAAGTATATTTTCTAATCTAATTAGATTAACTTCAATTTTATTTCTAACAAAAATTAAATTAATTAAAATATAATTCCAATATTATTGAATGTGTTTTTTGATATTTTAATTAGGTTAACTTCTATTTTACCTCTAACAAAATTAATTTAATTCTAATTTAATTAAAAATATATTTTCTAGTTGAATTAGATTAACTTCTATTTTATCTCTAATAAAAAAGAAACTAATTAACATTATCATGACTAGAACCCCTATGGGCACGTGATCGCCACTAAAGAATAAGAAAAACATAAAGCTTCCGAAACCCGCAATAAGCTTAAACGAAATTTTCACCATAAAAAAAATTAACTCTTTAATAAATAACAAAAATCTGGTAGAATTTCCTTTATACCAGGATCAAACTCAAACCTATAAATCAAGGAAATACACTTCCAAAAATTATCCAATCAACACTACTTCCCAATAATTCCAATAATCCAACATGATTACATATATCTCCATCACATTAGAAATCCACAATACAAGATAGCATAAAAAAATACCAAATCCCAACCACAAATTACACAAAGTCATTTAACTAACTATTATGGCATCTAGAATTTAAATATAGAATACTTATATCAAATAAACCTACAAAAAATAATCAGAAAAGAAGAATCCTGACACAAACAATGATTAGGATAGGTCGGACTATAAGATTGAGGAAAAATAATTTGAGAGAAATCAGATCTCACTGAGTGAACTAACTTTATAAAATGCACGTTGGTTTTAAAATAGTTATTTTAAACCTTTAAATCCCAAAAATTATTTCAAGAACTCTTTTATCTTTACCAAAACTATTTTTATAAAATACTTTTCAAGAAAGTATATAAATATAAATCCCTTTAACTTATAATAAAGTAACTCATGCAACAATAATATTTATGATAAATAAAACTTTTAATGGAAAATTATGGTAGAACCCTAAACCCCAGTTCTACTAGCCTTTCGGTTCTCTTAATCCAAATGACTCTTAGTCCTTGAAAGCACACTCAACTAGGGTCCAACCACATTTGGTCTCTTACACCAATTATTTATTGGCGCCCAAAGATCAAGCTCAACCAGGGTCTAACTAGTAGACATATACCTGCTTAGAGAGTTTTACTTAACTAGGGCTCACAATTAATAATTCTGCCCAGAGAGTGTTACTCAATCAGGGCTCATGTATACAAAATATGCTTATGTATACAAATTAAATTCATAAAAATTCTCCAAAATTTCGGAAAAATTATTAAAACCAAGGAATTTATAAAATGGCCTTAGAAATATTCTAATATGACTTTGGAGGCTAAAGAAATTTATCTCCAATGATTTAACTAACATAAATAGAAATTAATTAATTTCCACCGCAAACTTTTCAAAATTTATTTCTCAAAGTCTGTAAAGAATTAAACTAAACTTTATATACGGAAATTGATTATCACAATTTATACTATTTATTAAAAATAGCTTATAATCATTTTCAGATTGGTACTATTCACTCACAGGAAAATTCAGGTGGGAACCACTAAATTCTCATCGGAAAATACAATATCCAACCAAACAAGTTATACCAAAACATTCCTAATAATTAAAGAAACACACTTATAGCCTCAAATAACCCATAATCAGCACTGAATTAAGGAATCAGGTAACAAATAGAAATTATATAAAAATATTCACCAAATATTCTATAGGTGTAGATCGGACAAGTGGTCAGTACCTACAGACTATTGACGTTGAGACGACACAATGGAACCAACCATTATATTTAAAGCCCACCGAAAAAGTGTGAAATGGAGGTAGAAGGCCAATTGTTCTAAGTCAAATATGTACTATTCATAGCCACTTCTTACAAAAAGAATACCACTAGAATGAGTATGAGAATGAGACGAGTTTAGGTTCAAATTTAAGGTCAATTGAAGATCATTTGAGTGTTGAATGGAGGAAAGAAAAAGTACAAAAACCAAAAAGAAATTTGTCGCCTAAAATCTAGAAACCCCGTTGCTCCCTTTCTTTTCTCCCGTGTAGAGCCACTTTTTCCTTTTTAATGGGAATGGACACCCACGTGTCCATCTCCCAATGGTCTATTTTTTTCTAATATATATATAACAACCATAATAACAATAATAATAATAATAATAATGGTATTTATAAGATCATAAAAATAATAATATTAATAACTATGTAAACGAAAGAGTAATGTGCATTCTTCTCCTTCATTAAACAATTTACACAGAGGTCTCAAAGTGTTGAGTAGCATAACGGCTTAACAAATGAAGTCAATACAGCACCTGACCTAGTAGTTGATTCCATTACTAGTCAGCAACAATCAGGTATCTACTCTATCTACTTTGTGCTACTAATTTTGTGCCTGCACCTGCATTTAATCTTGCGCCAATTGCTATATTAAAACACAAGCAATATAAGCATATTTATTACCTTCTTAGCATTTATTAGATTCTTTTTTTTTTTTTTTGTAAAATAATATGAGTAGGGTATTTAAAGGTGAACTTGGGCGTACTCTATTTTGTTGGGAGTGCAAAATTATTCAATTTTATTTATACATGAATTAATTTTTGATGGGCGTAGTGCAGTTCTAGGTACTTCTTTGTTAGTGAATTTTTGTGTATTCCTCATTGTTTCAGTTTTGATTTGTTTTATTTTGAAGAAAACTTTTTTGTTTGCTGAAAGTTGGCCTGAAGAAGTTTAAAAGTTTGACTAAATGGAGTTGCTCTCGTTGTAAACTTATCTTGCCACCTGCTTCTAAGTCTTCCTTATGTAGCCTCTGTTAATGTCAATAGAAGTCCTAGAACCAGTGGTCACTACTAATGTACTAGCACTCTTGATGGTATGTTTGCTTAATTATGAATGTTTTGAATCCTTTCTTTTAATTTTTATCTATTCTCTATACTATCCAATCTCCGTAGTTTTATTGTTTCTATCTTTTAATTCAAT
Source organism: Mallotus nudiflorus (assembly GCA_947683625.1). NCBI lineage: Eukaryota > Viridiplantae > Streptophyta > Magnoliopsida > Malpighiales > Euphorbiaceae > Mallotus > Mallotus nudiflorus. Next base: position 2,035,544 of record CANTUR010000184.1, read on the forward strand.
ATCATTCATAATATTTCTTCAATATTTTGGTTCTTAACTTTCTCCTCAATCTACTCTTAAGTGCATCTTTTCTTGCTCAAATCTTTTTGATGTTTTTTTGCAAAGTCTATCTACTTTCTTTGTACTATGTTCCTTTGGGAAAATTCTATAATGTCATGTCCATCCACATTTTATTTTGTTCGAAAGTAATCTTATTTTTTACACTTATTTTGTCATATACAATGATGCACACATGAATAGACAAGTATCTTGTGCATCGGGTGATCAAGGAACTATTGCCATAAGTTTGCCTTTTGCTTTTGACTACTGTGATGTGCACTAGTATTTCCTAGCATGATTTATAGCGTTACCTGATACTTTTTTCTTTGTTTATAAGATTATTGTTTGTAAGGGTGGTTTTTGAGGGCACTACAAAGGATATGAGAGCTAGAGGACCACCAACTTTGTTGTGATATGCTCTGTCATCATATGAATAAACATAAAAGTTGCATAGTCTTGCTAACTCTGAATATGCATATGTTCTTTTGGATTTGGTGGATAAAAAGGTATGCCATTTTCTTTTGCAGAACCATATTTTTTCCATTTGGTGTCAGAAGTAAATCTCTTGTTATATATCATCTTCTTTGACTATATCTGAATACTTGGTAGGCAAAATATGTAAGTCATTGAATTTGGTAAATGCTTAACTTTTAATAGCTATATTAATTGATTATTTGTAATTGTGTATAATCAAATGCAAGATTTATTGAACAAATCAATTGAAGAAGGTGCAAGACTTAGTGATGATCAAATATGTGATCAAGTGTTATGAACTAGACCGGGATGTTTGGTAGGGATGGGATTTGGTCCAAGACCCGCTGCTTCTACTTCAACCACAAGTGTAATGATTGAAGAACTTCAAGATAAGTTGCATCAATTGTTTGTATGAGAATTGCATTTTTTTTAAATTGTTTTAGTGTGGTTATTTTTATGTTTTAAATAAATTTATGATTTTAGTTTTATATTTATTTTGTTTCTTTATTTTTGTAGGTGAATTGAGGCTTTTTTGGGATGATTAAAGGGTGTTTGACTTGAATTTGGAGGCTATCATGAGTTACTATTGCACTGGAGATGCATGGACAAATTTGTAGTGTAAAAGAGAGGGCTATAGTCGACTGCTACACCAACAGTACAGAGGAGGAAAAATTGATAAATCTCAGCTAAGACAACAGCAAAAACGCTGCTGTCATAGGCTGGTCAATTTGGGAAGATTTTAGCAATTAAACACTCCCTATTTAAAGAGGACTCTTGGGAAATTTTAGGGAATCACTTACCTATCAAGTAGAGATGATTTTTGGGAGAAATTAACACTGGAAAGTGCAAGAAAATTAGAAGAAGTTTAAGAGAAATCAAGAGTCAAGATTGAAGAACACAATTCTAGTTTTTATTTTCTTCTCTTTTTTTTATTCTTGTAATTTTCATGGGTTGTTTTGAGAATTCTATTGGATATTTCTCCAACATGTTAGGCTAAATTCATGTTGGTTAGGGATTGATGATTTAACATGAATTAGTTTTTCTTTTAATTAATGAGTTATTAGTTCTTGCAAACTATATTTATTGTGCTTATTATATGTTGATACTTGATCACCATTAGCATAATTATAATTAGCGTTTTAGGTTGAGAGATCAAAATCTTAATGGAACTATAAATATGGATTTAAATTGCTTATAGGTAGAGATATTATAAGTAAATTAAATTCCAATCAGGTGTGGGTGAATAAATTTATAATTTGATTCAGGGGATTGAATTCAAAACGAGAGTTGGGATTAATGTTCTTGTTTGAAGGTTATGAATTAAAATTGGTTGATACTTGAAAGAGATTAATCAATAAATTAGAATTACCTAGGATTTGCAAGACTAGTAGGTTCATTAATTAAGGTTAATTAAGGATTGTGAAACGATTCAATTCCTAACCATTGCATTCACTAATTGTTTATTTCTTCACTTTTAGAATTTATTAATTTATTTAATTGCTATTTAATTTTCTTTCAAAATTCCATATTCGAAAGCCTTAGATAATAAATAATTAGGTTGATAGGTGATTAGAGCGAGTCCTCGTGGGAACAATATTTTTTATACTACTTGATGATACCGTGCGCATGCGGTTTTGCACCAACAAGTTTTTGGCACTGTTGCCAAAGACTCGGTTCTAACATCATAATTGATTTGATTTTTGTTGGATTAAGACACCAATTCTTTATATTTTTATTTTAAGTCTTTATTTCTTTTATTTTGTAGAGTTGATTTTTGGTGTATGCATAATACCCAAAGATCCAAGTATAATGGGAGATGGTTACATGGAGTATTTGAATTATGTTGGGAACCAATTTCAAGGAAGGCAATCTAACAACACATTCTTCAATACTTACAACCAAGGGTGGATGAATTATCATGATTTTTCGAAGTAACAATAAAAATTCTCAAGGGTTTTTCACTCAAGCACTCAATCAATTCACTTAGGCACCATCACTCAAATTTCAACCACAATCAATCGATGACAGTTGACAACCACAGAGACTAAGTTAGACAAATTCATTATTGCCCTAACCTTACCACCATCTGAATTTCAACCACAACCAAGTCACGATATGTTGATAAGAATTGAGGTCAATCCAATGGAATGAGTGAAGGCCATCATATTAGGGAGTGACAAAGAGCTTCAAAGTCCTAAAGAAGCTCCAATAAAGGTTGAGGATGACAAGGAAAGCTAAGAGAAGAAGAGTGAAAAAGAAAGAGAGAATAAAAAAGAAAATCAAGTTGTTGTGTAAGAGAAACAAATGGAGCAGCCCTCTACCATGGACACATCTAAATATGTTCTAACCTCTAAGGCAAAGGGCGATGAATGAAGATGAAAAGTGCTTTGCAAAATTTCTAGAAACTTTCAAGAAGTTAGAGTCGAACTTGCCATTGTTTGAAGCATTGAAGATGCCCAAGTATGCCAAATTTCTCAAGGATATTATCACTAAAAAAGGGAAGTAGGATGATAATGAAATGATGTCCTTTATTGAGACTTGCAGCTCTATAGAAGATAAGAAGTGTAAAAGGGATGAAGTCATTAATGAGTGTGTAAAAGAGGTGAATTTTTCTTTAGGTGAGAGTGAGAATGATGAGCAAATGGATATGGAATTAGAGAGTGAAAAAGAACAGAAGTGTACTACAGACGACGAGTTTAGCGCACGCTCAAGTTTTTAGCAACTGCGACATTATTTGAGCTCAAGACTCTAGAGAACACACTAATCACTGTCGCAAAGATATGGCATGGAGATGAGGAGTCACCAGCTAAGGTAATAACTAGGACATATCAAAAAATGGTGGTAATCGATTCTCTAAAAGAAAGCCAACACCACAACCAGGAGATTCTGGATACAAAATACCAACTTCTTTCAATTTGTTGTTCATTTAAAATTACTTTATTAATTACTATCTTATCCTCTATTTACATGCAATTTCATATAAACCCTTATTCAAATAATTAACTCCAAGCAAACTAGTCATAAAAAATACATGGAAATAATGCACTCATTTATAATCTCTAAGTTAGTCTAATCTGCATTTATTTTAATTAAATGAACTAAATCTACATGTTTTAATTTACAAGTGAGCTTAAAGACTAATGGACCTAGTTCTTATTTAATTTTAATTAAGTGAATCTAAGTCTATTTATTTTAATTCTAAAGGATGGGCCTAAATCTACAAATTATGAAGTATTTAAATTAGTGGACCCAATTCTACATATTTTATTTCTAAAGTGATCTTAAATCTACAAATTATGGAAAATGCTTAAATTAAATGGGCTAAGTCTAAATTAATTAAATTAGGTGGGCCTCTATCTAAATTAACTAAATGGACCTAAGTTATCTCTACCCTAAGTCTAATCAATTATAAGTCTAAAGATGCATTTTTATTAATTAAACCTAAAAAAACCTAAATTTATTTAAATGAGTTAGAGTCTATCATGAGCTTAAGGCCTAAAACACATAAACAAACAAGCCTAAAAACAATAAACATATATTAAAACAATCAAATAAAAGATCAAACAATTAATCAAATTTATTTCTTCTAAAAAACCCTAATTTAATTAAAATAACCATGAACAACAAATAAATAATTAACAAGCAACCCTAATTCTAACCACTTAAATCTAATCCAATTTTAATTCAAATAAAAACCCTAATTGTCTCTATAGCCATTAATTTTAATTAATTACCCAATTGAAACCCTAATTTTGCTAATTGATTAATTAAAATAAAACACACGATCGCACACATATAATTTCATTATTCCCACTATTGGGGCTATTACAAAGAGCTATTGAAAAATAAAACGAAAATAACAACTAATACAACCCAAAAATAATAATAAACAACTAAATAAAAAAAACTAGAAACTATATTTAGCTATAAGGTTCAATCCATGACATCCGTAGACCTTCATGGATTTTATTCTATGAGTAAACTCATCAAGTGATCCTATCTTTCATCACCAACACAAAAATAAACAATGGTTAGTGAATAAATAAAATAAGAATAAAAATTGAGTAAAGCTAAAATTCAATAGAAGCACAATAATAAAATAAATAATAGAAAGCAAAGAAGGAGGTGATGATTATGGATGCAGCGTCGATTGGCCCCTTAGACTAGTAAGATCACCATTATTTGTTAAATAGATCTTCAAAAAACTTATTATTCTTCTTCTCAAAAGTCTATTGCTCCTTGCTTCAAAACAAAATAAGTCACAAAAAGTATTTTTGTGCACTGCCTAAAAAAAGAAAAGTCTCCAAGAAAAGACAGAGAGCCCTCCACAAAAGAGCCTTAACTAGGTTTTTATAGAAAAACCTAAAAAAAAACCCTAGCTCCTACACGTACTGAAGAGTTTCAATTTTAAAAGGATTTTATTTCCTAAAAGTCTAGATAAATCCCCAAAATAAATTTAAGAAAATTTTTAGCCAATCAAAATTCAAGAAACATATTTTTATTTTTTGTAAAAATACGAATCGACTGGAATTGTGTAATTTCGATCGAAATTATAGAATTTCAATCCTTTTTTTCTTTTTTAACTTTTAATTACAAAAAGATCCTTTAAAGAATTTAAAATTTTCAACTAGGTCCTAAAAAATATTACAATTAAGTCCTTAAAAATAATTAAACTCTTTTTGAAAATGCATTCAAACTTTTGAGGTTTCAAACTTCAAGTGTTGAAGACCTATTTATAATATTTTCATCATTAGAGTCCTTTATCGCATCCATACTCTATCATCTCGAATTTGGGTGTTCACAGTTGCCCCCCTTTGTTGCTATTTGCTAAACAAATTGTGGCAAAGAAAATAAACGCACAATTTCTTAAGAATAAAAATTTAGGTACTTGTGCTCCTTAAGGCTTTTATTTGTAAGCGATTTTCAGTTCACAATGAATGCTTGTGTTGCCGTATAACCCTAGGCATAAACTTAAAACATTTAAGGAAACACTATACTCAGACTTATAGTATTAATTTGAAAGGATACATCACACTCGGTTGTATGATGTTGACTATACTCGATCATATAGTACATATTGAGAAAGTACATTATATTCGGTTGTACAATGTCAACTATACTCAGTCGTATAGTCTGGATTGGAAGGGTGCATCATACTCGATTGTACAATATTGACTATACTTGATCGTATAGTCTAGATTGAAAGGACACATCACACTTTATCGTATGATGTTGACTATACTTGGTTGTATAGCACTGATTACAAAGGTATATTGTACTTGGTCGTACAATGTCAACTATACTTGGTTATGTAGTCTGGATTGAAAGGACATATCATACTCGATCATATGATGTTGACTATACTCAGTCATATAATGCTAATTGAAATGACACATTGTACTTGATTATACAATGTCTATTATACTCGATCTTATAGTCTGAATTGAAATGACATATTGTACTCGGTTGTACAATGTCGACTATACTAGGTCGTATAGTCTGAATTGAAATGACACATTGTACTAGGTCGTACAATGTTAACTATACTCGATTGTATAATCTGAATTAAAATGACACATTGTACTTGGTCGTACAATGTCGACTATACTTGGTCGTATAGTCTGAATTGAAATGACACATTGTACTCGATCGTACAATGTCAACTATACTCGATTGTATAGTCTAAATTAAAATGACACATTGTACTTGATCGTACAATGTCAACTATACTCGATCGTATAGTCTGAATTAAAATGACACATGATACTTAGTCATACAATGTCGACTATACTTGGATGTATAGTCTGATTGGAAGGATACATTGTACTCAGTCATACAATGTTGACTATACTCGATCGCATAGTTTAGATTGAAAGGATACATTATACTCAGTCGTACAATGTCGACTATACTCAATCGTATAGTTTGATTTCTCTTATGCTGAAAATTTAATAATTCAATAAAATTATCAAATCATATAATATTGCAATTTAGGACTAAATTGAAAGAGAAGTGTTGGACTTAAATGCAAATGAAGTTAAGGGACTAAAGTGGACGTTTGCCACTTTAATATAAGCTTTGAATTTTGCTGATCCATTTCTTCATTTCCTATCCCTTCCGTTTCTTTGTTTTTCTTTTCCTTTCCCTTGATTTTCAAGCTTTATTTCTTCAATTATTTTTTCATATGTCCTTCAATTTAAGATCCGTCTGATCCTATGGCTCACCCATAATGCAGACTACATGGAAATAGCTCTAGGCAATCAGATCTAGTCATATCTCAACTACAATTTCCTCAAAACAATCTAAGGCTCAATGAAGGGGAAAAGGTACTCCCTTTAACTCACTTGCACCTGTATAGATGCTCATAGGCTAGAGATTAGGTAAATTTTTCTTCTGTCTTTGATTCTGTAAAAAAATATATTCCTATCAATATATTAACATATTCATGCATGCAATTATATAATATCTCTTATACAAATTAGATAAAATTGCATTACATTATCAATTTGAAGCAAAATTTTGCAAAATTTTGCAAAATTGGTTTTAGCATGTTAGAGAACTAACATAATTTAGTCATATTTCTAGATTTCCGATCGAAAATCTAAATTCCAGATCAAAATTTTTGGATTTCCAATCGAGAATCCAGAAATCCGATCAGAATTTGAAAATCCAATCTTCAATCTCTTTTTTTTAACCCAAAGATGAAAATGAAAATATTATCATTTTCTGAATTTTATTCAGAAACTACTAAAATTCTTAGGTTACTTTCACTTGGCTCAAGAACTCTTTCATGATTTATCTAGAGAGGTAGTACAATATATCTAGGCATCTGGCTTCTGACACTTTGTTGTTGCTCTATCAACTACTTGAGGTAGGTCAAATCACTATTCACTTTTTGCTATTATCAAGAGGTGGATGGATTCCACTCACACCTTTCACACGCGAGTGGGTGAGCTGACTATTTATCCTATAAGCTTCCCTTCTATTATTGGGATTACCTTTAGGAGTACACTAGTTCTTTTTGATATCCACTACTACACTCTTTTAGAGGATGTCAGGAGTTATTATGTTCGTGACTTGCTTAAGTTCGTTATGACATGGAAGAATCAGAAGAACATACTCTTTTCTTCTCTTGTTCAAGGTTTCAGGAGATTACCTATCACCACACCTCGTTAGATCCTTCAGAAGGTGAGATGTTTCTTATTGATACTGCTAGGCACTACCCTCTTCTGTGAGACTGGTCATAAGGTTAGCATTGCTCTTTTTGGTCTCCTTTAGGATCTTGCTAGAGTCACTACTTTCAATTGGGGATCTGCAAATCTTACCTATCTCTACTATAGACTGGATACTGTCTGTAGAGTGTTGTGATGATGTGTGGCTTCTGGCACATTTTGCATGTATGTCTTCTTTGTGTCTTCTACCCCTTTTTAATTTTGCTCTTTTACAACCCTTTTTCATTTCGACTATCTTTTTCTTTTCATATCTGGGGCATTAAGATCGGGATGATCTAAGGCTTTAGTGATATTAGCTCTAATATGAGTTATTCATTAATGTAGAGATGGGGTTCTTCTCGTCTGGCTATCATCAAGTATGATTTGCAAACTTATCAAGACCAATTGAACTCCTTAAGGTGGAACCTAGTAAGATAAATTTAACTTTTAATATTTAATCAATTGTAAAAGTTAAATGAAATTTATTTAAATGAATTTGTAATTCAGATGAGATTAGCTGGTTAGTCTTGAAGACATCCAGCGATACAATTTTATAACTGCTGCTGTAAGGCTTGAGACTATGAGGATTTTACTTCCTAGATATGGTTGCCAAATGTGGTATCTTAGTGAGAGTTTCTATCATTGGCATATGGGACCTTCCAAGAGGTGTGTTCCTTCTTCTATTCCCTCTTTTATGTTGAGGAGTTATAACATGAATGGTCTTGAGCTCAGAACAGCTTTTGAGGGATATGACACTTTGACTCTGCTCGAGCATTCTCATCACTATCAAGAGTATATTCAGGAGATTCTCCTAGAACAGGTTCCTATAGACCCAATTGAGGTATGTTTTCTATCATCGTTCCTCACTATCACCATTTTACTTTGTCTCTCTCATCACTGCAGATGTCATTTGCCTTTTTTTTTTTATAGGTTAAAGGAGCTACTGATGTTGCTATGTAGGAGGAGATTAAGGGTGATGTTGAGAGGACTAAGCACAAGGTTAAGCATACTCAGTATTGTAGAGCTATTTGAGGTGATACTTCCTTGAGTACCATTTTGGGCGATGCTCCCCCACTTAATAGGTCTATGTACTACTGGGCTCCTATAATGTAAACCCCTGTTGAACAACACATGTATTTTTATATAGCTTAGATTCCTAGCTTTTCTCCTCCTGATGCTTCACATGTAAGTGCATTTTGCATTTCCAATCCTTCATAAACTGACACTTATTACTGAATTAGTATATGTTATTTTACAGATCCCTCAGATGCAGGTAGAGTATCCATAAGGACTTACCTCTTCTCAGAGATTATTTACTATGCATATCACAGATAGTTAAAGGGTTAGTATTTACAACACGTATGCAAATGTATGCATAATATGCATGATTTTCACTATTTTTAATGTAATAGAGCTATGTTAGAGATTTGGAGCATGAGAATGAGAGCCTTCGCCGATAGCTTGCTGGTCTTAGTTTTGATGATCATGATGCTGGGACTTTTATGCCCCCAGATCAGAGCAACAATCCAGCTATAGGGTGAAGTCCTTCGCTAGACACTGGAGCTCAGGATGACTGATTTTATCTTTAGGACTTATGCTTTCATTACTGTATTTTATCTTCCCTTTTTTTCCCTATGAACTGTTCCCCCTTTTCTGAATGGATTATGGACTTTTTGTTTTGGATCAAACCCTAAAATTCAATTAATCTTAGTCTCCCTTTTTTTAGTTGAAAATCTTGGAAATTCAATTGGAATTATAGATTTCCAATCGGATTTCTAGAATTACGATCAGAATTCTAGATTTTTAATTGGATTTCTGGAATTTTGATTGGAATTCTGGATTTTTTATCAAATTTCTAGAATTCTAATCATAATTCTAAATTTTCAATCAGAATTTTAAATTTTTGATAAAAAATTCAACTCCAGCTCTTCGCTCCTTTTCCATTCTGATTTCTGATTTGAGTTCGATCCGAAAACGTAAAATCCTAATCCCATATATATTATCCTTTATGCCTATATAAAGGGCCTACTAAAAGGATTATCTCCTATTTTTCTTTTTATTGGCTTTCATCATGACACAAGCCAGCCTTGATTTGATGAAGAAGTTTCTTAAGAGCCTTAATGTTGATAATTTGAATAGACTGCTACCCTATCATGTCAAGTCTTTAAAATCTTTTCAACATCTAAAAATATACCATAATTTTCTTCATGCTGCTACCACCTTCTGGGACATCAAGGACCATGTATTTAGATTCAATGGATAAGAGCTATGTCCATTAATCAAAGAGTTTATTATTATTCTTGGTTATTCACCATTATGATTGCGCTTCCTGATCTTGAGATGCAGTTTCTTGGTAAAGTAGTGGCATTCTTTGACATGCCCCCAATTGACATCTACATGTACACACATAACCTTGGGACTATCAGTCTTTCTTCTTTGATCACTTCTTATAGGACTAGGGACAAGAATGATGCTACCTGGATAAGTACTATTTCTTTTTGCTTGTATGCCTAATTTCTACTACTGGCGTCTCATTGAGATGCTGACATAAGGATTGTCAGTATCCTAGAATAAGTGAAAGCTAGAGCTAACCCTATGCCTATCATACTTACTAAAACTAGCATTAGATTATATAATTTCAAGATCCTAAATCGATTCTTAGGTAGTTTACTTCTCCTTCAGGTATTAGCATCTTTTTTTTTACTTAATCTACCCTTTTGAGTTTTCAACTTAGCCCTTTTTTTTAGATTTGGCTACAGGAGAAATTGAGTCTACTTAATCCCCCTACCAATGCCTTGATTTATCAACCTTATCATCTATAGTCTCGTCCATTGAAGATGAAGGACAAGCGTACCATATGTTAATGGATTGATTGGATGAAAGGCATTGTTGACACTGAGATTACATGGATCTGTCCTTAGTGGAAGTTAAAGTTTCTAACCATTAACCTGTATGGCCACTGTGCTCATATTCTTGGGTTACACTTTTTGACCTTCTTTTCCCCTTCATGCCTTTGTTGTCAGTATGGTTATCCAAAATTTATTGTGACTATTATACCAACTTCAAAGGCTTCCCTCTAACACAAGATTTCTTGGACAAAATGAAGAACCTGTGGCCTCGTAGAGCATTAGAGCAGAACATGCATTTGAATGCTGATATGACTACTAATGACAACTACAATGCTTGGGTTATCGTGTAAGCTACAGAACCACCAGGATTTGCTAAGTATAGGTAGATGAGTCATAAAAGAAGAAACAAAAACAAAAATGGTAATCTGATAAGTTTTTTTTTTAGACTTTTAGGTTTTATTTTCCTTTAAGTCTTTGTGCTTTGTAATAAAGATAGAATATGCAATATTTAAAAAAATTTCATTTCAATTTGATTCATTAATTAGGGCTAAAACAAGTACATTTATTACATCATATGACATAACTCCTATTATCAGTTAGTCCTTTCAGATTTTCTAACTGAAAATTTTTCTCTCACATTTATTTCCCTAATTTCTACCTGACCAGCTCTTTACGAGTTTTCTGATAAGCGAGATCACCTCTTTTACCTTATTCCCTAATTTTTGCTTGTCAACCCTTTGTGGGTTTTCTAAATAGCAAGAATCTCTTAATTTTTGCTCGACTAGCTTTTTAGGTTTTCTAGTTAGCAGACTTTCTTCTTCTTCTTCTTCTTCTTCTTCTTCTTCTTCTAAATGAAGATGATTGTAAAATGTCTCAAAAAATTTCAATATCACATACAAAAATAGAAAATGTCTCTAATGATAATCATTTTTAGAGACAATAAAAAATTGTTGCAAAAAAAACACAATAAAGACATTATAAAAAACGTCCCTATTGATTAACAAATAAAGATTAAAAAATAAAAATATCACTAATAAGAATACATTTTTTAGATGAAATTCAAAATGTCTCAAAAAAGGAAAATGTCCCTAAATCATCTATTTAAAGACGAAAATTTTTGTCCCAAATACTTTTTAAATGACTAGTTTCAAATGTTTTCATACATAAATTTTTGAAATGTCATCCCTAAAAACTATTTACGACGTGGCTATTGTGATGCCAGGGGTGACATTTTTTTCATCCTAAAAACATTTTAGCAACATTTTTATGATCTTTCCTGATGTTTTTATGATTTTTTTATTATAGTGTGACTTGGTTAGCTTGTCAATTATCACCCAAATAGAATCATAACCTCCAGTTGTATGAGGTAATCCAGTCACAAAATTCATAAAATCATATCCCACTTTCACTTTAGAATGGGCAATTATTGCAACAATCCTGAGGGTCTCTAATGTTCCAATTTCACCTGCTGACAAGTGAGATACTTGGATACAAACTTAGCAATGTCTCTTTTCATCCCATTTCACTAATGTGTATCTCATATTATGATACATCTTGGTAGAGCTTGGATGAACACTGTAAGCAAAAAAATGAGCTTCTTCCATATTGTCCTTTTTCAGCTCATCCATATTTGGCACACATAACCTATTGCCCAATCATAGTACACCCTCACTATCCATAACAAAATCTTTGGATTGGCCTTGTTTCACTTTAATCATTATCTTTTTGCAACTATGGGTCCTTTTCTATACTGTTTTAACTCTATCCAAGTACACTGATCATACTTTGAATTGAGCCATTAAACATTTCTTGGTTACCTTCCATTGCAATCTCTGATTAATAAGTTTATGCAACTCTTTAATGATTGGCCTTATTCTCAAGCTAATGTGCACAAGGCCTTATACTGACTTTTTACTTAATACATCAACTACCACATTAGGCTTACCTAGATGGTACAAAATAAAGTAATCATAATCTTTTAGAAGTTCCATCCATCTTCTTTGCCTTAAATTCAAGTCTTTTTATTGGAAAATGTACTTTGAGCTCTTATGGTTGGTGTATATTTCACAAGTTACACCATACATGTAATGCCTCCAAATCTTCAATGCAAACACCATTGCTGCCATTTCTAAATCTTGAGTAAGGTAGTTTTGCTCGTGCTTCTTTAATTGACGTGAAGCATAAGAAACTACTCTCCCATTCTACATTAATACACAACCCAAACCTACTCGAGAAGCATTACAATACATTATATACCCTTCATTTCTCAAACGTAAAGTCAATACTAGAACTAAAGTTAATATATCCTTATACATCTGAAGGTGCTTCTCACATTTATTCATCCACATAAACTTAGCATTCTTCTGGGTCAACTTTATTAAAGGTGCAACTATCTTGGAGAAATCTTTCACAAATCTCATATAGGAGCCAGCTAAACCCATAAAACTCCTTACTTTATTGACCGTTATAGGTTTCAGCCACCCTGTAATAGCTTCAATCTTTTTAAGATCCACTTGTATGTCATATATGGATACCACATGGCCTAAGAATGCCATTTGATCCAACCAAAACTTAGACTTAGAGAATTTGGCATACAGTTGGTGCTCTCTCAAAGTTTGAAGCACCATACTTAAATGCATAGAATGCTCTACCTCATTCTTGGAATACACTAAGATATCATCAATAAACACTATTATAAAGTAGTCCAAGAATGGCCTAAACACCTTATTCATTAAGTCCATAAAGGCTAATGGGGCATTAGTCAATCCAAAGGACATAACTAAGAATTCATAATGGCCATATCTTGTCTGAAATTCAATCTTAGGTACATGTTAACTTCTAATTCTCAACTAATAATACCTTGACCTCAAATCAATCTTGGAAAAATATCAAGCTCCTTGAAGCTGATCAAATAAATCATCGATCCTCAAGAGTGGATATTTGTTCTTGATGGTAACTTTGTTTGACTGTCTATAGTTAATACAAAGTCAAAGGCTACCATCTTTCTTCTTCACAAATAGCACTGGAGCACGCTAAGGAGATGTGTTAGGTCTAATAAAACCCTTAATAAGCAATTCTTGTAACTTCTCTTTAAGCTCCTTTAATTCTATAGGTGTCATCCTATAAGGTGGCATATAGATAGGATACGTACTAGGTACAACATTTATACAAAATTTTATCTCTCTTTCCGTTGGAAATCCTAGTAATTCTTCAGAAAAGACATCCAAAAATTCACACACAATTATCACCTTCTCAATTACCCCCTTATATGCTTTTGTGTCCTTAACCATAACTAAATAGTCTTGACATCCCCTTCTAAGCATCTTTTTAGTTATGATTGCAGAAATGAGATTCTGAGGCATCATACACTTGTCACCTTTGAATTGATATCCTATATCATTCGAGATTCTAAAAAAAAATTATTGATTCCTCATGACAATCCAAAGTAGCATATTATGGAGCTAACCAATCCATTCCAAAAATAACATTATAATCAATTACATCTAATTTGACTAAATCCATAAACAACCTTCTAAACTTTGGTCCTCAGCTCAATGCCAACATATATTGGATCCAATTATGCAACCAAGCTAAGCAAGCCCATCAAACCAAGTGATCCATTACATTATGAGGGACCAATGACAAGATCAAGTACAAAGAAGTTCAAAAAAGCATTGAATTTACTTGTCTTTCACATTACAAGCAAGTTGGTGGATTTGACTAAAAGTACAAGCTTGGACCCACATGATGAAGAATTCAACCTAATTAGCTTAATTTCCTATTCTGAAATTAATTAGCTTGAATTGGATGAATTTGCAAGTTATTTTTTCTATTTTGGAGTCAATAAGGAAGATTTTAGAAGATTCAAGAATATTCCAAGTCAAAGTCAAAGTCAAATAGTCAACTAGTCATAGTCAATGGTCAATGGTCAACATGTGACATGGCATACTTCAATGCTTATTTGTCATGAGTTATCATTTTGCTTAGTTGTCATGAATTGTAATGAGTTGTCATTTTTGACTTTTCAAAGATGAGTTGTCATTAGTTATCCTATTTTGAAAGAAATCCCTTTAATTAAGGATTTTCCTATATAGGTATCTTTGAGAATAAGGAATAAAACTTTTTCCTTCAAGAATTAGGTTGTTTACATGCCTATATAAGGGCTAACCCTATGAGAAACGAATTTAAGCATTGAAATATTAAAAGTGAGGTTTTTCCTTAAACTTTGTTCTTTTGAAACTTTGCAAGTTTACTGAATTGTTTCACTTCTACCTTTCATTACAATTGCTAGGTTAGATTAGACTTAGAATTGTGTGATTATTCATCTTATAATAGCTAAGTATCTTGCTTCAATTTAATAAGCAAGGGGTTTAGCTCCATCAACACAACTATCCTTGTTGATCCTTGGGCTAGATTTCAAAGTTGGATGCACGTTCTATCTCTATTATAGGTAGGGTTCATATCAGTTTAGTATCAGAGTCAAACTTCAAGGTTTAGTTATTTATCATTTAATTTTCGTTCATAATTTCTTCTTCTTTTTCTTAATTCTTCTCAATTTCAAAAAAAATTACAAAAAATAAAAACTCCAATCATTATGTTTTATGCAAAAGGGTTCAAAATCTATTAAAAGACCCATAATTGAGTTAGTTTGTTCAATTTCCACATCTATTAAAAAAATAAAAATATTATTATTTTATTTTTAATTCAGAATTGTGTTTTGATTGTGTTTATGGGTTTAGAACTCAAATTTGACTTCTTTTGTTCATTTTCATTGTGTACGATTTCTTGGCTTCTAAAAATTGGGTTTGTTCTTGATTTTAAGCTAAGTTTTGTTCACTTGCTTATTTTCTTATTTATTTGATTCAGAATAGTCACTTTGAATTTTAAGTCTAATTTGATTTTTATGATTATGGTGTTGATTTGATTGAGCAATTCTTGCATAATTTGTATTAGTTTTATTAGAACTGAGATTTGGGGAATTTGATTGGTAAAAGGTGAGTGGAGAGCTCATAAAATGGTAAGAGCCTTATTGAGTGAAACACGAGTGTGAGTACCATTTAAATTGAGTGAAACACGTAAGGGAGTGTTTTGTGAGATTTTTTTTATTGCTACTAATAATTTCTTATAGGAAAAATAAAAGCAAATGGCTCAAGAAGGTGAAGAAGGAATGCCCGATCAAACGATGTACATGAAATCCATGACCCAATTATTTGAGAAGTTGAGACTAGATTTGGCAAAATCAAATTGGAGACTTGGCAGACCGAATAGATAAGATAGAGTCAAGTCATCATGGAGATGCTAGTACAGCCAATACTAGAACCCATGGGAGACATGAACAAGAGGATGACATACAAACATCCAATTCGGGTAGAAACAGGCATACAAGAGTTGATAACAACTTAGGAAGCATCAAGATGAAAATTCCAAGCTTTCAAGGCAAGAGTGATGACGAAGCCTATTTGGAATGGGAGAAAAAGGTGGAGTTCATCTTTAACTGCCATCAATACTCTGAAGAAAAAAAGGTGAAGCTAGTTACCGTAGAGTTTACTGATTATGCACTTGTTTAGTGGGATCAATTAGTGACTAGTAGAAGAAGGAACCATGATTGACCTATTAAGACATGGGAGGAGATGAAGGCAATCATGCGCAAGAGGTTTGTTCTTACACACTATTTTAGAGAATTATATAATAAACTTCAAAATATTGTACAAGGATCTAAAAGTGTAGAGGAGTATCATCAAGCAATGGAGATAGCTATGATTAGAGTAAATATTGATGAAGACCGTGAGGCAACAATGGCGAGGTTTTTGCATAGGCTGAATAGAAACATAACCGACTTAGTGGAATTACACCACTATGTTAACATGGATGATATGTTGCACATGGCAATCAAGATTGAGAAGCAATTGAGGTTTAAGAATTCCATTCTTCTAGTGCTTCATGGAAGTTAAATTGGAAGAATGGAAATAAAAGCTTGACTAAGGCAAAATTTGACAACAATAAAGGAGGAAACGAAGGGGGAATGCCAAGACCAAAGACAAAGGTGAGACTCAAACTAAACGATCTCGTGATGTTCAATATTTTAAATGTTTGGGTTATGGGCATATCTCTTCTAACTGTCCAAACAAGCGTACTATGACTGTGAGGGATAGCGAAGTCTTTAGTGAAAGTGATGATGATGAGTGCAATTTGGAGATGCTCAAGCTTGAGGATGCAAGCGACGAAGAGGCTATACAAATTCCATCACATAGTGAATTGCTTGTTACAAGATGAATCATGAATGTGCAAACCAAGATGGAGGATGAGGCACAACATGAGAACATTTTCACACTAGATGCAAGGTGCAAGATAAAGTATATTGTATGATCATTGATGGGGGTAGTTGAACAAATGTAGCTAGTACCATGTTAGTTGAGAAATTACATTTACATACCATGAAGCACCCTAGGCCTTACACATTGCAATGGTTGAATGATTATGGGGAGATAAAAGTGACTAAACAAGTAAAGATAGCATTTTCCATAGGCAAATAAGAAGATGAAGTATTGTGTGATGTAGTGCCTATGCAAGCTTGTTATATTCTTTTGGGGCGTCCTTGGCAATATGATAAGAGGGCTAATCATAATGGGTTTTCTAATAAATATTATTTTATAATGAATGATGTACCCATTACCCTTAAACCTTTAACCCCTAAAGAAGTGTATGAGGACCAAAAAGTCCTAAAGCAAAGATTTGAAGAGTATGAAAAAGAAAAGGCAATAAAAAGAGAGAGAGAGAGTTTGTATAAAAAAAGAAAAGGCAAACAAGAAAAAGAGAGTTGTGAGAAAAGAAATGAGAGGAGTGAGCAAAGAGTGGAAAAAGGAGAGCTTGAGGTGATGCACAATGAGAAAAAGAAGAGTGATGTGCATGCAAAAGGAGAGTTAAGTGCGAATGAGGTAAAAAAAAGAGAAAAGGAAGTTTTCATGCAAAAGAAAAAGATGTGAGGAAAGCTTTACTTTTAAGGCATCATATGCTTATACTTGTTTATAAGGAATCTTATTTGAGCTTTAACGATCTTAAACCTTCTTTGCCTAGTTCTTTTATGAGATTATTGCAAGGATTTCAAGATGTGTTTCCTAATGATATTCCTAATGGTTTGCCACCAATAAGAGGAATAGAGCATCAAATTGACATTGTACCTGGTTCTATAATTCTAAATAGACTTGCATATAGATGCAATCCTGAGGAAACCAAAGAGTTGCAATGGCAAGTTGAGGATCTTATGAACAAAGGTTACATTAGAGAAAGCATGAGCCTATGTGCCGTTCCAGTTTTACTTGTGCCTAAGAAGGATGGAACTTAGAGAATGTGTGTTGATTGTCGTGCGATTAACAAAATAATGGTAAAGTATTGTCATTTTATTCCTAAGTTAGATTATATGCTTAATGAGTTGCATGGGGCTATTATATTTTCCAAGATTGATTTGAAAAGTGGTTATCATCAAATTCGCAAGAAAGAGGGTGATGAGTGGAAAACTACATTTAAAACAAAATATGGTTTATATGAGTGGTTAGTCATGCCTTTTGGTTTAACTAATGCACCTAGCACTTTTATGAGATTAATGAACCATGTTTTGTGTGCTTTCATTGGAAAATTTATGGTTGTTTATTTTGATGATATACTTATATATAGTAAATCTTTGGAAGACCATATTGAACATGTGCATTTGGTTTTGGAAGTGCTGCGTAAGGAATGTTTGTATGCTAACCTCAAAAAGTGTAGTGTTTGCACACATAAGCTTGTTTTCTTAGGTTATGTTATTAGTGCAAAAGGAATAAAGGTAGATGAAGAGAAGGTCAAGGCAATTAAAGATTGGCCTACACCTAGAGGAGTTGGTGATGTGTGAAGTTTTCATGGTCTTACAAGCTTTATAGGTGATTTGTGAGGGATTTTAGTACCATTGCAACACCATTAACTGAAGTCATCGAGAAAGATGTTGGCTTCAAGTGGGGAGAAGCACAAGAACAAGCATTTAACATGCTTAAGGATAAGTTGACATCTGTTCCTTTACTTCCTCTACCTAACTTTTCTAAAACATTTAAAATTGAATGTGATGCTTCAGGTTTGGGAATTGGGGCTATTTTAATGCAAGATGGACAACCAATTGATTATTTTAATGAAAAGTTACATGGTGCAACCTTGAAGTACCCCACTTATGACAAAGAGATGTATGTCTTAGTTCGTCCTTTGCAGACATGGCAACATTATTTATTGCCTAAAGAGTTCATGATATATACTGATCATGAATCCCTAAAGCACTTGAAGGGGTAAAACAAGCTTAATAAATGACATGCTAAGTGGAGTGAATTCATTGAGTTGTTTCCTTATGTCATTAAATACAAGCAAGGTAAAAAGAATGTTTTGGCTGATGCACTTTCAAGAAGGTATACTTTACTTGCTTTTTTAGATGCCAAATTGCTAGGATTTAAATACATAAAAGAGTTGTATGAGAATGACAATGATTTTGGCAGTGTTTATCATGCATGTGAAAATATTGCTTTTGAAAAGTTCTATAGGCATGATGGTTACTTGTTTAAAGAGAAACGGTTGTGTGTTCCTAACTATTTTATACGTGAATTGCTTATTTATGAAGCATATGAGGATGGTTTAATAGGACATTTTGGTATAGCCAAGACTTTGGATGTTTTACATGATCACTTTTATTAGCCTAACATGAAGAAAGATGCTGTTAGAATTTGTGATAAGTGCATTGTGTGTAAACAAGCTAAGTCTATGTTAAAACCACATGGCTTGTATATGCCTCTACCCATGACTAATTCACCTTGGATTGATATTTCCATGGATTTTGTGCTTGGTTTACATAGGACTAGGTGAGGACATGATTCAATATATGTTGTTATAGATAGGTTTTCTAAAATGGTTCACTTTATAACATGTAGAAAAACTAATGATGCACAACATGTTGCGGATTTGTCTTTAAAGATATTGTTCGTTTACATGGTATGCCTAGAACATTTATGAGTGATAGAGATGCTAAGTTTTTAAGCTACTTCCGGAAGACTTTATGGGGTAAATTGGGCACTAAACTTTTATTTTCTATAACATGTCATCCACAAACTGATGGGCAAACTGAGGTAGTTAATAGAACTTTATCTATATTATTAAGAACCATGGTTAGGCATAATTTGAATTCATGGGAAGATTGCTTGCCACATATTGAATTTGCTTATAATCGTAGTGTGCATTCTAATACCAATTTCTGTCCTTTTAAGATTATTTATGGTTTTATTCCATTGAGTCCTTTAGATTTGATTTCTTTACCTTTAAGTGAATAAGTAAATCTGGATGGAAAAAAGAAGGCTGAATTTGTGAAGTCCTTACATTAAAAGGTGTGAGCAAATCTTGAAAGAAAGAATGAGCAATATGCCAAACATGCAAACAAGGGGCGTGTAAAAGTTGTATTTAAACCAAGTGATTGGGTTTGGGTACATTTGTGTAAAGAAAGATTTCCCACTTAAAGGAAAACTAAGTTGATGCCATATGGTGATGGACCCTTCTAAGTGTTAGAGCACATCAATGACAATGCTTACAAGATTGACTTACCCGGTGAATATGGTGTAAGTGCTACATTTAATGTTGCTAATTTATCTCTTTTTTATTTTGATGTAGGTGCTAATTCGAGGACGAATCATCTTAAGGAAGGGGGGAATGATGCAACCAAGCTAAGCAAGCCCATCAAACCAAGTGATCCATTGCATTATGAGGGACCAATGACAAGATCAAGGACAAATAAGTTCAAACAAGCATTGAATTTGCTTGTCTTTCACATTACAAGCAAGTTGGTGGATTTGACTACAAGTACAAGCTTGGAGCCACATGATGAATAATTCAAGCTAATTCACTTAATTTCCTATTCTAAAATTAGTTAGCTTGAATTTGCAAATTATTTTTTCTATTGTAAAGTCAATAAGGAAGATTTTAGAAGATTCAAGAATATTCCAAGTCAAAGTCAAATAGTCAACATGTGACATGGCATGCTGCAATACTTAGTTGTCATGAGTTGTCATTTTGCTTCGTTGTCATGAATTGTAATGAGTTATCAATTTTGACTTTTCAGATATGAGTTGTCATTAGTTGTCCTATTTTAAAGGAAATCTTCTTAATTAAGGATTTTCCTATATAGGTATCTTTGGGAATAAGGAATAAAACCTTTTCCTTTAAGGATTAGGTTGTTTACATGCCTATATAAGGGCTAACCTTATAACAAACAAATTTAAGCATTGAAATATTAAAAGTGAGGTTTTTCCTTAAACTTTGTTTTTTTAAAACTTTGCAAGTTTACTTGAATTGTTTCACTTCTACCTTTCATTACAATTGCTAGGTTAGATTAGACTTAGAATTGTGTTATTGTTCATCTTATAATAGTTAAGTATCTTGCTTTAATTTAATAAGCAAAGGGTTTAGCTCCATCAACACAACTATCCTTGATGATCCTTGGGTTAGATTTTAAAATTGGATGTGCATTCTATCTCTATTATACGTAGGGTTCATATCATCCAATCCTGTAATATACAATTAAACAACTCTGTATTCACCTTTCCTTACATCCTTAGTATGACGAGATAACCTAAAAAGTATACTCTACCACAAACATGTTCCCCCTACTAATGTGTAGTAGTTATCATCTATAAGTATCTCTTGTTGCAAGTGGGCAAAAATACCTCAAGAAATTCTCTTTAAATTCAAGCCAAAACAAATCATTCATGTAAGGCTGAATAAACTGCATAAACGAGTCTCGTCCAGCTACTTAAACCGACAGCTCAAAATTCTCTGATAATCAATTACCATGTTCTTTTCTACAACTCAATTGTATTAATAAAGTCCAAAGCATCTCTTGTGCCATTAAAAGAGACTTTGTTAATTCTAGAGTATAGAAGTGCAACATCCATCTGACATTTCTTAGTTCCTCTACTAAAGCATCTACTAAACTAATGGCATAACCCAATTAAGTGCAACTAGGCCTTGCTACACAAGCTATAAAAGCAGTAAGATCTAAATCTGTAGCAGCTACTTCTAGTGGTAGCTATTGTCTTTGTCTTTGAGTCGTTGCTACCCAATCCATTATTTTGCCTTGTAAGGCGAGAGCTGAATTTCATCTTGAAATGACTGCTCATCATCATTATATGCTACTTTTGCAGCAAGAGCAATTCATTTTTTGCCTTATTTTGAAAAGACAAAAAAACTAGCAAGGTTTAAGACATAACAATGAAGCTAACATATGCGTGGAATTTTAGAAGCAATGATGACAACAAATGATAATTATTAACCTAATCAATATAGTAGTTCAAGAAAAGACATACTTCAATGACCAAAATAGTAGAAAACCAACCATAAGCTCTGATACTAAATTTGTCACGACCTGAACCCTCATGGGCACGTGACCGACATTAGGGAATAGGAAAAACATAAAGCTTCTGAAACCCATTGTAAGTGTTGATACCTAAATTTTGATGATCCCCTAAAAATCTGATGATGAAATTCCTATTAGTTAGATAGGGGGAGGATTCTTCAGGAATCCTCTCAGCATGCTCAAATTGAGTGGAAATCCTAGATAAACCATAAAGAAACAAAAAATATACCTAACCTGTACCCAAAAGCCACAAAAGGGTAAAACTTGACAAAAAAAAAGTTTAGGTTCATGAACCCAAGCTTGTGGGTTCAACCCTGTACCTATCAAAAATACAATTTTCCTCTTTTAAAAAAAAGGAGGAGATTGGCACACATTTTGAGGTAGATGTTTATTGACCATTGTTTTGGAAGCCTTTCTCACCCTCTCCCTCTCTCCTAACACACTTGAAGACCCATTTAACCAAACACTCAACCAAAAATCACTTTCTTTTGCCTTAGGATTTTGACCATTAAATCCAAACCAAGCCACATATTTGTCAAAACACGGATCTAGGGTAATTACCCAGTCCATCTAAGGATCTCTCAATATATTTTTAGTTAAAAATCATCATTTTTGCACTTTTCTTCATTTTTCTACTATTTTCTTGCATTTTCCATCATTTTTTTCATTTTTATTTTATTATTTATTGAGATGTGATAAAGTTGTGATTTTGATGATGTGATGAAGTTTTGGATATAAGATATGTTGAAGATGTGGGTCGCTTGGGTGTGATCCGAGAGTGTTTACATTCATTTTTGCATTTTTCCATCATTTTTTGCATTATTTTCTCTTTATACCAAAAATGGATATTTTTGGTGTAAAGTTAACATTTTTATTATCATTTATGGATCATCTTAATTACCATTTTCATTTCTGTAATTTTTATTTTATTTATTATTTTTCTGCTTTTTTTTATATATTTTTCTTGAATTTCTCTTTATTTTTACTCTATTTATGCTATTTTTGGGTAAAGCTTGCATTTTTATCATAAAAGTTTATGTTTTTATGGTGCAAATGTCTCCCCTACCACTTTTATTTATTCATCCCTGTCATCTTTATTTATTTATATCATTGCTGTAATTTTTATTATTTTCCTAGCATTTTTTTCCATTTTTATTGTATTTTTGCTATTTATGGCAAAGTTGGCCCTTTTTTATCATAAAGTTCAAGTTTTTATGGTAAAAATGTCAACTTTATCATTTTTATTTATTTATTTCTGTCACTTTTACTTATTTATATTATTCCAGCAATTTTTATTATTTTCCTTATATTTTTCTCATTTTTATTGCATTTTTGCCTTTTGTGGCAAAGTTGACCTTTTTATCATAAAGTTTATGTTTTATGGTAAAAATGCTAACTTTATCACATTTTCTTATTTATTTCTGCCATTTTCATTTTTTTATTTTATTTCTACAATTTTTATTATTATCTCCTATTTTTCTTATTTTTATGCCATTTTTGGTAAATTTGGCATTTTTATCATAAAAGTCTATGTTTTTATGGTAAAAATGTCAACTTTATCACTTTTATTTATTCATTTCTATCATTTTAATTTCTCTATATCATTTCTGAAATTTTTATTATTTTTCTCATATATTTTCCATTTGTTCTAACATTTATGCCATTTATGACAAAGTTGGCATTTTTATCATAAAGTTCATGTTTTTATAGTAAAGATGTCACCTTTATCATTTTAATATTAATATTTCTGCATTTTTATTATTTTTAGTGTTATTTTCCTTATTTTTATTGATATTGCATCATTTAAGGTAAATTTATTATATTCATCATAAAGTTCACATTTTTATGGTGAAAACAATATTTTTATCATCTCTATAATTTTATTCTGCATAATTACTTTTTCCTGCATTTGTATTTATTTTTATCATTTTTGTTGTATTTTTACCATTTTTGCTATCTTGTTGCCTCTTATTGATAAATTTGTCATTTTTATCATAAAGTTAATGTTTTTACCATAAAAATGACTTGTTAATGTTTTTACCATAAAAATGACTTTTTTTTTTATCATTTTTAATACTTAAATCCAGCACTTTATTATTTCTTATTTGTATCTTTGTTATCTTTATCATTTTTGCAATTTTTGTCTCTTTTGTTGATAAATTTGTCATTTTTATCATAAAGTTAATATTTTTATGGTGGGAATGACATCTTTAGCGCTTTTATTATTTTAATTCTGCATTTTATCACTTTTATTTGCATTTTGACTATTTTTGTCATTTTTGTTATTTCCATGTCTATAAATTTACTATTTTTATATAAAAAAAAAAGTTAATGTTTTTATGGTGGAAATAGTACTTTTATCATTTCAAATATTTTATTTGCATTTTATTTTATGACAAAATGGTAATTTATACCCAAATACCTTGAATTTCAAATCCTTGCATCATGCTTTCTCATTAGCATCCTTGTTTGCTTAATTGTTTAAATTTTTTAACTATTTAATTTCTTTATTATGAATGAAATATGTAATTGCCTTGTGTGCTTGCATGTGTGTGGAAGCCAAAATCTGTTTTTCAGGTTTATTAGAATAAGACTTTTCTTTTTCTATTTTGATGTAATTAATAGAATAGGAATTTTGAGGCATTGTAATCCTTAATCCCAATTCTCTTTTATTCTTTTTTTTTTTTTCATTTTGGATGTATTTATTAGAATAGGTTTTTCTTTCAAGGGTTGTAATCCTTAATCCCTTTTCCGTTTTTATTTTGCTTATTTTCTTGCTTATTTTGATTATTTCTTGCATGCTTGTGTGCTATGTGCTACGTGCTACTTGTTTGCTTATTACTTGTTTTGGTGAATGTTTGCTTATTTGCCTATTTTGTGATATATGCTCATCAATCCAACTATCCCACACTTTATTTTCCATTTAAACTAACTAATGATCAAGTGTGGCGAAAAATGCATCATAAAACCGAAACTAGGGTGAAGTAATAAGTAATTAAGCAATATATAATAAGAAACAAGATAAGTAATTCCTACCCCCGAACTTGAAATCTGTAGTTAGGAAAGTGAGTTCTTCGTAATTCACTTTTTTTTTTATTTAAATCTGGTGGTGACTCCAATCTATAAAGTCTATTCAGACAGACCCTCCTATAATCAATAACAACTGGCAGATGGATGCCATTAGACTGTGTACCCCGATGTCAAACTAATCTTGTTGTCCATCCCAAAAATGGACACCATACCCTATAATAAGCCTAAATAAAATTTTCACCATAAAAAAAATTAACACTTTAATATTTAACAAAAATTCCATAAAATTTTCTCTGTATCGTAAATAAACTCAAACCTATAAATCAAGGAAATACACTTCCAAAACACTACTTCCCAATAACTCTAGTAATCCAACATGATTACATATATCTCCATCACATTATATATCCACAATACAAGATGGTGAAAAGAGTCCTAGGGTGGTGAATAGGACTATCAAATAGAAATGCGAAATTAAAAGAATTCTTTGCAAGAATTAAATAGAAGTTAAGAAGGAAGAATGAAGAACATAAAGATTTAAGAAGTTCGGATTCAACAACAATCCTACGTCTCCACCTAACTTATCCCCAAGTTAGGATTTTCAATCACCCACAATCTTATTCACAAGATTGAGACTATATAAGAGTTTTATGGCTCACTTTTATAACATTACAACATGAGTTTTCAAGGCTCACTAAAAAAGCCAAAAATCCAAGTGTTTCAATGGACAACACTTAAACCAATTCCTTTAGAAATAAATCTCACTTCCCTTCTAATCTAATCCAAGATTTAAGATAAAGAGAAATTCTATTTCTAACACACAGAGTTATACAAATAAAGAATTATTTAAGAGAATTTGAGAGCTTAATAAATGCTTAAGAAATAATGAATGATAAACAAGTTGCTTAACTTCCTTTTAGCTCTAGAGGTATATATACTAAAAAATATAGCTATTGGAGGTGGAAATGATGTGTCCAATGTTTATATTTTGAATTATTGAGACTAATGCTATCAGATAACTATTCATAGATTGAAACTATAATTGGCTCCTTAAGACATTTGAATTTGCCCACAATACTAAGGGTCATGCAATCTATAATGTAGACTACAGTCAAACAGCTATACCCAAATTAAAGCCATGATTTGCTCCTAAAGAAATTTGAATTTGCCTATACTTTCTTCATGAAAGTTGTAGATATTTGAATTATATTTCCATATCATTTTGAATCACCTAAATTTGACTTTTGTAGCTCAGGATATGTCTAAATTACTAAGAGCTATGCAATCTAAAATGCAGAATACTGTCAAACAGCTATACACAAGTTGAAGCCGTGATTTACTCCTAAATAAATTTGAATTTGCCCATATTTTTTTATGAAAGTTGTAGATATTTGACTTATATTTTTATAGCATTTTGAATCACCTTAATTGGACTTCTGTAACTCAAGATATGTCAAAAATACTAAGAGATGTGCAGTCTGAGATGGCAGACGTATACGTGGATTTCAACTCAAAATTTGCATAACCAAATGAATTTGGATTTTGATTGTCACGACCCGAACCCGAGGGCACGTGACCGGCACTAGGGAATGGGTAGGCATAAGGCCCCCAAAACCCGTAGTAAGCCTAAAGGAAAAGAAAATAAAACCATTCATATTTTAAACTTTAATTAATAGCAGAACATATTATCAAACTGATTGTTCTCAAATTACACAAATTCAACTACTTAAATAATAATGTGTTTCAACATCTCATATTATAAATTGAATTTAAATCTTATACATGAGTGTGTTTCGTATAAATAAACTACATAATTATGCTTAAACCATCCAAATTCTTAGTACATATACTACTGCAACAACCTAGATTAACACACAGTATAGCTTACAATGACCTACATAAAATGGCCGGTGAAGAAGAAACCCGGCATGGAGGTAGTCTGAGGTCGAACTCCCAAGCTCCTAAAAAAAATAAATTGAGGGGAATCAGACCTCACTGAGTAAGCCAATAAAAAGAGCTGTACGGTTTGAAACCTTTTTGAAAACTATATATATTTGTAGTGAAAATAACTTATAATGTATAAATATAGTTTTTGAAAAATCTTGGTAGAACCCTAAACCCAAAATCTAAATGGTCAATCGGGCCCACTTATTCCGACTAGACTACCGGTCCCCGAGAGCAAAGGCATCAACCGAGGCACCAAGCCGTAGTCATTCACTTAATCCAAATAAATGGCACTGGCGGTCCCCAAGAGCTAAGGCATCAACCGAGGCACCCATCCCAGTACATTATTGACTTTCCAATCACTGGCGGTCCCCGAGAGCAAAGGCTTCCATCGAGGCACCCATCCCAGTTTAACATTCATCAATCATACAATTATCGGATCCATCTCTCAATCTCTACCATGTGCACATAGTCCTGGTGAAGCCCACCAGGTAGCCCGTTCTACCAAAATTTCTCAAATCAATTTTAAATAAATAAAATGCATTTAAATCATAAATAATAGCATTAAATTAAATAAATCATATAATCAATATAAAAGAAATACGAGCGCATGCATTCTTTAAATAAACACACGCACAGATTGTTCTATTGACTTACAGGATGAATGCGAAGGCTGACGACCACGCGTCTGCCTCGGCCTCATAGCTTCTGCTCCGAAATGCTATAAAAGAAAATAATAATCGACTTTTAAAACATGACTAAGGAATTGAAATCAACAATCAGTAAAATAATGAAATTCCAGACTGACTCGAGGAAAACCAGACAAGACTCGATAGACAGGATTTAACCTAACTAACGGTAGAAATTTTTACGAGTATCATGTTTTACGAGAAAATCTACCAAAATTTCGGCAGAGTCTCCTCTGTAAAACGGACATCTCTCTACCAAAGGTAGAGGCAGACCTGCATAGAAAATGCACTTCTAATAACCACAAACACCCACACTCGAGTCGGGTTTCCAAAACTACAATTTGCCCCGACCGAGATCACAACTCAATAAAATACTGAAAAATAAAAACATTTATTTCTCAAACACATATTTACCATACACGTATACTAAAAATAAATAAAATTATATAAAATCTCAATTATTAAAAATTAAACAATTAAATTTGCAATCCATCATCAAAATATAAATATAATTATAACCCAAATTAAAACCATTGTAATGTATTATATGTATATATATATATATTATATTATTTGAAATTAAATATTTAAAATTTACACTACTTAAGTAAAATATCAATTAATTTATAAAAATTGTCTAAACCCTTTAAATATTAATAAGACTAATTAAAATATATATTTTACCATATTTAGTGAAAATTTACATTTTTACCCCTAGAATATATAAATTACATAATGTGCTATATATACTAAAAAAATTCCTTAAAATTATTTAATCATCCAAAACTTATTTTCTCAATGTTAAATTCTTAATATAATTAAAACATATTAATGGCTTTTAATTTCTTCTAAAAAATATAATTAGCCTAATAATTAAATTTTGACATAAAGTATAAAAATTCCTAAAAATTGTATAATATTCAAAAAAATTTATTTTCTTTACCCTAAAATTAATATCAACTCATAATAACACCAAAATACCAAATATTATTATTATTTATTATTTTTATAATTAATTTTCGAAAATTCCTAAAATAATATTAAAATATTCAAAAATTCACCAAAAATAAAAATAAATTCCAAAAATTATACAAAAATTCCTAGAGGTAGATTGAGCTACTAGGAATCACATTAGAAAAGGAAATTTGCATGAATCAAACTGGATCAAGTTAAAAAAATTTCAAAACCCTAGAGTTCAAAAACTAACAATCCACAAAACTCAACCAAAAACAAGATTAAGGCTTAAACTAAGCTTGGAATGTGTCTCACCAGTGCAAGGGGAGGAGATTGACACCGGAATGGAGGGAAATGGTGGCCGAACGGAGCTTGGCCGATCCTAGGAGCTATTCTCGGCTTCTTCCCGTTCCAGCGGTTCCGACGGCTTTGCAGGCGATCGGAGGTGAGGGAGAAGGAGGAGGAGGCAGCAGATGGTGGTCGGAGATGGGGGAGGCACAGTGACGGTGGCGGTCGAGGACGTCGCGCGGTGAGGGAGGGGGTGAGCTTCGGCTCCTTCTTCCTCTTCCTCAAATCTCTTATATGTATAATTATATATATACTATATTATAAACTTACTAATATATGTATATATATAATATATTTATTATACATACATGTGTCTAGGTGAAAAATTAGTGTATGTATATATATACATAAACATACACTACATGAAATTATATATATATATATATATATATATATATATATATATATATATATATATATATATATATATATTTACATATTAATTACCATTAATATAATAATATATATAACTATATATTAATATATATTTATGCATGTATGTATATAGATAAATATTAGTACATATGTATATATATACATATACTACTTATACATACATATATACACAAATTACTTTAATATACACATTTAAATCAATATTTAACCCTAAATATAATGTTAACACAAATATAATATAATATAATGCAAAAATAACTATTACTAATACTATTTGAGAAAAATATATCCCTTTTTTATTCAAATAATTATATATATATATATATATATATATATATATATATAGGGTATTACATTGATAAATAAGCCCAATTCAAAAAGCTCAAGATGTCTACTTCAAATGTTAAGAAGATCATTTTCTCATTTAAGAGCTCTAAAGATGTCAAAAGCCTTTTTGAATCTTAGAGGTTCAATTTGCCCGAAAAGTCACTATTTATCCAAAAGTGTATATGCTTGGCATATGTTTGGTTTATAATTCCCTACACACTTAATTGAAATTATTAGTATAAAAATTGTTCGTCAAAGTCTAAAATTTGGAGTTTGATCATGTAAATGGTTAACAGATGGTATATAAAAATGCCAAATCTTAAATCCCAAATACAAATTACACAAGTCATTTAACTAACTACTGCAGTATCTAGAATTTAAATACACAATACTTATATCAAATAAACCTATACAAAATGGCCAGAGAAGAAGAAACCTGGTGCAGAGAATGATTAGGAACAATTTGACAATGAGATCCTGGAAAAATAAATTAAGAGAAGTCAGATCTCACTAAGTGAACTAACTTTATAAAATGTATGTTGGTTTTAAAATAGGTATTTAAAACTTTAAATCCCTTAAATAGATAATTATTTTAAGAACTCTTTTATCTTTGCCAAAACTATTTTTATAAAATACCTTTCAAACAAGTATATAAATATAAATCCCTTTAACTTATAATAAAGTAACTCATGCAAACATAATATTTATGATAAATAAAACCTTTAATGGAAAATCATGGTAGAACCCTAAACCCCAGTTCTATTAGTCTTTCGGTTGTCTTAATCCAAATGATTGTCAATCTTAAAGAGCACACTCAAACAAGGTCAAGCCATAGCCGATCTCTTACACCAATTATTTACTGGCGTCCAGAGAGCAAGCTCAACCAAGGTCTAACCTATAGACATATACTTACCTAAAGAGTCTTACTCAACTAGGGCTCATAATTAGTAATTCTGCCCAGAGAGTCTAACTCAATCAGGGCTCATAATCCATAAAATAACCAATACACACAAACACTGGTGCACACACAATCCTGGTGACACCCATCAGGTGGCATGTTCTACCATTACTTTCAAAACAATATATGAAACAATATAAAATAAAAATAATGTAAAATTAAACCAACTAAAGCGTGTTCATTAAATACTTAATCATAATCAAATAAATGAATCATGTATAAGGTAAAATTCATTATCATAAATAAACTTATATTAAACTCATAAAATTCTTATTTATAAACAATTTTGACAAACATTTTATAAAATTAACTCATAGGCGGAACATGCTAGCCAACATGTCCTTGGCTACCTAATTGCAATGGCTCCCACTCCGGAACTCTCTAAAATAAATAATATTTATTTAAAACGTGCTTATGTATACAAATAAAATTCATAAAATTCTCCAAAGTTTTGAAAAAAATTATTAAAACCAAGGAATTTATAAAATGGACTTAGAAAGATCCTAATATGACTTTTGAGGCTAAAGGAATTTATCTCTGACAATTTAACTAATATAAATGGAAATTAATTAATTTCCACCGCAAACTTTCCAAGATTTATTTCTCAGAATTTGTAAATAATTAGACTAAACTTTATATACATAAATTGGTCATCACAATTTATACTATTTATTAATAATAGCTCATAATCATTTTCGAGTCAGTATTGTTCACTCATCGAAAATTTGAGTGGGACCCATCAAATTCTCATAAAAAATTATAATATCCGACCAAACAAATTATACCAAAATGTTCCTAATAGTTAATGGAACACACTTAAAGCATCAAACAACCCAAAATCAACACTGAATTAAGAAATCGGGTAACAAATAGAAATTGCATAAAAATATTCACCAAATATTCTATAGGTGTAGATCAGATAAGTAGTCAGTGCCTACAAACTCTTAATGTCAAGACAAACACAATAGAACCAACAGTTGCATTTGAAGCCCACCGAAACAGTGCAAAATGGAGGTAGAAAAAAAAACTATAATTATGGAAATGGTGTGTGCATTATAGAATTCCTTTGTCAAGCCGTATAAAGGCTAAAGGAATATGTTGTACAAAATTTTGGCAAGGATGCACATACTAAAAATTATGATATTACAATTATGTACATACTATAAGTTCATTGTTGTCCAAAAGAAAATACTATGCTATGTACATACGATAAATTTATAGTTAAACATTGAATGGATAAATAATTGATTATACTACATGTCTGAATGTGTTATTTTTCATAGGATATTATGTTATTCCTTATTGAGTTGTAGGTTCACTCCTTTGCATTATTTTTCAAGATTAGAAGAACTATAGTTTGACTTGAAGATAATACTTGCATCATTTACACTAGTAGTGTGTTAAGTGGGTCAATAAGAGGTCATCATCAATTTTTCTAGAATGTAACATGTATTAATGACTTTTCATATTTTGCATTAAGGCTAGTGTATTATATATAAATAAAATAAGGAAAGATGTGAACTGTTTGATGTTTTGAGCCTTTGTGGTGTGTGATATGTATTTTTTTTTAATATTGTTACATATATTGACTTGTGAACTAAAATTACACATTTATGGATATGTTATTTATTATATCTGACATCCTTAATAGGTGTCATATAATATACTAACATGTTTACAAAAATTAGTAGAACACATCTAAAACCTCAAATGCACCAAAATATACACAAAGTTTACAAATCGGAAAATTAAAGAAAAATTACCAAAAAATTTGTAGAAAATTCAAATGATTAAGATCAGATGCATGGTTAGTGACTATGGACTTCTGGTAATGAGAGAAACATGTTGGTAGTAATCTTAGAGGCTAAAAGTCACTGAAACATTATTGAACGGTGGGACATCAGCGATGCAAACCAGTTTTGGACAAAAAAATTATATTTTAATACCAAACCATATCTTCTTGATCTTATGATATGGCTATAAATCAAATGGCACTTCAACATTGCCAAGATCAAGAAATGCATTGAAGAATAAAGATTTTGATCCTCTTTAACTTGCCATTAAAGAGACTAAAAGAAGAGAAGCTAAAGTACAAAATCAACAACTATAACAACAACAAAGATAACATGGATATTCACAAGAGCATGGAAGAGAAATAACCATCTCTATTTCCAATTAGGAGGAAGAAGATGGGTAATGAGAAGGAGGAGGAGGGGTGGTGGTGCAAATGAGGAGAGGAGGGCAATGCGGAGGTGGAAACTGAACAACAACAATGACAAGAAGTAGTAGCAAAGAGGAACGGTTACATACCTTCATCACTGTGGTCATCAGGAAAAATAGTGGGTGGAGAAGCGCGAAAAAAAAAAGAATAAAACAAAAAAAAGGAAGATCAAAACAAACCCGACAAATTATAAAAAATAAATTAGAGTGTCACGACCCAAAACAGGGGCCATGACCGGCGCTAGGGAACGGGAATTCTTTCGAATCCGGAACCCGTAGCAAGCCTAAAAATAAAATAAACGTGCAATAGTAATAACAACAGTATATAATGCAGCGGAAATAAAAATCTTAAATATAATAATATTATATGCACCAACTGGATTTAAATCAAATCCTCATCATTTCATATATATAAATCTTTTAATACAAATCCAGTTCAAATATAATACAACATCTCTTTAAATATTCAAATGACTACTGCAGTGTCTAGATAAAATAAAACTCAAGACTCAAAGAAGCAGTTTACATAAAGAAGCCGGGGCGGAAGAAATCCGGCATACAGGCCTGCTACTGAGGTCTGAAGATGTTGACTCTCCTGAAAAATAGTCAATGGAAGGGAGTCAGACCTCACTGAGTGAATTACTATAATATATATACATACATACTAAATGCCAATGCACACAGTCAAAAGTATATAATATATATATATATATATATATATATATATATATATACATGAAAATACACACAGATGCAAAAAATTCATTTTATATATTTGACTGAAAATCATCGTTTATGAAGGATCAAATAGAACCCTATGATATCGAAACCTCAAACAGTGTTAGACAACACTCTAGCCACACAGGCTCACTTAATCCAAATATATCCACTTAATCCATTTAGACAATAGACTAGCCCCAATACACTAAGTCAACCGAGCTCCAGCAGTCTGACTGCCAGTGTGATTGGCCCCGAGACACTTGGTCAACCGAGCTCCAGCAATCACACCCAAATCACATCACACATCAAATAAATCAATTCCAATCAATATCCTCAAACAAGTTAGTAATATAGCCTAAATGCTATAAGCGTACCGGTACGTACTTGGTCCTAGTGCTGCCCACTAGGTAGCACGTTCTATCGATATCCTTCATTTTAAATATAAATCATACATTCATAAAAATAAATTATGCATGAATTTAAATAAAACAACAACATAAACCATATATATACTAGAAATATACCAAAAATAAACCAGGTATATTTTGAGTAATTATACGTCAAATAAATCCAACATAATTACAAAATAAGCTAGAAATATACTCAAAAACATTTTAAGCATAATTCATTAATAAGACATGCATATAGTTTAAAATATACAAAGAATAAACCAAAAATAAACTAAAAATAAATTTAAGTAATAATTAAACCATTTATGTATATGTAATCAAAATAAAGCATATATCTCTAAAATCATGCATCCTAAAGCATATATATATATAAAATAGTAACTCACACTAGTGCGCTCCACGAGATGGATCCGACGGGCCTGATCCACTAGGCCTCGGTTTTGGCGCAACTAGACAAACAATAAATAATAGACATCAGAATAAACCTAACAGAAAATCCTAGAACTCGATCTAGAATATTAAACACAGAAACAGAAGTAGGGTTCGACTGGACATTATCTTTTACGAGAATTCTACCGAAAATTCGGCAGAACCTCCCCTGTAAAACGGACATCTCTCTACTCAAAGAGTAGAGCCGACCCTGTAAAGAAACACACTTCGAAAATAAACGCAAAATTACATTCACAACCCCTCGGTCGGACTCCAAACTACAGTCTACCGACCGGGGTCCACAATCACAGAATAATTTTAGAAATACCAAAAATATCCTTATAACATAGAAATTCATTTTATAAATAGAAATTACATAATTAACCTTAAAACACTGTAAAAACCGATAAAAACTCATTTTATTAGAAAAATCGTATATTATATATATTTTTGAAAATAATTCATGAAAAATAGTTTTAATTAGTTAAAAATACTAAATAATTTGTGGAAATTATTTTTATACCTTAAATAACTATTAAAACCAATTAAATTACATTTTTAGCCAATTTTGTGTAAAATTACCAAAATACCCATATATATATAAATATACTAAAATTACTTCAAAAATTCACCAAAAATAGTATAATTATCCAAAATTAATTTTATTAACATATTTATCAATAATATCAATAATTAAACTCAATTAACCAATTAATTTCAATTAAAAACACAATTAACCCTAATTTCCCAAAATTACATAAACTTAAATAATTCAAAATAAATACATAGAAATTCATAAAAATTCCAAATAAATTTCTATAATTCATTTCAACACCTATATTTATCATAAAACACAATTTCATAATTTAATTAATTAATTTTCGAAAATTAGAAAATAATATTAAAATATTCAAAAATACCCAAAATTCAAAATAATCTCCAAAAATTCATACATGTAGATTAATATACTAGGATCAACATTTGTGAAAGGAGTTTTCATGAATCAATCAATTTGAAGTTCAAAAAAATCAAAAATGGCCGAAATTGAAAATTTGAAACCTAAGCAAATCAAGACCAATTCAGCTCAAACCAAAGCTAGAATCACACTCACCGGAGCTCAAGGAGAAGAAAGAAACTGGTGGTGTCAAAAACGGTGGCCGAAATCGCGAGGAAAGAAGGAAATGCAAACTCTCGGCTTCCGGCCAAAAATCGACCTCCAGACGCCGGAAACGGCTGCTACAGGCGGCGAGGAAGGCTGGGGAAGGTGGTGGCACACCGGACGGCACACCAACGGTGAGAAATCGACAATTGCAGGCGTCGGACGGCGGTGAGGGTGAAGATCGGGGAAGAAGGAGAGATTGGGGGCAAAATGGTAATTTTTCCAAAAGTTTGATTTTTGATAAATTATATGTATATATATATACTTTATACTATATATTAAAATAATATTAAATTACACACATTAAATATACACCACACACTTAATATTTAATATTTTAAAATTTAATATTAAATAACAATAAAATAAATAAACAATTAATAAAATATTAGGGTAATATTAATTAAACCCTAATTAAATAAATAAGTACACATAGGCTTTATTTAGTATTTTAAAAATACGTATGAGTTCATGTAAGTCCGAAAATATATTTAAAATAATTAATAATAATTTATTTACGTGAAAATTTTCCCGGAAATAAAAGTCTCGGGAAAATTTTACGTAAAGTACTCGAAATAATACATAATAATTAAAAATAGGTTTTAAATACATATCAACTCGTAAAATATCATAATATATATACAAAAATTATTAACACTGCATATCCCGATGTAATATTAAAATATTTAAAAACACGGGATATTATATAGAGCAGCAAAAGAAAAGAAGAACTGAAAAATACAAAAAAGACAAAACTCACTTATCGCATCAACTAAAAAGAAATTGTTGAGCTGAGGGAAGAAGATAGGGTAAAAGGGAAGAATACGATGAGTAAAAAAAAAAGCATGTGTAATTGTTTAAAAAATTAGGATACACGTGTAATTTATTGATAAGAAGGGGTAAATTGATGTAAAAAACCCATTTATATTTATACATATATGTACACTCAGGGTTATAAAGAAAAAGGAATAAGTATAATTTTGATCAATGTAATTTTACCTTTTGGCAAAATTAGTGATGTGTTATTTTTTTTAATTTTTTAAGTACCATGTATTTCACATTTTTTCGCACTTTAATACCTTTCTAACTAATATTATTATTATTTTATGAGAAAATATTAATATAATATTAAGTTTCAATGATAATTTATTCTATATATGGTTTACGATCAATCCAACCAATTAGTTAATTTTAAAATTTTGTAAATTTATTTTTATTTATAATTAAATTAAAAATACCTATAAATTTAATTTTTTTTGTGAGTTTATTGTAGTTAGTTGAATACTATATTACCCATTAGATAATTTTAGCATTGAAAACATATATTATTTTTACATTAAGATATATATTTTAAACAATATTTGTTATAAAAATACTAAAATATAAATAAATATAAAATATATGATACTTAAAAGCCAAAAAATAATACATGACTAATTTTACCAAAGGACAAAACTATATAAATCAAAATTGTATTTTATTCCTAAAAAAAATTTTAAATATTTTTTTAAAAAAATGAATTTGATATGATGTTAGTTGGGCTAACAGATGTCGAATCAATGCACTCTTTAAGCCGAGCCCAAGTTGCTAACCCGGGAATTCTAATAATTAGGGTTTGTAGGGTTTTTTTTCTTATATCATCTGCTACCATCTTGCTGCATTACGCCGCATACATATAATCTCCATTTTCCCCTTTGTGCAGCCTTCTAAACAGAGCTAGGAGAGGTAAGTCCAAGGGAGAAGAACGCTAACTCCAAGCAATGGCTCCAAAGACCAGAACTCCGAAAGTTAATAGGAACCCAGATCTCGTTCGAGGAATCGGTAAGTACTCGAGGTCGAAGATGTACCACAAGAGAGGTTTGTGGGCTATTAAGGCAAAAAATGGCGGCATTTTCCCTAAACACGACCCTAAACCTAAGCCAGCTGCTCCTGCTGAGAAGCCACCTAAGTTCTACCCAGCTGATGATGTTAAGAAACCTTTGCATAACAAGCGCAAGCCAAAACCCACCAAGCTCAGGTTCATTTGCTTCTCAACGTTCAGTGTATTTTTGTTGTTATTTGATTCGAATGATAGAGGTGTGTTGATTTTTTTAATTAATTTCGTTTTGTGGGTATATATTTTTTGGGTATTGTTTGATTTATCATGATATGTATCATTTTGGTGTTTGTTTAAAGTGTTATTTTGCTTATTCGTAAATGTGCATATGTAAGAGATTGCTGGAAACCTGGGAGAAAATGTGGCTTATATCCAGTGTATCTTGTTATTTGTTTGATCTATCATATGTAAGTGTAAAACTAATTGTAATGTTTAAGTATGCATCATTGTTATGTAATTATATATTTTGTATATATGGATCACAGGGCTAGCATCACTCCTGGTACGGTTCTGATCATTCTTGCTGGAAGGTTCAAGGGCAAGAGGGTTGTTTTCCTTAAGCAGCTTTCCTCTGGGTTGCTTTTGATCACTGGTGAGGATTATTTCGTTTTTTATTTCTTGTTGCTCATATAATAACGATATGTAAATTATTATATTTATGTTGAGGGAATTCTGCATGAATTGTGTGTTCTGCAAATTAAGGTATATTGCACATGTATGGTTGTGTGCTATTATATAATTTGTAAAATTTATGATGTAGATGAGCATGTTGGGGCGTATGCCTCATTAGTTGGTTTTGTTAGTTGATTTTACATCATTGTTTTGTGCAGGACCATTTAAGATTAATGGGGTCCCTTTGAGGAGAGTAAACCAATCTTATGTGATTGCAACTTCGACCAAGGTTGACATCTCTGGGGTTAATGTTGATAAATTTGATGACAAGTTCTTTGCCAAGCAAGTTGAGAAGAAGAAAAAGAAGGGAGAGGGTGAGTTCTTTGAGGCAGAGAAAGAGGTAGGCTTACTAATTTCTTTCAAATTATGCAAATGACTGGTTAGATCTAATTGTGCCTTTCTGCTCAATAATGATATTGACTTCTCTTAAACCCCATTTCAGGAGAAAAATGTTCTTCCACAAGGGAAGAAAGATGATCAAAAGACTGTAGATGCTGCATTGATTAAATCAATTGAGAGTGTTCCAGAATTGAAGGCTTATTTAGCAGCTAGGTTTTCTCTCAAGGCAGGAATGAAGCCTCATGAACTTGTCTTTTAGACAAAAAGTGTTAGGATTGTGTTCTGTTGACTTTTTTTTTAATAGTAGTTGTACTTTTCCAATTTTGGTAATAGACAGCTTTATGATTCTCTTATATGGTGATGCGAGGGATTTTCTTTTATGTTTTTTGTTAGACTACCAATTAGTCTGGTCTATATCATTTATGGTTGATTTCATCCGCTTCTCTTTGAAATGCTTAGGATGATAAAGGATGCTGCAGACTTTGATGGAGTTGACTTCGGTGTTATAAGAAATGTGGTTTCTTGTCTGGTGAACTTCTATGATTCAAATGATTTCTACAGTTCAGCTTTTTGTTTGCTTTAGTTGATTGTATGCTCTAAATGATGAAGCTCATTGTAATGGTATGGTACAGGTAGCGGTTTTTTGATTCTGTGTCTCATATGAGAGAGAATGGTTTTTGAACGCATATGTTCTCTGGCCATGCCTTCAGAAGATAAAATTGTTCGTGCATAGCTAGGGGTCATAGATCTTAATATATATGTTCTTCAATTTGATGCTTTTGCTACAAGGATTTGATGTATGACTTGGAGGCGTCCTTGCTGGATTAAAATATTAAGTCACAAGTTTAACTCTGTTGAAAAGGTGAATAAATCCTGCATTGATGCAGTGTTTGCACATTTGACTTTAGTTTAGAGGAAGTCCAATATATATTAATGCTTGTGAAAATGTCATTGTTTGGGGATGCTATGGTTTTGCATTCCTTTTACATCTATTTGAAGCAACTCAATGATACAAAATGAGAATTTTTATTTTTAGGAAATTTCTAACAGGTCATTTATTTTTACTAACGTAAGAAACCTGTTATTGTTCAATAAAAGAAAAAAAAAACAGAAGAAACATGTTAGAGACGCAGAAAATCAAGTGCTTATAGCAAGCTGTCTGTTCGAGCTGTCAATCTCTTGAAGAAGTTGCTGGGGACTGAAGGCAGCTTGCTTCGAAATCTTGGATGCCGCAAATAATAGAGACCAGCAACTAAAGCCACCACTCTGAAGGGAGTCGCATAAAGCACCACAGCTGCACAAAGGCAGAACAAAATGAAAAGACTAGTTGCTCTAGGATCTCTCCAGCTGAGCAGCGACCCCAATCTCTCCCCCTGTGTCGCAATGTCACCAACTACTGTTTGAATCCTTCCTGCAACACTTCTAAGCCTGTCATACCTCATCCGAACTATATCATGGGATTTAGAAGTTGGGAATGTATCGAATTCTTCATCAAGTTCATCTGGGTGCACTGCTTCTGCCCAAGATAGTTTTGTATCCATATGAGGTGGATGCCTTGGCCGGAATCTATAGTTCCATAATCCAATAAGGAACATATAGAGAAAGAGAGTTGGCAGTATCAACTCTGGATACCATATCAGTATCAGAAACAGAATGTGCACTAGGACTGATGTTATTGGATTCCTCCATTGGCAAATGTCGCCAAACCATCGACTCATTGAGAACAGACCAGACAAAAGTGACATTATTCTGAAGAAGTTGGCTTTGCTTCTTCTCATACTCCACATGTGGGAATCCACATCTAACATGAACTCCACCACTTCCTTTCTCAACGGTGGTTCAGCTCGACCGAGCCTCAATGCTACAATACTCATGGCTTGATATCTTAAACTGTCTACTTGATTCACGGTGAATGGATGCAAGTAATGCATTTTAGGCAACAAAGGATGCCCATATACATATATCATGTTAGCCAGAGACAGAGTAGTGAATCGAACTGCAAGTTGCAGTTCACCCATTTTCTTCACTCCAGTCGGGTGCAGAGCAAGAAGTGGATAAGAATGAGCATAAATTCGAAAAGCTTCTAAGGTTGACAGTCGAATTCTCACCTTTCCAATTCGTGAATCTCTTGCTGCACTTGGAGCATTTGGTTTCTCAGCTCCCCCCAAATGGCAATTGTCAAAAACTCCCAATGTTATCACCGTGCAGGGGTCGTAGACTTCCCAGGTGTATTGCTCATTCCATTTTGGGTTGAAGGTGTCAAGGATTGTTCTAGTTCGAACCCACTTCTGACCATACTTAGCTACACAGTATGCATCAGTACTCCCTCTGCCATCCTTCATCTTCATTGGAAGAAGACCTTGTGCGCTCAAGATGCCCACTTCTAAAATCCCCACTGGTTGTTTCCAAAGTTGCCTGGCTGTTGGCCTTTGATCGCTGATGTACATTGTTGATTCATCGAGGACATGATATCCACCTTCAAGACAAGCTCTTAGGTGAATCCTGCTTGAAAATTTAAGCTCTTTCCTTCTATCAGCTTCCAAGACACCGAAGCCAAATTTCTCCAAATTGAACCAGCGAGAATGAACTGGTCTATGATCTAGCCTTTTCTCCAAAGTGGTAAGCGGTAGGCTTATCTTTCCTAAGACATCATCTCTTATAGCATGCAATCTATCCTCAACAGTAAGCACCAGCTGTTCCTCAAAAGGCTCAGCAACAACAAACACCAAATCTTCATTCCAAAGCGGGTTAGCTGTTGGATTTGGGTTTACCTTAGTCTTGAGAATTTGATTCCCAACTTGAACTTTTACAAAAAGTTCTGGGATGCGGCTTCTATCATTTGGAACAACGTCTTGAGCTTCAATCACATTCACCCTCAGATACCACAGCTTTGGTGATACGTATACTTTCGATCTGACGCTGAGAACGCCGTCTCCATAGACTGAGGAAGCATCTGCATGCCATGCTTCTGGAAAGGCCTCATCAGCTTGTGTTCCCATCCAAACTGCAAGCATGATATCTCCCCTCACCCTTCCTTCTCCTCGTCGATCCTCCAGCCTATACCACTGAGGAGCCAGAGGACTGTCTGGTGGAACTCTAGTTGGAATCTCGTTCAAATCAAAAACGACCCTTCCAAGATAATCATCTCTGCCCACCATTTCTCTGTCTTTGACGAAGACTTCTAGTACTGATGACTGAATTCGTTCTTTTGAGAAAGCAAAGACTTGGTTCCACTCCGGGTTCATTTTCTTCTCGAAATGCTTTGTTCTCCCTTTGTAGTTTCCTAGCTTTACTTCCACATAAGGATCACAACTTCCAGTAATAGAGCTAGGAGGAAGATCTTTGGCCTTGACAACTCGGACGTATAGATAGGACATCTGCTCGACGAGGTCATAAGTGCTTGCATATCTCTCACTATTCATCCATCCTCTTCCCCCATATGCTCCTCCAGCAGGCCACCTCTCCCCCAGCTGGGGACTGGTATCCTTCAAAGTGTAGTCATCTTGGTCACTAGGATGAGGTGCTCGATTGGCAGAACGCATAGTGTGCAGGACACCTTGAGGTTGCTTCTCCTTCAATAAACTTTGTTGCTGCAGAACTTGGTGCTTATAGATTCTGTCTTCGTTTGGCACTTTAGCCAAAACACTATCACTACATTCAAGAACTGCGACAGGATCAGAACTTGAATTTTCGAGTACAGCAAGTGTAGAAGTTTCGATATTAGGTTGTAGTGTAACAGTTTTAGCAGTAATAACAGAAGAAACTTCAGCTTCAGGAAATGCAGCTAGTGCTTTGCGATCAGGATTGGTATCTTCTTCAGTATGAGTAGCAAGAGTAGGAGAAGGATCAGAAGCAGAAGCAGAGACTTCTGATGGTTGTGGTGAACTCTGAGCAAATTTTGATTTGGATTCTGGTGAGATATAAATTTTCAGGCCAATGTCACCCTTTATGGAAGAGAAAAACCACTTCCTTTCTAATTGGAATGTTTGATAAACTTCCTCTCCTTTCTTGACAATATTTGAGCAAGGAATTCTAACTCTACCAAGAAAGTTTCGGCCAGGAATTGGTCTTCTCTCGTTGTAAACAGAAACCTCAATGGATTGGTGATGATGGTTTTTGGTTTCGTCAAGATCGAAGACAAGTTTCTGATTCCAAACAGGGTGGAGACTTTTAGGGATGGTTCTGGTTTTGCTAAGTTGGTTTTGGAAATCAACTTCTACAAATGGACTAGCTGACCCTTCACCATCTTTAGGCATAAGATCATGAGCATCTACCACTTCTACAACTAGCTTCATTCCTCTTTTTCTTTGCTGCTGTGAGAAGTTACCGAAAAACAAGAAATCTTAAACTCAAAGTGGAAGCAAAGAAGTTATACTCACAAGAGAGAGTATAAAAGACAAAGAATAATTTGTTAAGGTTCTTTCTATATCGTAGTGAGAGCTTTCCCTTGTTCTTGGTTAAGAAAGGAATGCTTTGACGGAGAAGCTGCCTCTAAATCTTGTAGAAGCCAGCCAAAGGCAAGCAGAAAATGGAGGGAAAGTATAACCTTTATTTAAAGCGGCAAATTAACTAGTAAATGAATACATATATTATTTTTTGTTCGTGACCATGTAGTTTTCCAGCAATTTTTTTTTAAAATTTAATAATTTGAT
The DNA here is from genome assembly GCA_947683625.1 of Mallotus nudiflorus. Taxonomy (NCBI): domain Eukaryota; kingdom Viridiplantae; phylum Streptophyta; class Magnoliopsida; order Malpighiales; family Euphorbiaceae; genus Mallotus; species Mallotus nudiflorus. The sequence continues at coordinate 2,078,650 of CANTUR010000184.1, forward strand.
GTAGAAATCTGCTTTTGATTTTTTTTTTTGGTCCAAAGCTTTGCATCTTTGTGAAGAAAGAACTTAAATTTCTGCATTAAGACAGCTGCATGGTTTAATATTCTATCTCTGAACAGCATTTGGGAAATATATTGTTATCCTATTCTTTTTAAATTCTTACTAATACTCTATATCAGTATCTTATTCAAATAAGAGTTATTTTTCCCTCAAAGAGAATGATTACTTAAATAAAAAAAAAAGTTTAATAAAAAAGTCTATTTTAATTAGGAATATTACTCTATAAAAAAAGTTTACTTCTCTTTTAAATAAGACAATTCTGCAAGATTCAGGAATCATATTTTTAAGATGTTTGAGCAATACTTTCTCCTATAAATACATCTCATGACATTTCATGTCATTCATTCTTATATTCTCATTCTCATATTCACTCATCTCCTCATTCTCATTATATAACATCACCAAGATATCATTCCATCACTCCATCAACACATCATCTAAGTAATCACTTTTTATTCTCTATTCTATTATGCCTATTTGCTTTATTATATTTTTCCTCATACCGTTACTGACTTAAGTTTCGAAGTATTTATGGGGGAAATCCCGCCCCTTTACCCATTCTACTCATCAAAACAGGTTTTACAAGCAAAAAATATCAATTTAAAATTATCAAGTGACGCCATCTATGAAAAATACCTAGCTCATTTTGTTTGTTTAAGACAATTAAGAGCTAGACATAAGCGAATTAAAATTCCAAATTATCATTGCTCGTTGGAATATAACTAGACAACTCAAATATTCAACAAAGCCTACCTTTTCCCTAAACCTTATCCATAAAAAAAGAAGTCCATGTTATTATGAGCCTACCTCGTAAAAATCATCAAAGGACAATCTTTGGTTATTCACAAGTATCATGGAATTCTCGTCAGTTGATGATCACATAGTTGATCCCACTTTGAACAACATGGCCTTCTTAGTAATCAATTCTCGATGACCTCAGCAAAGTGGTTATTAAATTTCTGTGACCTAGTGTTATCAATGCATAGAAATTATAGTTACAGTTAGCACCAAGAAAAGAAATAAAAAGTTGTGAAAAGCCCAAGCCCATGACACCTAACTTCATCACACAAACACTACAAAAGATAAAGCAATTCCTTTCAGCAATTTCATTATACAGACACTTTCTTAATTTTGTATAAGTTCACCCACCAATATGGTGAAGCAGTGCGCTGAGAGAGAATATGGAGATCTAAAGTATTCAAGATTATCTATTCCACATGGCTCTAAAAGTGTTTAAGAGGCTGCATGCTACAGCAAACTCGAAGGCAGTTAATTACATGAGCATCAAGTTACAAATCTCAACTTATTCAAAAACTTTGACAAATCAAACTTAATAGCATAATAGTACCCGTTTTAAAGAGTCGTAACATCCGAGCATAAGAATTGATGGGCAAGCAAGGATGCCACTCTTAGTACAAGCTAAAAAGCGACATTTGGGTACCGAAATAGAATGCAGGAGAAGCAAGTACTACCAAATAAGAAGTTCAGCAGCTCCATCGGTAATGCATGGAATATATAGAGGTGAACAAGTCTGGTGATGGTTTTAGAAAGGTTTCTAAATGATAATTCATGGAGTCGAAGTTCAACAGCTGATCGTTGTTGGCATCGTGAAGTTGTTGAACATATTTTTTGTAAGGCCTATAGTCGAACCATACTAAGGACAGAACATGAGGAATTATTGAAATTAAAGACATAAAGACACTCAATTCATAAAAGATATAAAAGCCTTACAAACATTGGACAGAACTCTCACTATGGAGACATTTATAAAAAAAAAAGATAGTATTAATGAAACTCGGATATATGAGTTGACCGAGCACCGAACACTATAAATCCGAGCACTAAAGCATTGACTACCGAAGCTCAAAGATAATCAGACACGTAGTGAGCCTTGGAAATTCATACATCAACTTCAAATGAGCTATTATGGAGGGTCGGACATCTACTTCTTAAGCATCCACTGAAGTTGACAACAATTACAAAAAACCTAAAGAATCTGCAGCATCCTAATCATTTAATTTTAATTCATAAAGCAATAATAAATCAATTGAGGCACTTTTTACAAACTCGTCTAAACTTTTCATTGGTCTCCATTAAAAAAAAAGAATAATGGGGTGAGAGAGGCTCGAACTGTCGACCTCAAGATAACTCAGAAGCCATAAGGCCTATACAATAGGCAATTGTACCACCACCCCCACATTCGAGAATTGATGAAAACATCAAAATGAAAGGCCTTATCTGAGATTGATACTTTGACAAAAACTAAGCTTTAGAGCACCGAGCTTCTAAGCATTAAGTTTCAAAGCACTGAGCTTTTGAACATCAAAACGTGAAGACTGTCAAACACCTGAAATAAGTACTCAAGTACTTGGCTCTGTTCAAACATCAGATTTTTCATCTATAGTCAGTATTCCTTACAACTTTTAAGATACAAGAAGTACCAATAGTTATAAGAGGTACCAAAAAAAAAAAGAAAATTGATAAAGATATATAGGCGAAGTCAAATCTTAAACGATAATGGGAGCTCTGAGAATTAAATGCTGAACATCCACTCTTACGAATATCCATTGATTTCCAAGCGATGAGCTTCAAACCATCAAAGTATAGAGACAACTGGGCAGCCGAGACTGAGCATCCAAAAATTTGAGCATCCAAGTCCAAGCATCAGGAATTTGAATCATAATTTTGAAGCCTATCAACTCTTGAACATCTGAGTCTTTATTATCGCAACCATGGATATCCAAGCAAGCACCAAACATTAAACATCGAAGATCCAAGCATCCAAAACTCAACAATACTCAGACATCAAGTTAATAAAGTTAAATAAGCTTGGAAGCTAACAGCAACATAGATGTTCTTAGACAGTCAAATTACATCAACAACACAAATTATGGAGAGACCTTTAAATACTCAACAACAATTGGACAATTTTAATGAACATAAATATTCGTTAAACTCAAAGGCCAAACAAGAGCACTACAACTAAGATAAGTTTCTTTCCTAATTATTTATTTTCATATCCATTTTTCTTAAATTATTATCACTTGTTATAAAAGGATTGATCATTGATTAAGATAGATCAAGATTGTTATTCATAACTTCAGTTTGTCCATCTATTTGTGGATGGTAAGTAGTAGAAAAGAGCAATTTAGTGCCTAACTTACACATAACACACGCCAAAAGTGACTTAGAAATTTAACATTTCTATCACTAACAATGGTCTTACATACTCCATGTAAACACACAACTTCCCTAAGAAATAAATCAGCAATATGAATAGCATCATCACTTTTATGGCCTTTAGGAACTTGATCCAGCTGGTAATCTCGAAGCAGTATATTCGGACAGTATATTTTCATAAAGTTGGATATACATAAAATGCCAATGAGTTGGATACACACAAACTTGGGTAGTACATGGCACCAAATTAAAGCCAATTAAAACTTGGATATTCAACATTACATAAAGCCAAAGTCATGGCATCATCTTCAAGGACAAGGTCATTCATACAACAATTGAATCAAACAACGAACATAAATATTCCTTAAACTCAAAGGTGGGATAAGAGATCATCAAGAGATAAGTTTTCCTTCTCAATTATTTATTTTTACATTTTTCTTCACTTAATTATTTATTCTTTTATGAATATTTATAGTTTTTCACACAAGCACGCTTCCACTTCTACACATAGATGCTCGTCCATATATACATGATTATTATTCGTGCAAAATATACATCAATTACATTTGATATATTTATTACATAAGGACTGATAATTAAATGGAGATCAATTAAATGATCCCAAAACTATTATTCTTTTATCTATCACTACAAATAAGAAAAATGTATTTACTAAAGACGCTACTTTAAGCACCAATCAATCCAAGTAGTCAGACATTTTGATCACCTCACTCAGCATCAACGTGCAAAAATTATCAAATGAGATCTGACATACTATTACATATGTAAGCCTTGAGTCATAGCACCAAGCATCTAAGCCTCAAGCATCTAAGTCCAGTGACTAAAGTCGACACTCTCAAGTCGCTTCTATAGTACTGAGGTTCCAAGCAAGTAAGCCTCGAGTCATAGCACCGAGCATATAAGCCTTGAGCATCAAAGTCCAATGACTGAAGCTGGCACCCTCAAATCGCTTCTATAGTACTGAGATTCCAAGCATGTAAGCCTCAAGTCATAGCATCGAGCATCTAAGTCCAGTGACTGAAGTTGGCATCCTCATGTCGCTTCTATAGTACTGAAGTTTTGAGCATGTAAGCCTCGAGTCATAGCACCAAGCATCTAAGCCTCGAGCATCTAAGTCCAATGACTGAAGCTGGCACCCTCAGGTCGCTTCTATAATACTAAGGTTCCAAGCATGTAAGCCTCGAGTCATGTCATCGAGCATCTAAGCCTCGAGCATTTAAGTCTAGTGATTAAAGTTGGCACCTTCAGGTCGCTTCTATAGTACTGAAGTTTTGAGCATGTAAGCCTCGAGTCATAGCGCCGAGCATCTAAGTCTAGTGACTGAAGTTGGTACCCTCAGGTCGCTTCTATAATACTAAGGTTCGACACTTGAGGTATGCTTTTAATGCACCGAGATTATTTAGCACTCGGGCCATACTTTTAATGCATCGAGCATCAAAACTCCAACGATAGTTGGTTCTGCCACATTATCCCTATACTGGCGGGTTAATCTTTTACCCTAAAGCATTTTTATTGCAGGTCACTCAAGTCCAGCTAGCACTTCAATGATGTTTTTATGCAATGATTTTAAAACTCGGTACTGAGCTTCATCTTTTCTTGTGATTGAGGTTGGCCACCTTATCTCACCCTTCCATATCAAAAGTAGGGATTCAAGCAGTCTCTCTCCATACGAAAGAATGATGTTTCCATCATCTTACAGACCCATATATATCGGACACATATATCTGAACAGACTTTCAGGGGGGACTTTTGATACTCCATATCAGTATCCTATTCTAATAAGGGTTATTTTTCCCCCAAAGAGTATGATTACTTAAATAAGAATAAAGCTTAATAAGGAAGTCTATTTCAATTAGGAAGATTACTCTACAAAGGAAGTCTCTTTCTCTCCTAAATAAGGTAATCTTACAAGACTAAGAAATCATATTCCTAAGAGGTTTGAGCAATACCTTCTCCTATAAATACATCTTTTGACATCTCATGTCATTCATTCTCATATTCTCATTCTCATATTCACTCATCTCTCCATTCTCATTATACAACATCACAAAAACATCATTCAATCACTTCATCACCACATCAGCCAAGCAATCACTTTTTATTATCTATTATATTATGTCTATTTATATTATTACTAACTTAAGATTTAGAGTGTTTATGGGGGAAATCCCGCTTTTTTATCTGTTTTACCCATCGATGTAGGTTTCACAAGTAAAAAATATCAATACGGAGTTATCACTTACGTTACTTGATTTTAATTAGCTTGAATTTGGTTTGTTAATAATTAAGTTAAACTCATTATGTCATTTGATATTTACAAATCTAAACAAGCCTTTTTTTTTTTTTAATTTAAAATGTAAACTTTAAATTAAAATTATATAGCAAAAAATTTTAAAATAAATTATGTACTAAATAAATTATACTATATTTAATAAAAATTATGATTATATTCTAATAATATATTTTTAAAATAAAAATTTATATATTATATATTTAAAATTAAATTATTAATATATTAAAATTATGAATTGACTCGTAAATTTTTATTCGAATTTATTTACTTCACAAGCCGAGCTGAATTTTATATGGTTTGTGTGATTTATTTATTAAATGAATTTTAATATAAAAAAAGAAAATTTTAAATTATAAACATTCTGGTCACTTAATGACATCAGTCATTTTTGTGGAAAGTCATTCATGGTTGGAAGAATTGAACATCCCTTTCTTCGACGTGGAGCAATGCCAACGTGAAGAGAAACAAAAGTTTTTTGTTTTTTTTTTTTAAAGGAAATAAGTACTAAAAGAAAGCAAAGTAAAACCTTAAGGTTGCGTGTGGTGACTTCGGGTAAAGCCTTTCATGTCGTGTATTTCATCTTTCTCTTGTTTATTACATAATTTTGGTGCATTTCACTTGCTACAGCTACAGTTCATTCGTAATGCAACATAAAAATTACATGATAGTAAACAAATGCACAATTTCACGAGTTATAACTGAATATCTATTTTAATTTTTTTAAAATTATAGTTTAAGTTCCTATAAAAAATTCAATTTTACATCATATTTATTTGAAAATGATTATTTTTTAGATTTCCCTCTCTTTCCCCACGATATAAAGTTCCTAGCCACAAGGAACTTTATCCTAAACAAATATAACAAGTCCCTTCAGAAAGAGTTGTGGCTGGGAACCATTAACAGCGTGTTTGACAAATTTATTTACATTTCATATTTAATTTGTTTGTTTAAATGAAAACACTATAAAATTCATTTATAATTTTGTCATTGTAAATTTATGAAATACTTATAATTAATTAAATTAAATTTTAATATAATACAATATATTATTTTGAATTTTAAATTTTTATTAAATAAAATATGAAATTCACTTATTGAAATTCATAAGAGATTCATTTAAATTAATAAAATTTAATTTATATAAAATTTATTTAGAAATAAAATAATTTTTTTAATAAAATTCAATCAATACAATATAAAGTTCTAAAAAGTTGTTCCTTCAATGTATTATTATTAAGGATATAACAATAAACGAATGGCACTCGATCAACCTTTAGGGATCAAAATGATTGCTGATGCTGTATTGGTGCAAAACTCTATTCCCTTCGTGTTACGCTCAAGAAAAGAGAAGCACAAAAGAAAAAAAACAAACCGTTATATTATTATTAATTTAATTTAATTTAATTTAAATTATTATTATTATTAATTTAATTTAATTATAGTCATTGTTATATTTTATAGATAATAATATAAAAATAATAATAAATTATTATAATTAAATAAAAATAAATTTAATAATTCTAATTTTATTTGTATAAATATATATATATATATATATATATATATTTATGCTATAGTAAAAGCCTATTATAACAAGTTAATATCTACAAACTATAGATTATAACTTTTTTTTTTCTCGAAAGGAAATAAATTTATTTATGTAACACCTCTCGTCTACAGTACCTACTACTATACTGTATCTGATAATGGCTCCGTTTGAAAGCAGTATTACCTAAGAACCAAGGCAATGTATAATGATCATGCTAGTTGTAACATCATTTCATGAGCAATATACGTTTAGGAAAAACGAATTAAAGATTTTTTTTATATACATAATATTTTTTAAAAATTTTAAAATGTTAAAATTTTTTAACAAATTATTGAATGTATATAAAATTTTTAATTTTTTGTTAAATGTATATGGCTAGATTATAAAATTTTTAAATTTTTAAAAAGTTTTAGATATATAAAAATTATTTTTAAGATTATAAAATTTTTAAAAAATTTTAGATATATAAAAATTATTAACTTTTTTTAATTTTCAAAAAATATTAAAAAATGATTTTTATAAACTTAAAAATTTTAAAAACTACATATATGTATATCTTAAAAGTAATTTCATCAATTTTCGCTGTTATTTAAACTAATTTTTATTAATTAATATTAAAGTTATTTTTTTAATTTTTAAGACTTAATTACAATAATTCTTAAAAAAAATTTAATATAATTCAATTTTCAAATATTAAGATTCAATTGGGACCAAAAAATACTAAGGTCAAATAATAATATTAGAATAAAATTGATAGTCCAATTTGTATTTTATCCCTTTCATATGGAGGCAATATAGAACTTAAATATTTATATTTATTAGCTAATATAGATTCAAAAGTATAATATAATGGCAAGTGTGACAGTTTTTTTTATAAATATGTCATCTCATCAGTACATATTTACAATAAAAAAATCAATACAAGCACTACAATAACATTTCATATGGAAATAAACGAGTTTGAATTATATTATAAACGGTATGAAATGAGAAAAACACCAAATAGGCCGAAAACCCCTTCATAGGACCCCAATTTCGAATCAATATGTGCATCCCCATATCCGCACATCTCAAGCCTAGGCTCAATATGTAATATCCTATGTTTTTAATTAAATAAAGTAATGGTTGAATTTTTTTTCATTATTAGCAATAATTCTTTTTAAATTATATTAAATAATTTTTACTAGCTAGCTATTATTGTGCTAGGGTTATATAATTAATATTTTAGTGAATTATATTTCCTATAGCACTAACTATATATATATATTTAGGTTTGCAATAAATCAGATTTTATTATAATGGCAAGTGTATATATATATAGGTTCAGAGTAAGGGGAGCCTCGAAATCCCTCCCCCCTCTCGCCATCCTCACAATCCACCCACCTTCGCACTGCTGCCTTCACCGTCAGGACCTCATCTCCGCCGTGGTCGAGTGCTCACGGGTTGCTGAAGCTGCAGTCCTTCTTCTCCTTCTTCTCTTCTCGCCTGGCAACTAACTCCCTTGTCCTCACGCAGTAGCTGCTTTTCCAGCTCCGCTCTGTACCAACTCCCCTCTTCTGGTGCCGCCTTCTTGCTGCAGCTTGCTGCCTCCACAGCCTCCCTCTCTGGTGACAGTGAGCCCCTCATTTCTTCTTCTCTGTTTCTACAGCTAGGTGGTGAGTAATGCTCACCCGATTTCTTCATTTTCTTCCTTGATCTTGAATATTTTTTGGTTGATTATCTAAATATAGGGTGTTAGTGTAATGAGGATGATAATTGCTCATTTGGATTTTTTTGGGAATTATTTGAATTTTTTTCAAAATTTTGTTTGAATTTTTGTCATTTTAATTACTTGATTTTATTCTATTCTTAAGTGTAATTAGTGATTAGGTTAAATATAGTTAAGTATTTTGAGTTTGTTAATTTTATTTAGGGTTTTAGAAATTTTTAGTGTTAATTAGAGACTTATATAATTTTAGGTATTTAATGGGTAATTATGCTAATTTCAAAAATTATGGTTAAAAAAATTATGAAATTTTAATAATTGAGGTTATTAGTGAATGTTATTAATTTTAGAACTCAAATTATAATTTTTGTGATTTTTATACTATTTTTATAAATATTTTTGAGTTTATGCCAAATGTGATTTTTGGATTAAATAATATTTTTGGGAGAAAAATTTTTGGTTGATTGTATGTTTTAATTATATTAGGAAGGTTTATTTTGAGAAAATAAGTTTTGGATGATTAAATAATTTCAAGGAATTTTTTTTAGTATTAATAGCACATTATGTAATTTATATATTCTAGGGGTAAAAATGTAATTTTACACTAAATATGGTAAAATATATATTTTAATTAGTTTTATTGATATTTAAAGGGTTTAGACAATTTTTATAAATTAATTGATATTTTTACTTAAGTAGTGTAAATTTTAAATATTAAATTTCAAATAATATATATATATATACATTACAATGGTTTTAATTTGGGTTATAATTATATTTATATTTTGATGATGGAATGCAAATTTAACTATTTAATTTTGAATAATTGAGATTTTATATAATTTTATTTATTTTTAGTATACGTGTACGGGAAATATGTATTTTAGAAATAAATGTTATTAATTCTTGCTATTTTATTGAGTTGTGATCTCGGTAGGGACAAATTGTAGTTTTGGAAGGCCGACTCGAGTGTGGGTGTTTGTGGTTATTAGAAGTGTATTTTCTATGCAGGTCTAGCTCTACCTTTGGTAGAGAGATGTCCGTTTTACAGAGGAGACTCTGTCGAAATTTCGGTAGATTTTCTCGTAAAACGTGATACTCGTAAAATTTCTAACGTTAGTTAGGTTATATCCTGTCTGTCGAGTCTCGTCCGGTTTTCCTCGAGTCAGTTTGGAATTTCATTATTTTGTTGATTGTTGGTTTCGATTCCATAGTATTGTTTTAAAAGTCGATTTATTATTTTTTCTTTCAGAGCATTTCGGAGTAGAAGCTATGAGACCGAGGCAGACGTGTGGTCGTCAGCCTTCACATTCATCTTGTAAGTCAATAGAACGATCTGTTCGTGTGTTTATGTAATGAATGCATGCGCTCGTATTTTTATTATATTGATTATATGATCTATTTAATTAAATGTTATTATTTAAGATTTAAACGCATTTATTTATTTAAAAGTCGATTTTGAGAAATTTTGGTAGAACAGGCTACCTGGTGGGCCTCACCAAGACTATGTGCACATGGTAGAGATTGAGAGATGGATCCGATAATTGTATGATTGATGAATATTAAACTGGGACGGGTGCCTCGGTGGAAGCCTTTGCTCTCGGGGACTGCCAGTGATTGTAAATAAGTATGATAATGGACTGGGATGGGTGCCTTGGTCGATGCCTTTGCTCTCGGGGACCGCCAGTACCATATATTTGGATTAAGTGAATGACTACGGCTTGGTGCCTCGGTTGATGCCTTTACTCTCGGGGACCGGTAGTCTAGTTGGAATAAGTGGGCCCAGTTGGCCATTTAGATTTTTGGGTTTAGGATTCTACCGAGATTTTTCAAAAGCTATAAATATATACTGTAAATTATTTTCACTATAAACATATAGTTTTCAAAAAGGTTTTCAAACCGTACAACTCTTTTTATTGACTTACTCAGTGAGGTCTGATTCCCCTCAATTTTTTTTTTCAAGAGCTTGGGAGTTCAACCTCAGACTACCTCCACGTCGGGTTTCTTCTTCACCGGCCATTTTATGTAGGTCATTGTAAGCTGTACTGTGTGTTAATCTAGGTTGCTGCAGTAATATATGTACTAAGGATTTGTATGGTTTAAATATAATTGTATAATTTATTTGTGTAAACTATGCTTATGTATAAGATTTAAATTCAATTTATAATATGAGATGTTGAAACACATTTTTATTAAGTAGTGGAATTTGTGTATTTTGAGAAAAATCAGTTTGATAATATATTCTGTTATTAATTAAAGTTTAAAATATGAATGGTTTTATTTTCTTTTCCTTTAGGCTTACTACGGGTTTCGGGGGCCTTATGCCTACCCATTCCCTAGTTCTGGTCACGTGCCCTCGGGTTCGGGTCGTGACACAATATCAACCCTAGTTCAAGACAAAAAGCTCTAGCATAAGCATTTAAGGTGTAATCCGGCCACATCCAAATGTTAGTATAGGCTGTATGCTTTAAAGGCCAATAATATATTTTAATATTGTAAATTATTTTAAATGGCAATAAAATAATATTCTATTATTTAAAGTGTCTATTTAATTGAATATTTATCCAATAGCATTATGTTAAATAAATTAATTATCAAAAGTTAATAATATGAGCTACAAATTTATTTAGTACACATATGTTATAAAATGTTCATAGTCAATAAATTAATATTTGAGTAATATTAATTTGACTATCACCTTTATCTATTTTCCTTAATTAATATGTGATACTAATAATGGGAGGTAGTGAGTCTCATACTACTTTATATGAGATATCATAATAGATATATGGATACTTATGTAATTGGTGGATCAAACAATGACATTAGATTTATAATCGTATAGATATTCACTTATTGTTAACGATCACAATTTAGGTCATAATGATGCCTATAGTCTTTTGACCTGAGGTGACATGGTCTCCACATTTAAGTGGTTAGGGTTTATTATCGCTTACATACTTGTGTTAATTACACATGGGTATATGGCGTGTGATGGCTCTAATTGGTTAAATGTAGGGATGAATGTCCAGCCAAAATGGGATTCATTGCCTGGAGGGAACCGGGATAAGATCTTGATATGGACATGGCCAAGCTTGAGAATAGTGATGGTAGTGGCGTTTCTAAAAATAAAGTTAAGGATGGGCTTGATTGAGAGGACAACAAGAAAACCAAAGATAAAGTTAAGGATCCATTAAGCATGCCACAAGGCCTAATTACAAGGTCAAGATCCAAGAAGCCTTAATTAGTTATATGCACGATTGGGCTAGTCAAGGAAGTTTAATTGATCATGCTAGGTTTGGCCCAAATGAAGAAAAAATTGAATAGGCTTTGTTTAATATTTTGCAAGTCCAAATACATGAAGACTAATGTGGGCTCAAATCTCTTATTTAAGTTCAAAACTATATTATTTGATATTATGCCTAATAGTTTTATTAGGGTTTCTTATGTAAGGATGCTATAAAAACCCTCCTTATGGTGTGTTTTGGACAAATTGGAAATTGAATAAAAATTAGTCCTTTTGCATATTTGCTTGAATTTTTGTTGAATACATAAACCACTTATCAAGGAATTTATCCTTGTGGCGTGTTAAGGGTTAGGGTTTAAAAAACTTAGTTTTCTTTAGGTTCTAATCTTGATCAACCAAACCTTGCAATCTGATTTAAGCGGTTCTTGGGGTTTGAAACTCAATTTTTTCTTGGGTTTCTAAGATAGTAATTCATGAGTTCATAATCATTAGGGTTCGTGGTTCTAATCCTTGGAGGTTCTTAACATCCTATGTTATCTAAGTTTGTTCATGATGAATAAGTTCCTAGCCAGGATAAACTTGACATGGTTTGAAAGAGTTTCAATGTTTGTTATATTTTATTAAGAATTAGAACTTGAGATGAGGTCATATGATGTAGATATTGGAGTTTGATTAAACCATGACTCCAAGCTATATTAGGATCTTCTAATGAAGCAATTTCAATGCATAGTAACTATGACCAAAGTGTTCGTTTGAATCAATTCATGCATTCATTTCTAATTAGGTAGTTGTGACATTAATGCTAGGAATCACTCACAGCTTATGAGAACTAAATGTGTATAATTAGAATTTTCACATTTAAATTTGAAAGGAGTTTTAAATAATATAAAGTGTTGATATTATTTCTCATTACTAATTAGACACGAACGTAGTAAGTCACACCTAAAAGAGTTTCACCAAATCACTATCAATATTAATTTAATTATTGATTAAAGTGTTTAATCAATTAATTAAGATTAATGGAATTGGATTTATGCGTTAAACAATGATTCTAGCATATCATGAAATCCAATTCAAGTAAAGGTTTAATTATTAATTTATACTTAATTAATAAGAGATATTAATTAAAGTATTAAATTAATAATATATATGTTGTTTCTAATTGGACTTGGATTAATAGCCTAAGTTGTGTAGGCCTAGGCCCAAAAGAGTTTTTGGCTTAATGTTGGCCTAATTACCAAGCCCAAGTCCTTATAAAAGGATATGGTCAAATTTGTTATGTTAGGCACACATTATCTCTAATGTGTAAATTATTAACCATGTCAAATTTGTTATGCTAGGCACACATTATCTCTAATGTGTAGATTATTGACTATGGCAAAGATTAAGATTAGATCACATAAATATATGTGATAATGAATGTTGACAAATACATGAGGTGTATTCTCCACATAATTCATGGTACCCTAATGATACGTATATAAGTTGTACACTTATACTATAAGTGATGATGTCGTTAGGTTTTTCTTTCTCTACATATATATACATAACCCAAGATATGTTTCTTAGGTTAGAGAGTCTATAAAAAAGACATACAACATAAAAATAGAGAATAACATCTACATAAAATAAACTCTAAGTGTTCTTATAAAAGACCCTAAGTGTTCTTGTAAAAGATTGAATTAGTGTAAGGTTGTGAGGGTTATTAAAGAGGACACTTGCATCTAATCAATTCAAGGAAAAAAGGTGATTTGGTGGAGTTTTGGTGTTTCAAACTAGAGGCCTTACATTTGGAAGGCTAGTGCATTTGATTCAATAATTGAACCTAAAGCATCCAAGGCTTATAGATAACTATTGTAGTCTATGTCAAACTAGGAGTTTGTAAGTTTTCTTAAACTTAGAGTTTCCTAGGTTGATGTATGTATATGTTGCTTTATTATTTAGCTATGTGTAAAATGCAAAATGGATCCTTTGGGAATGCAATTCTTCATGTCATTAAGGGTTATGCAAGTAAAATTTTTGAAATTTTACCCTATTTGATGATTGTGCTCACCAAATTATAAGTTACATAATTGATTCCTTCACCAAAAAGACAAAAAAAAAAAGATGTGCCTAGTCCCAACTCGAATCTAAGTCAAGGTGACTTGCACATCCTTAGAGGTCTGGTAGAAAACTTAAATTGTAGTATAAACACTATGAAGGTACTCCTCTTTGATAATTGATATGCGAACTGAGACTTATATGGGCATAATAACTACTTGAATGCAAGTTATGTATTTTACATCATGACATATGATGTCTTACATGTATCTTGATCATAGTCACCTTATAGGTCATTGTGGGCCACTGCACTACCATTTGATTACAACTATAACTATACAAAGCAAAAAAAAAAAATACAACCTATACTGAAAGATAAAAAAAAGGTAAGTGTGAGTAACTTTGTAAAGAAATTACCTAATGAGTGTAAAGATTATCAAGAATAGCTCAAGCAACAAGGAGCACTTGAGAACATAAGTATCATCAAAGAAAAATAGAATATCAAGAGTGCTCAATCAAAATGAAATACCAAAGTTCAACCTAATAAAATTCATTTTAATATTATATCCCTTCCAGTCATAATTTATTTTATTCTCAAGTATAGTTTCTTTTGTTAAAATATTGGTTCAATTTTGCTTTCACATTACTTAATTTCAGAATTTGTTCTATCACATTGATCGTACTGTTCATTATAAAATTTGAGCATTTAAGTTTATTGTCATGTATTCACTGTTAGTATAGATGTGCTCTAGTGTCATTTCTTATAACATAAATGACATTGTACTTTTATCCGTATGGCAATAAAATATTCATTTAGATAAAGTGTTTGTTTATTTGAGTATTTACCCTTTAGCATTATGTGAAAAGAGTTTGTTATCAAGAGATGATAATATAAGTGATAAATTCTTTTAGTACATATGCTATAAAATATTCATAGTCGTAAGATTAATAAATGGGTAGTATTAATCCATAGACTATCACCTTTATCTATTTTCCTTAATCAGTATATAATATCGATAGTGGGAGGTAGTGAGACTCATGCTACTTGATATGCGATATCAAAATAGACATATGGATAATTATGTGATGGTTGGATCGAACTATGACATAAGATTAATGAGTGCATGGAAATTCACTTTTGTCAATAATCACTGTCTTGGACATAGTAGTGCATGTGGTCCTTTAACCTAAGGCGACATGGTCATCCATATATGGTTGGTTAGAGTTTGTTACCACTTACATATATGTGCTAGCCATGTATGGGTATATAGTGTGTGGTGGCTCAAATTGGTTATATATAGGGATCGACCAAGATGGAATTCATTACCTAGAGTGAATCAGAATAAGATCCTATGCTATCTAAGTTGTTCTCGATGAATAAGTACTTGGCTAGGTCAAACTTAACTTACCTGAAAAGAGTTTTGGTGCTAGAAAGAGTTTCTAGTAGAAGT
The DNA here is from genome assembly GCA_947683625.1 of Mallotus nudiflorus. Classification (NCBI taxonomy): domain Eukaryota; kingdom Viridiplantae; phylum Streptophyta; class Magnoliopsida; order Malpighiales; family Euphorbiaceae; genus Mallotus; species Mallotus nudiflorus. Next base: position 2,094,193 of record CANTUR010000184.1, read on the forward strand.
CATGTTTTATCGAGAATTGAACTGAAGATAAGGTCATATGATTAAGCTAATTAGAGTTTGATAGACCATGACTTTAGCCAATGTTGGGATCTTAAAATAAAAGGACAGTGAGTGCACGGTAATTATGTTCTATGGTTCTTGTGAATCTATGGATAGCATTCATTTCCAATTGGGTAGTTGTGACATCTATGCTATCACTCATGAATTATGGAAACTAAATGTGATTAATTGACATTTTCATATTTAGCTTGGAAAGAGTTTCCAATAATATTAAGAGTTAACATTATTTATTTCCATTGCCATTTGGACTTGAACCTTGTAAGTCACACACATAAGAGTAGCATCGACAAAGATAATTATTAATTTGATTATTAATTAAAGTGTTCAATTAATTAATTAAATTAATTGGATTGAATTTTTGCTTGTGGGGGGATCTAGTATATCCTGAAATCTAATTCAAAGTTTACGACTATTAAATATTAATTTGGACTTAATTTAATGTGTGATATTAAGTTTAAGGACCAAATTAATATTTTCCACCAATACTAGTTTGGATATGGGCCATGAGATGGACCATATACATGTAGCTTAATGGATTATGGATGGACTTAAATAATTAAGTGTATTAATGAGAAGGACCTTATTTAAGTGTTAAACAAAGCCCATAAATCTAATTAATGGATATTGTAGAGATGGGCTCATTTAAGAGTTAAATAAGCTCAACTAGTTAAAGCCCACTTATTGAAAGAGGTGCTACATAAGTATAAGCACTTGATGCTTATGCTTGCACAGTGGCCACCTAAGCATGTGCTTTCTATGCAATGTGATTTTTAAGTGACACCATGGCAAGATGTCATAAGCATACACTTTTAGTTAATAAAGAATCTCTACATGCATGAGATAGCTTATTCAATACTCAAGCTTAAGTTAGTGGAGGATCTTTACACATGAAAAAATTAGTCTCTCATATATACACTAAGTTAGTGGATATTCTCTACACACTTGACTTACCACTTCCATCAGAGAGAAAACACTAAGAGAGAAAATAAGAGTAAGTGCTCAAGAGTTAAGTCTTTTTCTTTATCTTTCTTCTAAATGTTGTGAGTCTGTTAGTGAGAGATAAAAGAGTTGTATTTCTTTATAATTCCATTGTCATTATCCTTTATGCAAGAGTTGTGCAAGTGAAGGCTACATCATCCAAAGGAGGCAAGAAGTCCTACATCATCCAAGCAAGAAGAAGAGCTCTAATAAGCTTTCGGGTCACCATTAAGAAGGAGCTTGCAGGTAGAGGTCCATCAAAGCTTGGAGTCATTTTGGTGCTACTTGTGTGTTTTAAGCTAAAGGCTTCACACTTATGGAGCTAGGATCTTATAGATTTGCATCAACCGTCTCCTAAAGCTTATCGAGCATCCTACCAACATTTGGAGTTTGTAAGTGTTACTAAACTCTAGATGTAGATTTCATGCCATGCTTTATGTTTGGTTGTTTTGTGAATTTTTTATTAATGTTTTTTATTAAGCATGCAAGTAATTAGTTATGTAAATAAAATGTGTTGTGGTCTTAGTAGTTTTGGAATTCTTGCCTTCATGCAAGGGTTACACACTAGGAAAAATTTTTGAAATTTATCCTAACCGGTTGTGAGCTCACACCACTCTTCTACTATATTCTAGTGTGTATAATTGATTCCTTTCATTCATGTATTAATTATATATTATACAACATAACTTATATTAATGTATAATTATATCTCATTGTAAAACATTATGAATCCATATGATTCAATTATTGTAACTTACTAACACATTTTACTCTAACTGTATCTTACAACACAAGTATCATATCATAATATTTTACAAGGTTTGTATCTTAAAATGGAATATAATATTTATGCTTATGTATGAACCACATAAATTCATCCTAAAAGCATGATAAGTTTATGCGTAGTCTTAAAATATAGTTATCAACAAGTTAGTCAACATTATCTCAACTGAACTCACCTTTCCTCTTACTTAATATACATATACTTTTATGTGTATATCAGATCACATTACTGAAAGCATTATAAATATTAGTGTTCTAGATTTTTGTTCAGTCACTGAATTGAATACTTTGTTCAATTTTGACATGAAAATAATTTCTCATTGTTGTTCAAAAGTATAATTTAGGTAATTATAGATTTCTTTGTCACTTAAACCTCCTCGATAAAATTCTTAGAAATATTCTCATTATTGGTTTCAAAGGAACATTTTGTGACTTTAGTCTCTATATTGGAGACTTAAATAATTTCCAAAATCATTCAAATTTTTATTATTGCAATATCTTAATTTAGACTTCTAAATTTTATTAAAATTAGGTTTAATTGAACCTTTGACAAAATTTTTCTTTTAGTCGGTTCGTAGACTAGGCTTTTGACTTATGCTCATTACTTTTATAACGATGTCTAAATCAACTAAATTAAAAAGGCATTTCAAGTTATTCAAGACATAACAAGTTAGAATTAGAATTTTTAAGAAACTATAAGTTCATAACAAATATTTGAAATTTTAGAAACTCAACAAAAAAATTATAGTATAGATTATCTCAAAAACACCCTTCATTAAGTTTTAAAATCATTTCGTTGGTTGCTAACACGTATATGAGTACTTCTCCTTCTATAAATCTAAAAACATATATTGTTGAAACAATGTACTAAAATTTCTTTTAATCTATCATATCTATGTCCTAAAATAAATATTAATTTATAAATAAATAAAAAATTTTGTATATATTATTAAATTAGAAATAGAATGAAGGATTAAAAGAGAAATAAACAAAGAACTTAGGGATTTAAAGGGAAATAACAAATTAAGTGTATATTGTCTAATATTAAGGATTTAAAGGTGTGACTTAGCTTCAAGAAGGAGGTTATCTTCTTATCATTGTCATATTATCTACTTATTTAACACAAAAAGAATGAATGAACACAAGAAGTCGAAAGAGAAGCAGAGTCTTTGAAAGTTTTAAGTGGATTTCTTTCTTTTTCATTGAATTGAGCCTTGAACTCTCTCTTTGAATCTAAAATTCATCTTTTTATGAGCTAAAACCTAAATACTCTTTCTACCTTTTCAATTCTAAAATTTTTCTTTTAGAAATTTTTTTCTTATTTTGTTAAAACTTGACTTTATATTTGATCAAAATCGTATTTGTTATGATTGACAATTTGAACTTCTTATTTCAGCTCTTATTTTGAACCTTAATATGTAATTATGCTACAAGATTTTTGACAAAACCTTATGGAATTTTTGTTCTTCATTGATCTTAATAATACTTCAAATATGAACTCAACAAGCTTAAATAAGCAATTAATATTGAGAATAAGCCTATGAGAAATTCTAAGTGATTTGGGAGTTGTGTTGTGTGGTTAGGTATCTTGATGAAAAATGGATTAAAATTTTTCCTAAAAATTACAGCTATGGTAGAGAGCTAGAAAGCATAATTTAGAATGCCCCTGTGTAGGGGTGAATTCCCTAGTAGTGATCCTTAACAAAATTCCTCCACCTTCTTTTAGCTTCAATCTGACTAATCCAACTAAAATTTGAATCAAACGAATCATAAAAGTAGAAGAAGAATTAGAGAGATAATTCAGAAAAACTTAGAGAGAGAAGAAAGGAATTTTGCTATCATTCAACTTAAAAATTCTAGCTATTGGTAGCAACTACATATATCATTACACTCTCTTGGCTTCAATGCCAGCTGATAAGATGAAATAAGGGAATATAAGAAAGACAACAATTTGGTGACGAGATGTTATAACTAAATGACTCTACAAAAATGGATAGAATGACACTGATAAACATAAAATGATAGTAAAATAATGTTTCTTTACATCAATCCCTCCCTCTTAAAAAACCTTGTCTACAAGGTTAAAAGTGGGAAATTATTATTGGATTTCAAACAAGAATTCCCAAGTTGCCTCTTCTAAGGTTATATTAGACTACTGAATTAAGACTTTGGTAGCAGCTTGGTGATAAGTGCTAAGAATGATAGATTTTGAGTAGTATATAGTTGCATTTCATTGTTAGAATTATAGGTTTTTATTATTTAAAAACATATTTTAGGAATAAAGTAGATTAGAAGTTAGAATAGTAATATATTTGTCATTTTATGCATTTTTAGTTCATAATTATATTGTTTACATTGCTTTTATATTGAATTTATAGATTTTATATTGTTGGGAACTCATTTTAGGAATGAAGTAATGAGGACTTAAAGCTAAGAGCTCAATTGGCCACTAAAAAGGGTAAAAAATCAAAGATTGGAGAATAGAAGAGTGACACAACCGTGTTACTTTACAAGAAACAACCATGTCTGAGTGCTTTGTTTTAAGTTTTGTAGAGGTCTGACCTAACACAACCCTATGATGGCTATTTTTGCTAATTTAGTTGAAGACATAATGAAAGTATTTATGGATGATTTTTCTATTTATGGAAATTCTTTTAACCACTGCCTTTTAAATTTAGATAAAATTCGTGAAGGTGTGAAAACACCAACTTAGTTTTGAATTAGGAAAAATGTCATTTCATGGTAGAAGAAGGTATTGTATTAGGTCACAAAATTTCAAAAAAAGGAATAGAGGTTAACAAAGAAAAAATTGACATTATAGAGAAGTTACATTATCAAACTAACATTAAAGGTATGAGAAGCTTTTTGGGACATACAGGTTTTTATAGACACTTTATCAAGGACTTCTTTAAAATTTCAAAACCCTTATGTAAGTTACTTGAAAAAGATGCACCATTCATATTTATTGATGACTGCAAAATTGCTTTTGGCATGTTAAAAAGGGCCCTAATGTCAGCACTAATAGTAATGGCACTAGATTGGAGCTTACCTTTTGAATTAATGTGTGATGCCAATGATTATGCTATAGAAACTATACTTGGATAAAAAAAAAAGAAGTTACATGTTATTTATTATGCAAGTAGAACACTAACTGAAGCTCAATTAAACTATGCTACTACAGAGAAGAAGATGTTAGTAGTACTGTTTGCATTTAATAAATTTTGATAAGATCTACTTGGTTTTAAAGTAGTAGTTTGCACATATCACTTAGTATTAAAGTACTTAGTGGTAAAGAAAGATGCTAAGCCTAGACTTATTAGATGGGTATTGTTGCTATAAGAATTTGATATAGAGATAAAGATAAGAAAAGGCCAGAGAATGTAGTTGCAAATCATTTATCGAGACTAGAGTTAAATGACATAACAGATAAGAGAATATAACTAAATAAGATTTATTTCTAGATGTGATGTTATTTGCTAAAGGGATCATGAACATACCATGGTTTGCAAATATCATAAAGTTCTTAGCTGTGGGAAAACTACCTTTCGACCTAACTACTCAACTGAGGAAGAAGATTATATATAATGCAAAAGCTTATATTTGGGAAGAACCATTTATCTAGAAGTTGTGTTATGATGGTATGATTAAAAGATGTGAACCTAATAAAGAAATTCAATCAATTCTACATCAGTGCCATAGATTGAATTATAGAGGACATTTTGGGTATCAACGAATAGCTTCTAAAGTTTTAAAGAGTGGGTTCCATTGGCCAACAATTTTTCAAGATGCAAAAAGATTTGTGCAAGCATATGATGCATTTCAAAGGAGTGGAAATATGACCAAGAGGGATGAAATGTTGCAAACCAGTATTGTAGAAGTTAAAATCTTTGATATTTAGGGCATTGACTTCATGGGACCATTTCCATCTTCTAAAGGTAATAAATATATATTAGTATATGTTGATTATGTGTCAAAATGGGTTGAAGCATAAGCTTGCAACATTAATGATGCAAGAGTAGTGTACAAAATCCTTAAAAAGCTTTATGCTAGGTTTAGAATGCCAAAGTCCATCATTAGTGATAGAGGTACTTATTTTTGTAATAAGAATATAAAGATGCTATTAGCCAGGTATGGTGTGACGCATTAAGCAGCTACTTCGTATTGTCAACAAACCAATGGATAGGTTGAAGTCAAAAATAGAGAGTTGAAGAAAATATTAGAAAGAACAATAAGCAAATCAAGGAAAGATTGGTTGAGGAAGTTAAATGAAACAGTCATGTCACCTGCACATTACACACACAACTTAATTTTAATAAACTTGATTATCATTTTCAATTACCCTCTAAGCTCACAACATTGAGGACAATGTTGATCATAAGTGTAGGTTAAGGGGTTATTTTCAAATAAATTTTTCAAAATTTTTTTTAAAAAATCTAAAAATATTTTATTTTTCTTAATTAAAGTAGGTTTATATATTTCCAAATTAGTTAAATAGGATTAATTTTCTTGTAGCTTAAATTCCCTTTTAGTAATAATTAAACAGGAATTTTATTTATGAATTTATTTTCCTTTTTGAAATTAGGGTTTTTACTTTCTTTCCTTAAACTTTTAGGAATTCCCCTAGGCCAAACATTATTTATACATCGCTAAAACTCTATAGAGAGAGAACCTTCATATTTTTCTTTTCAAGAGCTGTATTTTGTTAATTATTCTAAGAATATTTTTCTTAAATTTTCATAATGTCTTTTAAGAAGAGAAGCAAGTCATCAATGGATGATAAGAAGGGCATACAAAGAAGTGCATAAATAAAGGATTTAACAAACGACAAAATTCAATGCCTTCTTTCCCATCCATTTTGAAAAAAAAGGTGAAATTTTTTTATCTCTTCTTAAGCATGAATTTAGGGTTCCTAGATTCTTTGATGTTGAGGTACTTTATGATGTTAGATTTGATGAGAATGTACAAATATTATGTGGTCAAGTAGGATGGACTAATTTTGTTACTTTAAAGTATGACACCTTTTATGAGATCACCATTGAATTCTACACTACATTTAAGATAATTGATAAAAAGGAGCAAATTTATGCATGTAGATTCTTTGGTAAGGAATATAAATTTGATCATGCCATCATGTCTGAAATATTTGGGTTTCTTGAGGGAGGATACATCCATCCTCCTAATGATTTTAATGCTAAAGGATTTTGGAGTGTCATTACAAGCAATGAAACTTTTGGTGAGGGAGAAGCTATGCCTAATGGATTTATTAGGGATCATTCCTTATCAATTATGCATAAATTCATAACATATAACATTTTTGGAGGGCAAGATAGTTCTAGGGTAATTATAGATTAATTATTCATGTTATGGTGCTTATATTCTAACACTCGAACTTTGAGTATACACTTTGTTTTCCACAGTTTGAGACATGTAGTGTAATCAAAGAAGGTGCTTATCTCAATAGGGCATATAATCATGGGATTGGCTTTATACTTTATAAGTTGAGATTTAAGTAAATGTGGGTTCTGTAGGTACAAGTTAGGAACGTTCAATCCCAAAACCCTCATCAAAGCCAAATTCATAACAAAATAAAGGACGTTGCAAGAGCCAAACTCTAGGAGTTACTACTTTTTATGCCAATATGCATTAAGGCAAAAGAATTCATCATCTTCAAAGGATGAAGAAAGTGAGGGAGTAAGTAGCAATGAGGAATAGCTTAAAAAAAAGATACTGGAAGAGGAAACTTTTAATTGGTAACTACTCAATGATCATTTAGAAAGAATAGAGCTGAGCATTAATACAACCTTATATGAGGCACACCTGAAATTTAAGAGAGATATTAGGTATCAAACTTAACAAAAAAAAAAGATAAGGAAAGTTATTAAGGCTGCAGATATTGTTATTCCGCTTTAATCTCCAACTGATTCATCTCACTAGAAAGTGGAGTTAATTCCTTTTAGTTACTTTTAGTTTAAATAATTAGTTGCATAAAAAGGGAACCATGCATTTCATGCATTATTAATGTTTTAATTTTATTTTTACTTTTAAATTTTCTTCTTAGCATATAGACTCCTGGGATTCATAATGCATAACACTTGAGAATTTATAATTCATTCATGTAATGAGTGAGATTCATTATGTGAAGCTTCCTTGAAAAAGAGAAATAATCTCCTATTAATGGTTCATTTTGAATTCGTTCAGCTAAAGGAATAAAAAATGGTTAAGGACTTTTGAACCCTAATGAACTTAATGATTGCTTTCATATTGAGTGATTGAACTTAGATTTTTTATGTTGTAGAAAGATAATTGTAAGTCAAGATTAAGGTCTACTTAAAGTTGGTAAATTCCTACATGTCGTGGAACCAATTTTAAATGGAAAATAAAGAAAATAATAAAGTGAGATGGAGCGTAAAATGAACTGACTCAATAAATTACTTAGAGCTTGCTTTGAAGTATATTATATTTGCATAAGCTCAATATACTCCAATGCTCTAATATGAGTATGAGTATCTAAAGGACCTTTTAAAGGTATCCACACTAAGTAATAAAATAAAGGTTATGATTGGGAAACCTTCATAAGCAATTAAGTAAGAATATAAAAAGGAACCTTGCATGTTGAGATTGTGTCTAGGTAGAAACTAGAATGATCTTTTCCTTGCTTTCATTTTTCTCCAAAATTAATTGTTTATTTTCAAGAACTCAATGAGAAAGTTTGCTCTTCACACAATAACTTTTATATTTTTTACCTCAATTTATTATTTTAGTTTATGAATTAATAAGTTTGGTATTAATGGGAGATTAAAGTGGTTGTTCAAGTGAAGCTAACAAATGGGTTTCATTTGTTAAATGAATGAGATTTGCTTAAGGACAAGCAAAAGCTCAAGTGTGGAGGAGTTGATAAGTGCTAGAAATGATAGATTTTGAGCATTATATAGTTGCATTTCATTATTAGAATTATAGGTTTTTATTATTTAAAAGCATATTTTAAGAAGAAAGTGCATTAGAAGTTAGAATAGTAATAGATTTGTCATTTTATGCATTTTTAGTTCATTATTATAAAATTTACATTGATTTTATAGATTTCATATTGCTTGGAACTCATTTTGGGAATGAAGCAATGAGGACTTAAAGCTAGGAGCTCATTCGGCCACTAAGGAGGGCAAGAAATCAAATATTGGATAATAGAAGAGTGACACAATCATGTCACTTACAGACATAGTCATGTCTGAGTGCATTATTTTAAGTTATATAGAGGTCTATCCTGACACAATCGTGTCAACTAGATGACACAATCATGTTAAAGAGCTTATATTTTGGGAGAGATCGCGTAATGCAGCTGTGTCAGTTGGGCAACACAGCCATGTCTCCTGGAGTTGTTGATTTTGGAAAGTTCTTTTTAGGGTTTCCTTAAAGAACTATATAAAAAGAGAAGTTTTATTTTTGAAGATAAACATTAGAGGAGGCTGCTACTTTAAAGAACAGCTCTCTATTATTTTCTTTAACTTCTTTACTCAAGATATTTTGAATGAAGAACAAGGATTGAGAATCAAGAACACTATTAAGGAAGTTGAATAAAAGAGCTTTTCCTCTCTTATTCTCTTACTTATTATTTATTATAATTATGAATATGTCATTATTCTCCATCTCTTATTGTTCTTCTTTAATTTATATAAGTAACTAAGTAGGTTAGTTAGGGTGTTAATGAACCTGGCTTAATATGAACTTAACCAAATAAATTCTAAATAAAAGAATATGCATTTCATGAGAATTATTGAACTTAATGCTTTTCATAGGCTTGATCACCCTTTGAATTGTTTAGACACTAGGATTATATTAAGAGATTAATTTTAGTGAGAAAGACAATAATAATCTATTAATTCAAATTGACTTAGTAGAGACATTTCAATATTAATATTCCATAAAAGATTGCTTGTATGAATTGGTTATGTCTAATTAATCGTGCTAGTGAGAGCTAGGTAATTGAGTAATTGGCATAATTGGTTAATTGTGAGAGTACTTGAGAGAGACATCATAATTATAAAGATGCTTTAAAAATGAAATGTTATTCATAATAAACAAGAATTTACTATCATTCTGAAATACATTTAGCCAGGGGAATTAAACCCTAACATCTTTAATTATATAAATTTAGTGACAAGATTTTATATTGTTTTAGATTTGATTTACTTTGTTTACTTAGTGGAATTTTGGTTAGTCTAAACAAGCAAAATATTAAAAGTAGCTCTGTAATTAACACTATCCCTATGTGAACGATATTTTTTTATTACTACTTGTACGATTCTGTGCACTTACAGATTAGCATGCATCATTTGGTTACCTTGCTTCATCTAGTTCACTGTCCAAAATAGTAACTAGAATAGGTGGAATGATAGGGAAATAAGTAGTTGTGTGGAGGTAGTAGCATTGGGTGGTATAGACTGTTTAAGTTAAGATACATGGAATACAGGGTGAATATTGGAACTAGAAGGCAGCATGAGTTCGTATGCCACATATCCCACCTTATCCTCCATATAGAAAGAAGCAAAATAAAGAGGGGAGAACTTGTTGCTTATGTGTTGTATCACACTTTATTGCTTGTAAGGTTAAAGCTTCACATAAACCTAATCACATATATTGAATTTTTTATCAATTCGATGTTGTTCAATCTGTTATTTCATACAAGTTTGAGCTCTTTAGAGGTGATGCTTTATGATTTGAAGTGTTAGCTCCTCGTCATTTAGGCATTGATCCATTGCAACTATAAAAGAGTCACCAAAGAAGTATGGTATGTGTAATGGTGGGGGTATGCCATACACCACCTCAAATGGAGTGGTTTGAATTGAAGAATGGAAATTGGTGTTGTACCACCATTCAACCATTAGAAGCCATTTGACCCACTGTTGAGGGTTCCTACTAGTCATGTAATGAAGGTAATTTTTCAAACATCAGTTGACTACCTCTATTTGGCCATCTGTAAGGATGGTAAGTAGAGGACCTAAGCAGTTGTACCGCTTGAAGTTTGAATAATTCTTCTTAGAAAATGCTAACAACGACTAGGTCCCAATCACTTACAGATGAGGGTGAACTATGGAGCTTGTATATATTAGTAAAGAAAAGTTGAGCAACACTAGCAATTATGTATAGATGACTTAATGCTAACAAGTAGGCATATTTACTAAGTCAATCCACTACCACTAAGATCATCTCCTTCTTATGAGATTTTGGAAAACCCTTAATAAAATCCCTACTAATATTAACCAAATTCCATCAGGGATTAGCAAGAGCTGTAACAGTCTAGGATTGTTGATGTTTTTAGGCTTATAGGTTTGGTAAATGGTGCAACATCTCACATAATTTTGAACATCTTTTTCCAATCCTTTCCAATAAAAGAGTAGCTACAATCTCTTCACATTGGTAAGTACTCCAAAGTGGCATCTTGTAGGAGAGTCATGCAGCGAATGTAAAAGTTTTAGTTTTAACTATGACACATTACCAATCACCAGTTACCCCTTTTTCTTAACTAAATTACCATGCTAAGTGTAAGGTCCTTACCTCCTAGACCCATTTTTTAGTGCTTTAATGAGATTTCTTATATTGTTATCAACATTACAGCTTTCTTTAATCTCTAGTAATAGGTTGTTAATAGGTGTGGAAACTATTAAGGTAATAAACTCTGAAGTAGGTAGCCTTAATAATGCTTCAACCGCTAAGCCATTGCATTCTCATGCCTTTTCTTGTAAGTAATTTTGAAGTCATCGCCAAACAACTTAGCTATGTACTTTTGCTGGTGCACTGTAGTAATTCATTGTTCAAGCAAGAACTTGAGGCTAAGGTGGTTAGTCCATATAAGGAAATGCTCATGTGCAATAATAGTCCCATTATAGGGACTAATGTCAAGGAGCAAGAGCCTTACTAATATAAGTAATGGGATGGAAGTCTTGCATGAGCATAACACCTATACCCATATAACTGGCATCCATTTCTATGACAAATTGCTTATCTGGAGAAGGATGAGCAAGGAATAGGGTTGTAGTAAGCAGTTTCTTTAATGTCTCAACAGCTTATTGGGCTAAAAGGGACCATTTGATATTTTCTTTCTTGAGAAGTTTAGTAAGTGGGTTGGTGGTGACTCCATACCCCTTGATAAACTACCTGTAATAACTAGTTAGCCCTAAGAAACCTCTCAATTGTTTAATATTAGCTGGTACATGCCAATGCACTACTGCTTCCACTTTTTTAGGGTCTGTGGCCACTCCTTCCTTACTAATTATGTGTCTAAGGTACTCAACAAATGCTGCTCTAAAAGTGCATTTACTTCACTTGGCAAATAGTTAGTGCTCTTAAAGTTTACAAAAGATAACCTTGAGGCACTACAAATGTTCCTACATATTTATACTATAGACAAGGGTATCATAAAAAATACCAGCGCAAATTATCTAAGATATGGCCTAAAAATATCATTCATCAAAATTTGAGATGTAGATGGCATTTGTGAGCCCAAAAGGCATTATTGTAGTTCATAGTAGCCATCATGTGAGTGAAATGTAGTTTTATGTATATTAGGAGGGTGCATCCTAATTTGATGATACCCTGAAGTGAGATTAATTTTGGAATACACTGCAGCTCTATGAAGCTCATCCAACAATTCCCGTATGACAAGTATAGGAAACCTATCCTTAATCTTTTTATTCAACTCTCAGTAATTAATGCACATTCACCATTTGTTATCTTTTTTCTTATTTGTTATTTTTTTCTTCTCTAAAACTATGGGTGAAGAATAACGACTAGGTTGTATAATACCCTTAGCAAACAACCATTGAATAATCTTTTTAATTACATCTTTTTGTAAGGGGAATGTTTATAAGTTCTGGTATTTATAGGTTTAGAACCTTCTGAGAGTGGAATTCTATGGTCTTGGACTCTATGGGGAGGAAGTTTAGTTGGTATGGCAAATAAAAACTCAAATTAAGTAAGTGAAGTAAGTTAAAGTATGCTACCTTAACTGCAGGTGTGTGTATCGCAAGGTCTAATTGTGCAGTCTCCTGGGTATATATTGCATAGGCTATAGAGGAGTTATGCTCCATTAAGTGAATCATATTATCATTAAAGATGACTTTAACAGATGTAAAAGTGACACCCTGCAAGGTATAATGTACATTATCCATAAAGAAAGTCATCCGTAATGATTTAAAATTTTAGGAAATGTCCCTTAAAGTTGCTAGCCACTGAATTCTAAACACCATTTCACAACCCCAAAGTGGCATCATTAGGAAATTAGTAGTGAAATGATAGCCCTACACCTCCCAACTGAATTGCTCACACATGTGTTGGCAAATAAGTTCTTGACCATTGGCTATGGTCATATTAATATAACATTCCCTTAACTAAAGCTTGATCCAAAAAATTATATGTGCTGCCAGAGTCTATTAAAATATGAGCTGACTTCTTTTTATGCTTTCCCATAACACATATAGTTTGATATGTCATATTAGCAAATCCTCCTATGACATGAGAGATATTATTAGAATAGTATAAGGATCTTCACTATTCTAGGAGAAGTTTTCCTGCAACATTTTTGGATCCTCATTAACCACTTCATGCACCATAATCATATGTAGCTGCTTCCATTTACATTGAAGACTAGGGGAAAAAATTTTGTCACACCAAAAGCAAAGGTTCTTTTCTCATTTTTCATTAATTTCTTCATCAGTGAGGCGCCTAGTCCTTATTGGTGATGGTTTTGGATTTGCAACCAGTGGATTGCCTTGGCTCTAGTTAGAGGAAAAGAATTGTGCATGGTTAAGGTATTGGGTGTAGGAAGAAAAGGTGGTTTGGTGGTTTGGTGGTTAGGTTAAAGTGTGTTTAGGATAATGGTGGTGGTCGATTGAAGTAAGATTTATTGGTTTTTATAACAGAAATATAAGAATCATACATTCGCACAAAAGTAAATACTTGTTGAAGTATATTTGGACCAAACATTTTGGGTGGAATGCGTATCTCATCCTTAAGTCCATTAAGGAAGCAACTCAATGCATATTCTTTCATTAGTGTCACTTTGCTGAAAAGAATAGCAAATTCTTCTAGATAGTCTTAGAGAGACCCATGTTGTACTAAGCTCTTCAAATGTGCCATTAAGTCTTCATAGCTCTTGTCCTCAAAATGACCCTTCAAGGCCTGCACATACTCCTCCCATGGAGGCTGATCAACATTGTTTCAATTCTTAAGAAAAGGCTGATGCCATTGAAGATCTCATTGCTACCAGCTTTACATTAGCATTAAGAGGAGTGTAATCAATCTAAAAAAATTAGTCACACTTAAACAACCAGCTTTCCAGATTCGTGGCATCAAATCTAGGAAACTCCACATTCATAAATCGAGTAGCGAGTTAGTAATTAGAACCTCTAGTTTCTTGAGTGGGTGGATGGGCTAAATTAATATAGGGTGGTGGTGTATTTTGAATTTATGGATTATGAGCACTAAGTGGAGAGGCACAAGTATGGGTTTAGGTGCTTGGTTGAATGGAGGAAATAAGCATTTTAAGCTCACTATGCATAGAATCTTGCTGCTTCTTCTTTTCTTGAATAGCTTGCCATTCTTTTATAACATACCCTTCACCATGTTGTTAATGGATTCTTCAAAATTTTTTAATTCTTGTGCTATCATAAATGGTCATGGCGGAAGGTGTGAAGCTTGGACGTGGCAGATTTTAGGTTGGATTAAAAGGGCTCTAATACCAAATGATCCAACTAAAAGTTGAATCAAATGGATCATAAAAGTAGAAGAAGAAGTAGAGAGAGAATAGAGGAATTTTGCTATCTTTCAACTAGAAAATGTTAGTTATTGGTCGCAGCTAGATATACCATTACACTCTCGTGGTATCCAATGCTAGCTAATAAGACAAAGGTCAATGATAAATATTGCAACTCACGACGACGTCGTGAATTGCAACGAATATTCATTTTGTCTCTCTAAAATTATAGCCTAGATCCCTATAAAAAAATTCTTTTCTATTTTTGCCTCCTGATACAAAGGAACTATCTATTTAAGGGGAGATTATTTTTGGAATTTCTCCCCAACCTCCTGCACGATATATTTTAAAAAGTATTATTTTTACTATTTAAATAGAATTGCCAACCCAAATTATTAGGATTCTAACAAATATTGACGGTTTTATGGTTTTCATTTAAAAACTATTGTAGCTGTTCTTGTTCAGCTGATTGATGAGTATATGTAGGTGTTGAACTTTTAATTGTAACACATGAATTTAGTGAAAGCATAAAAAGAATTAAGTTAATAAATTAGTTTAACAAGATGAAATTGGGACAGACAAGTGCAGCTGCAATAATATATGTAGTCGAGAAATCTTGAAAGGAACTGGAAGCTGTTACAGAAGGAAAAAAAAAAAAAAAAAGACAAGGTGTTGAACCTGCAGAATGCGCTTTTTTTTTTTTGCTTGCTAAGAGAGGGCAAATACAACGGCTAAATGTATAGTTTCACTCTTGAATTTTACAATATTAATCTTTAATACCTCTCAACTTTTATTATTTTATATTCAATCATTAAATTTTTATTTCAAAAATTTTTCACCATTAAATTTGTATATTTTAATTCTATTTAACTCACACAATATTAGAATGAACAAATATTTGATTTCAAATGATTTTAACTATATAGAATGCTAAAAATTAATTACAAAATAATAATAAATAAAACAACTAAATGATATTGTAAAAAAGTTAGGAAAATTTTATTTTTAATTATAATCTCTTATCGTTTAGAATTATTTTAGTTCATATAATTTTTTTTATATCTATCTATATAATACTTTTTGAAATATGCTAATTTTATATATTGTGGAATTAAATAGATTTAAAATCAAAATTTAAAAATTGAATAAAAAATAGTAAAAAATCAGGTAAATTTTGGGAGTGAAACTAAGCATTTGGCCCAGATATGATTTGACTACAAAGAAGGCATCTCTCCCGCCCACTTCTATGCTCTCTTTGTTCATGCTATTTCCCATCTCTGCCCTCAATTTACCACCACTTAAATGCCCAAGATCTACTCTGTCAGGACTCATTTCATGAATCCACATGCCCTTCTTCCATTTTGTTCCTCTTGATGACACAACCATGTGATTGCAATTCAAGTTTGAGCAGAACCATTTCTGAAACCTTGCAAAATCACATTTGCTTATTGATAAGTTAGCATTACAGAAGATTAAGAAAATTATTTGGACACATATTTTTGCAAAATAAAAAGAAATTAATAAAACAAGTGAAGTGTTAGTTTAATATATGAATCAATGTGTAATTCTTCAAAACTTAAACCAAATGAGTATACCTATGTCTACGGAATTGAGTCAAAATATAAGAATAATATAGTAACAAATAAACGAAATAAAATCTCCAATAATAAAAAGTTATTCGAGACAACAGAGGTGTAACCGAAAAAAAAATATTAGAAATAATATCTTAAAAGAAAGAATAATAATCATAATAAAGAATAATAATAATACAATAATAACAATTACATTAGTGATGAACAAATAAAATAAATAAAAAATATATCAAATAAAGAATACATGCTTGTTTAAGAGCACATGCCCACACAAGTGGAAATGATTGTAGTAAGACCATGCTCGGGATATGACTGAATTCTGCAAAATGTTAGACTGTGTCGAAGACACAATAGCTCACACCATTTAAAGAGATTATTTGTCCTTGTAGTATAGTGAGATATGAATCAACGGAAACTGAAATTTATGTTGGCCAAATTTATGATTACTGTGATGTGGAAAGTGCTTGAGGCAAATTCAAGTGGTATTATTTATATGTATAGAAATGTGATGAACCTTCAATGTGTCGTATGGTACCCGCCACATCAATTACAATCTAAGATTCTGTCAAACTATGAAATTGTGGAACGGTACTCTAAATAAAATATTTAATAATAACAATTTTATGCTTAGAATTAATTTATTATGTAATTAATTAAAACAGTTTTAAACATGAGTTAAAACTGTTAAAGTTTAAACTTATATATTGTTATACTTCAGAGAAATCTAGTAGATAAATGATATAGGATTTATTTAAAATTATAAGAAAAATAACCTAAAGAATCTATAGCATAATAAGATTTACATATGCATAAAATGTAAATTAAATTACAGTTATTTAAAATTTCTTTGTAAAGTAAATAATGCTCATCCTAAAATTCTTTGTTTGATCATCTTGTTATATTTATTTGCAATTGTTCAGATATTTACATTTCATCCTATATTGTACTCTGCCACTTGCTGAGTATTGTCTTGTGAAAGTATTTACTACTTTTATATCTTTCATTTATCAGAGTGATTATCTACATTGAGCAGCAATAAGGATGTTAGTGCAAGTTGTAGTTAGTTTTGCTAAATTGGCTTGAAGATGGATTATGACCAATAAATTATGGTACATTAGGATATTGTAATATAAGCTAGAATTGTGTCGAATGTCAATAACATCTTGATTTAATGTTTAAATGAGTGTATGAGTTAAGTATAGTGCTAGACTTTGTATGTTGTACATAAAAATATGAATTTTAAATGTACATTAAGATTTATAAGTATACTAAAATTATATTTAAAGTTTTGAATATAAGTGTTAAGTATAATTCTAATTTAAGTAAGAAGTGAACTCTACTACATCGATACCCTAGTTAAGTGGTCTGAGAGTTACGATAGAAGGTGTTGATGGGGAAGAGTGTCACATCATTATTGAGGCAACACCTTAGTGGCTGCTAGCCATGCCAAAAGCTCAGACAAATCTTATGTGTTCTACAGATGATTTTGCACTTCGACAACACTTAATTTCAATCCAAAACAACCCATTCATGCACCAAACTCATAATAACCTGTTTTTATTTAAATTTTACACTGTCAAAGATGTTTATGCACAAAATTACCTCATTTAACCACTAGTTATCAACTGAAAATTATAATTTAAAATTTAAAGCAATGACTATGAGGACAACAACATGCAAAGTAAATTAAAGTTGATTGACAAAATTGTTTATTAAGAAGAAAATAAGAAAATAGGAACACATCAAAGCTAAAAATCACTACTCAAATACAAGACAACATTTAATCTAGCTTAGAGTAATTATCAAATTCAAGAACAATAAAAATCCACCAACTAGTAATAAGAGAAATAATTTAAAAGTGAAGAGAATGGAAAGGTAGAGAATTCTACTGACTAATTCTAGCAACTTCCAAGCTACAGCTTCCCTATAATCTCCTCTCTTCAAGACTCAATTGACCACCTAAGAAATGAGATCAAACTTTATGAACAAAATTTCATAGAAGCTAAACATTTCATTCATGTATGTTTAAGATTAATTCTGAATATTGATAAAACTTTGACATGCAAGTGTTTTCCTCTCCTTGATTGAGATCTTCTTAAATAGAATCAACTCTCTCTTCATTAAACTCCTTTTTCAAGTGCAAAAATAAAGCAAAAGCTCCTTGTTTCTGTGTTTTTAAAGAACTCAATTTTTCTTTTTTGTTTTTGTTGTTAGGACAGGTGCTGTATTCATGCAGTTAAGTTGACACCTCACCTATAAAATTTTGCTCAACTCTATAGCTCACTTCCCTCTTCTTTTATAAATCCCTCCTTATTTTATTTCAATTATGCCCTTTTCTTGCCTTTATTTTATTCCAATTACATCCTTGTTTTTTTTTTCATTTAATGCCTCCACAAACTATTTTAGCTAAAACTAAGGCTTAAATTAATAATAAATTAATAATTTGAATTTTCCACTTATGTTTTCGTGGACACGGATGTGATAATTCTTCCCATCATAAAAGAATTTCATTCTTGAAATTTAGGTGAAGCTTGCAACCTCACAAGTTTGGATACTGTTATAAAATGTCCTTTTCTCTCTCCCAAGTTGCTTCCTCTCAAGAATGATTTCTCCGCAATACTTTGATGAATGTTACAACCATATTTTTTAACATTTTTTTAACCCTTGGCCAAAATAGCCACTAGTTCTCCCTCATAGCTCAAACTTTCCTTTAATCCCACTGGTTGCTTATGTAAAACATGTGTGAAATCACTTTTGTGTCTTCATAACAATGACATATGATATACGTCATGTACACTTGCCAACTCTGGTAGTAAGGCTAGTCAATAGGTGTTGACATCAATGCATCAACTTAGCATCGATTTGTTTACTATCCCTTTTTTCCTTGTTACAAGAAAACCAAAGGACAATGAAGGGAATAATGCAAAAATGCATAAGGATGACATAAATGCACTTATAACCTTAAAACTTAGTCAAGAGAAATAGGGAGTTGCCACTCTATATCACCTAAGAAATTATTCAGTTAGGGGCTAGGCAAATCAAATGCCTTACTTATAACCAAATCTTCCTATTAGATAAAATAATTAGGTCTAGATATCAATATCAACATGAGCAAACTCTTTATATTTGAGGCATCTTCATACCGCTGGATGCTGAGCAAGAATAGCCTTACTAGTTAACGCAATGCTTGTAAAATATATATACTATTTTGGATTAACCATTATATGCAAATGCAAACACAATATATACATACAAGCACACTAAAGCAGTATATAAAATGCATGAACATGGTAAATCATGATGCATGCATGGGCATGAAATAATGCATTACTAAAGCATAAACATACAAATATGTAATCATGGTAAATCCTCTAAACTAGCATGGTAAGCATAATAATATTTATTCTACATGACATGTTAATTATGGTATACATGGCATAATCATGAAAAAACATGGTATGAGAATTTGTAAGCACATTATTTTTAAAATAAATCATGTAAAAGAAAATAATAAAGTAAAAGAAGTAAAGAGTCAGAATAGCAAACACTTTTGCATTTTATGCATCTTATACATTCTCATGTGTTTGTTTGCATATCATTTGTTGGATTACATATAACTATCATGCGTATGCTTCTTTGTTAGATCCTTAGATGCATCCTTCATGCACCTCGGCTTGCATTGCTATTATTCTTGCATGCACCCCGAAATTTGCATTTATTTGCATGCCCCCCAAATTTATTTATAGCTTGTGTGAATCTTGCATTTGCAATAGCATCATCTCTTACATCTTATAGATATCTTGTTATTCAATCTCAAAGCTCTCAATCTTTTAAATTATTAACATTACTAACTCTACTAACTCTTACTAACATTTATCTGTGTTATAATCAAGATTTTTAAATTATTTTATTAAATAATGAGATATGTAGTGTTAATAAAATTTAAAAGTTATATTTAATTATTTTACTATTTTGTGACTTATTATCATTATTGTATGTTTAATTGAATTTTCTACGTAAATATATTAATTTGGAATTTATTATTTTGGACGTTTAAATTTCATTGTGTATATTTATTATTTTCGAATACTATTTTTTTAATAATGCTAATTTAGTGTATGAATATTTTAATATTATTTCTTTAAGCATTAATATTATTCTATTACTTGATGTGATTTATGTATTATTAATATTTTTGAAAGTATTCCACCACTATTATCAATGTTATTATTTTCATTGTTATTTATGTGAGTTATTATTACTATTTTTATTTTATTAAATATACATTATTTGTATTATTAATTATTTAATAATTATGGTTTTTATTATTGTTATTGTTAAATGATAGATATATATATATATATGTAAGAATAAAATATTGTTTATTTTTTTGTGGTGGGAAATTTTTAGACATAAAGTAATATTATTTTATAACCTAAAGTTTGATAAAGTGTGTGTGTGTGTGTGTGTGTGTGTGTGTGTGTATACAACTATTTAGCAAAAGAAGAGAAAAAAATTTGCATAACCCCCTTCTTCCCCCTGCGTCTGTCCTGACCTCCCCTGTTGGTTGCCTCTCACCGCCACCAACATCTCCTCCTTCCTCTGGATGCCAGCAACCACTAGAGAGGGTTGTTGAAGCCGTGGGACAGCAGCACCAACTACAGCAGCTCCTCCTCACGTGAGACCACCAGCTGCCGCCGCCTTCTGCCATGAATCCCAACTCCACCACCTGTTGTCACTTAACATGGCAGTAGCTCCGGCACTTGCAGAAGCAGCCCACCCTCTGCCCTTGATCTCTTTGCTAGGTAAGTTGTAAGTTAGTGGTTGTTAGTATTAGTTGTTAGGTGGTTGATTTTTGGTAGTTTTTAGGTTGATTTTGGGTTGATCTATAAATATACTAGTTGATCTAAATTATTTTGATTAATTATTGACTATTTTATATTTAATTATTAATTATTAAATTTTTTTTGTTGATTAATTATTTTAATTTCGAATTTGGGTAAATTATTGTTGTTATATATTGTTAGTTATTATAATGTTGAGAAATTAATTTTGGGGAATTTTATATAATTTTTATAAATATTTTTAGTTTATGTAAATATTGAATAATTAAGTAAAATGAATAATTTGATTTAATTTAAAATTTAATTGTGCGTTTTAGTTGATATTAAAATGTTATTTGATGATAAATAATTTTTATGAATTTATATAATTTTTTATGGAATTTTATGTAAATTATGTGTATTTTGAATTATTAAGTTAAATAAGTATTTTTGTTGAATTGTTGGATAAATATGTGCTTTGGTTGATATTAGTATAATATATGTTGATTAAATAATTGTAATGATTTTATAATTTTTGAGGAAATTATTTAGTATATTGGATATTTGATATTATAGGGGTAAATGTGTAATTTTGTGTTAATTATTTTTAAATATTATGTTTTAGTTGATTTTATAATTATTTAAGGTATTAAAATGACTTTTACAAATTAGTTACTATTTTTGACTAATTAATAGTATTTTTTCAAAAATCATTTTCAAATAATATATTATATATTATTTTGGAAATAAAATGGGCTTTAAACTAATTTTATAATATAATTAAATTGTGAATTTTATTATGTTATGTTGAATAATTGTAAAATTTAATTTTTATTAATATTATATAATATTTTGAGATTAAATGTGTGTTTTATTATTGTTGTGATGATAAATTGTGATTTTAAATGTTATTTGCTATTTATGTTAATTTAATTGTAAAATGGAGATTTTATCCCGTTTATGAATTTTATTATCAAATATTATTTAAAATTGACTTTTATGTTTTAGTTGGAAAATAAAGGTTTTTAAATATTTTTATACGGTTTTGATGATTTTATTATTTTACTATTTAATATTGTTTGTTTTTGTATTGTGAACCTCGGTTGGGGATTTATGGAGTTTAGGATCCCAACCAGAGGTGTTGTGCTTTGAAATTTTAGAAGTGTATTTTCTATGCAGGATCAGCCCTACTTTTGTAGGTAGATATCTGTTTTACAGAGGAGACTCTGCCAAAATTTCAGTAGATTTCTCGTAAAACGTGACAACCGGTCCAAGTCTAGTTTTGAATTTTTGATGAGTCTTTCTATAATAATCCTAGAAGCGTAGAATTAGAAGTTTATTCTAATTGTTGATGTTATTTTATTTTTCTAGCTGCGCCGAGGCCTAACGAACCAGGCCCGCAGAGTCTATCTCGAGGAGCGCACACCTGTAAGTTATTATACTATATATATATATATATATATATATATATATATATATATATATATATATATATATATATATATATATATATTGCATTTAGGATACATAACTTAGGATTTTTCATGTTCATTATATGTTTTTTTAAAGTGACTTAAATTATAATATTTTTGGTATATTTAGGATTTATTTTTTTTATATATGCATGTTAAATAATTATGCATGTTATTTTGATATGTGTATGTTAAATAATTAGGTTTATGTTTAGTACATTTTAATATATATACATGTTTTAAATGTATATTTATTCATAATTACTTTATTAAATGATTAGTATACCTTAGGTATATTTTCAGTATATTTTAGACATATTCCTAAATAAATGCATGTCATATTATTGATTTATACTTAAATTGTTTTTAAGTATATTTTTGGTATATTTTCAAATAAATTCATGTTTTATTATTGATTTAAACCTAACATGTTTTTAGTATATTATGGGTTTATTTTAGTATATTTCATGATTGATTTGAATTTATTTTACATATATATATACTTGAAATATACTTAGTTTATTTTAAGTATATTTTTGGTATATAAATGATTTATTTTGCTATTATGAATGTTATTCTGCACTATTTGTTTTATGAATGAATGGTTTATTTTAAATGAAGGATAACAATAGAACGTGCTTCCTAGTGGGCAACACTAGGACCGTGCACGTACCGATGCGATAGATTTAGGTATGAGTGAGGAATTAATTGTGGTGATTATGATTTGATTGATTTGATTGAGAGTGTGATTGCTAGAGCTCAATTAACCAAGTGCTTCGAGATCAATCACACTGATAGTCAAACTGTCGGAGCACGGTTGACTTAGTGTCTTAGGACCAGTCTACTGTCTAAAATGGAATAAGTGATCTATTTGGATTTAAGTGAGCCTATATGATTAGAGTGATGATATGGTTGATTGAGGTTGCAATTAATAGGGTTTTATTTGATCCTTTGTGTATTAAAATAAATGACTTTTGCATTTATTATATTTATAAAAATAGAGTTTGGCATTTGTATGAAATGCATGTATATATATATATATATGAATGTCTGACTGGGTATGGTTTAAGATTGCATGTATATATAGTATAATAATTCACTCAGTGAGGTCTGACCCCCCTCAATTTTTTTTTTTTAGGAGATCTTATATCGTCAGACTTTAGTAATAGAGTTCTTCGTCGGCGTTCTTCCGTCCCGGCTATTTTATGAAAATGTATAATTTGAACTTTGAATTGTATTCTAGAAACTGCAGTAATAGTGTTAATGCATCATAAGAGTATTATTTTATTTTGATATTAAA
Organism: Mallotus nudiflorus; assembly: GCA_947683625.1. Lineage (NCBI taxonomy): Eukaryota > Viridiplantae > Streptophyta > Magnoliopsida > Malpighiales > Euphorbiaceae > Mallotus > Mallotus nudiflorus. Next base: position 2,117,946 of record CANTUR010000184.1, read on the forward strand.
TGCTCATAGAGTTGTATTTGAACATTGTATGAATATATTTATTTATGAAAAGATTTGGAGTATTTATTTTATATATTGATCTGAAAATTTTTAATTTTGTCATACTTTTTATGTATTTATTGCATGATTTTATTTTCTAAGGCTTGCTACGGGTTCCGGATTCGAAAGAATTCTCGTTCCCTAGCGCCAATCATGACTTCTAGTTTGGGTCGTGACAATATGTCATATTATTTACTTTTCAAGCACTTTCATTTGTTGTTTATCATTTATATTGCTCATGACTATTAAGATCGCAATTTCAACCTATTCTAATATCTATATTTATGTATATTATCTATATGACTATATCTATATGTATACGTATTATTATATAATTCATGCATATACTACTATTAAATATATTATTATTTATTGTTAATATTCAATCTCTCAATCTCATTCTTTTTATATTTTGTGCTCTATTTACTAACCATTTACTTGTATTGCTCTTTATGTTTCATTATCATAATAACAATCATCTTATCTTAATTTCAATCTCTATTCTCATCTCATTCTTGTTTCTCTATACTTTTGTTGCTCTTTATGTTTCATGATATTTTCTTTTTACCAAATTGTTCCATAATTTTCATCCTTAATTATATTTTTATTTAATCTCTTTTATGAATATGTGTTATTTCCATTTTTCTTTGTGTGCTTATTTGCAATTCTTGATCTTTAATTCAACCAAAACCCAAAATCTTTTATTTTTATGTGTTCTCTTCTTTTTAATGCCCTTTTTTAATGATGATTATTGGAATTATGGGAAAGCAATAGTTTGTAGTATGAATTTAATCTATCCAAGGTACAAAACTAATGTTTTGAAGCCTAAATTGATGGATTATTCATATTATAAATGAAGGCCTTAACTTATCCAAATAATTGTCATCATGAATTTCATTAAATCATTTTTCTTAAATTGTTTTCTTGAAATACTTTTTAAAAGCTCATTATTTCAAATATTCTTATTTTATTTTACCTTTTTATTTATAATTTTTAAAGAAAATTTTCATCTTTTTTTCCTTTTAAAAGATTTATATTTTTCAAATAAATGGCCCCAAATCTCAATAACTAAAGACAACAAGGAAGAGGAGGTGCTTGCAAAACTGTTTGCCTTTCTTACCTTTATTCTCTGTATTTTTATTTTATTTTATTTCTTAAGTTTCTTGTTAATATGATATTATTAGAATTGTGTACTTAGGAATTTTCATGACATTATTACCATATTTTTGCCATGTTTATGCCATTACTGTATCCTTTATGCCATCAGGACATGTTATTTAGAAATAATATATATCATGTTAGTTTAGCATTAATATCCATCTTTCCACACTTACCATATTCATCCATCATGCATATTCATAAATACCATATTCATGCATATTATATATTGGTGTGTGCTTGTATGCATATATTGTGTTTGTATGTAATATCCCGAGTTTTTTAATAAATTTAAATTGTATCGGGATATGCAGTATTAATAATTTTTGTATATATATTTATGATATTTTATGAGTTTGTTATTCGTTTAAAGCTAATTTTAATTATTTTATATTATTTTAAGATATTTACGTAAAATTTTCCTGGAAATTGTATTTTCAGGGAAATTGACATGTAAATAATTTAATATTAATTATTTTAAATATTTTTACGCAATTACATGAGTTCATGCATTATTTTAACTATCGTATTAAAATATATACATATACATGCATATATTTAATAATTTTAGGGTTTATTAATTATTTTAATTATGTATGTATATATTATATAGTTGTTATTTAATTAACATGTGTGTATGTATATATATTAATTATTTTTAAATTATGTGGTGTAGAATTTTTTAATATAAAATTATTATATTAAAATATAAATTGTTAAAGTTTTGTTATATGTATATATATATCTTTGCAAAATTACGATTCATGCCATTCTTCATTTACCATCGCGCCCGACACCCTCTCCCCCAAATCCGGCTGTTACAACTCCTTCCCCTTGCCGTTGGTGTGCCTCCCGGCGTGCCACCATCATCCACAGCCATTCTTGATGCCTGAAGCTCCCTATTCCAGCGTGTTTTGGCCGAAAAAGCAAGAAGAAGCCGAAACTCAATCAAGCTCCGATCGACGTGATTCCAGCCACCAAAATCGACACCACTGGTCTCTATCTTCTCCTTGAGCTCCACTGAGTGTGATTCCAAACTTGGTTTCACTTAAAATGGTCTAGATTTTCCTAGGTTTCAATGTCTCAATTTCGGCCTATTAAGGTTTCTGAATTTTTTTAGCTTCAATTTGGTTGATTCATGAAAACTCCATTAACAAACTTTGATCCTTGTAGCTTAATCTTAATTCTGGAATTTTTGTAGAATTTTTGGAATTTATTTTGATTTTTGGGAATTTTTTATTATTTTAAAATTAATTAATTAAATTATGAAATTGTGTTTTATGGTGATTATTGGTGTTAAAATTAATTTTAGGAATTTATTTGTAATTTTTTTGAATTTTATATATTTATTTTGAATTTATTTAAGTTTATGTAATTTTGGAAAATTAGGTTAATTATGTGTTTAATTGAAATTAATTGGTTAATTGAGTATATTTATTAATATTATTGAATTATATGTTGAGAAAATTAATTTTGAGTAATTATATTATTTTTGGTGAATTTTTTATTAATTTTAGTAAATTTATACATATAGGGGTATTTTGGTAATTTGACACTAAATTGATTAAAAATGTTATTAAATTGGTTTTACTAGTTAATTAAGGTATAAAAATGATTTCTACAAATGATTTAGTATTTTTAACTAATTAAAACTATTTTTTGTAAATTATTTTTAAATTATATACAAAATACGATTTTTCTAAATAAATAAGTTTTTATTGGTTTTTATCATGTTTTAGGGTTAATTATGTAATTTGGATTTATAAAATGTATTTTTCATTATTAAAGGGCATTTTTGGTATTTTGTATTTATTCTGTGAATTGTGGACCTCGGTCGGTGAATTGTAATTTGGAGTCCGACCGAGGGATTGTGGTTGTGAATTCTGTGTCTATTTTCGAAGTGTGTTTCTTTGCAGGATCAGCTCTACTCTTTGAGTAGAGAGATGTCCATTTTACAGGGGAGGTTCTGTCGGATTTTCAATAGAATTCTCATAAAACGTGATGTCCAATTGAATTCTGATTTTAATTCTGTGTCTAGTATTCTAAATCGAGCCTTTAGAACTTCCATTAGATTTATTCTGATCTTCTATTGTCACTTGTTTGTTTAGTTGCACCGAGACCGAGGCCTAGTGGACCGGGCCCGTCAGACCCTATATATATATATATATATATATATATATATATATATATATATATATATATATATATATATATATATATATATATATGTTTTAGGGTGCATGTTTTAGAAATGTGTGGTTTATTTTGATAAAATATGCATAAATGATTTAATTAGTACTTAGGTTTATTTTTGGTATATTTTTTATATATTTTGAATTATATGCATGCTTTATTAAACATTTATGCTTAAAATGTTTTTGAATATATTTCTAGTTTATTTTGTAATTATATTGGATTTATTCGACGTATATATATTCAAAATATACCTGGTTTACTTTTGATATATTTCTAGTATATATATGGTTTAGGTTGCTATTTTATTGAAATTCATGCATCATTTATTTATGAATGTATGTTTTATATTTAAAATGAAGGATATCAATAGAACGTGCTACCTAGTGGGCAGCACTAGAACCGAGTACGTACCGGTACGTTGATAGCATTTAGGCTATATTACTAACCTATTTGTGGATATTGATTGGATTGAATTTGATTTGATGTGTGATATGATTTGGGAGTGTGATTGCTAGAGCTCGATTGACCAAGTGTCTCGGGGCCAATCACACTGACAATCAGACTGCTGGAGCTCGGTTGACTTAGTGTCTCGGGGCCAATCTATTGTCCAAATGGAATAAGTGAACATATTTGGAATAAGTGAGCTTGTATGGCTAGAGTGTTGTTTAACACTATTTTGAGGTTGCGATTTTCTAGGGTTCTATTTGATCCTTCATAAACAGTGATTTTCAATAAAAATATATAAAATGATTTTATTGCATCTGTGTGTATTTGCTTGTATATATATGTATTATACATACTTTTGACTGTGTGCATTGTCATTTAGTATGCATGTATATATATTATAACAATTCACTCAATGAGGTCTAACTCCCCTCCATTGACTATTTTTCAGGAAAGTCATCGTCTTCAGACCTCAGTAGCAGACCCATACACTGGATTTCTTCCACCCCGGCTTCATTATGTAAACTGCTTATCTGAGTTTTATTTTATGATCTAGACATTGTAATAGTTGTAAAATTATTAAAGGGTTATGTATTATATTTATGTGAGTTATGTATTTTAAGGATTTAAACTGGATTTGTATTAAAAGATTATTAATATATATGATAAGGATGTTCGATTTAATATCATTGACAGATTATTATTTTGTTTTATTTATGATTTATTTCCGTTGCAGAATATATATTATTTATATTATTATGAGTATTGCATGTTTTATGTTATTTTTAGGCTTACTATGGATTTCGGATTCTAAAGAATTCTCGTTCCCTAGCGCCGGTCATGGCCCCTGTTTTGGGTCGTGACATTGTATTTGCATCTAGTGTTTGGTTTAAAATAGTACATTTTTCATAAAAGCATTGCATTAACTAGTAAGGCTAGCCCTACTCAGCATTTGGGCAGTATGGGGATGCCTCGAATATAAAGAGTTTGCACCAGTTGACATCGACATCCGAACTCAATGTTTTATTCTATAGGCGAATTTGGTTCCAAGTAAAGGACTCCAGTCTACCTAGTTCTTAACCGGATAATTTCTCGTGTGATACCGAGTGATAACTCTATCTTTCTCCTAGCTAATTCATAGCATTTTAAGTAGATCAATGTCATCCCTAGAAGTCTTCTAGTATTCCCTTTGTTTCCCTATAATAAGAAAAAAGGGATCGTGATCCATATAGTCTCGAGTCAATATGCTAGCGCCAACAATAACCTATCAAATTAGGCCTTAAAATATTGGTTTTGTACCTTAGATAGGTCATACTCATTCATCAAAATGTTGCTTATGCATGGTTCAAACAACCATCATAAAAAATCAAGACAAAAAAGATTAAGAAAAAAGAATAATTTGGAAGAAAAATAAAAGATGTAGAATTTGGTTAGATCAAGGATCAAAGTTTATTAATAATGCAAACAAAAAATATTGAACATAAACTACATCAACATAAGACACGTACTATTTCCATGGATGATATTTTTGAAAATAAAAATAAATATCAAAATTATTTATTAAAATAGTTATAAAAGAAATTGAAATAGAATATATTGAAATGTAATTTTATTATAAAAATGTATTTTCAAGTAATGAAAATGGAATTGAAAATTTATATTTGCTATATAAAAAAATTAAAATGAGAGAAAAGAGTAAAAACGTTTTTGGAATGAGAATTTTTACAAATTACAAAGGGTAAAGCAATAAATTAATCATCATAATTATCACCAAAATAATTATTAAAAATAAAAAATAAAGAATTAAAGAGGTTATTATGAGAATAAAAGACATGATTATGAATATCAATACTTAACAATAAATAGATAGCATGACAAATAAGAAAAGATATAAAGAATATTAATAAAAGCAAAACATCAATGTTAAATAATTAATATGAAACTAAAAAAATAAGAAAAAGAGAAATATGAAAGAAAGTTAAAAGAACAAAAATAAACAAGAATATGCATCAAGTTGTATCAATATTAAACAATGCATATAGGACTTGAAATATGATTGAAGAATTAACATGTGGAACATAAAATATAAAGAGGTGAGATTGAGATCTTAAGATTAATGAGTATGAGCAATGTAAATAATGGTCAATAAAATTGCTTGAAATGTAAATGACAAAAGATAAATGTTAGAGATTAGTAAGAGTCAGTAAATGTTAGTAGAAGTTAGTAAAGTTAATAGCTTGAAGGGATTGAAGGCTTTGAGATTTGATAACAAGAGATATAAGATGCAAAATAAAATGCAAATGTGAAATAATAAATCTAGAGTGCACAAAAATACATACAATGCATGATGTAATTCAGGGTGCATGCAAAATGAACGCAAAATTTGGGGTACACACAAGAATGATAGTGATGGAAGTCAAAGTGCATGTAAAATGAATCTAAAAGTCTAAGAATGAGACATATACATACTAGTGATATTCAAACAAGCATATGAGAATGCATGAAATGTAAGAGTGCAAGAGATAAGCAAAAGGCATTAGTAACCCTATATCAGTAAGATGAGAAAAGAGGGTTAGTAGCAATAATCAATAATAAATAGTCATTAAAAAATAAGGTTATTAGTCATTAGGTTCAATAACTACATGATTAACATAAATCAAAGTAGAATATAATATATAAGTATTACATAAACAACATCAAGAGACAAAGCAAACAAAATAAAAAAAGGAATCACAAGGATCAATGGCAAATAGGCATAAAATCAATCAAAATCAAAGATAAACATAATGAAACAAGAGAAAGTAGTGCACAAATCAAGTAAGAAACAAATACACATAATCATAAATATAAACACAAATATAAAGTAAACAACTTGATCTTGATCATCAACCACCTCTTTTCTTCACTTGAATTTAATTTGCTCATGATTGTGTTTGGGCTACTCATAATTGTGAGGAGGATGCTCACGATCATGAGGAGTTCTACTCATTTAAATGACTTGATTTTGATTATTATTTGACTTATGATACTCCTCATGATTGTGACCAAGTTTGTGAGTCTTATGACTCCTAACCAACTTTGATTTCACTTTAATTCCTTGCATTTTGATTACTACTTTGAACCTAACTTGAAAACACATATATTAGCAATAAAATTGATTGTTAAAGTCAAATATAATGTTGCTTGAAAAGAAAATTGATTGATCAACACTTTAATATTTCAAGGTGTAAACAAATAGCTTTCTATATATGTATAAATATAAATAATGTTGCTTGAAAAGAAAAATAAAAAAAGAAAATAAATTAAATTTGATATTTATGATCTCAAGTAAAACAACATGGATAATTTTTACTACTGCAACAAAATATAAGATAATATAATATAACAAATAGGCTCACTATCATATTCCCATTCATAAAGCTTTAAACAAGCAACTTTCAAGGTGATTATCATTGACAGTAATTAAATTTTTTACTAAATCCCATCATAATACCTAACATTTATTTAGTCACCTAAAACTCTTTAATCTTTAATTTTAGTTTCATAAGAGTACCCAAAATCATTTTTCGACTAGTAATAATGACATGAAGCTTACATGAAGTCATGCAAAGTAAATTTTTTTTCCCACCTAGCAAAACACATGGCACCACATCAACATAGTTGATTATTTTTTTAATTTTAAAAATTAAATAACTCACAAGTAGCAAACAATGGCAATCCTACCTTAAATATGCCTAATTTGGTAGGATGAGCTAAATTAGTTTTGTCACGATCCAAAACAGGGACTATGACCGGCGCTAGGGAACGGGAATTCTTTCGAATCTGAAACCCGTAGCAAGCCTTAAAATAAAACAAAACATGCAATAATAATAATAATAACTTAATTAAAATACTCTGCAGCAGAAATAAAATCATAAATAAAAAATAATAATAATCCACCAATGTAATAAAATCGAACATCCTCATCTCATATATATAATTATTCCTTTAATACAAATCCAGATTAAATCCTTAATATACATAACTCACACAAATAAATACATAATCCTTTTTCAATTTTTACAACTACTGCAGTGTCTAGATTATAAAATAAAACTCAGATAAGCAGTTTACATAGTGAAGCCAGGGCAGAAGAAATCCGGCGTATGGGTCTGCTACTGAGGTCTGAAAACGATGACTCTCCTGAAAAATAGTCAACGGAGGGGAGTCAGACCTCACTGAGTGAATTGTTATAATATATATACATGCATAACTAAATGGCGATGCACACAGTCAATATATATATATATATATATATATATATATATATATATATACAAGTAAATACACACAGATGCAACAAAATCATTGTTACATGCTTTTATTGAAATTCACTGCTTATGAAGGATCAAATAGAACCCTAGAAAACCACAACCTCAAACAGTGTTAGACAACACTCTAGCCATACAGGCTCACTTATTCCAAATAAGTTCACTTGTTCCATTTGGACAGTAGACTAGCCCCGAGACACTAAGTCAACTGAGCTCCAACAATCTGACTGTCAGTGTGATTGGTCCCGAGACACTTGGTCAACCGAGCTCCAGCAATCACACTCCCAAAACATATCTCACACATCAAATAATCAAATCCAATCAATATCCACAAATGGTTAGTAATATAGCCTAAATGCTATCGGCGTATCGGTACGTACTCGGTCCTAGTGTTGCCCACTAGGTAACACGTTCTATTGATATCCTTCATTTTAAATATAAAACATACATTCATAAAAATAAATGATGCATGAATTTGAAATAAACAGTAACATAAACCATATATACACTAGAAATATACCAAAAGTAAACCAGGTATATTTCGAGTATACATACTTCAAATAAATCCAATTAATTTACAAAATAAACTATAAATATATTTAAAAACATTTTAAGCATAAATCATTAATAAAACATGCATATAGTTTAAAATATACTAAAATATACCAAAAATAAACTAAAAATAAACCAAAAGTAAACTCAAATACTAATTAAATCCTTATGCATATTTATCAAAATAAATCATACATTTCTAAAATCATGTATCCTACAACATATATATAATTAATAACAACTCACTGTTTATTGCACTCTTCGAGATAGGTCCGACGGGCTTGGTCCGACGGGCATCGGTCTCGACGCAACTAAACAAACAAATGACAACAGACATCAGAATAAATCTAACGGAAATCCCTAGAACTTAATCTAGAATACTAGACACAGAATTAAAATCAGAATACGAGAATTCTATCGAAAATTTCGTAGAACCTCCCCTGTAAAACGGACATCTCTCTACTCAAAGAGTAGAGCCGGCCCTGCAAAGAAACACACTTTGAAAATAGACATAGAATTCATAACCAAAATCCCTCGGTCGAACTCCAAACTACAATTCACCGACCGAGGTCTACAATTCACAAAATATTCACAAAATACCAAAAATACCCTTATATAATAAAAATACATTTTATCAATCCAATTTACTTAATTAACCCTAAAACATGTTAAAACCCGATAAAACTCATTTATTTAGAAAAATCGTATATTATATATATAATTTAAAAATAATTTTAAAATCGTATATTAGAAAAATAGTTTTAATTAGTTAAAAATACTAAATAATTTTTAGAAATCATTTTTATACCCTAAATAACTATTAAAACCAATTTAATTACATTTTTAGCCAATTTAGTGTAAAATTACCAAAATACCCCTATATATATAAATTTACTAAAATAAATCCAAAAATTCACCAAAAATAATATAATTACTCAAAATTAATTTTATCAACATGATTTTCAATAATATCAATAAATATACTGAATTTACCAATTAATTTCAATTAAACATATAATTAACCTAATTTTTCAAAATTACATAAACTTAATAAATTCCAAATAAATATATAAAAATTCACAAAAATTACAAATAAATTTATATAATTCATTTCAACACCTATAATTATCATAAAACACAATTTCATAATTTAATTAATTAATTTTCGAAAAATAAAAAATATTAATAAAATAATCAAAAATACCCAAAAATCAAAATAAATTTCAAAAATTCTAAAAAATTTACAGCATGTATATTGAGATTCCAGGATAAAATTTTATGAAGGGAGTTTTCATGAATCAATCAAATTGAAGCTCAAAAAAATCAAAAACCCTAATAGACCAAAATTGCAAAATCGAAACCTAAGGAAATTTAGACTATTTTAGGTGAAACAAAGCTTGGAATCACACTCACCGGAGCTCAAGGAGAAGATAGAGACCGGCAGTGTCAATTTTGGTGGCCGGAATCTCGTCGATCGGAGCTTGATCGATTTTCGGCTTCTTTTAGAAAAATCGATCAAAACTCGCCTGAATAGGGAGCTTCAGGCGTCGGGAATGGCTGGCAAGGGAGGAGTAAGGAGGAGAGGCACACCGATGGCAAGAAAACCAGCTTGGAACGGCCATAAATGGGAGAAAATGGCGTCGGGAGGGAAAGGAGGAAGAAGGTGAAGTCGATGGCAAAACTGTAAATAAAGCAAACTTTATAATTTTAATAAATAAATATGTATATATGTATATATATATATACCCACACTTTAAATTATAATAATATATATATTCCCACACACAAATAATTCTCACCACACAAATATTTTATTATATTTAATAATTTATACACTGATAATTAATTAATTAATATTAAAACTAAATAATAAAATTAAGGTAATTAATTAAACCCTAATTAATTTCAAACAAATACACATATATACAATTTATTTTAGCACTTTAAAAATTATATATGAGTTCATGCAAATTCGTAAAACTAGTCAAAATAATTAGTATTAAATTATTTACGTATCAATTTCCCCGAAAATATAATTCTTGGGAAAATTTTATGTAAAGTACTTAAAATAATTAAAAATAATTAAAATAAGCTTTAAACAGATAACAAACTCATAAAATATCATAAATATATACAAAAATTATTAACACTGCATATCCTGATGCAGTATAAAAATATTTAAAAACTCGGGATATTACAAGTTTCCATTCAGAAAGATCTTTCTACTCTCATGAAAAGAGTGGAACAAACTATGGCTACGATTTCAAGTTCACCACTGAAGGTTAAAGAGTCTTTAATCCCAAAGTACTACACTTATCAGGTATAAAAAAAGGCAAAGCGCTCATTGTGCAGAAAAAAGCCCAACTAGTTCTAGTGAAGACTCATCATGGGATGAACTTAATGATGCAAATGAAAAAAGCATTCAAGTTGCATATGCGGAAGTAGAAAAGAAGGTGTTAAAAGCAATGAAAAATTTGGAGCTTTTAGTGCCTAAAGACTAGATCAAGACTTAGTGCACATTTTCCCTTTAACAAAGCAGATATTAGAAGTGCCTTTTCCTTCCAAATTCAAAATTTTTTAGCTCAAATTATATGATGGAACTTCAAATCCAAGAGTCATCTAGCTAAATTCAACGTTATGATGCATCTTTATACAACTTTAGAAGCTTTACTCTGTGAAGTATTTCACACAACCTTGAAAAGCTCTACAAATGAAATTTAAATGTTATAAAATATTACTATGGATAAGTTCCATGAGTTACAGAGCTAAAAGCTCTAGAATTTAAATCTAAATGTTAAAGAATATGACCATATTTAAGTTCCATCAGCTTACAAAGCTAAGAGCTTTGGAAATGAACGGTTAAAAATAAAGACCATTATCATGGAAAATATCCAAGAGTTATGGAGTTAGAGAGCTCTATAAATAAAAATTAAAAGCTAAAAGTTAAAAAAATAGTCATGTGGATAATGTCCATAAGCTACAGAGCTAAGAGCTCTAGAAATAAAATCTAAAGGCTAAAGAACATTCCTATGGATAAAGTCCATAATTTACAGAGCTAAAAGTTCTAAAAATAAAAGTTAAAAGGATAAAGAACATTGCCATGGATAAAGTTTATGAGCTACAAAGCTAAGAGCTCTAGAAATAAATGCTAAATGCGAAAGAAAGTTTTCATGAATAAATTTCATGAGTCATAAAGCTAGGAACTCAAAGAAAAACTTAAAAGTTGAACAATAAATAAAATTATTATGGATAAATTTCATGAGTTAGAAGTGATTATAAGTTCAAGAGCTAAAGCTCTAGAATTGAATGCTAAATGTTGAAGAGTTAAACCTCTAAAGCTATAAAGTCAATAGGACAAAAGCTAAAAGTTTAAAGTAAAATCTAAAAACTAAAGTGCAAATGAGATGAAAGTTGAAATTTGACAGCTAAAAGTTAAAGACTAAAAGGCAAAAACATAATAGCTAAAAGCCATAAAGCTAAAACTCTAGAAGTATAAAAGGGTAATTATCCACAAAATTAAGCCTTAAGGGCCAAAGTTGTTAAAAGTCAAAAGAACAAAAAAATATAGAGCCGAAGAGCTCTAAAATGTTGAAAGCATGAAAAGAACATTCGACCATAGGTAATAGTCTATGTGATCATATTATAAAGTTATAAAAGTTTGAAGACCACAAAACTTCCATATATATAAAATATTTCAAATTATAAAGCCAAAATGCTAGAAGGCTAAAGATTTAATAAGAGCACCAAAAGATTTAATATACTGGAAAAGCAAAATTTATTTATCCATGTTGAGAGAAACAACCACAAATATTAATAATTATTATTTTCATGAAAATTTAAAAGGTCAAAAATAAAATGCTGAAAATAAAAAGTTAAAAACTGAAAGTAAAAAATTGAAACCTAAAGTGAAAAAGAGATGGAAGTTGAAACTTAAAGATTGAAAGATAAAAGAAAAGTCAAAAGCATCTTTATCTATAGAAATTTATTCTCAAAATATGTCTCTAAAAGTTTCTTCAAATATAATTCTGAAAATGCATACTTCTACAACTATAAATGTTGTTGCATGCAATAAGTTTTTGTGCCCAAAAAAGGAAGTTTTTACTTGTTAAAGTTTGACTTTTGACCTGCAATAAATAGATCTCAAGAAAAGAAAAAGTCTTAGCATACCTGGCGTTCAAACTTCAATTTTGAAAATATATATATCTTATTTCATTAATTAATAATAAGATTCCAATTTGAAATTTGAAAATTATCTTTTGAAGCTTAATTTCAATTTCACTTTTGAAAAAACACTATAGCTACCAGTTTACCACACATCTCATCTCCAACAAGTAGTAATCTTTTTCCTGATTTTAAGTTTTAAATTTTTATTGGACTTTGGTTAATTTTGAGTTATTATTATTTATTTATTTATTCATGAATTTGAGATTGTTTTGATAAATTTTCACCTGCCAAAATATTTGTTTTACTGTTGTTTGCTTCATGCGATCTTGACTTTTGAAGAAATAATACAAAGTAGAATGTGCTGTGTGTTGGATCCACTTGTCACGATTAGGATTGCAGCCGCTCCACATTTCTCTTGTTTTTGGGTCCTTGATAGCTCCATTTGCCCTCTAAAATCACACCCAATTGACTCTCTTTCTGTTCAGTGTTTTGAGAGAGTGAGGCTTAGCTTAATTTCTTATCTTTAAGAATATATACAGATTTTGAACCTCATCTGGCCTTTTTATCTTCTTCTTCTTGTCAAATTAGCACCCTTTTCTTTTTGAAGTTTCATGATTTTTTTTTAAGCATCCACAATTCTTTATTATGCTTAAAAACTCTTTCAAACAAAATTGACTTCTAACATATAAAGAAAATGCGGATACGAAGTGAAAATCTTAAAAAAGACAATATATGACTCTCCATATAAAACTCCACACCATCATTTGACTGAATTTAAAACTTTTGTGAAATCAAAATTAAAGATCAAAAAGTATTGAGCAAATGAGAGTTGGGTAGTTTGGCATTACAATAGAATGAAAAACTTGGGCACCGTTGATTCAAATTACCTCAGCTTTTTGCCTTCTGGTAATTTCATTACCATCCAAAATCAGGGAACAATGCCTTACAAATCTCAGGTGATAAAGGTAGAAGCCAACATAATGTTACCTAACCTCATGCAGTTTAAGTGAAACAATAGAAAAGCTTGATCCAAAGAAAAAAGAAAAAGCCCAAAATTTAAACAATTAGAATTATCTGATGACGAATTATTTGTAAATTTGCATCCTGTACCTAATGAGACTCTCATCACATATTGATTGGCAGTTCACGCTGGACACTGGATTTTTGTTGAACTTAAGCGCCTGATTATTGGTGAAAAATGGAATACACACGGCATCTTGTTACTCTTCAGCCCCATGAAAATTAGACGGGTACTCTAATGTCGGTGCTGATTTAGGAACTGCTACTTTCAGCCAAAATTCATGCCTCATTGATTCCGTATCTGCCTTGTAAATTCAACCAACAGTTTTTGGTTTTGTTTTTTGTTTCTTGGCATCCAACGATGCTAAACCCTTGCCTAGTCCAGCAGGAGCAGGATCTTCTTGTGCGGGTGCTTGGTCTTTGGTGGAATCTGCTGGCCCATTAGAAGGCTGACCATTGGGTTCCTTGTTCACACTATTTGCATCCTCACTGTCAACTGCATCAGGGGTCATCCCTGAATTAATAATATTGAGAAGCTGAGTCAGAGGTGGCAAAGCTTGGACGGGAACACCATGTGGCCGAATCAAGAGTCCCCTAGCTGCTGCTTTCTTCCTAACTTCTGCTGCTGCACGAGCAGCCCTTTCATCTACTCTTCTGCCTCGAGGAAGAGTCTCACCAATTATCGCTGCATTAAGGGATTTGTTGATGGAAGCACTAGAACTCCCAGATCCTCCAGATGCAGCAGCAGCTTGGAATGCCTGTATCAGGTCAGGATGGGCCTGCCCAAAAAAAAAAAAGCCAAAAATCACCATCTTTTAGCACCTTAACAATAACTCTCACACAGCAATCTGGGCTAGATGTTAAACAGGCTTTCTGGCTCCCCCCGCTTTTGTGCACAAAATAATTTAAGTTATGATTAAACCAAGCAGTCATATCCGTGCATTGCCGAGATGTATACACACTAAATGGCAGACAGACAGAGAGGATACCTTCAAAATATCGATTGCCTTTTGAGTGGAAGCTGCATTCAGAGCCTGCCCTTTCTGCTTCTGTGCATTCATCTGTTCCATGTAGAACCTAAAAGTTAAAAACTTCTGGCAAAAAATAGAAAGTCCAAAGCAGGTATTATAACTCTATAAATCAACCTGAAGTTCACGCATCTTAAATGTCTTCATCCAGTTTTGGGAGTCTCGTGTCCTGGAGTCCTCCTCACCAAGTTGTTTGACAAGTATATCATATGTTTTCTTCTCATGCTGTACAAAGCAAACAACATTGTTCAGTTGCTTATCTACCTATCTTTTAGTTAGGAGAGGACATTGAAAATATTTCCTGTAAAAATGACATGCCTGATGTGAGAGCTTGAATGCACCCATACAGTTAAATGCAATGGCAAGAGCATGATAGCACACAGCAGTTTGGATATGTTCCTCTCCTAGAAGCCTCTCATTCTTTTTTAAGGCCTCTTGTAGATAGCGAAGAGCTGTGTTCATCTTTCCAATGTCCTGGTACATCATTGCAACATTTATAAAAGTTGCAGCCACATCTGGATGGTCTGGACCAGACGACAAGCTCAGTAAGAGCAATGCACGGGACATGTGCCGTAATGCAAGTTCTGTCTGGTTAAGTCCATGGTAGAAGAGGGCCATATTGCCATAGCTGTAAATTAGTTGCAAATTAAATAAGCAAATGGTTCATTCCCACAAAAAAAAAAAAAAGAAATTAAAAAGGTTTCCAAATGCTGAATTAAGTAACTAAACATGAAGCTGCCTTCATTTTGAAACAATTAGAACAAATAACATGCCAGGTAGATTTAAGAAATACATGCAAAATGAATCACATCATATTTGCATTGTATCCATCAAGCATAGATCCAGTTTGTCTCTCATAAAATAACTGATAATCCCTGAGGTTTGGTCAGCACTGGACGCGTGTGGCAACATCATACACCAGAATCCTTTATCACAATAACTTCAATTTTAACTTTTTCAAGATACAGAATATTCATCTCAAATGCAACGAGGTTGAACTGACTATTACTAGAAAAATTTTTCCTCCCATGGTGATCATCACAATTATAAGCTCAAGAAAAATTTTCCTCTAGCCAAGATGCATTTGCCACATTAATAAATGTTAATCATAAGTCATAATACAAGTAAGACTTCAGTAAATTCAATAAATACTTCAGTAAATTCAATAAATATTGAACAGACGAGCAAAGAGCAAAGAGCAAAGAATGGTGCCTGTGAGCAGTATCAGGATGATCTAATCCCAGGCAACGTTCATTTATGATTAATTCCTTATGCTGTTGTATTATTGCTCCAGCCATATCTCCAGCATGATATAAAACCATGGCAAGGTACCTGAAAAGTTGAGGTCAGGTGCACTGAATAAATTGAGAACTATTTGTAACCAGAAAAATTTGCTAAGATTGCTGGAGAATGATACACTTTCACTTTGCATGTGATAAAAGCAAAAACAAAACAAAAACCTTCAAAATAAGTATGAAACTAAATGTTGTCCAATGGAGCATAAGAAAATACAAAAATAAATAAAACAGTAGTGGAAAATGGAAGTTTTCTGAGTAATTCATGATGACTACCTACAACAGTTGGCAACCTCCCGATGCATTGGACCAGTCACCTGAAAGACATTAAAAAAGATAATAAAATTATGATTGCTGAAGACCTTCCTATGGTCAAAATAAATAATTTGGAATGCATACCTGTTGAAGGATAGAAAATGCCTCGGAAAATAATGTATAGGCTTCACTTAGCATTCCCTGATTCAAATTTACAAACAAATAATAAATAAACAAAGTCGCATCATTTGATAAAATCACCTTTCAACATTAACACTGCATATTCATGATACAGTTGTTTACATTCAAATTCATAATAAAATTCTGGCTTTGCATGATCCTGGCCTTACCAAAACCATCCCATGAGACCAAAATTTAGAGTGGGTATGTTACAAAAGAAACATCAATGAGATTCCTTTCCTATAGCTAAATGGGTGCTTAAACTCCAGTATAATAAAACCCTAGTTTATAACCAAATTAACTGTTATGGATGAAGTGTAACTTGTCATGAGTTAGATTTCTGGTCTTGACTTTCTTAATTTGTGACCTGTGGTGTCAATCATGCAAGACTTGTTAGTAAGACAACTAGGTGCAATTCATACCTCAGCCAATTGAACTTTTCCTGTTTCCACAAGATCCTTAGCTTCTGAACATACTGGAACTGAGTGTTTCACCACAGGTTGGAGATTTAAGATATCGGACATTTGGAAAGGTGCTGCAGCATTAAGATCATATTTGCGAGCTGCAATTGTAACTCCCACCTGTCAAGGAAGCCATATTTACTTTTTTCACACCTACTTATAGAAACTTCACAATATAATATAGATAGTTACTATATATTTATTTTATAATGCATAAGAATGTAAGAAAATAAATTACTCAGTTTAGTTTTAAGGTTATAGGGACAAACAAATAATTAAGTGAAAAAGTGAATAATTGGACCCAACAATATAAAATGCAACAGAAGCACACAAGAAATATACGCGTAAAAAAAAAAAAAAAAAAAAAAATCCTACAATTTATTTAGCTTAAACAACAGAGGTATTAACATACTATTGTCTTATAGAGGAGCTAACAAAATCTAACAGAATGCAAATAACATTTCCCTGAATTGAGATGGTTATTTTGTGAGTCTCATTTTATTTTGTTAGGGGAAGTGATATCACCATCATGCGGCAATTAGAGATTGAATCCATGACCTTTTAATGTTATAGGAGTTTTTATAAATTGTTTACAGATAATCCACTATCAGGAGCATAAGCTCAGCTAAAGTGCAGATTTAAATGCCTTTTTCTAAATTATCAGTAGACAGACATACTAAGCAGCCATGAAGCAGAATAGAAGAGATTTCTCAATAATATGGCAAGAAAAAAAAAACAATTGGATTGCTCAAGGATAGGAATGCAATAAACATAAGAAGTATGAGAATAAACAATTGAAACAAATCAAAGACAAGCATTGCAACAAACACTACATCTAAAAGCAAAAGCATGCACAATTCCGATTGTTCATTCTTCATTCAGAAAATTCTACTTGCAGCACAAAATCTTCACACATCAATTAGATAAGACTCAAAATTACCTTCTGACAAAGATTGCGTATGACTGAAACTTTCTTCACCCGTGACCTTGCATCCTCTGGCAACTCAAACTACTCGAAAGAGGAAAATCAGTGACACTATAAATGCCTTATCCCATCTTTTATCTAACTGATATAAAGCTTCTATAATTATGCAAGAAGCCATGCAATTTCCGAGAATGTTTCATTGCACGTGTACGAGTTGTACACTCAAGTTAATATAAATTATACCTGATATTTGAGTTTCGCAAATTCCCGAATCTCAGACCATACAGTCTCTGAGCTAACATTCATGCATGAGGATTGATTCTTTCTTGCAGATGCTCCTTTCCATCTTGTTTGGCCCTTAGAAGATTTTCCTGAAGGGTGATGGCCAGATTGGTCCTGCAGATTTAAACATAACTAAACTCAGTCAATGAACTCTCCCAATGGGATTCAACCACATGGATTAGGACTAGCTCTATGAAAGCCACATTAGACATCTAAAATTAACAAAAATGAGCTTCAGACTGAAAATCAGTGCATCATTAAACCAACATAAACGATGAAACTATCTTGAACATGCCTTCTTTGGTGTTCTTGGATGTGAACTGTTGGCAACACCTTTTCCACCAACAGCTTGACAATTTCCAAAGAAACAGTTGAAAAAATGTGAGATTGCTTGCGCAAGATCCTGATCTTCTATATCTCTCAGCACATCCTGTGTCACCAGAAAAGAACAGAAATCAAGTTGCCTGTCACCAGCAGAACAGGATACAAACCAAAAACTCTCATGTGCTTGTATGTTCAAATACTCTCTTTTGACACAATGAAATATTTTAGCAACCAAACAAGATTTGTAGATCCCAAAGAAGTTGAACAGGATGAAGGAATCCAAAACTACACAACATAGAACTACATGAAGCTGATAAAAGCAAATTCAAGGATGAAATAAGAAAAAGATGATAACCTTGAGGACGTGCTTAGCAGATCTGACTACAATCTCATTAGAACAAAGATCCCATAAATGAGGCAAGTGTTTTGTCCCTTCGGCAACCTGAAGATATGATCCACTTGTGTCAAAAGCAAGATACTATTGACATTTGAGAATGGTATAGAAATTCGAACTTCACCAAATATTTTTTATCAGTCTGGAATGCGAGCAACTGCATTGCCAAGGCATTAAAAAAATATTAACTCTTACCCTTCCAATGTATCGCACATTGATTCCATGAGCATGTAGTGCTTCTGTTAGTGTCTGCCCAT
The DNA here is from genome assembly GCA_947683625.1 of Mallotus nudiflorus. NCBI lineage: Eukaryota > Viridiplantae > Streptophyta > Magnoliopsida > Malpighiales > Euphorbiaceae > Mallotus > Mallotus nudiflorus. Next base: position 2,137,230 of record CANTUR010000184.1, read on the forward strand.
CCATGGGCGATACTTCCAGTGTGCAAAGATCCTGAATGAACTTTGGAAGCACAGTATTGGCTAGATAGGAACTAGCTTTCCTCACATTTTCTTCATCCTTTACTATCTCCTGTTGAACAGTAAAAGAAAATAACAGAATATGAGACTTTTTGTAATTCAATGCAGCTGCAAAGAAAAAAAAAATTATCCTTTCAAATAGTTCACCTCTGAACTCCCAGCTAACTTAAACTCAGTAAAAACATTAGGGTTAAAGAGTATTTCATTGTATGATTCAGAGCTCGCAGAAGGAACAGAAGCACATTCTTCAACAGTCTCAACCTTTCCTTCCTGGATTATATCCTGCTGATCAACACAGAAAGCCATGCAATTCAAATAATTGATTGAATAAATGCATAAAAATGCTACTTCCATACCATATAAATTAAATAAACTCAGAAAAACAATATTGTTGTATCGTAACAGATATATGCTCCTATGCTTCATCAGACCACTTAGCTTGATAATACTTGCTAAATAGGAATAAAACATTTTCCCTTTTAATGCGTACAAATTTAAGTTACTAAAGAAAAATGAATAAGGAAGTTGCTGATCTTGAATAGCCAAAGTAGAGAATAATAAAATGTCGCATACAAAGAGAGTACAATACAATCAAGATTTTGAAAACATCTCTATTACAAAGACTAGTCATACTAAATAATGAATTCGGCCATTTCCTATCAGTTCAATATACATTGAAAATAAAATTACTGTTCCTCCAACTGCCCTAGTGGATACAATGATTTACAACATGGAACAAGTTAATAAAATAATTACCAACTATCTAATTTAGAGGTATATATCATAAGAATTTATAGTCTCACAAAACATAAGCAGCATAAGTATCCGACCAGAGTGTGCGTATATTTTAGTCATATGACTTATATAAAGTGCATCTTTAGCTCAATTAAAGGGAAGCACAGAATAATACAAGGTTAAAATAAGTATCATTACCTTACTTTCAGCAGAAGCTGCAGATAGATTCGCCTCAGTTTTCACTTGTTCATCAACTCCATCTTCTGAAGAAGCTGAGGTTGCATGAGCTTCTCCCTCAGATTTAGGCATGGTCTTCAAACTTTTTGTGGCTTCAGCCTTCTCCATTAAGAAAAAATAACATGAGAGAAAGAGAATAAGAAATAAAGCAGAGATTGTTTCAATTCAGATATACAGTTATGCACCTGACAAAAGGCAGCAATTAGTTCTGGCCTCAAAATACAAAATCGGGATCCAGGTCCACTGTAGTTCGCATCGCGAGGAGTTACTCTCATCAAGTCCAGAAGATAATGCCTGGAATTAAAATAATTAAAAGTAGAAGGATAAGTATGCAGTTAAGCAAAATGCAGTACAGACTTAAGAACCAAGTTATCCAAAAGAAGTGATATGCCAAACCAAAAGAAGTTGTAGACTCAAAATATAATTCTTCATTAAAAGCTTAAAGTTAAAAGCTTTTCTTTTCTTTTGATTAATGTGTTATAAAGATCAAAGTGATGATACAAATTTGAATGTGATTTTGAAAAACAAAGAACCACTTTAGCAAAAGGACAACAAAAAACTCAAAGAAAAGAAGAAATTGACAAATTCAAAAGCGGAAGAAAGGAAAGAAAACAAGCTAATCCAAGAGAATAATCACCTGTCATCACTACCAACAATGCCTTTGCATTCTACTGGTGCAGCTAATTTAAAAGCATTCCCAGATCCATCCAAAACTGTGTGTTCCTTAAGATGCAGGCGTTTAGCAGCTTCCAGTACCTAAGACACAAAGCTCAGAGTTAATAACAGGAAAATTTAATGGATCACAAGGTAACCAAGAATCAAAAATTTGTTCAAACAGTTGTATAGAACTTTTTTTTCAAAAACGAGGGAAAAAACAAAGAAATGCTTTTATAAACAAACAATAATATATGGATATCCACCCAAAATGAGTCTAGCAAGTTAATCTCAATGCATAACATGAAAATGGATTTCACATCTCACCTTTGAATGAAAATCTTCATTCCAGCATATTTTCTTCCCATTATCAACTGAACCATACAGGAGTGAATCTGATTTATCCCCTTGAAGAATGCCAGGTAAAACACTCTATAGCAGAACATATAAGAAATTTAATGAGAAACAAATAAACATGAAAAAATATTGGATGCTGCAAATGAGTTTCTTCCTCAATAAAAAACACACATAAAATATTGTGCAGCTATGAAAATAGAATCTGCGCGAGAAGGAATTTGCATCTTTAATGCACACCTGTGCTACCACTCTATGACCCCTATAATCAATTATGGCCATAGCAAGATTATACAGCCCAGGGACATCAGCTTCCTGGTAGGCCTTAGTGCCTTTCAGATCATTGTTTGCGGAAGCATATGTAGCCTGCTCACTCTCAGCCAACTGGCTCTCAGAAGGTAATTGAGAAGTTGATTCCACAACACCATTACTTTTTCCTGTAACTGATCCATCAAGATCCCCATTAGAAACTCCACTGTCTCCATGTGACAAATCATTTGCCACCATTTCCGATGTATAGGGAGAAGCAGCAACATTCTCAGTCTTTGACATAGTATCTGCAGTACGTTTCTTGGACAACTGTTCAAGGTCCGCATCCACAGCAAAACTAAAGAAAATATTGTTGTGAACATACCTAAAATCGAAATATATCACAAGTCAAAGGGCAGCTATAAAAAAATAAAAAATAAAAAAAACTTAAACAAATTATTGATGCAACAGAAAAGAATCCATAACTTCAATCAGAATAGCCAACAATATTTCAAAACTAACACATATCAAATTGAATAAATTGCAATTTGTAACAGGATTGGGAAGACAAATGATGTGAAGTTTTCAAAAGAAGTAAACAGGAAATGAATCTTTTCAAGGTCGCACTAACATATGAAAGCACTCTGGATCAGTTGGATTTATTGGTGGGATACATCTGCTGATGACTCCAATAGCACCACTAATGGCCGCATCAACAAAATCAGAAGTCACTTTGTAGAGAGCCCTATCCCGCAAGATCCTGCAACAAATTTAGCCTGATAAGAGAAGACAAACTGAAACCAAACGACAGAAATATATTTAAGAAACTGAACAATGTAATTATGAATGTTACTTGAACACAGTTAAGAAATACCTTTCTTGAAGAGTTGCATGGGGAAATTCTCGACAAGATTGCAACTCCTCATTCCAATCTCTCTGCATGCCAATCAGCTCACTACCGTATGAAAGAGTCAGCGCATCCTCTGCTCTGGAAGCATCACGTCTATGATCTGACAAAAAAAAAGCTTCTTATAGTTGCTCAGTCAAACATAAAACAAAACATTAAGCATAAGTTATCATCTTGAAAAGAAGACATTGAAATGTTTGCACACTATCATAATTCAATGGAATAACAATACAGGATGATAACCTAAATGTCAGTCTAAGACAATTATAGACAAATGAAAATGATGATTACAATAAAGAAATACAGATCAGACTAAAAGCAGTAACACTTTATAGCTGCAAGGAAGAAATTATGAATTATCAACCATCTAATCATGAACAACACAGATCAGAAACTAACAAATCCAAACCAGGAACACTTCGTAGCAAAATTGATCTACCAAGTATCAGGAAAGAATACTGCCTTCAAGTAAACAGAACATGTTTCTTTCACAACTTCAGAATCCTAAACCACAAAATTGCAGATTAAAGCTTGGATGTAAGCTTACCAGGAATTGGGTAGAATCCTAACCACGAATTTGGTGGTAGAAGAGATTGAACATTTTCAAAAGGATGTGCAGAAGCCTTCCGCTCCAAAATTTCACGAAACGCTTTCAAAAAAGAAAAAAATTGCAGTATGAGTGAAAAAGAACCATTCAAAGACACTAATACGAATATCGATTTAAAGTTCCACAATCTGTGAAATTTTTGGAGCAGTTTTCTACCTTTTTTAAACTTTGAGCTGATTTTTTGCAAGAGTCCAATAAGGGTTGCTGCTTCAGAAGCAGACTTACTAGGCCTTGGGTCAAGAACATTGCCTGAACTTGAATTGACATAAAATGTCTTTGTGGTTCCAGTAATACAGTACTTATTACCTTCCAATGTTACTACATCCAAATATATCAGATCTCCAACAAGCCTAGAGATACAACAAAAATATATATACAATAATTTACCACGACAATGGATATTTGCCCACTAGATAGTCAATTAAACCAATAAAAAAAAAAAAAAGAGAAAGAGACAGAGAGAAGCTGCTGACCTTCTATAGCTTGGCGGAGGATTGAAGGATGAAAACACAATACTCTCCACACACTTGATTTCTTTCAATGGAGACGACAACAACTTACCAAGAGAACCAGCAACATCCTCCATAAACCCCAGCCCGTCAAGTTCTGGGACCTCATTTTTTACAGTATCTATATTCAAGTCAAATGCAGACTTATCATATGAACATCTTCCAGAAACAGATCAGGTGTTAAGATGAAGATGAAGATGAAGAAGAAGAAGAAGAACCTGAGCCTGGGCCTGGGCCTTTGTTCTGCGCTGTCTCATATTCTAATGCAAGTGAAGTTGATAGTGATGCATGAAGTGTAGAAAGTGAGAGTAATTCTCTTGTGCGACGAACATGAGCCCTGATTGATCTATCATCATAAGGAGCTGCCAAAAAAGGTTTTACATGTTAGACTCCATACAACAATCTTCACTACCAAAGAGCAACAAGTGCTAACATACCAGCAACCATCTCCAGGGAGCAACCACCAGTGGTAATGTCAGCTACTTCAGAGATTTCATTATAATCCTCAAGCTGATGAGTTGAACCATCCTTTGTGCGCAACAACAAATCATAACATGTGAAGAAACAAGTCTCAGGTGCATCAAGAAGGAATTGTCTTATATCCATAACAGAATCTCCAGGGTTCAACTGCAATTTCATGTTATATTTTATCAATAGCAAGAATGAAGAAAACTAGAGGGCACATTAGTGAATTTTTTTCCAGAAAGAATAATAGAATGCTTCTGTTTTGTCGAATGAGAGACCAAAAATCATTAAATAAAAATGAAAATGAATGCTTCCTAACTGGTGTTGCTAAAATCAAACAAAAAACTAGTCCCAAATCAAGTTAGCTCACCTGTAGCTCAAGCTTCTCACCACTCTGCGTTTTGACAGAGACAGGATAAAGATGAAGCTCACCTAAACACATTAGAAGAAACACCACATCAGACAAATAGCAGAGTAGAATAGGAAGATCACACATCCAAAATAAATTTGAGAGGAAAAAAAAAAAGTAACTTTGAATTGAGCCAAGTTGACTTGATAAGAACAAGCAATAACACCAAATTGCTGCCACCAATGAGGGGCTACAAAAACTAGAACAACACATAAATTGACTGCTCTCATCAACTCTAACTTCACTTGGGAAATAATCTTAAAAGAGTGAAACTTACCTCCTCTTCATAGAAAAGTTGGTTCAGATATGGGAGGTATATGTGTGTGTGCTACTATGCATGGATGCGAGCATGCGACTTATCTGAATAAATGTGGCTTCTTCTATAAATGCCCGTTCCTGGACGCCACACATTTCATGTACTAGCCCAGGTGAAAACGTACTAAAATTATTCTAAGCTTTTGTTCAACAAAAAGAAGTTCCAAAAGGGCCTCATAGTTATCTGACATTAGTGAACTTGAAATGTCAACAGATATCTCATACATAGAAAATTAGCAATTACAACCATGATGACATTCCTTGACATTACTATGTTTACAGCATCTTAAAAGAATAACATATGGGCAATGATTGAAAACCACCAAAAGTATTTGGGCAAGTTCAAAAACTGAATATGATACAAGCCATAAGATCAACCAACTTTACCTTGCTTTGTTTCATCAGCTGAAGTTGCTGTTTCCGACTCCCTCCCATTTGGTGGTACGGCATCAATGGATTCATTAACAGCTGGTACTCCATTGGCATCAACTTTACTAGTCTCCGAATCTTGCAGAGGAGCACTGGCTGTCACAGCTGGCTCCGAAGAATTTGCCGTAGTATTTGAACCCTTCCTGCTTCTCCCTTTATTCGATTTCCCCGCCATTTCCCCCTTCAATTCCAAATTCTTTAAAGGGTTAGTAAGTTGCTGGTTCCAAAAATTTAAAAAAAAAAATACCAAGTTCATCAAACAATTCTCCAGAAAAGCACAAACACCGCAATTGAATTGAACAGATAAAGAGAGAGAGGGGATTAGACTGAAACTCAATTAACCAAAAAAAAAAATCAAAACTTTGAAACACATACTACCAAAAATAAGCTTCAATCCAATCGAAGGGAACAGAATATTTTATTCTATATTTTTATTCTGAGGATGAGGACGTAGGCATATACACAAGCAGCAGGGTTTTTGTGCGGGTAAAGAAAAATAGAGGGAGCGATGGTTTAGAGTGCGGCGACGGCTGAGGTTTTAGGAGAGGAAAAAAGTGGCTGAGACTGAGAGGCGGCGAAATTTTTCCCTTCCTATTTTGATTGATTGATTTATTCATTATTTTCCCCTTTTGTTTATTCGTTTATGTTTTTTTATGAGATTGAGAAGTGTCCGTGAATTTGTGCGTGTCTCTCCGGTTCATGCTTCAGACCCAATTTTGTTGGGCTCTTTTGGGCCTTGCTTTCGTTTTTTTGAGAACATGCTCACTTGCCTCTTCAACTTTGAGATCAGAGCTCAGTTACGACTAAAGTAGCTGCAAATTATATGAACCTGTCCATGTTGTAATATAGATTGAAAGTCTATCACACGTATAAAGCAACACATCTTTTTTTTAACGCTTCATTCATTCATGATGTTGTTTTTTTTTTTAACGTTTCCATCTTCCTTTGCAGCATTGTTGATATCGTAGCCGTCACATACTAACCCTGATCAGACTTCCTCTTCTTATTTGATTTCATCCGAATTTATCTACCTTTATTCTTCTCCAATTGATCATTGCACCATAGCTACCATGTCAAAGCTTACAAATCCAACACTTTCTTCTTCTTTGTCTTTTCTTCTTTCAATTCCATATCATTTTCCACCTATTCTTTATGTTTCCTTAGTTTCTCAAATAGCGAAAAGATGGGTTGAAATCTAAAGTGAATTCATTTACATTTACTAATGTAGAAGAAGATACAATTTGACAGAGATTTTCTATATCTTTACCATTTCAAGATACAATATTTCTTTTATTCGTTTGGGAAAAAGATAATTAATGATGGTATAAAAGTTACAGGAATGCACATGTATAATAGTGGACACAAATTGGAAAAAGTAGTGAATGTGTGAAAGAAAAAAAAATCGTGAAGTATCAAGTGACACCCATAAAAGGTATTTATAGATGAAGGTCAGTGAGTCTGCAGGTGAAAATCAATAAACATGTAAGGGAATGTCAATAAGCCTATTAGAGATTCATTGATCTTCACTTATATATTAATTGAACTTTACTTATATATTCATTGAACTTTACTTACATATTCATTAAACTTACAGGTAAAAGTTAATGAACCTACAACCAACTCATTGATATTCACCTGCATAGTTTTAATCAATTAACCTTACAAGTAAAAAGAGAAGCTAACTACATTTGACACAAACAAACAAAAAAGTTTGATGCAAAAAAAAAAAAAAAATGCGCGTGTTTTTTTTATTCACATATGTGATGGACCCAGGAGTCCATGGTATAACCATTGTAAAGTAGCTACCTCCTCCACTTGAATGTGATAGTCAATCAGCTCACAAATTAATTTTCTAACCAATTATTCCATCAATTTAATAAATTTAATTAATTAACACATATTAGCTTTTTAGAAAATTCAATTCAGTTCAAAACAACTTTTTTTAAGTAATTAACTCAAAATTTTTATACATTGATTAATATGAATGTGTAAAAATTAAATTTGAAATTTTTAGATTTAGGAATTAATATTAAATTTTAAAAAAATAAACAATAAAAAATTAAAATATAAAAAATATAATTTTAAAATTTTTACATAAATTTAAATTAAAATGTTTTTAAAATTAAAAATTAAAAAAATTAAGTTGCATCTATTTAATTTTTTAATTACGATTGAATAGTGTCTCATATATATAATTAAATAATTATGGATATAATTTATATATATACATATGTATATATACAAACACACATATATATAAAGTATGCAAGTAAACATTTTAAACCATATGTAAATTATAAAATATTGTTTTTAAAATTTTAAATTTTTAAATTTAGTTTACTTCAAATCATATACTCACCTTCAAGTAATAGAGAAAATTTTTTTAATGAAAATATACTTTATTTCTTAATTTTTATTAAAAATCAAATCAAAATCATCAATTGTTTTCATGATTCAAAATTAAAAAATAAATTGCATTTACATATTCAACTTCTCAAGTTTTTACTAAAAATCAAATCAAAATTATCAATTATTTTAAATTTTAAAATTTTCATTCATACATTTTAAGAGATATAAAAAAAAGTATATAAGTAAAAGTCAGAGATTGAGAATATTAAAAGCTTGTTTAGTTTTAGAAAACAATGTCGGTTTTCCAAAAGAAATTTCCAGGAAAACTATAAAATTGAATTTAGTGTTTAGTTTTGATATTTTCCTAATTTAGAAAACTATAAAACTATTTTCTAATTTTTCAAATTATAACTAGTATTGAAAAACTAATCAAAGGACATTTTCTCGTGTTTTCCAATTTTATTTTAATAGTACCTATCAACTAAAAAGACGTCTTTTATGTATCTCTTCTTCTTACACTCCACAACCTCATCTTTGTATGGTCTGTTCTTGCCCACAATTCGGTTCTTTCTCCACATATTTGTATTTCATGTATTTTTTTTATTATTATTACTGTTTTTTTATCTTCTAGGTATTTGCTTTTCATTCATGTGTTTTTCTTTTCTTTTTTTGGTTGAAACTATTGTGATTGATCCATATTAGATCTTTTTTATTTCATGGGTTTTGTTTTGTTTTAGTGAATATAGGACATTGATAGTATATTTTGATTGATGGCCACTAATAAAAATCAACAAACATTGACCTTAAGGTTATAGTATTAGAGAGGCGACACATTATCTTAGGGTTCTAATAACATAGGGGCCACACATAATACCTACAACCTCAGTAAGTAAGTTGGTTAGCACTTGAAACCAAGAAAATCTTTATGATGTTACATTGAAACCAATGACAAATAGTATGTTATGTGCTTGGTGTTGATGATGAACAAAGAAAGAATCACGATATTTATATTTTTATGGGACATACACTATTCCATTAAAATTCGGTCCATTGTCCTAGTAAAGAGATATATAAATATATATTTTGCTAAAACGCACATTATTCTAATACTTAGAGGTGGCAAAATAATTAGGGACCATTATATATATATATGTTTGTATGTAAGTCAATATTAACTTTTGAATTATTATTTATTATTTTGATGATCATGTTTTTATTACTTTAATATAATTATGAGAATGTATTTCTATTAATTTTATATGAATGAGTTAAAAAGGATCTGAATGGTACACCTATTTTTAAACCTAATGATTGGCTAAAAATGGATGATGAGCTATTTTTGTTAACTGGGGATAGATATATAATTGAGAGATTAAAAGGGAAGTACAATAGGCTTCAAACCAAATATCGATGCTTCTCTAAATTATTAAAGCGCATAGATGTTACTTATGATTCAAGTTAAAACACTATATTTGCTGCAAAAGATATTTGGCAAATGTTTAACCATGTAATAAATTATATTTTTAACATTTAAATATATAAGAAGTAATTTATCATGACCCAAATCGGGGGCCATGACCGGCGTTAGGGAACGGGAATTCTTTCGAATCTGGAACCCGTAGAAAGCCTTAAAATAATAAAACATATAATAAATAAAATTAAAATAAATATACCATAATTAAAATTTTTAATTTAATATAATAAAATAATCTTCTTCATATCATGAAATGATTTGATATAATATTCAGATTAAACATCTGAATTAAAGTCTCATACAACAAAATAATTAAAACTTACTATTGTTACGAATACAACTACTGCAGTTTTCTAGAGTATAATAATAAATAATTAAGTAAGTAATTTATATAATAAAGCCGGGGCAGAAAAAATTCGGCGGATAGGCCTACTGCTGAGGTCTGAAGAAAAGGACTCTCCTGTAAAAATATCAATTGAGGGGAGTCAAACCTCAATAAGTGAATTATTATAATATATATACACACATTACTAAATGACAAATGCAAATACTTATAAGTATATATAATAAATACATATATAGGCAGGTACACACAGATGCTAAAAATCACTTTATAATTAATTCTAAAAAACATCAGTTTATGAAGGATCAAATAGAACCCTAAGTTATCGTAACCTCAAATATCAATAGGAAACGCTCTAGCCATACTAGCTCACTTAATTCTAAGTAAATTCACTTAATCCAACTGGACAGTAGACTGGCTTCGAAACACTAAGTCAACTGAGCTCCAACAGTCTGACTGTCAGTGTGATTGGCCCCGAGACACTTGGTCAACCAAGCTCCAGCAATCACACCATCAATCACATCTCATATCAATCAAATCAATCAAGTCATAATTTCCACAAATATGTTAGTAATTCAACCTACAATCTATCGCACCGGTATGTACTTGATCCTAGTGTTGCCCACTAGGAAACATGTTTTATCGATATCCTTCATTTTAAAATAAAACATACATTCAAGAATAAATAATATATACAATGGCATTCAAAATGATTAAATAAACCATATATATACCTAAAATAAACTAAGTATATTTTAAGTATATATACGTAAAATAAATTCAATTAAATCATGAAATACACTCAAAATCAACCAATAATATACTTAAACATAATTTGAATATAAATAAAAAAGAAAGCAAGCATTTATTTTAAAATATACCAATAATATACTAAAAATATACCTAAATTATACTGAAGTATTTAATAAAGCAATTATGCAAAACTTTACATTTAAAACATATAATTCTAAGACATGCAACCTAGAGCAATGTATATATATACTCACAGGGATGCACTCCTCGAGACTGATCCAACGGGTCTAGTCCGCTAGGCCTCAGTCTTGGCGCAATTAAACAATAAAAGCGATCACGACATTAGAATAAATCTAACTTAGACTTCTAGAGACTCAATCTAGGATTATAAAATATATACAGACACAGAATTGGAAGTAGACCCAATGTCACGTTTTATGAGAATTCTACCGAAAATTCGGAAAAACCTCCCCTGTAAAACGGACATCTCTCCACTAAAAAGTAGAGCCGGTCCTACAAGAAAAATACACTTCGAGTATAAAAATTTTCACAACCCTCAGTTGGGATCTCGAACTACTAAAATTTCCCAACCGAGATCTACAATTCACTACAAATTCAAATACTACAATAAAATATATTAAAAATTCAATAAATACCATAAATGCCCTTTAAATATCAAAATATAGCATATTTAGCATTAAAACACCAAAAATAATTATTTTCCTAATAATTACTTAGAAACCCTAATTAATAATATAATATTATTAAAAATCCATTTTCTCGATAATTCCATAAATATTAATAAAAAATCATTTTATAAATCCAAATTACTTAATTGGTCCAAACATATATTAAAATTTACTAAAAATTCATTTATTTACAAAAATAGTATATTATATATTATTTGAAAATAATTTTCAAAAATTAGTATTAATTAGTTAAAATTAGTAAATAATTTGTAAAAATCATTTTTATACCTCAAATAATATTAAAACCAATTAAACATAATATTTAACTAAAATTACCACCAAATTACCCCTAATATAAAAAAATACATATAAAATACTAATAATACTCAAAAATTCAATAAAAATTATATAAATACACAAAAATTATTTCTCAACATATATCTCAGTAATATCAACAAAAAAATATAATTAACCAATAATTTCTAACAAAACATATATATAACCTATATTTTCAAAATTGACATAAATTAAAAATTATTATAAAATTCACACAAAAATTATAAACTAAATTCTAAAATTAATAATAACCACCAATAACACCAAAAATCACAATTTCATAATTTATATAATTAATTTACAAAAATAATAAAATATCCAAAAATTCACAAAAATCAAAATAATTCCCAAAAATTAGAAAAAAAAATTCAGGGATGTAGCTTGAGCTAGAGGGATCAACTTTTGTAAAGGGATTTTTCATGAATCATTTAAAAATTCCCAAAAAAAATTTGAAACCCTAAAATGGCCGAATTTAAAAACAAGCAAAACACCTTACCAAATCACGTTTTCAAGTTGAATGGAGCTTGGATTCAACCTCCTCGAAGCTCCAAGAGTCTAACGGTACTAAAAACGTGAAGATTGGTGGCCGAATGAAGGAGGGACGACGAAAAATCGAGTTTCGACAAAAAATGGAGGTTATGTTACTATTGGCGCCGGGGAAAGGAGAGGAGGATGACGGAGCTGGCAGAGGGAGGGGTGGTCGTCGACGAAGGGTAGGGAGGCACTTTGATGGTAGGAGAATGAATGGTGACGGGCGGTGATGGTGAAGATCAGGGGAAAAAGAAGAAGGAGGGGAAAAGCTTTTTTTTTTTTTTTTTTTTCATAAAACTATATATTATAACTTTAATAAACTTTATATTATAATATATATTATTATATTACACTAAATTCACACACCACACACTTATATATTCACATATATATATATATATACACACACACACACACATATATGTATAAATTACACACTATAATTAATAATATACACATATAATATTAATATTAAACCCTAATATATATGTGCATATATATATATATATATATATATATTGACTCATAAAATACAATTCAATAATGTAATTTATTAAAATATTAATGCACTAGATTAAATATTATTAAAATAATATTGTCTGAAATAACAAACTTCATTATATACATATTTACGTAAAAAATTATAATTAAATGTAAAATAATAATAATTATTCACAAAATAGTAAAATAATCAAATATAATTTTAAAATTTATTAACACTGCATATCTTGATAATTATTAAAATAATTTAAAAACTAGGGTCATTGCAATCTTCCCTTCTTATAAGAATTCTCCTTGAATTCTAAGAAAAGAATACACAAGAATCAAGGAGGAAAGAGATACGAGTAAGAAGCTTGCATCTCAGCTTCAGTATCCCAGGTATGCTCTTCTACTCTGTTACTGCGCCACAATACCTTGATGATCAGAATCTGTTTTGAATGCAACTGTCGAATTTGATAGTCTACGATCACAATAGGTTCTTCCACGAACATCAGGTCTTCATTCACTTCCATGCTATCGGCCTGCAACACGTGTGAAGGGTCTGAAACATACTTCCTCAGCATCGAGATATGAAACACCGGATGTACTTGAGACATACTTGGAGGCAAAGCTAACCGATATGCAACAGTGCTAACTCTTTCCAAAATTTCGAACGGTCCTATATATCTCAGTGCTAGCTTACATTTCCTACCAAATCTTATAACACCCTTCATCGGAGACACCCTCAGAAAAATATAGTCTCCTACTTGGAACTCCACATCTTTACATCTAGGATCCGCATAGCTCTTTTGTCTGCTAACTGCGGTCTCTAATCTGCTCTTAATCACAATAACTTTCTCTGCAACATCCTGAACCATCTCAGGTCCAGTCAAAGCTCTCTCTCCAATCTCATCCCAACTCAAAGGGGATCTACACTTCCTTTCGTACAGAGCCTCATATGGTGCCATTCTAATACTGCTATGGTAGCTGTTATTATATGTAAACTTGATGAGTGGCAAATGATCATCCCAGCTACCTCCCAAATCCAAAACACACATTCGCAACATATCTTCTAGTGTCTGGATCTTCCTCTCAGACTGACTATCTATCTGAGGATGAAAAATAGTACTGAAATCCAACCTAGTACCTATCACTTCCTACAACTTCTACCAAAAATGAGAGGTAAACACTAAACCTCTATTTAACACAATGGACATAGGTACTCCATGAAGGCACACAATATGCTTCACATACAGTTTCGCCAATCTAGCTACAAAATAAGTGACCTTCACAGGCAAGAAATGTGCAGACTTAGTCAACCTGTCCACAAATACCCAGATGGAATCGTATCCATCCTTAGAACGAGGTAAACCAACCACAAAATCCATAGTAATCCTTTCTTACTTCCACTCAGGAATAGGAAGAGGCTGAAGCTTCCCAAAAGGTTTCTGATACTCAGTTTTCACTTGCTGACACGTCAGACACTTAGCAACATAATTAGCTACATCCTTCTTCAGTCCATCCCACTAGTACAAATCTCTAATACTGTGGTACATCTTAGTAACACCTGGATGTACGTTGTAAGCTGTAGAATGTGCTTCCTCAAGGATCTCTTCTCTCAAATTATCCACATTAGGAACACATAATCTACCACTGATCCATAAAACACCGTCATCATCAAGTGTGAAATCCGTGAACTTCCCTGTTCGAACATTCTCTGTAAGCTCTTTTAAAATAGGATCTCGACTCTGAGCTGCCTTAATCCTATCTCTTAGTACATATTGCACCTTAAACTGAGCTAGCAATCCACCTGATCTACTCATCTTCATAATCAAACCTTGATCCACTAACTAATGTAACTCTTAGATCAACAATCTCCTCTCCACACTGATGTGAGCAAGACTGCCTAAAGACTTCCTACTCAAGGCATCTGCTACCACATTAGCCTTGCTCGGGTGATATAGAATCTCACAGTCATAATCTTTCAACAATTCTAACCATCCCCTTTGCCTAAGATTCAAATCTCTCTGTTGAAAAATGTACTTGAGGCTCTTGTGATCAGTATAAATCTCACAAGTCACCCCGTACAGATAATGTCTCTAGATCTTGAGAGAAAAGATTACTGTAGCCATCTCTAGGTAATGAGTAGGATAGTTCTGTTCATGCTTCTTCAATTGCCTTGAAGCATAGGCTATCACTTTACCATTCTGTATTAACATACAACCTAGGCCAACTCTAGAGGCATCACAATACATTGTTAACTTATCCTCTCCATTAGGCAAAGCCAAAACTGGAGCTGTGGTCAACTTCTCCTTCAGCAACTGAAAGTTATTCTCACAAGCTTCTGACCACTCAAACCTCACATTCTTCTGAGTCAAACGAGTTATAAGAGCTGCAATTCTAGAAAAATCCTGTACAAACCTCCTATAGTACCCAACTAAACCTAGAAAACTTCAAATCTCAGTAATTGAAGTCAGTCTAGGCCACTCAGACACTGCCTCAATCTTCTGTGGATCAACCTGGATACCCTCTTTAGACACCATGTGTCCAAGAAATACAACACTCTCTATCCAGAAATCACACTTTGAGAATTTAGCATAAAGTTGATGTTCTCTCAATGTCTGTAGTACAGTCCTCAAGTGATATACATGTTCCTCTATACTCCTCGAATACACCAGTATATCATCAATGAAGACTACCACAAACTGATCCATAAATGGTATGAAGACCCTATTCATCATATCCATAAAAGCTATTGGTGCGTTAGTTAAGCCAAAAGACATCACTAGAAACTCATAATGGCCATATCGAGTGCAGAATGTCATTTTAGGAACATCAGCTTCACTAATCTGCAACTAATGATAGCCCAACCTCAAATCAATCTTGGAAAAGAACTGTATGCCCTGTAGCTAATCAAATAAGTCATCTATCCTTAAGAGAGGATACTTTTTCTTTACCTGTCACCTTGTTCAACTCTCTATAGTCAATGCACAGTCTCAGGGTACCATCATTCTTCCTTACAAACAGGACTGGTGCACCCCAAGGAGAAACACTAGGTCTAATAAAACCCTTATCTAGTAACTCTTATAACTGCTCTTTCAACTCTGCAGGAGCCATTCTGTAGGGTGGCATAGAAATAGGGGTAGTGCTTTGAACCACATCTATATAGAACTCAATCTCTCTATGAAGTGGTAAACCTGGCAACTCCTCAGGAAAAACATCAGGAAACTTACAAGCAACAGGAACATCTATGAGTGACAACTTCTCCATTGAAGTATTCCTGATTAATGCTAAATATCCCTGACAACCCTTCCTCAGTAACTTCCTAGCCGTAATAGCAAAGATGAGATTCTGAGGTGCTGAACTCTTATCACCCACAAACTTAAATTCTTCTTCACTAGGAATTTTGAAAGTCACCTCTTTACTCCGACAATCCACCACGACATAGTGCTAAGATAACCAATCCATACCCAGAATAACATCAAATTCCATGACATTCAACAAAATCAAATCAGCGGATAATTTTCTACCTCCGACAAGAACTGGACAACCAGAAAGAACAACATCGGTGTCCAAAGAATCACTTAGAGGAGTGGCAATAGATAAAGAAAAATTCATCCTCGAAGCTTGCCAACAAGACTTAGAAGCAAAAATAGGAGAAACGAATGAATGTGTGGCACCCGGATCAAACAGAACCCATGCATCCATGTAACAGATAAAAATAATACCTGCCACGATTGCATTAGATGCCTGAGCATCCTATTGGGTAAGATGGAAGACTCTGGCCTGTCCTCGACCTTCCTACTAGTTGGTAAAAGCCTGGCCAACACCTCTATCACCTCCTCTGGTGCCTCTACCATGACCCTACTGAGGAACAATCTGAGTAGAACTCTGGTGTTGGGTTGGAGGCAATTAAAAAGGAATGGGTGCTGCATTGGCAATCGACTGTTAAAGGAATCACGGTATCTGCGACTGCTGATAACTAGAATAGGGATATGATCTGGCAAAATGGCTCGTCTGTTCACATCTGAAACACATCAGCGATGTCATGTAACACGATCCCTGATGGACTCTGCCACACATTTAACAAACACTGACAGCTGACCCAGAACTACAACCATTGCTATTGCTTGAAGCACTTGACCCAAGTTTGAATGGTCTACGTTGACCTCCATGGCCATGTCTACTGCTCTGGTGTACCCTCTACTGCTATCTCTAACTCTGTTGGGTTGGACCCCTCTATTAACTACTCGAACCAATATGAAAACTCGGGTATGAAGTAATCTGGAATCCACTTGACTAAACACCCAACTGGTAATAATCAGGCATAGCTCCTTGTCTGACTAGCCTCAGCTCAATCTCCTTAGCCAACTCTATCACTGACTCCAGAGTAAGGCCCATTGTAGGTATACCAACAAATACAGAACCCAATCTAGCGGCATAAGTGGTGACTGTAAAGTACTGATCTCGCATCAGATCACTTGCATATCTACCAAGTTGAAGGAACTCTCTGGTATAGTCCTCAATAGATATGTCACCTTGGGTAATGCTAGTCAGTTGGAGTCTGTAACTCATACAAAGTGGCTTTGGGAAGAATCTCCTCATGAATTGCTCTCTGAATTAAGCCCAGGTCATCGTCATCATATATGGCTGGATGATTTGGATAAACAAGTCCAGAGCTGGTCCCTCTACTGATAGCTCGACTATCATGATCCGCTGGTACTCGATGTGAGCAGTCCGAGTCCTTGTCTCGATCGCATGCAGAAAATCTAAAGGGTCAAAAGTCCTATCGAAAGCAATCCTGCCAACTCTAGCATAAAACAAGGCTGTCTCAGGGTCAAACATACCCTACTGATAGGCAGGCTGAACAGTAGGGTATGTTTGAATGATTTTCATGAACATGAAAGAATTATAAGGAACTATGAATTGTTTAACTTTAGACATTCATCATTGCTTAATGTCATAGAGAGGGTTTTTGGAGTGTTAAAGGCAAGATTTCCTATTTTAAATTCAATACCAAGCTACTTATTACGCCATTAAAAATTGATTCCCATAGCATGTTGTACTTTACATAATTTTATTAGAAGAGAAGATAGAGAATACATACTTTTTATATTATTCAAAAAAGAAGGATTACAAATTCATGAAGAAAATGGTCTTAATGTAGTGCAAGAAGGTGTTCAAGTGAACATATCTCAACATAGTCAAATGAGCGCTATTAGAGATTTAACTGCTAATCAGATGTGACATGATTATGATAATCGTTATGGTAGCTCTTAAGTTTATCATGATTATTAGTAAACTATTAATCTTGTTGTATTTAACCATCAAATGAATGATCACTTTGTAGAGTAATATAATTTATATAGGATAAACACACTATTTTAATAAATTTACAATTATTTTATAGTTATTATAAATATAATTTTTTTTATTTAAACTCTATTGTATATAATGGACATATTGATTTTTTTTAAATAAGTTAATTTATTAAAATTAATAAAATATGCATGATTTAAAATTTTTTCATAAAATTAGTAGATTTAATATTAAATACAATCATATGAATCATAATAATAATTAACATATTAATTAAAAAATTATTATAATAAATTTCATTAAAAATAAATTTTATGAAAACATGAAAAATAAAAAATGAAATAAACAAACATGATTTTTTGTTTTTTACTTTAGAAAATTGAAAACTGGAAAACGAAGAAAATGAAAAGAAAACAGGAAAAGAAAATAGAAAATATTTTCTATTTTCTAAACAGATCCTAAGATTTTAAATATATATAGAGAAATATAGAAAAATTACAAAAAATCATTAGTTATAATTTTTTTTAAAATTTTAATTATTAAACTTACCCTTTTATATATTTTTAAATGTGATATAAATTTAATCTAGTTACTAATTTATAAAATATTTTGAGTGAATTAGATTTAAAAAAAAGTGACTTACTCATATGGAAAAAGTGTGGGAAATGTGTTTTTTGATAAAATAATAAAATTATATTTACTAAATATTATTATTTTTAATTAATTCACCCAAAATATTTTATAAATTAGTAATTGTGTTCAATTTATATCAAATTTAAAATATTTAAGACACATTTTTTAAAATTAAATTGTCAATTTTGTAAATTAAGAATTAAAAAAAAATTCTCTATTTCTTCAAGGTGAATATAAGATTTAAATTTAACTAAATTTTAAACTTTTAAAAATTAAAAAGTTTCAAAAATAATAAATTCTAATTTACATATAGTAAATGTTAGTATATATGAGCTTTAAGCCATTCTTATAATATAAAATGACATTGTACTTTTATTCCTATGGAAATAAAATAATATTTATTTAAATATAGTGTTTGTTTATTTGAGTATTTCCCCTTTAGCATTGTGTTAAATAAGTTTATTATTAAGAGTTTATAATCTGAGTGACAAATTCATCTAACACCTATGCTATAAAATATTTATAGTCATTGGATTAATATATGGGTAGTATTAATTCACACATTATCACCTCTGTTGATTTTGCTTGATCAGTATGTGATATCGATAATGGGAGGTAGTGAGTCTTATGCTACTTAATATGAGAGATGAGAATAGACATGTAAATATTTATGTGATGGGTGGATCGAACTGTGATGTAAGATATATAATTGCATGGAAATTCACTTCTGTCAACAATTATTATCTTAGACATAATGGTGCATATGGTCCTTTGATTAGAGGCAATATGATCATTTACATATGGTTGATTTGAGTTTGTTACCGCTTACGTACTTGTGCCAGTCATGTATTGGTATATGGTGTGTGGTGACTTGTTTCAGTTATATGTAAGGATGAGTGATTAGCCAAGATGGAATTCATTATTTGGAGTGGACGAAGATAAGATCTTATGCTATCTAAATTGTTCTCAATGAATATGTCTATTGTTAGGTCAAACGTGACTTTCCCGAAAAGAGTTTTGGCACTAGAAATGCGTTTTTAGTAGTAGTCATGTTTTAGCGAGAATTGAACTGAGGCAATTAGAATTTGACTAAACCATGACTCTAGCCAATATTGGAATCGTATAATAAAGGGACATAGAGAGCACGGTAATTATGTCTTATAGTTCTTGCGAATCTATGAAAACATTTATTTCCAATTAGGTAATTGTAATATCTATGTTAGAGGTCACTGACAACTTATGGAATTAATTAGGATTTTCACATTTAGGTTAGAAAGAGTTTCTTACAATATTAAGAGTTCATTTTATTTTTCATTGCCATTTAGACTTGAATCTAGTAAGTCACACACATAAGAATTGCATCGATATTGACAATTATTAATTTAATTATTAATTAAAGTGTTTAATTAATTAACTAAATTAATTGAATTAGATTTGTGCATATGCAATTATCTAGCATATCTCAAAATTTAATTCAAAGGTTAAGACTATTAGTTATATGTTTAAATATTAATTTGGACTTAATTTAATATGTGATATTAAGTTTAAGGACCAAATTAATATTTGCCTCCAATAATAATATACATATGGGCCATGAGATAAATCATATAGATATGGTATAATGGATGAGAAATGGGCTTGGTAATATAAGTGTATTTATGGAGATGGACCTTATTTAAAAGTTAAATAAAGACCCAAATGTTTAATTAAAAGGTTATGTAGAGATGGATCTATTTAAGAGTTAAATAAGCCGATATATTCTTTTAATTAGTATGGTTTTCATGGGTTTTATTTAAGAGTTAAATAAATCTAACCAAATAAAACCCCTTACTAAAAGGGGTACCACCTAAGCAGGAGCATGTAATGCTCATACTTACATGGTGGCTACCTAAGCTCATGTTTTTCATGCAATGTGATTGCATGGGTGACACTTTGGTAAGGTGTCATAAACATGTACCTTTATTTGGTGGAGAATTTTTACATGTATAAGGTTGCATACTTTACACTCAAAGTAAAAGTAAGTGGATAATCTCTATATGCATGAGATAACTTATTTTACAAATAAGCTAAATGAGTGGAGAATTTTTACACATGCAAATGATCTCTTTCATATACACTTAGTGGTTATTCTCTATACAATAACAATAACATACACAATATTCAACTTACACAATAGAGAGTTCTCAAGAGTTAAGTCTTCTTTTTCTTCATTTTCTTTCTGAGAGTAAAGAGTGAGAAAAATACAAGAGTTGTGTTGTTCACATTAAACCATAACCATCATCCATATTGTTTATACAACTACATGACCACTCTCATCTATCCATTGGAGCAACTAGTCCTATATTGTTCAAGTTAAGAAGGAGATTTAGCAAGTGATTCAAGTCACTATAAGAGAGGCTTATAGGTAGAACTCCATTAAAGTTTAAACTTATTCCAGTGTTTCTTATGTGTTCAAGCTAGAGGCTTTATACTTAGGGAGCTTGGAGTTTGTAAATTAACACGTACCATAACCAAAAGTTTGTTGAGTGTGCTATCAACTTTAGGAGTTTGTAAGAGTTACTAAACTCTTAGATGTAGGTCTCTTGACATGCTATTTGTGAACCCTTGTTAAATGTTATCCATTATGCACACATTTAGTTGTGTAAATCACATATGATGTGATCTTAGATCATTTCAAATTCTTGCCTTCATGCAATGGTTGCATACTAGGAATTTTTTTTGAAATTGACAATAACCAAATTCTTGCTCACACCATGCTTCTGCTTAAAATACAGTGTATAAAATCGGTCCTTTCAGTTAATACTTTTTATGTTCTCAATCTTTTATTTTTACTTATGTACTTTTATATCTCTTAATATCTATTTATCTAAAAATGAAAAAGAAAAAGAAAAATTTAATTAATAATTTTTTAAAACTACATTTATAAGTATTTAATTATATACATGAGCACTATAATTAAAAAGTTAAATAAATGCAACTTAATTTTTAAATTTTAAATCTTTTAAAAAATAATTGATCATTTAATTTAAATTTATGTAAAATTTTAAAATTGAATTATATTTTTCTATATTTTAATTTTTTGATTTTTACTTTATTTTTAAACTGAACATTAATTTCATTAATTTTTACTAACTCATGTCTTGCATATTTTAAAATTTGACAAATTGGACCTAATTAGTCAGTATAAAAGCTTCGTGGTTAATTAGATAAAGAAAATTAGTATAAACTAAATTGAATTTTTCAAAAAAGCTAGTGGGCTAAATGGCCAAATTTACTAAGTAATTAGAATAATTGGCCAAAAGTTAATTCTTAGGTTGATTAACTAAGGATGTAACCAAGCCAAGCAGCTTGCAATTCGCTTGGATCTCTACTTGAAAAAACGTTCATTCAAGTTTATTTGTTAAACTAAATGATTCAAGTTCAAGCTTTATTTTGAGGTTCATAATTTAAAACAAGTCGAGTCCAAACTTCTTTAAGCTCCTCTTTTTTAAGTTCTTAAGTGAACATGCCCACAAGTCAGCTCACAAACAGACTCATTTGCTAGCTTATTAATTTAAATATTAGAATTAGGTGGTGATATTACATAGAAATTATATAGTCATAATAGAAATTATATAGTTTTGATGTAAAGTAGTATTAGTATACAACATAGCATTAAGTAAGTATTATACAATAAAATTACAGTTTTTAATTCATTAGTCCTCTCGTTTAAGTTCTTAAGCAAACATGCTCATGAGTCAGCTCGCGAACAAACTCATTTACTAGCTTGTTAATTTAAATATTAGAATTAGGTGGTGATATTATATTGAAATTTTATAGTCATAATAGAAATTATATAGTTTTGATGTAAAGTAGTATTAGTATAAAGTATAGTATTAAGTGAGTATTATACAATAAAATTAAAGTTTTTAATTCTAGTAAAAAACTTTTATATTTGTCTGACTTTTATAATAAAAATTATATATGAATAAAGAAATTATACAACTTTTGTATAAATTAATATTAATATTAATAATTCTATTAAATAAATAAATATAATTTTAATTATCAAAAATTAATATTAATTCAAATATAATTTAAAAGCATTAACATTATTCATGATAAATTTTGTAGTTTTGAAATAAATTAGTGTCTCTATTAAGTAAATTAAAATTTTAATTATGAAGTAAATATAATATCAAGTAAATATTATATAATATTAATTTAGTATTAAGTAAATAAAACTTAAATTACTAGGTAGAATAAGAAACCATATATGCATAATATGTATAATTTTTGTGTAAATTAGTATTAGTATTAAGTAACTATAATTTCGAGTAAATATAATGATAGTAATGCAATATTAAGTATAATAAAAATTACATATTTGTAATTTAAATTAATATTAGCATCAATAACAACATTAAATAAATACAAAGATTAAAAAATTAATTTAAACATGAAAATAGTAAAATTAAAAAGGTGAAATACCATTGATTTATTTATTTTTTCTCTAAGTTTGTAAAAACTCACCAAGACGAACACAAGGCAAGATGGTTGGAAGGATGGGAGAGGGTTCACATTGGTGATGTCCGACCTTGAGCTTTCACTATATATCTTGTCGGATTAAGATGCTGCCAATTAAGTAATGTCCTCTACTGGTATCCACACTAACATAATGTCCAAAAGTGGTGTTGGTATGCTAGCACCTTTTCTCTAAGACTCTGTTTGTGTTCTCTCTATGTATGTTTTTTTTTTCCTCAAAAGAAGTAGAAAAATATGGAGAATAAGATTATTAAAACCCTAGAGAAAGAGATGCATATATAGACATCCCATCTAGGGTTTTTTCAAACCCTTCACTTACCAAAATGTGTTTGGTATGTTTACCTTTTATTTTTATTTTGATTCAAATTTCAAGAATAGAATTATTTCTAATTTTATTTATGATAACACTTACCTTAAAGAAATAAAGAAATATAATGATAAATATATATCCATAATTATATTTATATATACATATATTTATTTATTTATTTATCTAGAGAGAATTTCATCGGGTGGATTAACCCAAATCCACTTTGGTTTTATTTTAAGTATGTGATCCTGTCGATTCATGCAATGTTGGCAGTGGGCTAAAAATCCTCATTTTAGCCCACAAGTCATAAGTGGCCTTTGGCAAGACATTATAACTACCCAAGTTATGTGAAAGTTTATAATCCGACGTAACCTAATCCACAACATGTATTATAGTTCTTTTGTTATGCGATATTTTGATTAAACATAAGGCATGATTTATGTCATTCTTATATTGTTCAATTATATTATTTCTTGATCTCAAATAGACTAATAGTGATAACTCTTTATCAACTCATTCTAGCATGGGTATGCATTTTTCCTCAATCTAACTCATTAAAGGGCCCACAAATATCTTCTGATAATAAATAAAGGATAAATTTCTTCTCAATCATTCACATTCCTCACAAAACTTATTCTATACTCAATCACAACCTATTTTACCATTGGTTAAAGATGATGTTAGAATGTGCCAAAATACAAAACTTATTACTTAGGAAATGGTGGTGATTTCAGGTCAGAGAACTGAAATAATACTATTGTGATGAGAATTACTTATAACAATTATCCATGTAATATTCTCTTAATGTGTTGATCTAATACATCATTTCTCAAATATATACCTATAAGTTGACTTAATATCTCATATACATGATCAGTAAAATATAATCATTAGTTAATCTTCATACTAGTCTTTATTCATTATTGTTCTAATGATAATGATTGACTAAGGTTAATTTAGAATAGAATTCAAGTTTCACCTAAGAGTTTTACTATTAAGTCACATACTTGATGACTTCAGGTAGAATTAACTATTCAAGAAAAGTCACATACTTGATGATCTTAGGTAGAATTAACTATTCAATGAACTTATTAGAATTAGCTAGTAATAATGAAAATGCCTCGTTATTAATAAATAAAATATGACAATGTCAAAATATGGGCATTACATGATTAGCCTAGGGCATATCACTAACAACTATAGTGTATAATGCTCATATTTAAAATCTCATATTGAATAGAAAATAAAAGAAAAGTTGAAAGGAGAATATAAACTTTATGGTGTGTAGTTTTAGAGTACAAAATCCTACATTGAAAATGAGACAAATGAAAAGTTTATAAAATGTCATTATCTAACATATGTGCAAACCATGTAGTTAAAAGGCGAGCCAAGCCAAGTAGTTATTGGGGCTGGGCCATTTAGCTATATAGCATGTTGAGCTTGCCTAGCTCATGAGGTTAGCTTAAGCTCTTCAAATACAAGCTTAAATTGAACTTGAGTCAAAATTCTAAAGATTTAATAAATTCAAGCTCAGCTCAAGGTCATTAAGTTTTAGATTCAACTCGAATTTGTTAATTTTTAGACTAGTTGAACCTAAACTTTTAAAAGTTCAGCGATATGACAACTCTAACCATTGCGTCCAATTCCAAGGGTGAATTGCTACTTTAACTGCGAAATTACTGAGGTTTGACCTTTCCATATGTATTAATGCATTAACTCAATTAAAGATAAGTGGATATTTCTATACATTTCATATTTAGAAAGAGTATCTTGATGTAGCCTTAATCATCGTAATCATTACAACAAAAAACACTTACAACAATATATTGTTAATGACATATTTAACAAATGTCATTTTAAATAAATCAAATCACATTTAAAAAACATTTTAAATAAATATTATTATAAGTTTATCTATTACAATATTTTTCTTATTAAATTAACATTTAGTAAAAAATGTCATTGTAACTTGAAGTTTTGCAACATTTTTATAACATTATTTAATGTAATTATAGTTTCAAAGTGAAGATTAAAATTTTGGTTTATCTTCTTTGCTTAAAAAAAAACAAAAATAATTTTCTAATCTCTACAAAGTTGTTGTATTTTAAATTTGAGTTTTCTTAACAATTAATTTTTATTTTAGATTTTTTTTCTCAACAAACAATTTTTTTTTAAAAAAAGTATTATCTATTATCTCTTGTCATATTTATCACTTTATTATTGACATATTTTCATTGATTTCTATGAACAATAACAAAATTTATTTAATTGTTAGTTTGTTTCCTTATTTGTTATTTTATTTTTTCACTATTTGCTAATATTTTTATTTAATTCTATGCAGGTTTGATCTTTGAATATAAAGTCTTTATTGTCAATAAAGACTACATATTTACAAAAAAAAAAAAAAAAGAAGATTTGTATCAAGCGAATGTTGAAATTTCAGAAGATCACAATATAGAAAGTAGATTTAGATACTTAATTTATGTAAATACTTTGAAGCCATATTTACTCTTTTTTTTTTTTTTTTCATTTTTCAAGTTGCCTTAAATTTATTGTTATATATAAGCATTAAATAAATCATTTTTCAGTACCATTGTGTTTTTTTTTTTGCTAATATCATTTTTTTTAAATAATGATGTAAGAAATTTCAAAATAAACCTCCAATTTTTATAACAATAAAAATTTTATTTTCAATAAACCTCCATTTTTAAATGTTAATAAATAAATTTGACAAAAAATACTAAAAATTTTAAATAATAATTATAGCATTTTTAATCTAAAAATATGGATTCACTTGAAGAAGTTCATATCCTTACCCTTAAATAAAATGGATGTGCAGAAAGAAAGCACATGCAAAACTAGACAATCTCTTTTACACTATTCTTCTATTAATACTAAATATTGGCCATATGCTTTTGAAACAATAGTGTATGTTATAGATCATTTACTATCTTCTCTTCTTAAAAATCATTCTTCATTTGCTAAATTGTTTTGTACCAATCCAAATTATGATGAATTTAGAGTCTTTAAGTGTTTGTGTTATTAATGGCTTCATCCCTATGCAAACAACAAATTAGCTCCTAGATCATCTAAGTGTGTTTTTCTTAGTTATGACAAAATTCACAAAGGTAGTACTGCCTAAATCTTCTTACTCACAAACTCATATCGCACATCATGTCATTTTTAATGAACAAGAATTTTCATTCAATAAGATGTTGATAATGTTAGTGGTTCATGATCAATTGCTGATGGTAACCTTTAAGATGCAATAAATTTTACTTTGGTATTATCCAATCAATATCCTTTACCCCCACAAGTTCATCCATGCCCATATCCATCAACACTACTCGATAGCCTTACTACATCACCATCACAATTAGATAACCCATTATTTCCAAAGTTTTCCACATCCATAACTAAACCAAACTCACCAACCCATACTACCAGTTCCTCTCAAACTCTTCCTTTACGAAGATCACCTATTCCTACTAAAAGTCCTAGACTTTATTTAGTAGTTAACATGTCCCAACATCTAATAAATATTGACAATCCACCATCTTCTCTTTATATAACCAGACAACATCATGTAATCATCCGATCACAAACCAGCAGTCTTAAGCCGAAGCTCTTTCTGACATCTCCTACACCACATGATGTATCCACATTATACTATACTACTACTAAATTTCTTGAATGGTGTAAGAATATGGTAGGAGAATATAATGCACTTATTGTAAAAAAGACTTAGAGAACTCATTCCACTAGCTTCTAATCAAAATATAGTGGGTTTATCAAATCAAATATACACTAGATGACCAAATTAATTTGTACAAGGCACATTTAGTGGCTAAGGGATTTCACCAACATCTTGGAGTTAATCTTTATCACACATACAATTCGATTATTAAGCCATGTACAATTCGGCTTGTTTAATCCTTAGCCATAAGCAAATGGTAGCATATTAAACAATTAGATATGTCTAATATTTTTCTTCATAGTACACTATATAAGGATATTTATATGCAGCAACCTCCAGGTTTCATTAATAAATAATTTCCTAGTTGTGTATACAAGCTAAAATGTTTTCTCTGTGTTTTAAAACAAGCACTCGTACAATGGTACAAGTGCTTAACTTTAGCTTTATAGAAACTTATGTTTCACAGATCTAAGATTGATAGTTCACTCCATTTTTATTTAGCTGGTGGTGTTTATATCTTTTGTCTCATTTATATTGATGATTTGATCCTCACAAGTTTTTCTTTAAAGTTCACACATCACATTGTTGCTTCCTTTAGTAATCAATTTGTATTAAAAGAT
Organism: Mallotus nudiflorus; assembly: GCA_947683625.1. Classification (NCBI taxonomy): domain Eukaryota; kingdom Viridiplantae; phylum Streptophyta; class Magnoliopsida; order Malpighiales; family Euphorbiaceae; genus Mallotus; species Mallotus nudiflorus. Next base: position 2,165,215 of record CANTUR010000184.1, read on the forward strand.
CTTAATACCTTAAATTATTTTTTAGGTATAGAAGCCATATGACAACATCCAATCTCCTTCTTACTCAAACAAAGTACACAAATGATCTTTCATGTAAAGCAAATATGGGTTCGATAAAAGGTATTTTTACTCCCTCTTATTCATTTACAAAATTGTCATTACATAGTGGTATACCCATACAAAATGTAGGACTTTATCAAAGTATAGTTGGAAAAATACAATATTTATCATTAATATGACCTGATATTTCTTACATTGTTAATAATGTTTCACAATTTTTTCATTCTCCAACAGATGAACATTAGTGTATTATAAAAAGAATACTAAGTTATCTTTAGTCTATTATCAATCATGGCCTTTTAATTTGCCAATACTCTTTTTTAACTATATCTACTTATAGCGATGTTGACTATACCAACTCCATTAATGACTGAAACTCAATAATTGTTTATGCAATTTTCACTAGTGCTAATCTCATCTCTTAGAGTTCAAGAAAATAGAGGATAACCTTATCATCTACTAAATCTAGATATCGTGCATTGGCTATAACAGTCCAAGAGATTCATTAGCTATAATCTCTTCTTCATGAACTTGGATATTGAAATTAACCACCTCTAACATTATGGTATAATAACCTCAATGCCACTTATTTAACCAACATTTATATGTTTCATTCAAGATCCAAGCATTTTGACATTGACTATCATTTTATCTTAGATAAAGTCTTTAGCAAATCATTACTTGCTAAAGACATTGCATTAGATTATCAACTTGAAAATTTATTGACTAAACCTTTGAGCAAACATCACTTTCTATTGTTGCGTGACAAGTTGAACATTGTTGCAAACCATGTTCAACTTATTGAAGGGTGATAAGGATAAGATAGTTCTCATCTTTCTTTATAGATAATTGTTGTATGTTGCTCTTATCTATTAATCTGTTGTAATAAATTTGTAATCAACCTTATGTAAATTTGTATACATAAGCTTACATTAATGAGAACATGTTATGATTTTTGCCTTGTACATATACTTTTCAACAGTCATGCAATTTAGAGTTAGCATAAATAAGTGCCAAATAATATTCAAAATATACTAACAATACTTTTAGCAACACATGCTCTAACAAAAAAAAAATACAACAAAAATGAGAATTTGAGATGTACAAAAAATGTCATTAAAAACGCAAAAAGCATCACCAACGAGTATTTGAGACAAAAACAAAATGTCATGCCATGTGTTGCTATATTGACATTAAAAATAATATTTAAAGACGATATTTGTAAAACTTTGCTAAAATGTTACATTTTGAGATGAAAAAAATCGTCTCTAAAATAAGAGAGACAAAAAAATGTCCCTAAAGATCTTATTTTGTGAATTTTTTTATTTCATCCCTAATAATCATATTTCAATATTTGTTTTATTCCACACCTTTTATTTATTTATTATTTATAATTTGGTGTTATGTGCTAAAATAATTTCAAAAAATTAAATATTAATAATAATAAAATTATTATTTCACAAATAAATAAATTTACATAAGTTTAAGTTCAAAAAATACTATAAAAACAATATAAATTATCCTAAAATGATTTTAAAGTAATACACAACATCAATTACATAAGGTTGTAGCTCTTTAGTTTGGTAAGCCCTAACTTTAAGATTGTGCTCCTTAGTTTCATTATCTACTCTAAAAGCTTTGGAAACACCGAAGAATTGGATTAAGAGAAACCTTTACTGCTTTAAGATTAATATCTAGACCATACACCTGCAAAATGTTAGTAAGGCACAAGGTAAAGAAACTAAAGAAGGTTTAATAAATGATAATGCCTTTGAAATTAAGCAAAACATTGTAACAGGAACTAAAGTAAGGAAAGGGAAAAAAAACAACCTTTAAAGGTGACCACTTGTCAGCAATAGCAATGGAAATCCATCCATTTTCACAACCAAGCTCAGCAATAACATGTTAACTCATACTCATATTTAAGGCTTATTATGAGAGAACAATGAAGTTGATTGAGACAAAAGTATCAACACATAGGGATAAACTTAGAAAAAAAAAATTTTGTTCTAAAAATTGTTGAATGAAAATGAATTACACTTACTAAAGGGTCAATTTTTTAAGTCTTTTGAAATAAAAAAAAGATTTATTTGAAATTTAGAGCTAGCTAATACCCATGTATATCTTTGGAACCATAATTTGTTTGAACAATAATCATAATTAATCTTAGGTCATGACCCGAACACTAGGGCATGTGACCAACATTAGGGAATAGGAAAGCATTAAACTTTCAAAACCCGTAGTAAGCTTAAGGGAATTTATCATAAGAAAATTAACTAACTTTAAAAATTCTAAGGAAAATCCAGCAAAGTTTCCCCTATTTCAGAAGAAATCCCAACACCTTAAAACAGAAATAAACACTCCCAATATACATATACATAGTCACTACTACTCTAAAACTCAATACCAAATCATCATCAACCCAATATCAATATCTTACAGAACATATTTATCTAGAAAATTTCAAAATATAAGTTAAACATATTATAAAGTAAATAACATGAATATAAGTCATCCAAACTATTGCGGTATCTAGACTACAACACATAATCCACGTACAATAATAACATTAAAATATCCTACATAAAATAGCCAGTGAAAAATGAGTCCAGCGTAGGGAAGACGAACTAACACTCCCAAGATCCTAGAAAAAAAAGTAGTTGAAGCGAGTCAAACCTTACTGGGTAAGTTAATATAAAGAAATGAATATTAGTTTGAAAACCTTCTTTTATTAAAACATTTATTACAAGTATTTATTATAAAATTGTATTTAAAGAAAATCATTAATTAATCAAATACCATATATATATACACACACACACACACACACTAAGTATCCATTTAGTAACTTTATTAAAAATATAACTTCTAAATACCAATTACTTAAATAAATATAAAATAAAAAGATAAACTAATAAAATAATGTTAATAAATAATTTAGGTGGAAATTTATGGTAGAACTGTAAACCACTAATCTAAAAGTCATTTGAATCTCTTATTTATCCAATGATTGTTGGTTCCTGAGAGCTAAGCTTTTACCAAGCTATTAGCCGTAGTCAATCTCTTATTTCAATAATTATTGGCAGTTCTCAAGAGCTAAGCATCTACCGAGCCATCGGTCCCAATAATAATAATTACCTATGATTCTTACATATTGTCCGAGAGCTATGTATCAACTGAGCTTCACACTTAAATTTCTCAATAAAGGCTTAACTCTAAAATCATTAAATATGTGCACACAGTTCTGATGGTACCCATCAAGTAGCCCGTTCTATCAATTTTTTCCAAAAAATATTTTTATAAATAAAAGCATAATAAATTCTCTGGAAAAGTCAATACTGGAAATAAAATACTTCTATTTTTATAATTCATAATATCATTAACATTAATATGCTTATTAACAAGAATTATGTCAAGATAACATTGATAATAATAATTAGATATAAAATCAACATTTTTAAACATATCAAATCAATAATAGGTATATTTCAAATGTTAAGAATATAAATTCTTTAATTAAATATACTTTTTAAATATAATCAACTAGCCTATACTTTTACATGTAAATCTAACACACATTTCAATATATTAAATTACAAGTGGAGCGAGCAGATTGACGTATCATTGTTTGTTTATTACTCGATGTCTCTGCTTCGGTATACTCTATAAATAATAATAATAATAATAATAATAATAATAATAATAATAATAATTATTATTATTATTATTATTATTATTATTATTATTATTATTATTATCATCATCATCATCATCATCATCATCAAATAAATTCCTAACAACTCCCAAAATTTCTAAAAATTTATAAAAATAATGGAATCATATAAATTGACTTAGGAAGGCCCTAAATGATTAACTTAAGGCTTAAGAATTATCTCTGACGATTTAACTAATTTAAATGGAAATTAACTAATTTCCACCACAACCTTTCCGAGATTTATTTCTCAAAATTCATAAAGAATTAGACTAAATTCCATCTATAGAATTTAATCACCAAAATTTATATTATTTATTAAAAATAGTTTCATAAATTTTTCTTGGGTCAGTACTGTTTATTCACTAGAGTTCAAGTAGAACCCACTGAATTTCTCATTGGAAAAGTATCACTTGATAAAACTGAATATACCAAAATATTACTAATAATTAGTAGAATATATTTAAAGCTTCAAACAACCCAAAATATACACAAAACTCATGGATAAAAAATTTTACCTAAAAATTCACCTAATATTCTAGAAATGGAGATCGGACATGTGGTAAGTGGTTATGGATTCCTGGTGATAAGAGGAACACACCGGTAGTGACTGTAAAGTCTAAAAACCACTGGAACAGTGCAAAAATGAGGTGAAATTCCCACTGATCTAAGCTAAAACTACACAATTTTAGGCTATTTCTTGCGAAACGAAAACTACTGGAGTGATGAGGAGAGTAAGATGAATCTATGGTTCAAATTTGTGGTTAATTGGAGGTCGTTTTTATGGTTAACGGAGAAGAAGAAAATTTTTGGTACTGAAATATAATTTGCCACTCAAAATAGACTTAAACTTTCTGATTTCTTCACTTTTCCCTAATATGTAGAAAACCCCTTTCTTCTTAAATTCCTAGCCCCACACATACACGGTCCCACTTGGCTTTTCTTCTTTTTGACTTTCGAGAGAGAGATATATATATATATAGACACACACAATAACAATAAAAATAATTATACTAATAATAACAATATAATATCAACAACAAATGTAACAACAACAATAATAATAATAATAATAATAACAATAATAATAATATTATTTATTATTATTATTATTATTATTATTATTATTATTATTATTATTATAGCAATAGTGATAATAAAAATAAAAATAATATTAATAACCTCACAAATTCGGATTATTACATTCTTCCCCCTTAAGAAAATGTGTCCACGATTTTTACATTAATATTGAAACAAATAGGGGTATCAGCTTTGTATATCGGCCTCCATCTCCCAAGTGCAATCTTCCACAACATGGTTGCTCCACATTACTTTCACCATAGGAATTTCTTTAGTACCTAGTTGGGGAACTTGTCAATCTACGATCGCCACTGGGTACTCTTTATATGTTAAATCTTCACTGAGCTCCACTGTGATGTAATGGAAGAGTGATAATAATGAATTAATGTTCATTGAATCGCGCACGACTGTCAAACACTAATCTTCTATAACTTGTAATTTGCAAATTCAAGAAATAGGTATCAAAATTCAAAGAATTTTAGGAATTGAAGAGAATTCAAAATTTATTATTAATCAACAACATGGCCAAAAGTCCAAACTATAGCTTAAATAGGAAAAAATACCTTAAACAAAAGGAGTCCTAAACAACATAGAAAAAAAAACCCTAAAACAACCAAAAACAGAAAATTGCTAGTTTGGAGGCCTAAATGATGGAATTTACCCAAAAAATAATGGAATCATTGGGTCGATTCCATTCAAATTGGGCTCCTGTCGCGTCAAAATTTGAAACTCCAAAGTTGCTAAAAATTATGAAAATGCCACTAATGCAATTTTTCATAAACCGAATTGCAGTTTCTTTAATGCCTGCATCACACTATCTATGGCTGAAGAATATGTGAAGGATCAGAGACATACTTTCTCAATATAAAGACATGGAATACTAGATGAATCTACGATAACTCTGGCGGTAACACTTGTTTGAAAGCCACATCGCCAACTCTTGAGTGAATCTCAAAGGGTCTGATATACCTTAGAGCTAGCTTGCCTTTCTTACTAAATCTCATTACTCCCTTCATTGGAGACACCTTAAGAAATACCATGTCTCTAATAGCAAATGACATATATTTTCTCTTAGGATCAGTATAAATTTTCTATCGGCTAAAAGTTGTTCTCAATCACTTTTGAATGAGAGGAACCTTTTCAAAAGTCACTTACACCAATTCTGGGCATGTTATCTGCCTCTCTCCAACTTTCTAATACAAAGGTGATCTACACTTCCTTCCATACAATGCTTCATATAGAGCCATTTCAATATTTGTATGATAACTATTGTTATATGCAAATTCAACCAATAGTAAATGTAAATCCCATTGACCACCAAAGTTTAGCACACATATTCTCAGCATATCTTCTAATGTCTAAATGGTCCTTTTTGACTGACCATATATTTGAGGATGAAACGCCGTCCTAAAGTCAAGTCCCATACCTAAAGCCTTGCACAATTCTTGCCAAAAGATTGAAGTAAAAGTGGCTCCTCCATTTGACATTATACTTTCTAGTACCCAATAAAGGAAAACAATTCGATTAATATATAATCTTGCTAACCTATGTGTAGAGTATGTCTTCTTAATTAGTAAAAAGTGAGTTGACTTAGTTAGCTTACCAATTATCACCTAAATAGCATCAAAACCTCCAATTGTACAAGGTAATCCAGTCATAAAATCCATAAGCAATCATATCCCATTTCCATTCTAGAATGGGCGACTAATGTGATAATCTTGAGGGCCTCTAATGTTCTAATTTTACTTAATGACATGTGAGACACCTGGATACAAACTTTGCAATGCCTTTTTTCATCATATTCCACTAATATATGTCTTTCAAATTATAATACATCTTGGTAGAACTTGGATGAACACTATAAGTAGAAAAGTGAGCTTCCTCTATGATCTCCTTTCTTAGCTCATCCACATCTGGCACACACAACCTAGTTCCTAAACCTCACTATCAATAGTAAAATCTTTGGATTAACATGATTGCACTTCAAACATTATCCTTTACAACTGTAGGTCCCTTCTCTAAGCTGCCTTGACTCTATCTAAGTACACTAATTATACTTTAAATTATGCCAATAAACATTTCTTAGTTACCTTCTACTGCAACCCCATATCAATTAGTTCATGCAATTCTTTAATGATTAGCTTCCGCTTTGAGCTAATATGAGCAAGGCTCCCTGCTGACTTCTTACTTAAAGCATCAGCCACCACATTAGCTTTAACCAAATGGTATAGAATAGAGCAATCATAATCTTTCAAAAGTTTTATCTACCTCCTCTGCCTCAAGTTCAAATCTCTCTGCTGGAAGATAAACTTTAAGCTTTTATGGTCGATGTATATTTCAGAGGTTACATCATACAAGTAATGCCTCCAAATCTTCAATGCAAACACTATTTTTGCCATTTCTAAATCATAAGTAGGGTAGTTTTGATTGTGCTTCTTTAATTGATGTGAAGCATAAGCAATTACTCTCCCATTTTGCATCAATACACTGTATACTTGTCGTTTCCCAAAAGTAACGTTAATATTAGAGTTGAAGTCAACATGTCCTTGAGCAAGTAAAAGTGCTCCTCACACTTGTCTGTCCATACGAACTTAGCATTCTTTTGGGTCAACCTTATTAACGGTGTAGCTATCTTGAAGAAATCCTTCATAAATCTCCTGTAGTAACCATTTAAACCTAAAAAACTTCGTATTTCAGTAATTATTTTGGGCCTTGGCCATTTTGTATTGGCTTTAATCTTTTTGGGGTCCACTTATATATCATTTTTGGATACTACATGGCCTAAAAATGCCACTTAATCCAACCAAAATTCACATTTTGAGAATTTGGCATACAATTGGTGCTTTCTTAGAGTCTAAAGTATCATCCTTAAATGCATAGCATGCTTCAACCCACCTTTAGAATACATCAAAATATCATTAATAAATACTATCATAAATCGGTCTAAGAATGGCCTGAATACCCTATTCATCAAGTCCATAAGGCCGCTGGGGCATTAGTTAACCCAAAAGACATCACCAAAAACTTATAATTGTCATATGTTATCTGAAATGCAGTCTTGGGTATATCTCCACTTCCAATTCCTAACTAATGATACCCTAACCTTAAGTCAATCTTAAAGAAACACCGAGCTCTTTAAAGCTGATCAAACAAGTCATTAATTCTTAAAAGATAATACTTATTCTTGATGGTAACTTTATTCAATTGTCTATAATCAATACAAAATTAGAAACTAACATCTTTTTTCTTTACAAATAACATCGGTGCACCCTAAAGGGATGTGTTAGGTCTAATGAAACCCTTATCAAGTAACTCTTGTAACTGTTCTTTAAGTTCTTTCAATTCTATAGGTGCCATTCTATAAGGTGAAATAGAGATAGGATTTGTACTAGGTACAATATCAATATATAATTCTATTTCTCTTTCTGATGGTAATCTTGGTAGCTCTTTAGGAAAAAAATCTAGAAATTCACGTACAACTAGTACATTTTAAACTACCCCCGTATCCGCCTTTAAATTTTTTACCATAGCCAAGTAGCCTTGACAACCCTTTCTAAGCATTTTTCTGCATGTGATTGCAGAAATGAGATTCTGAGACATTGAACTCTTGTCACCTTTGAATCAAAATTCCACATAATTCGAGATTTTAAAAATCACTTACTTCTCCTAAAAATCCAAAGTAGCATAATATTGAGTTAACCAATCCATTTCCAAAATCAAATAAAAAATTATCACATCTAAAAGGACTAAATCCACAAATAACTTTCTAAACTCATGTCCTTAGCTCAAATGCCAATATATATTAGATCCAATCCTATGACATACAACTCAACAACTTTGTATTCATCTCTCCTCACATCTTTAACATGACGAGATAGCTTGAAAAACTCCTTGGTATACTATTCCATAGACTTGTTTCCTCTACTAATGTGTAATAGTTGCCATCTGTAAGCATCTCTTGTTGCAGGTGGACAAAATTACCTTAAGAATCTCTCTTTAAATTCAAACCAGGACATATTATTCATATAAGGCTGAATATACTGTATAAACTAGTCTTGTGCAATTACTTGAACCGATAGCTCAACAATCAAAATTCTCTAATAATTAGTGTGCCCTGTTCTTGTCTATGAATCAGTTGTATAAATGAAGTCCAAAGCATCTCCTGTGCCATAAAAAAGACTCTACTAATTCTAGAGAATAGAAGTGCAACATCCGCATCTAACATTTCCTGGTTCCTTTGTTGAAGCATCTGCTGAACTAATGACATAGCCTGATTAAGTGCAGTTAGGCCTTATTTAATCCTTGCTACACTGGCTACAAAAGTGATAGGATCTAAATCTAGAGCAGCTGCTTCTACTGGTAGCTGTTGTCCTTATCTCTATGCCACTACTGCTCAAGGTCTACCCCTCATTCTAACTAGTGGGGCAAGGGAAGGAGTTTTATCTTGAAATGACTACTCATCATCATTAAATACTACTTTTGAAGCAAGAGTAGTGCAAGCTTAACTCATTTAGAAAAGACACAACACTAATAAGATTCAAAACATAATAAGGGAACTAACATATATGTAGAATTCTAGAAACAATGATGACAATAAATGACATTTATCAACCTAATCACCACAGTAGTTCCAAGAAAAGACAGATAACAACAGCCAAAAGAATAAGAAATGAACCATTGCTCTGTTACCAACTTTGTCATGACCCAAACCCAAGAGCACGTGACCAACACTAAGGAATGGGAAAACATAAAGCTTCCGAAGCCCATAGTAAGCCTAAAGGAATTTATCATAAGAAAATTAATTAATTTAAAAAATTTTAAGGAAAATCTAACAAAGTTTCCCATGTACCGAAAGAAATCCCAAAACCTACAAATGGAAATAAACACTCCCAATACAAATATACATAATCACTACTACTCCAAAACTCAATACCAAATCATCATCAACCCAACATCAATATCTTAGAGAACACATTTATCTATAAAATCTCAAAATATAATTTAAACATATTATAATGCAAATACCATGAATACAAGTCATCCAAACTACTATGATGTCTAGATTACTACACATAATCCACGTACAATAATAACTTTAAAATATCCTACATAAAATAGCCAGTGAAAAATAAGTTTGGCATAGAGAAAATGAACTAACTGTAGACTCCCTAAGATCTTGGAAAAAGTAGTTAAGGGAAGTCAGACCTCACTGAGTAAGTTAATAAAAAAGAAATGAATATTAGTTTGAAAACTTTCTTTTTTAAAAACATTTATTACAAGTATTTATTATAAAATTGTATTTAAAGAAATTCATTAATTAATCAAATACTATATATATATATTTCCATTTGGTAACTTTATTAAAGTATAACTTCTAAATACCAATTACTTAAAAAAATATAAAATAAAATTATAAAATGGTGTTAATAGTAATTTAGGTCAAAATTTGTGGTAGAACCTTAAACCACCAATTTAAAAGTCATTCATCTCTCTTATTTATCCATAAACTACCGATTTCCGAGAGCTAAGCTTCCATCGAGCTACCAACCATAGTCAATCTTTTATTCTAATAATTATTAGCGGTTCTCAAGAGCTAAGAATCTACCAAGCCACTAGTCCTAGTAATAATTACCCATAATTCATACATATCGCCTGAGAGCTATGCATCAACTAAACTTCACACTTAAATTTCTCTATAAGGGTCTAACTCTAAAAATCATTACCTGTGTGCACATGGTTCTGATAACACCCATCAGGTAACTCGTTCTACCAATCTTTTCCAAAAATTATATTTATAAATAAAAGCATAATCAATTCTTCAAAAAATTTAATACTGGAAATAAAATACTTCTATTTTTATAATTCATAATATCATTAACATTAATACTCTTATTAACAAGAATTATGGCAATATAGCATTAATAATAATAATCAGATATAGAATCAACATTTTTAAACATATCAAATTAATAATAGGGATATTTCAAATATTAAGAATATAAATTGTTATGGAGCAGCCAACACACCAAGCTCAAAGAATTCAACATGATGAAGATGAGCATGGTCAAGAAGGCAAGGATCAAGTTCAAGAGGTTTTGAGTCCAATCAGCATGCCTCAAAGACCTATAACAAGGTCTCAATCTAAGAAGCTTCAAGAAGCCTTAATCCATCATCTACAAGGCTTTGTGAACTTAGCTAGTGAAAGTTTACAAGGACACCAAAGCTTTGTGCCAAGTGCAGCTCAAGTTCAATACAACTTAATTCAAGTCCAAGTTATTAATGGGTTTAATTATGTTAAATAAGGGCTGGACGAATTTGTTATTTTAAAAGCCCATTAGTTTTAGTTAGTTTAATTATTCTTAAAATAGGAAGTATGTCAAAATTCCTATTTAAGGTCTGATTAGATTAATTTCCTTTTTTTGTGATTAGGGTTATTGGTTTTCCTTACTCACTAAGGAAAACCTTGTAAAGGCTATATATATATGCCTTGGACGAATTTTATTATTCAGAATTGAAGTTTTAAAACCTAAAGGCTGTTTTGCTTTTATCTTTGTGTTCTTGTGTAGAATACATGCTTTAAGGAACATTCAAGTAGATTGATCATCTTCTTGTGGAGTGTTTCGAAATTGGAATTTAGAAATGAGTTTTCTTTATTCTAATTCTTTGATCATCTAAGTAATCTGATTTCTAACCATTCTTAGGGGTTGTTGCTGAATTGACTATTGGGGTTTTCAAGTTAATGCTTTGGGGGTTCGAATACATAAAGGGGTTCTCAAGCTTATTCTTGGAGGTTCCGTATCATTTGGTATCAGAGCTTTGGCTCTAGATCAGGTTTTATCTTTTATAATTTTTATTCTTAATCCTGATTTCTTATGTTTTTCTTATTCTTTTAAAATCGTTCTTATTTATTTTTGTTCTTCATTCTTGTGTTTTGTTCTTTATTCTTATTTGTTAGTCTTGATCTTTTTTTTTCCTTTAGGTCAGTCAATTGTTTTGCATTCTGAAATTTAGATTTGTGTTCATAGTTGAAATTTAAAAAAAAAAAAAAATTCGTGCAAAAAAAAAAAAAGAGAAGAAATTTGAAAAAAAAAGAAGCAAAAAAAATTCATAAAAAAAAAAAGAGAAAGTTATTAGAAAAGGAAGAATTGAGATTCTTGAGTGATTTATATCCTAATCAGGTCTGATTTGCATTTCCTTCCATTCCTTACTCATTAAGGAATATTGTTTGAGTGATTAATATCCTTATCAGGTCTGATTTTGGTTTCCTAATCCTATTTGGTTTATAATTGACATATCTAACTAGATCTTGTCATATCTTGTATTACTTGTCTATTAAGGATTTTGCATATCTTTACAATACTTGCTCATTAAGGAATATTACTTATTGAGGCAGATTTGACTTTTCTCCTTAAAATAACTTCTAAATTCGTTTTCTTTTCTATTCTAGAAGATCTTTGTATTTCTTTCACATGTCTTTTGCATCTTTTTGAGTTTTCCTATTTTATTGCTTCTGAATTGTTGTTTTTTTTTTTAACCGAATTGCCTCAAACTTGTTTTGAAAATTTCACTTTTGAAAGTTCTACTTGAATATTGCTTCAATCTAATTGATTTGTTCTAAAAGTGTGATTCACCTAAGAACATAAAAGAATTAGCTTGAGTGGTGAGAGGAAGCCGAGTGAAACATCAAATTGAGTTAAACACGAGTGACCACCCGCATCATTTGAGTGCAAACACGTGAGGGAGTGCTTGTGAGGATTTTAAATTATTATTATTATTATTATTTTTATTATTATTTCTAACATTCTTTTACAGCAATGTCAAACCAAGGTGAAAATAAAGGTGAGGGTAAAGTTGATGAAACTTTGCTCCATGAGGCTCAACAAAGGCAATTTGAACGTATGAATACAAATTTTGAGACTATAATGGAGAGATTAAACCGCATGGATACAAGGCTAGGAGCGGTTGAAAGGGCAACAACACTAAATCATAATGAGGAAGTAGAAGGCAATGTTGACAATGAGGATGAAGATGAGGCCTATGCAGAAGTAGGAGTACCAAGAGGTGGAGGTAGACAAGGCCGAGGTAGAGGAAGAGGAAGGTTACAACCGGTTCCATACAATGGAAGAAACCGAGGCAATGAAGATTATATAGATTGAAATTTGGGAAGCATCAAACATAAGATACCTAACTTTCAAGGTAAATCAGATCCGGAGTCCTATTTACAATGGGAGAAGCAATTGGAGCTTATATTTGATTGCCATCAATTTAGCGAGGAAAAGAAGGTAAAATTGGCGGTTACTCAATTTTCTGATTATGCTATTGCTTGGTGGGACCATTTGGTGATTAATAGGCGAAGGAATTTGGAGTACCCAATTGATAATTGGCCTGAGCTCAAGGTTGAAATGAGGAAGCGATTTGTGCCAAAACACTATCATAGGGAACTTGTACAAAAACTTCAAGTTCTTAAACAAGGTAGTAAGAGTGTGGATGATTACCATAAAGAGATGGAGATGCTCATGACTAGGGCTGATATAGATGAAGATGTGGAGATCACTATGGCACACTTCTTGGCTGGTCTAAACAAAGACATATCTGACCGAGTAGATTTACACAAATATGAAGATTTAGAAGAGATAGTGCACATGGCCGTCAAGATAGAAAGGCAACTCCAAGGAAGAGGGGTGACAAGGTACAATTCCAAATCCTATTCTAGCTCTAATTTTAATTGGAAAAAGGATGGAAAGAGTGATTATAGGGGTGGGAATAAGGTTGCTCATGAGGTTGCTAAAGGGAAGACAAATTCGGTCTCTAAGGAAAAAATCAAAACCGATGAGGCTAAAGGGAGAAATAGAGACATTAAGTGTTGGAAGTGTCAAGGAGTAGGTCATGTGAGCAAAGATTGCCCTAATAAGAGAACTATGACCATAAGGAATGGGGAAATTGTGACTGATGAAGAAGAGGGCAATAATGAAAGTGATAAGGATGAGATGCCTGAATTGGAAAGTTGTAGTGATGGGAGTATAGAGGAGCCAATCAAAGGTGACATGCTGGTTACAAGGCGTGCTCTTAGTACTCAAATAAAGGAAGATTGCATTGAAGAGCAATGAGACAACTTATTCCATACAAGGTGTCATGTGCAAGGCAAGGCATGTCTTATGATTGTTGATGGAGGGAGTTGCACCAATGCAGTGAGCTCATTCTTAATTAGTAGATTGGGGCTGTCTACTATACCATACCCACGACCATACAAACTTCAATGGCTTAATGATTGTGGAGAGGTCAAGGTAAATAGACAATCTATTATTTCCTTTTCAATTGGTAAATATCATGATGAGCAATTATGTGATGTAGTTCCGATGCATGCTGGAGATATTTTGCTTGGTAGACCATGGCAATTTGATAGAAAGACCAAGCATGATGGGTACCTCAATTGGTATCACTTTACCAAGGATGGGCGCAAGATCATATTAACACCACTTTCTTCAAAGGAGGTGTATGAAGACCAATGTAAAATGGAAAGAATGAGAGTGGAGGCTGAAAAGAAAGAAAAAGAGAGTAAGAAAAATTCTTTAGAGAGTGAAAAGAAAGAGGGAAAAATAAAAGAAGAGATTCAGCCTAGAGAGAAAAAAGAAAAGAATTTGAGTTTAATAGCTAGGACAAGTGAGGTTAGACAGGCCTTGTATGCTAATCGGCCTATATTTGTACTTTTGTACAAAGGGGCTTATTTGGCAACTAATGAACTTAACCCATCTTTGCCTAGTGTGTTTGTTGATCTTTTGCAGGAATTTGAAGATGTGTTTCCCAAAGAGATGCCTAGTGGATTACCCCCAATTAGAGGCATAGAACATCAAATTGACTTCATTCCTGGGGCAGCCATACCCAATCGACCAGCATATAGAGCAAATCCAAGAGAAACAAAGGAGATCCAAACTCAAGTGGAGGAGTTGCTAGCTAAAGGATATGTGAGGAAAAGTCTTAGTCCTTGTTCGGTTCCTGTCATTCTTGTGCCAAAGAAGGATGGAACATGGAGGATGTGTGTGGATTGCAGAGCCATCAATAAAATCACTGTAAAGTATCATCATCCTATTCCTAGATTAGATGATATGCTTGATGAGTTATATGGTTCTTGTTTATTCACTAAAATAGACTTGAAATTTGGTTATTATCAGATTCGAATGAATGTTGGTGATGAATGGAAAACATCTTTTAAGACTAAGTATGGGTTGTATGAGTGGCTTGTTATGCCCTTTGGTCTTACTAATGCACCTAGCACATTCATGCGATTGATGAACCATGTGTTGCGAAATTACTTAGGTAAATTTGTTGTTGTTTACTTTGATGATATTCTGATTTACTCTAAGTGTTTAGATGATCATGTTATGCATGTGCGAATTGTACTAGAAACACTTAGACAAGAAAAGTTGTATGCAAACCTTAAAAAGTGTAGTTTTTGCATGAATAAGGTTAATTTTCTTGGTTTTGTTGTATCTAGTCAAGGCATAGAGGTTGATGAGGAGAAGGTTAGGGCTATTAAAGAGTGGCCAAAACCTAAAAATGCTAGTGAGGTGAGAAGTTTTCATGGGCTTGCTAGTTTCTATAGGAGATTCATTAAAGATTTCAGTACTATAGCCGCACCTTTGAATGAATTAGTTAAGAAAAATGTTGGATTTGTTTGGGGTGATGCACAAGAATATGCATTTAATGAACTTAAGGCAAAATTGTGTAATGCACCTTTACTTGCTTTACCTAACTTTGATAAAACTTTTGAGATTGAATGTGATGCTAGTGGTATAGGGATTGGAGCTGTTTTGATGCAGGATCAAAGACCACTAATGTATTTTAGTGAAAAGTTAAGTGGGGAAACCTTGAAATATCCAACTTATGATAAGGAATTATATGCATTGGTTCGAGCTTTGCAAACATGGCAACATTATTTGTGGCCTAGGGAGTTTGTGATACACATTGACCATGAAAGTTTAAAGCATTTGAAGGGTCAAGATAAGCTGAACCGTAGGCATGCCAAATGGGTGGAGTTCATAGAAACATTTCCATATGTGATTAAGTACAAGCAAGGTAAAGAGAATGTGGTTGCTGATGCATTATCTAGAAGGTACAACTTACTTAACTCTCTTACTGCTAAATTATTAGGTTTTGAGTTTATAAAGGAGTTGTATCCACATGATGATGATTTTGGTGATATATATACATCTTGTGCCAATGGGGTTGTTTCAGATGATTTTTACTTGTTTGATGGTTTCTTGTTTAAAAGAAATAGATTATGCATTCCTAAGTGTTCTATAAGGGAATTATTAATTAAGGAGGCACATGGAGGAGGCTTAATGGGGCATTTTGGGGTAAATAAGACCTATGATATGCTGTTAGAACATTTCTTTTGGCCCGATATGAAACATGATGTGTATAAAGTCTGTGAGCATTGCATTACATGTAGAGAGGCTAAGTCTAGGTTGAAACCGCATGGGTTATACACACCATTACCCGTTCCTAGTGAACCTTGGACTGATTTGTCTATGGATTTTGTGCTTGGATTGCCTAGAACTAGGAAAGGTCATGATAGTATCTTTGTTGTGGTTGATAGATTTAGTAAAATGGCTCATTTTATACCATGTCATAAAACTGATGATGCTAAGTTGATTGCTGATTTGTTTTTCAAAGAAGTTGTGCGTTTACATGGCATACCTAGGAGCATTGTTAGTGATAGGGATGTTAAGTTTTTGAGTCATTTTTGGCGTGTGTTATGGGGAAAGTTAAGAACTAAGCTATTATTTTCAACTACTTGTCACCCTCAAATCGATGGGCAAACTGAAGTAGTTAATAGGACTTTGATTACTTTGCTTAGGGCAATCATAGAAAAGAACATTAGGATGTGGGAGGATTGTTTACCATTTGTGGAGTTTGCTTACAATAGGGCTGTTCATAGCATTACTAATTACTCTCCATTTGAGATTGTTTATGGATTTAATCCACTTACTCCTATTGATTTATTGCCACTGCCACCTAACAATTTTATGAGTGTTGATGCTAATTCTAAGGCTGATTTGGTGAAGAAGTTACATAAGCAAGTTAAGGATAGGATTGAGAAGCAAAATGCTAAAGTAGCTTCACGTGTGAACAAGGGAAGGAAGCCAATGATTTTTCAGCCTGGAGATTGGGTTTGGGTGCATTTTCATAAAGAAAGGTTTCCACTTCAAAGGAAGTCTAAGCTAAACCCAAGAGGAGCTGGTCCTTTTCAAATACTTGAAAGGATTAATGACAATGCATACAAAGTGGACCTACCTAGTGAGCATAATGTTAGTGCTTCATTCAATGTGGCTGATTTGAGTCCTTTTGATATAGGTGATGCTTTAGATTCGAGGACGAATCCTTTTGAGGAGAGGGGAAATGTTATGGAGCAGCCAACACACCAAGCTCAAAGAATTCAACATGATGAAGATGAGCATGGTCAAGAAGGCAAGGATCAAGTTCAAGAGGTTTTGAGTCCAATCAGCATGCCTCAAAGACCTATAACAAGGTCTCAATCTAAGAAGCTTCAAGAAGCCTTAATCCATCATCTACAAGGCTTTGTGAACTTAGCTAGTGAAAGTTTACAAGGACACCAAAGCTTTGTGCCAAGTGCAGCTCAAGTTCAATACAATTTAATTCAAGTCCAAGTTATTAATGGGTTTAATTATGTTAAATAAGGGTTGGACGAATTTGTTATTTTAAAAGCCCATTAGTTTTAGTTAGTTTAATTATTCTTAAAATAGGAAGTATGTCAAAATTCCTATTTAAGGTCTGATTAGATTAATTTCCTTTTTTTGTGATTAGGGTTATTGGTTTTCCTTACTCACTAAGGAAAACCTTGTAAAGGCTATATATATATGCCTTGGACAAATTTTATTATTCAGAATTGAAGTTTTAAAACCTAAAGGTTGTTTTGCTTTTATCTTTGTGTTCTTGTGTAGAATACATGCTTTAAGGAACATTCAAGTAGATTGATCATCTTCTTGTGGAGTGTTTCGAAATTGGAATTTAGAAACGAGTTTTCTTTATTCTAATTCTTTGATCATCTAAGTAATCTGATTTCTAACCATTCTTAGGGGTTGTTGCTGAATTGACTATTGGGGTTTTCAAGTTAATGCTTTGGGGGTTCGAATACATAAAGGGGTTCTTAAGCTTATTCTTGGAGGTTCCGTATCATAAATTCTTTAATTAGATATACTTGTTAAATATAATCAACTAGCCTATACTTTATATGTAAATCTAACACACATTTCAATGTATTAACTTACAAATAGAGAGAGCTAGCTGATGTATCCTTGTTCGCTTATTACTTGATGTCTCCGCTCCGATATACTTTATAAACAATATATATATATATATATATCAATTATCAAATAAATTTCTAATAACTCCCAAAATTTCTAAAAAATTATAAAAACAATGGAATCTTAAATATTGACCTAGGAATGCCCTAAATGATTAATTTGAAACTTAAGAATTATCTTCGACGATTTAACTAATTTCAATGGAAATTAACTAATTTCCACCACAACCTTTCCAAGATTTATTTCACAAAATCCGTAAAGAATTATATAAACTCTATTTATGGAATTTGATCACTACAATTTTTACTATTTATTAAAAATAGTTTCATAAATTTTTCTCTAGTCGATACTGTTTATTCATTGGAGTTCGAGTGGGACCTACTGTATTTCTCATCAACAAAGTATCACCCGATAAAAATAAATATATCAAAATGTTCCTAATAATCAATATAACACATTTAAAGCCTCAAACAACCCAAAATATGCACAAAATTCATGGATCAAAATATTACCTAAAAATTCACCAAATATTCTAGAGATGGAGATCGAACATGTGCTTTGTGGCTATGGACTCCTAGTGATGAAAGGAACACATTAATAGTGATCGTGAAGTTTAAAAACCACAAGAACAATGTCGAAATGAGGTGAAAGACCAACTGATCTAAGTTGAAACTACACTATTTCATGCCATTTCTTATGAAACGAAAACCATTGGAGTAATAAAGAGAGTGAGATGAATCTATGGTTCAAATTAAAGGTTAATCGGAGGTCATTTGGATGGTTAACAGAGGAGAAGAATAGTTTTGGTACTAAAATGTAATTTGCCACTCAAAGCAAACTTAAACTTGCTGATTTCTTCTCTTTTCCTCGATCTACAAAAGACCCCTTTCTTCTTAAATTCCTAGCCACACACACATGGTCCCACTTGACTTTTCTTCTTTTTGATTTTATATATATGCACACAATAACAACAACAACAAAAATAATTATACTAATAATAACAATATAATATCAACAGCGAATGTAACAATAATAATAACAATAATAACTGTAATAATAACAATAAAAAATGTAATAATAATAATAATAATAATAATAATAATAATAATAATAATAATAAGTAGAATAGTAATAAGGGATAAGGGATAAGATACATTTTTGCCCCTTTAAGTATACCTCAAGGAACACTTAAGCACCTTAAATATTTTTTAGCTCACTTAAACTGAAAAGTCAAGTTTTATTGAACTTTAAGCCCCTCTATTAATAGAGGGGTTAAGTCATATATTAATGTGCCCTACATAATTGCCACATCACCTATTCAAAAGCCACGTGTTCTTCTTCTTCTTCTTCAATCTTTATCAAAATCATCAATCTCTCCTCTCCTCTTCCAGTAGAGGTTGTCTCTCCTCTCCTCTCCTCTTCCTCCTCCTTCGCCGACCCTCTCCTCTTCTTTACTTTGCTTCCTTCTTCTCCTTGGTCACTTCCTCCCAACCCCGCAACACTCATAACCAAATTTCCAATAACAACTCTATTAATAAGGGCACCATCGCTCAATACTCCCCGAATGGAGAATGGATTGCATCCACTAATGTTTCTGGAACTATTAGAATTTAGGGGACTCATAATCAGTACGTCCTTCATAAATAATTTTGAGTCCTCTCAGTTTGGATTGATGACTTGCAGTGGTTGCCTAATTAGTTAAGAATCGTTGCCTTTGATGACGGCAAAGGGAAGTCTCTTATTTGTGCTTTCATATGAGTGAGCTCTCTTTATGCTTTTAATGTGTGATCAAGAATTGCCTTTTATGTTTCACATAGTTTGTGTATGTGGCTATAGGTGGGATACAAGAAGCACTGTTAGTGATTTTGATGGGCATTCACAACGGGTTCTAAGCTATGCGTTTAAACCCATAAGGCCGTTCTGAATTGCAACTTATAGGGAGGATTTCATAGTGAATTTTTACGAATGTCCACTATTTAAGTTCATGCTTTCTCACAGGTTTCTAATAAAACAGTATAGATTCATCTTGAAAAACTCTATTTTTTTTAATAAAATTAGTTTAGACCTTTCAAGGCATTGGTTTGGCTTTTGTAGGGAGCACTCCAATTTTGTTAACTATGTCATATTTTCTTTGGATGGTAGCAAATGCATTAGTGTATGCTTAGACAAGAAGGACATTATATACAATAGGAAGACTGGAGAACTAATTGGGCACTTAGCTCAAGAAGATGGGCATACGTCCAACGTATATGCTGTTAGTTTGAGTCCTGATGTATGTATATAGGGAAGGCTAGCAAGGGTGCAATTTTGATATCACTGCTATCTAGAAGGGCCAACTTAGCTAATGATTTTCTGTAGTCATAATGCATGTATACTAGTTAATAATCTCTAATTAGGCATTTTTCTTTCTTTTACTAATCTTGATACCATTTTTTTTCCAGTATTTGTGCTACTTTGCATCTTTGTTTTTTGGTGAAGTCAATCATATCTTTATAGATTGCTGCTTCATTCTTTGCTGGAGTTGTATTTTTTTATTGAATAGCTCAACCAAACAATGTTACCAAATTAATTAGCAGGTGATTTCTTTTGATACCTTGAGCTTATCTATGGAGAAGGTGGGATTGTTTCTTTTGGGTCCTTGCAGCACTAGTTTAGACACTCTCAGTTGTGATGTGTGATTTTAGTTAGGTGCACTTAAACCAGTATTATCCTTTGAGGTCTAGGAGGTGTGATTTTAGTTGGGTGCAACAAAAAAGGATTATTTTTAGAAAAAGTGGCCTGCCCATTTGGAGAAAGTTTGATTATTTCTTTTAGGTCCTTGCAACACTTGATGGAGCTGAAACCAACTAGCTCTCGCTACAGTGTTTGTATATTAAAGAAAAAGAAGAGCACATGGTAATTGAACAGGTGATGTGGCAATTGTGTGGGGCCCACTAACGATTTATTTAACAGCTTTGTCAATAAAGGGGCTTAAAGTTCAATAAAATTTGATTTTCCAGTTTAAGTGAGCTAAAAAATATTTAAGGTGCTTAAGTGCGCCTCAAGGTATACTTGAGGGGCAAAAATGTACCTTATCCCTAGTAATAATAATAATAAAATATTAATATTAATAATCGTACAAATTTGGGTTATTACATCTTTATTGCTGAAACTTTAACATAGCACATTACAAATATTATAAATTTCAATGAAAATTTCATTTGTCATTTAGTGATGATATTTTTTCTAAAAAAGAAAACAAAACCCAATACAACATAAAGACTAAAAAGTCATATTAAACTCATTAAACTTCAATTCTTGATGACAATAAGACCCAACTTTAACCTTACCTAGCATGAAAATCCCATCTAAAAATGCAAAAATTCACCTCAATCTCAATACCAATTACTGTAAATAAACAAAGAATTGATAGGAAAGAAAACCAATGCTTCAGCCAAGTTTAGCTAGAACCCATCTTAACCCTTTAATTTTTTTTAAATTATTTGATTTTCGCAAATACTAAAGGGAACTATTTTGTAAAATCGTGGCCCTTACTAAACTTTGTGGGTAAAGAAAATGTAGCATTTGGGATATGGTAGGTGCATTTAAACCCGTTATCATGTGTCTTAGCTTCAGTATTGATACCCAATGGTTGTCAGTCTTATTTGCTTTCACCCATTGAGTCTTATTCGGCATTCCTTCATATGCCTCTTCTTCTTCTCCAATACTTGATTTCTCCACCTGGTTTGCTTGTTCCATATCCATATCACTCACGGAAGCATTCCTCATGATTTTCTTGTTGCTCCTTTCAAACAGATCAGTCTCCTCATCTTGAGAATGGTTGTTGTTCTCTTCCATTATCTTATTCTTCGTTCTAAATCAGTTATTATTTATTTCATAATCAAGATAATAAACATAAAATTTACATGCATCACATCAGGTGGCCACCAACTATCCATAGATTTGGTAACAACACATGGCATTACAACTCAATTAACTTTAACAAATGACATTCTCACACTGTAAACGTGCTACAGGCACACACATCAAAGGCTTTGCCATCAAGAGAGAGATCCCAGTAGCTTCACTCATATCAACTCTATTATTATCTCCATTGCTAACCTTCCAATCAAAGCACTGCACCATACTCCCTATCGTAGTTTGAATAACTTGTAATGCCAAAGAAGTTCCAGGGCAGCTTCTTCTTCCAGTCCCAAATGGCAAAAAATGGTAATGTTGGCCTCTAACATCTATTAATGGATTGCACATGGCATTACCCTCTTCACACATGAATCTTTCAGGCTTAAACTCCAATGGGTATTCCCAGTAATTGGGATCTCTTCCGATTGCCCATACATTGATAAGGAGTCTTGTTTTAGCAGGAATTTGATAGCCTCCGATAGTGCAATCTTGGGTTGATTCTCTTGTGAATAATGGGCCCGATGGATGTAGCCTTAAGGTTTCTTTAACAATTGCTTGGAGATAAGGTAGATTTTGAACATCCAATTCCTTAATCAGCCTATTTTTACCCACAACAAAATCAATCTCTTCTCTTGCCTTTCTGAATATGTTTGGACGGTTTATTAGTTCTGCCATTGCCCATTGTATTACTCCTGCAGACGTGCCTGTGCCAGTTGTAAACATTTCCTGTGGAAAAATTCTGAATTTGTTATGCAAGTTGACAGACAATTTTATTTTGAGTTCATCGACTATGAAACGAGTACTAACTATTATTTTTCAGTTATCATGCATTCATTAGGAGTAGCTAGTCAATTATTTTAGAGTTCAAAACAAAATCAAGTGAACATGCATCAAAGTTTAGTCTATATTTGACATAAAGTCCTACAGAAGTGGACAAAATATAGTTGGGATTTAAGGATAACTATGGTTCAAAAGCACTTAATAGTGGGTGGACATCCCCAAACTATTTGTATTTATTTATTGTGACAATACTTATAAATAGCTGCAAAACTTTAAATATAAGGGGAAAGTAAATTGAAAATTAGGTATTGCATTGCATCTAATTTACATGAAATAGATAAATACATAAATCCCGTCTCAACTTTTTTCAATTTTGCTATTTTAGTGTTGAAATATATATATATTTTTATAATTATGTGCTTGAATTTAAAAAAAAAAATAAAACAATTTATCTAATAGATTTTATAAGTTAAAGTATTTATACGTTTATTTTAAGTAGTAAATAGACCTAAATATTTTTTTTATATTAGATTCAATTTAATTTTTAATTTAAAAAATTTATTTTTTCACTTATACATATTAAAATTGAAAGAAAAATTTACTGAATATTATTAAAATAAAATAATTAAATGATTATTATTATTGGAATATTAATATAGTCTTCAATTGTAAAGGGTCGATCAACAATAAAAGTTGCAGTTCCCAATTTAAAATTAATGGTTCCACTCTTTCCACTCGAGTACCTTCTCCTGAATTTTTTCTAAATTTAGAATGGGTTCCTAAATTTGAGCTTGACAAATTATCAGTTTATCACATTAAATCAAAACCAAATTATTTTAACATACTAAAACAAAAACGACACATGAAAAAAAGACATGGCTTTTTTTTGGGAGAGGAGGAAACATGATGAGAGTGTTCGTCAAATTGGTTGTGGCTGCGAGATTTGCAGATGGGCAAAAGAAAAGGTCTGAGATTAAAGGAAGAGAAAGATTCGGATGGCTCATATTTTGGTTCATGTTTTACGAAGAAGAGTGAGTGATGTTTGATGTTTATGCTTTTATTATTATTATTTTATTTTTTTTGTGCTGGTTTATTTTCTTGTTTTTGCAAAAAAAAAAAAAAAAAAAAAAAGGGCAATATTCCTAATGCCCAAAACATTGTTATGAACGTGCATTACAATTGAAGTTTGTTTGTTTGTTTGTTTTTTTTTTTTTTTTCCATAGTCACAAGCTTCTTTCTTCTTCTGCTTCAGATCTGTTGCTCTGTTTCTTTTATTTTGTTTTTCTCCTTGGATCTTCTTCTTTCATTTCGTATAGGATAAACAAATGAATAAATAGTGTACAAATTTTTTATTTTTATTATTTTGTGGTTCAAATAATTTTTTTAACTTGTAAAAAAATTTTAAAATAATATTTTTAACAGATTTTATAGGTTAGAATGCTATGTGTCTTATTTTAAATAATAAATTAACTTAAATATCTTTTCTAATTATTTTTTTATTCTAATTATTTTTTAAAATTATTAAAAATAAAAATAATATTTTTTATTTATCATATTAAACTGAAAAATTAAATACTTTCTATTTTTATTTTAATAATTGAATTTAATTTTTTTATTCATAATTTTAGTCAAGTAAAATTTTTATTCATTAAAAATTTATTTTGTTTTTATTATTTAATTATAATAAATAACCTTTTACTTGTATTTTTATTTTAGTTAAATTATATTTTTCTTTTCACTCTTTTAGATAAATTTAAAAATATATTTATTTTATTTTGACTTTTCAATGAAAATTGTTTAATTATTTTCGTTTTATTTTATTTTATTTTAATAATATTCAGTATATTTTTCTTTTAAATTTAATATATATATATAACATAAATATCTAATTGAAAAAAAAAAAATTGGTTGTATCCTCACTCCACTTAACATCCCGGTTGTTCAAAAAAGAATCTCAATACGAAATTGGTAGGTTAATTTGTCTTACCAGGATAAAAGCTTTGACACTTTCTCTGGATAGTTCCATCTCTGAGCTCTCATTTTTCATGATATCTATCAATATGCTAACAAGATCCTTCTTCAAATCATTATCATCCGATTCGCCGTTCTTCATCATCCTAGCCTCTTCATGCTCTTTCAAAATGCTTTCCATCATGACATCCAATCTCGCTTGCACTTTTTTAAGTCTATTACCAAATCCTTGAAGATCTATATTCTTGCAAAACCAAATATAATCTTGAAAATTGAACTTCCCTGTAAGCACATTAACTTCTTCGATTAATTTCCGCACATCTCCAGCTTCATCATCAGTCGTTGAGCACCTCTTGCTCATTGTCATTCGTGAAATTATATTGTTTGAAAGGTTCATCAACTCCTCACCAAGATTAACCTCTTTGCCTTGGTAACTTTTCTTCAGCATTAATTTCAAGAAAGTTTCAATTTCTTGATGCCTGACATCAAGAAACCTGTCAAGTGTTCGACTACCAAGAAGCTGTGTCATGCATATTTGCTTCATGAACTTCCAGTAAGGTCCATAAGGAGCAAAACTGAAGCCAGATGCACCATAAGTCAAGCAGCGAACTGCGACAGTTGATGGGCGGTTGCAGAAGAACATTTCATGGGTTTTCAAGAACTCTTTTGCCATTTCTGGAGAAGAGACGACAACACAAGGAACAGAACCAAAGGACAGATGAAACAAGGGTCCAAATCTCTGTGATAACTTGTGAAGTGCCCGGTGAGGGATCGGTCGGAGAAGATGAAGGTGTCCTATGATGGGAAGCGATATAGGGCTAGGTGGGAGTTCAGCTTTTGCACGTGTTTTTAATAAGAGGGCTCGAATCAAGAGCGTTGAGACTAACCAAACAAAAAAGAGAACAGCGTAATCTTGGATGTCCACCATTTTTTACAGCAGATGGATGGAGTTTGTGTTTTACGATTAGGCTAAAATATATGGATGGAAGGTTGAATTTATGCATTGGCTAAAATCACAAGACCAGTTTGCTTAGTAATGGATAACGGAGAAATAGAAAATAATAACAATAAAAAAAAGGGGATGGCCCTCGTCTTTGGTTTGCACGGTCCATTCTTTGCTTTTAGCGTTACCATATATATATATATATATACACACATATATGAGCTGAGTATCTCGAGGGCATGTGATGATATCATGGACGGGGGAACTCTGACACATTGTAATTTCAGTTATGAAAAACGCTTGTCATTTCTATTATTTCTATGTTTTGAAGCAAGAAATTTGGTTATGAATTTGGACTTATATCAGTTTTTATTTATTAATTATACAAATTTAGATTAATGTTCTGATAAAAAATAACTTAGATTTATGTTAATTTAAAATATAAATTAATAATTATTTGAAGTTATGTTTAATTTAATATTAATTGATTATCATTGGTCAGTTTCCTTAAATTCTCTTTCATTTTTTGTCCTTTTTCTGATTATTTTTTTCGTTTCATACAATCATCTTCAATATTTTGTGTTACGCTATTCAATTTTGTCTTGAATATGGCAGGGGAAAACTCATTCAATCTTCAGTATACTGCGATGTCTCTCGAAGAAGAGAAAGAAGGAGGGACAGTCATAGAAAGATTAGTGGTCTATATTGTGCCTACAGATTACAAATGGTGTTTAATTGGGTAGTTTTTAACATATCATTCAATTGACTTTCCATCCATGAAGAACATGCTAGCCTCTTTGTGGAGTCCAGTGCGAGGAGTCATAATCAAAGAATTGAACCCGTATCTTTTTTTTATTTCAGTTCTTCCATGAATTGGATATGTCACGGGTCATTAATAAGGGTCCATGGGCTTATAATAACAACACGTTGCTTGTTCATCGTCTATTACCAAATGAGTAGCCAACACAGGTTCCATTGTATCATGCTAATTTTTAGGTCCAAATTTACAACCTCCCTATAGGCTTCTTGTTTGAGCATGTGGCCAGGACTGTGGAAAACTACCGATCCTAATAACTTTTCAAGTGTTTGGAGGACTTATGTGCGAATTCAAGTTTGGGTGGATGTCGAAAAGGCTATTAAACGTAGAATGAAACTCAAGCTAGAGGGAGGGGATTGGTTTTGGGTGGTTTTAAGTATGAGCGACTCAAGCACTTCTGTCATATTTGTGGTATTTTTGGGCATACAGACTACAGTTGTGGGAAGGTTTGTTCCTCTGACAATGGTGACGTTCCAAAACCATACAGATAATGGTTTGTAGCCACTTCGGTCAGGCCATAACATAACTGAGGAGAATAGTGGCTGAGGTCAACGGTGTTAAAAAAGGAAACTGGAATCAGTGATAGTGATTACATGCTGGTGGATTCAACGGTTACCAAAGGAGAAGGTTCCCAAATGGTAATGGTATTTTCGGGAGATGGTAATGCCATAAATTTTGGTCATGGGTTAGGCAAGGAGATCATAGGTGTGATAATTAAGGGGAAGAATACATGTTTTGATGTCAATCAAATTCCTTGATATTCTCACCTTCTTGAAGAGATTGAGGGCCCTCATGCTATGGATGGTATTATAATAGTGGATTCAAAACGACGTAGGATGGAGGAAGTTAAGAATGTGGAGAATATTAAGAGTGTCCCTATGGACTTACTCGAAATGGGCTCAAACTACGAGCTATAGGTGAGTTCTAGAGATTCCCAGGCCTGCCTATCATCATGAGTTTTATAAGTTGGAATTGTTATGGGATGGGTAACCTACAAATAGTTCAAGTTCTCTGAGACATAATTTGAAACTATAAGCCCAGTGTGGTTTTTCTTATGGAGACTTTAGTTAATTTTTCTAGAATGGAGGCTATTAGAAAAAAATTGGGTTTGATGGGCTGCATGTGGTGGATTGTGTGAGTTATAATGGTGGTTTAGGCCTTCTTTAGAAGAGTCTTGACATGGTTACCATTACAAATTCCTTTTCTAATTTCATTGATGTGAGAATAAATTTCTTTAAGTTGGGGTTGTGGAGGTTTACTGGATTTTATAGGTTTCTAGATAGGAGATGACACCGAGATTCTTAGGATTTGCTTTAGCATTTATCTCATTTATCTACCCTTCCTTGGGTTTGTATGGGTGACTTTAATGATTTATTGGCGTATGAAGAGAAAAGAGGTTGGGTGATACATCCTAATTGGCTTATCATAGGTTTTCATAGGGCTGTTCAAGACATTGGTCTTCTAGATTTAGGTCTTGATGGTTATCAGTTTACTTGGGAGAGAGGGAGGGGTTCGGTTAATTGGGTGAGAGAAAAATTGGATAGGGTGTTGGTTTCTAGTTCATGGCGTGATCTGTTCAACAGGGCTTTGGCTAATTCTCTATCCATTTCAGTTTCAAATCACTTTCTAATCATGATCATCCTTAAGTTAATAAAGAAAACTTAATTGGTTCATAAGTTCAGGTTTGGGAACATTTGGCTTCAAAATAATAATTTTCATAATATTATTAAAGCTTTTTGAAATAATTCGACTTATGTAGATATCCAAACAAAATTATTTCATTATGGTAAAGAGTTGAGTTGTTGGGGAGGGGGTTCTGAGAAAAATATTAGGCATCATGTTGATGGTGTGAAATTTTGGCTATAATAACTTCATTTTAGAACTCACAATGAAGGGATTGCCAAATATAATAGAGTAAATTCAGATTGTCTGGATTTATTAGGCCAATTGGAAACATTTTGGAAATAGAGAGCTAAAGTCTATTAGCTGAAAAATGGTAACTTAAATTCAAAATTTTTTCATTCTTATGCTATAGGCAGAAAACAACAAAACAAGATAAATAAATTAAAGGATGACTTTAGAGTTTGGAGAGACTGGGAAGATGGGTTGGGTAATGTCATGGCTAATTATTTCACTAATATTTTCACTTCTTCGAGTTCTAATTCAGATGAGGTATTACAATGTATTTCTCCTGTTATCTTAGAAGTGATGAACAATTCTTTGCTTGAGCCAATTACTGATAAGGAGGTTCATAATGCAGATTTTAGTATGCACAGTGATAAATCTCCAGGTTGAGATGGTATGAATCCTACATTTTTTAGTCTTTTTAGCCTATTGTGAATTAGGATGTTATGCAAGCTTATGAGGATTTTTTTGTATAGGACTCTGCCTAGGGTTTTGAATGATAAATCAATCATTTTAATCCTTAAAAAGCACCAGCTATAGAATATGTCAGATTTGATACCCATCTCCTTGTGTAATGTTCTATAGAAGATTATGGCAAAAAATTTAGCAAACCGGCTTAAAGTGGTCCTTCCCCTACTAATTTCAAATTCTCAAAGCGCATTTGTTCTTGGGGGCTTAATCACTGACAATATCTTGATAGCTTTTGAAATTACTCACTATCATAAGTGAAAAACTCAAGGGAAAGTAGGTGTCTCAGCTCTTAAGATCAATATGAGCAAAGCATATGACTACTTAGAATGGAATTTCCTTAGTGACATATGT
Source organism: Mallotus nudiflorus (assembly GCA_947683625.1). Lineage (NCBI taxonomy): Eukaryota > Viridiplantae > Streptophyta > Magnoliopsida > Malpighiales > Euphorbiaceae > Mallotus > Mallotus nudiflorus. The sequence continues at coordinate 2,194,530 of CANTUR010000184.1, forward strand.
TAAGAATTGATTGTGCAATTAGGAATCAAATCCTAATTAGAGAAAATTTTAAAATTTTTTTTAACACAACCCTTGATTTCATCAAGAATTCCAATCCCAAAGATCTAATTTGCATTTAACACATAGCTAATTCCAAACTAATATAAATAAAAGAAATTAACAACCAAGGAATTATAAGTTTCAAGAAAAACTTACTAATATCCAAAGGTTGGTGTAGACCATAAAGATCTACTACAATGGTTGGTTCACCTTTGATTCAACTCCTAAATCAACCTTGAGTCTCCTAATTATGAGATCTCTAGCTTGAAACACCAAGCTTTAGCAAATCTCTTCCTTATCTTGACCAATTAGAAGCTTGAATCCTCTCTTTTTGACCACTCAAGCTTTCTTTTTATTATGATCCTTACAAGAGCTCTTTTGTTTATGTATATTTATTTTTATCTTTTATGTCTCTACCCATTTCTCTTCACTAACTAACAATTAATGTCCAATATATGCTTTTTAATATACTTGGCTAAAGATTAAATTAGAGATTAGTGACATGACCCATAATCCACTTGTCATAATTAATTAATAATTAAATAAGTCACTAGTGTCCAAATAAGGAGGATGTATTACAACTCTTGTAAATCTTTACATCACCTAGGACTTACACATGTCAATTAATATCTTAATCAATATTTAATTTAATTAAAATCAAATATATAACCTAATGGATTTGGGCTAAGCAATTAGATCAACTCTTGACTTAAAAATCCAATCCATTGCCAAATGGACTTATAAGCATTGGGCTAACTCTGACCCAAAGCCCATGACATTAATCAAGTTGACTTAAATGCATTGGGCCAACTCTTTACCTAAAGCCCATTTCATAAACTAAATGGACTTAAATGCCTTGGGTGGGCTTGGTCAATTACTTGGTCTAATCATTAGTCCAAAACACTTTTGGGCCTAGGTCTATGACACTTAGGCCATTAATTCAAGTAATTAAGAAAACAACATATACACATTATTAATTTATTATCTCAATTAATATCTCATATTTATTAAGCATAAATTAATAATTAAACCTTTCATTGAAATTAGATTTCATGATATGCTAAAATCATTACTTTAAGCAAAAATTCAATTTCATTAATCTTAATTAATTAATTAAACTCTTTAATTAATAATTAGATTAATACAAAGAGATTTAGTAAAACCTTTTAGGTGTGACTTACTAGGTTCAAGTTTAGTTGGCAATGAGAAGATAATATCAACACTTGATATTATTTGAAACTCCTTTCAGAAAATCTCAATTATCCACATTTAGTTCTCATAAGTTGTGAGTGACCCCTAGCATCGATATCACAACTACCCAATTAGATATGAATGTATTCATTAATTCACACGAACCCTTTGGTCATAATTACCGTGCACTAAAATCCCTCCATTAGAAGATCCTAATATAACCTAGAGTCAATGATTAGTCAAACTCTAAAAGTTATATTATATGACCGTATATGAAGTTCTATCTCTTGATTAAAACATAACAACTACTAGAAACTCTTTCTAGCACTGAAACTCTTTCATACTGTTATGTTAGTCCTGGCCAAGAACTCTTTCATTAAGAAAAGACTTAGATAGTATAGGATCTTATCCCGTTTCACTCCAAGTAATGAATCTCATCTTGGTCGAATACTCATCCCTATATTTAATTGTATAGAGCCACCACACACCATATACCCATGTGTGAATAACACAAGTATGTAAGCGATAACAAACTCTAACCATTTAAATGTGGATAACCATGTCACCTCAAGTCAAAGGACTATATGCACCATTATGACCTAGACTGTGATTGTTGACTATAAGTGAATATCTAAGCGATCATATATCTAGCTATAGATGGCGGGGTTTAGCACGCGTTTAAGATTTTAGTAACTGCGACACTGTTTGAGCTCAGGGCTCTAGAGAACACACTAACCACTGTCATAAAGACGTGGCATAGAGATGAGGAGTCGCCACCCAGGATAATAACTGGGACAAATCGAAAAATGGTGGTACTCGATTCTCTAAAAGAAAGCTAGCACCACAACCAAGAGATTCTGGATACGGAATATTAACTTTTTTCAGTATTGTGTTCATTTAGAACTACTTTATGAATTACTATCTTACCCTCTATTTGCATGCAATTTCATATAAACCCTTATTAAAACAATCTAACTCCATGCAAACTAGTCATGAAAAATACATGTAAACAATGCATTCATTTAAATTCGCAATCGCTAAGTTAGTCTAATCTACATTGGTTTTAATTAAATGGGCTAAATTTACATGTTTTAATTTACAAGTGAGCCTAAAGACTAATTAACCTAAATCCTATTCGATTTTAATTAAATGAACCTAAGTCTATTTATTTTAATTCTAAAATAGGCCTAAATCTACAAATTATGAAATATTTAAATTAGTGGGCCTAGTTCTACATATTTTAATTTTAAGGTGATCTTAAATCTACAAGTTATGGAAAAAACTTTAATTTAATGAGCTAAGTCTAAATTAATTTTAATTATCCTAAGTGGGTCTATATCTAAATTAACTAAACAAGCCTAAATTATCCATACCCTAAATCTAATTAATTATGGGCCTAATATGCATTTTAATTAATTAAACCTAAAAAAACCTAAATTTATTTAAATGAGTTAGAACCTAACATGGGTTTAAGGCCCAAAACACATAAATATAAACAAACAAGCCCAAAAACAATAAGAAAAAAAATATCAACACAATCAAATAAATGATCAAACAATCAATTAAATCTATTCTAAAAAAAAACCTAATTTAATTAAATTGACTTTAAGTAACAAATTAATAAATAATTAATAAGCAACCCTAATTCTATACACCTAAATCTAATTAAATTTTAATTAAAATAAACCCTAATGATTTTTATAGCCATCAATTTTAATTAATTACCTAATTAAAACCTAATTTTTACTAACAGATTAGTGAAAATAAAACACAAAATCACACACATATGATTTCATTATTCCCACTATTAGGACTATTACAATGAGTTACTGAAAATAATAAAAAAAGAAAAATTAATACAATCCAAAAAAAAAACTAAATGCAAAATAAAATAATCAAAATAATATTAAACAAAAAAATAAAAGGACCCTAGAAACTATTGTAGGTCGCGGTTTTGATCGTGCACCTAAGTATTAGCGACCAAAGCATTGTGCGAGCTTGGGGCTCACTAGGAAATACATAGTGGGCTTAGGGCCCAAAATGGAGATGGAGTCGCCACTTGGATAAAAACTGGGATACATCGTACAACAATTGGATTCCACGTAAGTTCCCAGAAGCTGTCATTAGAGATCGGGTTCGGAAACTGGGTATGGGCTTTTGGAATGCCTACCCAACCTTACGGTTGGCCTCAGTGTGTTTTTGTATTTTATTACCTTTGATTATTAAATTATTTCCTTATTAACATGCAAATCACGGTTGGTTTCCAATTTTATATTTTATTCCAAGTTTTCACATTAGTCCCATTTCATGCTTATATTCCCAATATTCAATCACAAATAAAATAAATAAAAATAATTTACAACCATTCATTCCAAATAAAAGGGGAAAGAGATTAAGGAGTATACCTTTTTGTTGTAAATAAGCATAAAAATGCTAAAAATAAACCATACATAAATAAAAAAAACAAAAAATAAACTAATTAATTATAAAAATTAATACTCTTAAAATGATAAATAAGGCAAACGTCTAGTGATTAAAAATCACCAAATAATTCTTACAACACATACAAGTTAATTTGATACAACAACAATAATAACATTTACAAATCATCAGCATATAATATGCATAAAAATAAATGAAAATAAACTCATAAAATAGTCCAGTAAATAACATAGAAAGAAAGGAAAATAACTTAGAAAAAATATTGATTAACATAGGAATCATATATAATTGCAAGAAATATAACAAATTAAACAAGGAAATCATGTCAAACATGCAAAATTCTAGTTGAAAATCAAGGCAAAAACAGGTAGAGTTCTGTCAAAAGGGCGATGCCTCTTTTCCTGACCAAGAGGCGATGCCTCTGTCGCCTCATCATAAAGGGGCGACGCCTCTATGAAGAGATGTCGCCTCTTCAACAAAGGCAGGAACACTCTACATTTCTTAAATTCTAAGAAACACGATGATCAATCATGTAAATGAGAAACAGACACAAATATACAAGTATCAACAATCAATATTCAATATCTCATGCAACCATGCTTCTCTATAACTTTAAATAGGTAATATAGCTTAAGAAAACACACAAAATAATAATAAATCAAAGCTTTTAATGAAGATAAAAACTTAAAGCATAAAAATAGGGAGACTCACTGACTTGGACATGCTTAATGCTTCTAACTAAGCCCTTAAAGCTTGGTTGATGGAGGAGTGGCTTTGAATGCAAGTAGGTTCCTTCTTCTTCTCAATAATCAAGTCTCCTAAGCTTCAAAGTCTTTTCCCTTTCTTCTTCTTTTCTTTATTTCCTTTTTTCTTTTTCTTTCTCCCTTTATAGACTTTTTTTCTTTCTTAAATCACCTTCATTTCTTTAATAACCAGCCAACCCCCTCAACTTTGTCCCTACATTCCCTTTTAAAGCCTCTCTTATTTTCTCCTTTTTCAAAGTCCTAAAAACCCATTCTCACCCTCTCCCATTGCCTTTTTTCATTCCCTAGGCCTTTTCCTACCTTTTTCCTTTTTCTTTTACGTTAAAAATGACAAACTCTTTAGTAGGTAAGCCTCTAACTACTGTCATTAATGAAATTTAATGTTGCAAAGAGTGGGTGTAAAGAGGCGCCACCTCTTCGATGATGCATCGCCTCATCGATGCTTGGGGTGAAGAGGCGATGCCTCTTCGTTGAGGTGATCGCCTCTTCACCTAGGCCAGGTCAAGGCCCTAGGTCAAAAGATGATGGGCTTAGGCTTCTATTTTGGGCTTGGCTTTGGTATTTGTGGGCTTGGATTAGTGTTTGGGCTTTCAAAGTCGATTTTAGAGAAGTCTCGGGCTCCCCTTGCATTCAAAATTTAAACTTTCTCATCATCGGGCTTTCGTTGTGGGCCGATCAAACTGACAGTGTCCACAACTATACTTGGCTACATAATTCAATCCATGACATTCCATGGATCTTCATGGATTTTTTTCTCTAAGTAAAATCATCATGTAATACTCTCAATGATCACCAACACAAAAGAATAAACAATGATTAGTGAATAATAAAATTAAAATTTACTACAACCAAAATAATAAAATAAGAAATAGAAGAAGGTAGGAAAAAAGAAGATAATTATGGATGCAGTATGGGTTAACCCCTCGGACTAGTAAAATCATCGTTGTTTGTTAAGTAGGTTTTAAATATTTATTGTTCTCCTTTCAAAAGCCTATTGCTCCTTACTCAAATAAATAAATAAATCATAAAGAAATATATTCTTTTTTGTGTACTGCGGAGGGACAAAAAGAAAAGCCAAAAAGTACATGAAAAGAGAAAGGTTCAAAGCCAAAAGAGACAGTTGAGAGAGAGGTCCTCGGAAAAGAGAAAAGTTGAAAAAGCCAACTCTACTCTAGGAGAGCTTAAGCTTGGTTTTTATAGAAAAAAAAGGCAAGCTAAAACATATCCTATCGTGACTTACTTTTTTTAGAGTTTTAATTTTAAAAGGACTTTAATTTCTTGAAAATTTAAATAAATCCCCAAAATGAATTTAAGAAATTATTTGACCAATCAAAATTCAGGAAACATATATTTTATTTGCTCAAAAAATAAAAAAAAAACTAGATGAAAAATGTATAATTTCGACTAGAATTACATAATTCCGATTGGAATTACGTAATTCTAATCGGTTTAACATAATTTCGATCATTTATTTTTTTTTAACTTTTAATTATAAAAGGACTCTTGAAAGAATTTAAACTTTTCAATTAGGTCCTAAAAAATATTACATTTAAGTCCTTTTAAAACCAATTAAAAATCCTTTGAAAATGCATTTAGACTTTTGAAGTTTCAAACTACAAGTGTTGAAGACCTATTTATAACAATTTCATCACTGGAGTCCTCTATCGCATCCATACTTCATCATCCTGAAATTGGGTACTTACAGTTGTCTCGCTTTGTCACTGTTTACTTGACAAATTGTAGTAAAGGAAATGAGCACACAATTTCTTAAGAACAAAAATGAGCAACTGAAGATGCTCACTTATGACAAGGTATGCACCTACAAATGTAACTGAGATTAGCAATAAACTCATTAATTAAATTCACTTACTTACTTGTTTATTCTTACAGCTATGCTCGGACTTATGGGGCCCCTAGGCTAGGTGGATGTAGGCCATAGTTCACTCCATCCCTCTGTCTAGAAAAAGGGTCTTGCTCAGAGGCCCTAATTATAGAGTTTGGTTCCTCAGGGATAGGATACATCAGTGGCGGTCAGATGCCTAAGTGAGTAGTCCACCTCTTACTCCTCCCTGGCATATCTTCTGGGCGCATGAGTTAAAGGGAGATGAGCTTAATCATACCCTGTAAGGAGAGGATGCTGCAGACTATTACAAGCAGAGGAAGTCTCACTACGTGGACTTTACATGGGATCATCTGTTGTAGTAAGTGCCTCTTCTTGAACCTGCACTTCAGGTGAGCATGCAATGTTTCATGTTATTTATTTTATATTTACTTACAAATGTTGTTCTCTGACTTATTTTTCATCTTTTAGGCTGCCCCTAAGGCACCTGCTCCTCGCCCTAGGCCCTCTGCATAGGAGAGGCCCTATTAGCGCCCTTGTATCATTCCTAGTGGTAAGGGCTCTTCTTCTAGGGTGCCCTCCTCGATGAACCCTTCTAGTCCTCAACCCCAAATGGTGGCCAGTAGACTCACCGTTACTCCTGATCTGCTGACGTGCTGCTGAGTGCCTTCTGGTAAGCTCTCTCATCAGTTTTTGACACTGGATATGACCTTGAAGCCAACATTCTTCCTAGAGGCTACTACCCATGTAAGTTTCTTTCTTTCAAAATTATGTTCTTAAGTCTTATAACACATGGTTAATTCTAATATTATTAATAGAACAGATACCTCAAGATCAAGGGGAGTATATGTACCGAGTGATCGAGGCCTACAGGGACTTCCTGATGCAGGTGACTTAGCAGTGGAAGGTAAACTCAAAATATGCTTTATTTCTACATGTATGCATGCTTTCATGATTTGTTTACCTCTTATCATGCTTCGACAGGATCGAGATGAGGCCAACCAGGCTAGGATCACTACCCAAGAGCACCAACTCATCACTCTTCAGGTCGAGGGTAATGAGGAGGAGGGGGCAGCCGATAAGGAGTCCAAGGATAGCAACGAGGATGACGAGACCAATCCTACTGATGCTTCTATGGACGAGCCTACTGATGAGCTTGTGGATGAGCCAACTGATGAGCCTGTGGATGAGCGAGCTGATAAGGAGGTTGACGAGTCTGATAGTGATGAGTAGAGAGGACCCGTTGTAGATTTTCATTATCATAGGGGTGTTCTTGTCTAGAAACATTGGATGCTTTCACTATTATCCTTTTACTATTTGAATTGATTTTTTTTATTTGATTGACTTTTTTATGCCTTCATTTTTTGTACTGAGAATTTTTTATGGAATTTTGAATAAATAGAGGCCTTTTATCTTTGAAACACTTTGCTCTGACTTTATATATACAGCCCGGTGAATTTTTAGTGACATGAAGACCTGTTTTACCTGTCATAGAGGCATTGCCTCTTTGAAGGGGCATCGCCTCTATGTGAAGAGGCAATAGATCATTCGCCTCTTCACATAGAGGTGTCGCCTAAACGTAGAGGCAATCGCCTCTACATGTTTGTCCTGTAGCTATAAAAAAACTTAAATCTTTTTTAAAATCCCTAATCTCTTCATCTCGCCACTTACCTTTATTCTTCTTTCCAAGATAACATTTTGACCCCAAATCATGACTGAGAGAAGCTTGAAACAGCTACAACCGATTCTAAAAAATCTGGATGGCGGGTCATAAGCTAGAATGGAGCCATTTCACCTATCTGCCTTTCGATCTTTGCATGCTAGGAAGATTAACTTCTCATTTCTTCATGTTCTTACTTAATTTTGGGATCCTCAAAAACATGTTTTTCAATTCAATACAATGGAGATCGGCCCCTTGCCATAAGAATTTAAAGCTATTTTGGGCTCTCAAATAAATTCTACTCGATAGGTCATCACTCCTTCAGTCGTAACCCCGGATTTGCACACCATTCAATATCAAATGCAAGGTTATTCAACATGTCCCCCCAGTCCTCTCTTTATCACATTTTCAGCAATGAAATCCTGCTTAGCCCTTTTGTAGAGACGGTAACTGCTGTAGACAACAGCGAGGTTCCCTGGCCTCAAATGATGGCACTCTGCTTATATGCTCAGTTCTTGTTGGTCTCCCCTTCTGGTAACTGTGACCTGAAGATCCTGCATGTTTTGGACCAAGTGGAGTGTGGATTGAACCCTTTTCTTCTCATTCTAGTTGAGACTATTATCAAACTTGATAACTTCTCTGAGACCAGGCAATTTTCTAGGAGTCCATTCCTACTAAAGGTGTATCTCTTCTTCCTCTTACCACTTTCTACTTTCCATTATCCTTACCTATTTGTCAATTCTATAGGCTTGGTTGTAAGAGAAGTTGAGGTTGCTCGAACCACCTAGGGACATTGCTCATTACCAAGGCTAAACACTGTCACACTAAGAGACTTTATCCTGTCCTAAAGGATACCCACAACTGGTTATCTACATTCCCTAATACTCTGATTCTATGGATGTGCCCATGGTAGAGACTGCAGCACACGACCATCCAGTCTTACACCTACTGCGTTCCTTTGGCCGGCCTCCATTTTGCCACCTTCTATAATCTAGCTTGGCTTTGCAGACAATATGGACAAAGATAGTGGATTGTGGAACTCATGCATGAGATTGAACCAAGGCCTTTTTCTCAAAACTTTCTAGACAATTTGGTTGCTACTTTGCCTCGGAGGATCAGTCAGAGGTTTATTGACTACAGTGGAGATCAATCTACTGATGACTAGTACAAGGCGTGGGTTCAACTATAACAAGTAGAAAAGGATGAATTTACAAGAAATGTAAGGACAATGGCATTACAGGCATTGAGTGCCTAAGGGAGTCACAAGAGAAGCAAACAATATTAGATCAATTTATGAAACTTAGTCTTATTATGTACTTCCTTATCAAATGAGATTTCCTTTTGAGTTAAACATATATGTAATAAGCATTTAATGCAATGTCTATAATAATAAAGGCAATTCATTCCATTTAATTTAAGCACAATGTGACTATACAATTTCGCTTCTTATATATCTCTTATCATTAATTGGCTTGCCCTTGTAAGTTTTCCAACTAACTATTGTCTCTTTTCTCTCTCTCTCATTTTTACATGTCCTTTACTTTTGCCTGGATCGCCTTTTCAAGTTTTCAATCCAGTAGGACTTTTTACTTTTTCCTTTTTTCTGTCTCTAAATTTTGCCTAATTAACCTCTTTTGAGGTTTTCTCCCTAGCAAGACTTTACAGAAAGTATTCTTGAGCTTATCCATGTTGATGGTCTCTCTGAATTTATTTCCCTCGAAGTTAAACAAAATAGTGGCCCCTTTTGAAAATAGCTTCTTCACTTCATAGGGACCTTCCCAGTTTGGCTTGAACTTCCCTCATGGATCAGTCATGATTGTTGGCCTAGTGAGCTTTAAGACCAAGTCACCTTCTTTGATCTTGCTTGGCTTAATCTTCTTGTTATAAGCTCGGGCTATCCTTTTCTGGTACAATTAAGAATGATACATAGCCTTCATTCTCTTTTTATCCAATAAAGTTAGATGTGACAATCAACTTTCTACCTATTGATACTCAAGGATTTTAGAATCTAAAAGAACCCTTAGTGACTAAATTTTGACCTCAACTAGCAATACAGATTCACATCCATATACCAGGGAATACGGAGTGGCTCCTGTTGATTTTCTGGCAATGGTTTTATATCCCTATAATGCAAATTGTAGGTAACTTGCCCAGTCTTTGTAATTTTCTAGTATCTTGGCCAAGATTCTCTTTACATTTTATTTGCTACTTCTACAGTTCTGTTCACTCGTGGTCTATAAGGGGATGATCTATGATGCTCAATCTTGTATTCTTCCAATAGAGTGGTCATTTCTACCCTAAATTGAACACCATTATCAGTAATGACGTGATGAGGCAACCCATACTGGCAAATTATATTCTTCTCTATAAACCTGGCCATCTATTTTGCCCATATAGTGGTGCATGATTCTGCTTCTACCCATTTAAAGAAAGAGTCGATCACCACTATAATGTAACAATGACCATTGGATGCTTTTGGCCTTATCTCTCCAATAATTTTAATTTCCTATACTACAAATGGCCACGGAGAGATTAATCCCTGAAGTTCCATAAAAGGCAGGTGGCTTACATCACCACATACTTGGAAGTTGTGGCATTTTTTTACGTACTTCACACAATCTGCCTCCATGGTTAGCCAGAAGTACCCTTGACGAGTTATCTTTTTAGTGAGGATTATTCCATTCATATGTGGACCATATACACCCTCACAAATGACTTCCATGATTTTTTATGCCTCACCCTTATCGATGCATCTTAGGTGTACTCTGGTTGGCATCCTTTTGTACAACATCCCATTATGGCTAATAAACTGCCATGATAACATCCTCAGCGACATCATTTCTTTTCTATTAGCTTCCTTTAAGAATTGCCTTGTCTCAAGATATCATTATAGATCATAAAACCAAGGTTTCTCTGCTGGGTTGATCAACATTATTCTAATTTCTTTATAGCAAGGAATTTGGGCCTGTTCTAAGATAAAAGGCTTCATTTATTCTCGTATGCCTCCTTCAAATGTTGAAGCTAGGATAGCCAACGCATATGCCTTCTGATTCTCCTTCTGGGGCAAGTGTATGAATCTATATTGTGCGAAGGACAATAGGATCGTGGCTGAATAATCCCAATACAGCTTTAGCTTATCTTCCCTTATTTCCTACTCCTTGGCGATCTGTTTCACTACCAACATTGAATCCCCATAAAATATCACCTCTTCTACCCCCATATTCTTGAGTGCTTCCAGATAAAAAATGCAGGCTTCGTATTCAGCTTGGTTATTAGTGACCTCGAATTCTAGCCTCTTTGCCATCGGGATTACTTCTTCTAGTGAAACCAAAATCATGCTAATGCCTGCCCCTCTACTGTTCACTGCTTCGTTAAAGTACATTTTCCAGGTTTGGATTTTTATTGCCCCCAAGTGTTCATCCAAAAATTCTAACTCCCATTCTTGTCCATCATCTACCAGATTTTAGGCTAAGAAGTCTACCATAGCTCTTCCTTTTATCACTTTTTTAGTAATATAGTCTATGTCGAATTCAGTAAGTAGGACTAACCATTTGGCTAATTTCCTTATCAATAACGGAGTTTTCTAGAGATATCTAAGGGGATCATACTTAGAACTCGCTTGAATCCTGTAGGACTATAAGTAATGTCATAGCTTCTTTGTTGCCCAAATTACAGCCAAATAGGTTTTTTCTACTAGACTATAATTGGTTTCATAGGGTAGAACCTTCTTACTCATATAATATACAACATGCTTAACTCTCCCTTCTCCTTCTCGAGCCAATATTGCACCAATCGCATCTTTCTCTATAGCCAAGTACATAATTAAGGGTTTCCCCAGTTTTAGCGGCTGCAAAACTGGAGGTTTCATAAAATACTACTTAATAGTTTCAAAGCCTTACTGACACTTGTCATCCCAGATAATCGACTAATTCTTCTTTAAAAGCTTGAAGATTAGCTCATAAATGGTAGTCAGTTTGGCTATGAACCTGCTGATGTATTGTAGCCTTCCTATAAACCCTCTGACTTCTTTCTCATTCTTTGGTGCAGGCATTTCTCTAATTGCTCTGACTTTGTCCGAATCCACCTCTATGCCTTTTTTGACTGACAATGTGTCCCAATAGTTTCCTAGATATCACCCCAAAAACACATTTCTTTGGATTCTTTGGATTTAGTCTGAGGTTATACTTTTCAACTCTTGCCAGGAACTTGTCTAAGGCTTCGAAATGCCCTTCTCTGGTTAAAGATTTCACCATCATGTCATCTACATACACTTCTATCTCTTTGTGGATTAGGTCATATAATAGTGTAGTAACCATTCTTTGTTAAGTAGCCCCTGCATTTTTCAACCCAAATGGCATAACCGTGTAATAGTAAACATCCCACTTAGTGATGAAAGAAGTCTTCAACTTGTCAATCACTGCCATCATAATCTGATTGTATCTTGAGAAGCCATCCATAAAGGAGTACATGGCACTGGAAGTTGCACAGTCGACCAAGGTGTCAATGTGCGATAGAGGAAAATCATCCTTAGGACAAGCCTTATTCAAGTCTCTATAGTCCACACACATCCTGACTTTACCATCTTTCTTGGAAACTAGGACTATGTTAGTCAACCATTGGGTGTCATATACCACTTCCAAGAACTTTGCTTTCAGTTGTTTCTTTACTTCTTCTTTGACTAGGAGAGCCCATTCTGGCCTTAATCTTCTCTTCTTCTATTTTATCAAAGCAATGTAAGAATACATGGGAATCCTGTGCTTTACAATGTCTCTATTGATCCCAAACATATCCTTATAGCCCCAAGCAAATACTTTTTGTCTTATTTTTATAGTTTCTTTTATTTTTTCTCTCTCATTAAGAGTTAAGTCAAAAGCAATAAGTATATTTTTAGGGTTATCACTTATGCCTAGATTAAATGATTTAGTTTGCATTGAATTAATGTCAAACATATGCATGAAATGATCATCACACATAGCATAACCATTGGGAAGCACATCGCACAAGTAAGCATAATAAGACTTTATCACATTAACTTTAGAAAGAAAAATGTCATCAGTCTCAAACAAATTAGAAAGAGAAAAGTCAATGTCATCATAAAAAACATCCATAATAGAATTAAGGACAAAGGTTTAAAAGTTAAATTCCTCTTCCTGGTCAGTAGCGTCCTTTAGCTCCAATGCAGGAATGTCTCCTTCTGATTCCGAAGTCAATACGAGCTCTTTTACTATGGGCTCTTCAACAACATACTCTTAGATCCCATCCACATATTCAACGAAGATTTTAAACCCAGGGACTAGCTTCTTAGCAATCATCAGGGGCTCAGGAGCTCCGTGGTAGGGGTAATTGGCACCTTCCTCCATAAATGTTTCCTAGAGCGTCTTCTTTTTTAACTCAGCCCTAATTCTGCTCTTCCTAGACTTGCCTTTAGTTTCTTCCTTCTCATCAGACTCATCCTCCCTTGAATATCCTAACACATGCTTCAGAATCGATACCTTAGGTTTAATGAATTTTGGTGGGCCCTGCTGATTCTTTCCTAATCCCATCCCAGGCGTGAACCACATACTCTTCATCATATTGACAACCTTTGGGTTTAGCTCATCTTCATAAATCATGTAGACTTCAAAACTCGGGCTATTCAGGATCTTAGTAAGAGCTAGTTTTAATGCAATAATTGCAGACTCTGTTTCAGCCATTATAGTAACCACCCTCCCCTTATGTGGAAATTTGATTTTTTGATGAATAGTGGACAACACTCCCCTTAAAGGATGGAACCATGGTCTTCCTAAAAGAATAGCGAAGGTGACTGGAATGTCTATTATATAAAGGTTAGCCCAAACTTCAATAGGTCCACTGTTGACTAAAGCTTGGAAAGTTCCCTCAACTGGCCTTTTAGTATCATCATAAGCCTTTATGATTACATCGGAGGGCTTCAAATCAGCTACTGTGAAGCCCAACTTTGGTAGGATCTTCAGAGGACACACATTGATGGTTGACCCATTATTGACCATAACACAACACGTCAATTTACCTTTCCCTTCGGCCTTAATGAATAAGGCTTTGTTATGATCCCTTCTTTCTAAGGGCAGGTCATCGTCTATGAACACAATTTCCCCATAAGGGCTTTTAGTTAGCAAGCTTACCATTTGCTCTAGAGTGTGTGTTGAAGGTATCTTCTTATGATTGAGAGCAAAAACTAGTGCTTCTTGATGGGCCCAGGAGTTCATAAGTAGCTCTCAAGTACTGGCAAGAGTTTTCTTATCACTTTTGGCCTTAATAATCTCCTCAGCTTTCTTATCTTTCTTTGATCCCTCTTTTGAACTACTTCCCTCTTTCTCTGCCTTAGCCTTCTTCACTTCTTCCTTCCTCTCCTCTGATTTCTCAGTGGACGGCGCTGCTCTCCTCTCATTGTTCTTCCATAGATCAATCGCTTCTCCCTCTTCATCGTTGGAACTCTAAATATCCAGTACATTTACACGAGACTCAATGGCTTACTGCCTTAGATTTAGGTCTTTTGGTTGTAGTTTTAGTGGGGTAGGTATAATATCAATAAAGGAATTAATGACTTGTTCCTCTGTTAGACCTGTGTTGATCATCAGGATACAGGTATTTGGTGGTCGTACATTTCGATAGTTAGGTAAAGGATTATTTTGGGTGTTTGGTTTTTTGGTTTTTTTTTTTATATTTTGCTTGAATCGATTAAATCTTGAATCTCATATTTTAGGCAAGTACAACTTTCTATATCATGCCCAATGTTCTGGCGATACTTGTAGTATAATTTTGGGTCAGAATTTGGGGAAGGAGGTCATTTAGGTAAGGGTTGTAGAAGGTTATTCTCAATCAGTTTTTCCAGGACTCTACCTAAATTAGAAAGGGACTGTCTAACTGTGTTGATCTATATATTATTGCTTGGCCCAACTTTGCTACCAACCCAAACCTTTCTCTGTTCATAGATCTTCCACTCAAGAACTTCTTTTCTTACACAAGGTCTGATTCTTTATGTACTCCAAACCTACACAACTCCTTAAAGATTTAAATCCTTAAATCCCTCAGTTTCTTGGAAAGAGGGAGTACACATCCCTCCATGGCTATTACCAGCTGATTATATTCCATGGGTCATTGCTTCATTTGTGCTAATTTTGTTCTCCACCTAATAAAATAATACATAAAGGATTCATTGAACTTTTTCTTCATATTCTATAAGTCTCGTAGAGAAGCCTCTATCTAAATGTTGAGACTATAATGCTTGATGAATGCAGTGCATAATTCCTCCCAATCAGCTTGAACAGGGGATTCTAAAGCATAATACCATAAGATGGGTGCTCCTTCCAGAGATAGAGGGAATTGCTTAATCTGTGCTTTAGTCAATTCAGTAATCTTCATGTAGGTCACATACTGCTTTAAATGGAGGTAGGGGTCCTCTATGCCAGTGACCTTCTTTATGTCAAGGAATTTGAACTTCTGTGGTAAAGGATCATCATCCTTATCTAGGCTCAGCTCAGAATTGCTCATTGGGGCATCGATCCTTTTTTCCTTCATCATCAACTGCATTTGAGCCATAGACTTGACAAGGTCTTTAGCCTAGTCCAACTTCTTTATATTTCATGGGCATCCTCTTTATAATAGATAATATGTTCGGCTAATATTGTCTGCTGGTCATCCTCTACCTCTTTCCTTTCAGGAACCTCTACATCTAAATCAAAAGTTTGAGGTTGAGGTATTGGTGGTTGGGGCGCTACTGGCTGAGGTACTGGTGGTTCTCCTCTAGCTGTACCCATCATTTCCCCCATAATTTCTCTCATAATCGCCTTGGTTTGTCTAGCTATTTCGACTTTCACCTGTTCTTTGAAGGCTTCAGCATCAAATTCTACCATCTCTCTACAGATTCTAACCAAGCGATCGGTGTCAAATCATTTCTAACTGGCAGACTATTGTGGATCTATATTTGCAACCATGGGGGGTTAAAAATATATATGTTGTGTATGCATGAGATGCAAACCTATTGGTAAAAAGAAAGAAAAAAAACATATATGCACATATCAGAGGATAAAAAACAAAAAGCTTTTTAATAGTATCTCCACCCTTATTTCTCCCACACACATGTTCAATGGCGAGTTCCTTGTCCTAGGATTTGTGTCCTTGGTTTTAATTATCAATTTGGGATAATAAAACTGACGAATGCAAGATAACTCTCAAGACAATATCGATAAGTGGTAACTCCTCTAAATAATTCCAAAGTCCATTTTAAATGAGCCAAGAATGATATCGAAGGCCCACCTTGTCAAGATTCCTTTAAAATGGGTTAATAATAGGCATGAGAGGCCCATCTTGTCAAGGTTTATTTAAAATGGGCTTAGGCCTTATTTAAAGGATTACCATATGGCATAAAACACATGCATTTGAAAAAAATCCTAATGGAAATTTCTAGGTCATTTACATAAGCTGAGTCTTGGGTAATAAGCTTCAGCTCCCACAACTATATACATCCATTACGTCTCCCCACTCAAAGGTCCGTGTGATGTGGATAGGTACATGCCGTGAGTGACAATAATTAAATACCTCGCCACTAGGTTTGAATGAAACACAGGCAGCAAAGCAAAGATCATTATCAGTTTATTTGGGACTTGGAGTGCATTGTGTGGAAATGTGTAGTGAATGAAAAATTTGCAAAGAAAATAAAGAAATAATCAGAGATGATAAATTGCAAAACACTTGGAATCAATTTCTCTATCCCCAGTGGAGTCGCCACTATAGGCGGTGATTGTGGTCGCGTGCCCAAGTTTTGACAACCATGGCACTGTGCGAGCTTGGGGCTCGCTAGGAAATACATTGTGGGCTTGGGGCCCAACATAAAGATGGAGTTGCCACCTAAATAAAAACTGAGACACACTGTACAATGACTGGATTCTATGGAGGTTCCCAAAAGCTGTCATTAGAGATGGGGTTCAGAAACTGGGTATAGGCTTTTGGAATGCCCACCCAACCTTGTGGTTTGCCTTCGTGTATGTTTTGTATTTTATTACCTTTGATTATTAAATTATTTCCTTATTAACATGCAAATCGCGGTTGATTTCCGATTTTATATTTTATTCCAAGTTTGCACATTAGTCCCATTTCATGCTTATATTCCTAACATTCAATCACAAATAAAACAAATAAAAATAATTTATAACTATTCATTCTAAATAAAAGGGGAAATGGATTAAGGATTATACCTTTTTAGTGTAAATAAGCAAAAAAATGCTAAAAATAAACCATACATAAACCAAAAATAAAGTAAAAATAAACTAATTAATTATACAAATTAATACTTTAAAAATGATAAATAAGGCAAACGTCTAGTGATTAAAAATCACCAAATAATTCCTATAACACATACAAGTTAATTCGATACAACAATAACAATAATATTTACAAATCATCAACACATAATATGCACAAAAAAAAAATGAAAATAAGCTTATAAAAGTCCACTAAATAACACAAAAAGAAAGGAAAATAACATAGAAACAATATTGATCAACATAAGAATCATATATAATCGCAAGAAATATAACAAACTAAATAAGGAAATCATGTCAAATATGCAAAATACTAGTTGAAAATCAAGGCATAAACAGACAGAGTTCTGTCAAAGGGGCGACACCTCTTCAAAGAGTCGTCGCCTCCTAACCAAGAGGTGATGCCTCTGTCGCCTCATCATGAAGGGGCAACACCTCTATGAAGAGACGTCGCCTCTTCAACAGAGGTAGGAACACTTTACATTTCTTAAATCCTAAGAAACACGATGATCAAGCATGTAAATGAGAAACAGACACAAATATAAAAGTATTAAAAATCAATATTCAATATCTCATGTAACCATGCTTCTCTATAACTTCAAATAAGTAATATAGCTCAAGAAAACACACAAAATAACAATAAATCAAAGCTTTTAATAAAGATAAAAACTTAAAGCTTAAAAATAGGGAGACTTACTGATTTGGACGTGCTTGATGCTTCTAACTAAGCCCTTAGAGCTTGGTTTATAGAGGAGTGGCTTTGAATGCAAGTTGGTTCCCTTTTCTTCTTAAAAATCAAGTCTCCTAAGCTTCAAAGTCTTTTCCCCTTTTTCTTCCTTTCTTCATTTCCTTTTTTCTTTTTCTTTCTCCATCTCTAGACATTTTTTTTCTTTCTTGAATCACCTTCCTTTCTCTAATAACTAGCCAACCCCCTCAACTTTGCCCCTACATTCCCTTTTAAAGCCTCTCTTATTTTCTCATTTTTTAAATTCCCCAAAACTCATTCTTACCCTCTCTCATTGCCTTTTTTCATTCTTTAGGCCCTTTCCTACCTTTTTTCTTTTTCTTTTATGCCAAAAATGACTAACTCTTTAGTAGGTGAGTCTCTAACCATTGTCATTAATGAAATTTAATACTGTAGAGAGTGAGTTTTAAGAGGCGCCGCCTCTTCGATGAGGCGTCGCCTCATCGATGCTTGGGGTGAAGAGGCAATGCCTCTTCACCTGGGCCAGGTCAGGGCCCTGGGTCAAGAGACGATGGGCTTGGGCTTCTATTTTGGGCTTGGCTATGGTATTTATCGGCTTGGCTTAGTATTTGGGCTTTTAAAGTCGATTTTAGAGAAGTCTTGGGCTCCCCTTACATTCAAAACTCGAACTTTCTCATCATCGGGCTTTCATTGCGGGCCAATCAAACTGACAGTGTCCATAACTATACTTGGCTATAGAATTCAATCCATGGATCTTCATGGATTTTATTATCTAAGTAAGATCATCATGTAATCCTCTCCATAATCACCAACACAAAAGAATAAATGATGATTAGTGAATAAAAAAATTAAATAAAAACTAAATAAAATTAAAATTTAATAAAACCAAAATAATAAAATAAGAAATAAAAAAAGGTAGGAAAGAAGATGATGATTATGAATGTAGTATGGATTGATACCCCTCAAACTAGTAAAAAATACTGTTGTTTGTTAAGTAGGTCTTAAATATTTGTTGTTCTCCTTTCAAAAAGCCTATTGCTCATTGCTAAAAAAAATAAATAAATCATAGAGAAATATATTCTTTTTTATGTATTGCTTAGGGATAAAAAGAAAAGCCAAAAATTACATGAAAAGAGAAAGGTTTAAAGCCAAAAGAGAGAGTCGAGAGAGAGGTCCCCGGAAAATAGAAAAGTGCTTAAGCTGAGTTTTTATAGAAAAAAAAAACCTAGCTAAAACGTATCCTATCGTGACTTACTTTTTTCAGAGTTTTAATTTTAAAAGGACTTTAATTTCTTGAAAATTTAGATAAATCCTAAAAATGAATTTAAGAAATTATTTGATCAATCAAAATTCAGGAAACATATGTTTTATTTGCTTTAAAAATAAAAAAATAGACGAAAAATGTATAATTTCGACTGAAATTACATAATTCCGATTGGTTTCATATAATTCCAATCATTTCTTTTTTTTTTTAAATTTTAATTACAAAAAGACCCTTGAAAGAATTTAAACTTTTCAATTAGGTCCTAAAAAAATATTATATTTAAGTCCTGTAAAAACCAATTAAAAATCCTTTGGAAATGCATTTAAACTTTTGAAGTTTCAAACTACAAGTGTTGAAGACCTATTTATAACATTTTCATCATTTGAGTCCTCTATTGCATCCATGCTTCATCATCCTGAAATTGGGTGCTTATAGTCTTCCCGCTTTGTTGCTGTTTGCTTAACAAATTGCAGCAAAGCAAATAAGCATACAATTTCTTAAGAACAAAAGTTTGGATACTTACCTGTGCTCCTTGAGGCTTTTGCCTGTAAGTGATCGTCAGTTCATGATGAATGCTTGTGTTGCTGTGCAACACTAGGAAAAATCCTAAAACATATGGGGAAACACTATACTTGGATGTATAACATTGATTTGAAAAGACATATTATACTTGATCGTATAATGTTGACTATATTCGGTCGTATAGTATTGATTGAAAGGATACATTGTACTTGGTTATACAGTGTTGACTATATTTGGTCGTATAGTACAAAAAAATGAACAAAAATATAAAAATAAAAAAATGAAAGAAAAAAGAGAAAATAAAAAAAAGGGGAAAGGAGAAAATAATGGAAGGAGAGAAACAAATAAAGAAAAAATAAAAATAAAAAAGGGAAATAAAAAATAGTTCACACTTAAAACTAGTCAAATTAAAAAAAAAGAGGTTATTTACATCCATGGTACCTAACTTTTTTAGTAGTTTCCAATAAAATACTCAACTTTTATTTAGTCACTTAAAATCTCACAACGTTTCTCATAGGTCACACAAAAGTATTTCATGACACATTTTGATTGTCAATGATGATGTGGATGTGGATGTGTTAAGTTTAAAAAAAATCAAAATCTAATAAAAAAAGGATGACGTGGCCTACTACTACTCTTTCCTTATCAAGCTTCCCAAAAAAGCTTTATTTTCTAATTCTATCTCATTTCTCATTTTCTTTTTCAAATAAGGGGGATAAGAGATTAGTAAAGTTTCTTTGGGAAGCTTGGTGAGGAGAGAGTAGTTCTGAGCTACATCATCTGACAGTTATCTGACATAGACACTACTTTTTTTATTAGATTTTGAGTTTTTTTTTTTAAAACGTTATCACAAGCAATTGTAATATGTCATGAGGTATTTTATAGGACCCGTAAGAAAGTTGAGTATTTTATTGGGAAATATTGAAAAGATTGGGTACCATAGATGTAAATAACCCTAAAAAGGGGTAAGAATAAAAAAAAATGGCATGCTTGAAAAAATAACAAGCGTGTAACTTATTTAAAAAAGTATTATATTTTTTGTAAATCAATGAAAAATTAGTCTAATTCTATACATTTCTTCAGTAAAAGTGCTAAACTTGCATCAATATTGATAATATAAAAACTCAAATTGGAGATCTACAAAGATCACTTGATTGCCTTAAATGAGGAGAACAATAGCTGTGTGCAATTAGAATTTTTGATTGGGTAAGAAATCAAAAATTTTTGACAACCTAAAACTGAACCAACATAGAAAAAATTAGGGTGGAAGTTGGTTAGGTTTTGAAAAATTGATTAAATAATAAAAATAATTAAATGAAGTAAATGCTAAATAAACTCTGGTAGATAAACGGTTGGAGTGTGTCTCTTTGACCCTTGAAGTCCCAGTTTAAGCCTTGCAAATTGTAACTTTTAAGTTTTTTCTATTGATTTTTATGAACTAGCAAGAAAAAATGGATTTGGAGCTAGTAGGAATCAAACTGGTGACACCACATACAAGAACAAGCCTCCTCACCATCTTACTACACTCATTTCTTTGAAACACTTTAGTTATATTTACATAAAATATAAAAGTATTCGATTTTTTGGTCAAATGGGGTGTTGACTGAAATTTATAAAATAAAATAAATTGAAATTGAACCGATCGAACTTGGTCAGTTTAGTTTGGATTTCGGGCGTAATTCAGAAGTTGCACACCCCTAGAGAACAACATGAGGATTTCTTAATAAATCACCCATCTTAAAACTAAGGGTGTAAACGAGCTAAGCTGCTCACTGAATTGCTCGCGAGCATCTCGGTGTTCGGCTCAATAAAAGCTCATTAAAGCTCGTATATTGAAGTTTGTTTAATAAACGAGTCAATCTCAAGCTATACAAAGCTTGACTTGTAAAGCTCGCGAATAAGCTCAAATAGAAGCTTGTAAGCCAACTCGTAATTTTAATGGTTAGTAATTTAATTTTAGATGTATAATATATAAATTTGTATTGTAAGAAATATTTTAAAAAATATATTATTAGAATAAAATCATAATTTTTATTAAATATATTGTAATTTTTTTAATAAATAATTTATTTTTAAATTTTGAATATATAATTTTAATTTATATTTTATATTTTTTTAAATTTTTTTAGGCTTGTTTAAGCTTGCGAACAGCTCGTAAACATCATGTAAGATAACGAGCTTAGCTCGAGCTTGACTTGTTTATAAATGAACTAAGCTCGAGCTAGCCAAAATTCGGCTACTTAAAACTAGTCTTCCTATAAAACAATATGATGATTTCTTAATAAATCACCCATTTTAAAACTAGTCTTGCCTAAACACATTTAATTTTGAAATTTTATTGAGATTTAGTGAATTACTGCTAATGATCGTACCCAAACCAATTAAAAACTTTAAAAATGTAATTCCACTAAAGATAAATGAAAATATTCATTGGATTAACGATTTTTTTTTTGATACAGGAGAAAGAGGGGGAACGAGGACAGATCACAATATTTTGAAACGAAGCCAATCCCATTGCTAGAACGATCAAGCCTAAGACATATAACTCAAACATTTCTATACCTAAGAGCTACTTCTAGGACTTTAACCGATGACCTAAAGGTCATGGGTTCCCCCTTTATCACTTGAACCAAGTGGTGAGGGAATTTGATTAATGATTGAGTATGATTGTTTAATTTTTAAAATATTTTGAGTCTAATTGTATTAAAATAAAAAGTTAAAATTTACTTTATACCAAAATAAACAATAAAAAAGAACTGAATTTTGAAAAATAGTTAAAAGATTTTTTTTAAAACATATATATATATATATCTTTTGACCTTCTTGTCTTCAGTGTACCAAAAAGAAAGAGAAATTGTAAGGAAATTTTGTTTTGCTATTTATATGTACTAAAAAAATTACTTTAATAGTATAAATACACACGCAATAAGATCCCGTGCACGAATCTTAACTTTGTTTTCTATTTTATTCTCAAAAAAAAAAAAAAAAACTTTGTTTTCTATTTATATTTACTAAAAATTTACTTTAATAGTATAAAATCACACGCAATAAGAACCCGTGCACGAATCTTTAACGTACACCCAGCGCAATTCAATAATAATAAACACCCCCACACACGATCACGCAGCATCTCCCGCCAGTTCATAACATTCTCTTTTTCTCTTTTTCCTTTTTCTCTTTCTCTTTAACAAAATCAAATAAGGAAAGAAATCGGAAAAGCACCGGAAATGGATATTCCGGTTATAGATCTAACGCGATACCTAGAAATCGCCGATAAGCTAAGCAACGACCCGGTCAGATTGTCTGTTCAACTTGGAGAACAGGGACAGTGGCTTGGTGAATTGTGCAAGGACGTGAGTCGGATCCTGAGAGAAACCGGAGCTTTGATTGTGAAGGATCCGAGATGTTCGTCGGAGGATAATGATCGCTTTATTGATATGATGGAGAAGTACTTTGAAAGACCTAGTGATTTTAAGAGGCTTCAAGAAAGACCTCATTTGCATTATCAGGTACAAGAGTTTTTTTTTTTTTATTTCTTTTTGTTTTTGTTTAATTGATTTGTGTTCTGTTTGGTTCTGAACAAAGTGAGATGAAAATTGTTGGTTTTTGACTGGAAAATGTTGATTTTTTGTTTCAATTTCCGGTGTGGTGGAGTGAGAGTGTGAGGATGCAAGGACGTGAATGTGGGAGAATTGCATTCAGTAATGAAGTTTTGAAAATTAGGATTTTTGTGTGCTATGGTATGTTAAATTCTTGAATTGAGATGGGAATTTTCTGAATTTGATTGTATCAGAAGTGTTTGAATGCTGGGTTAATGTTTGGAAGAGAAAATTGGTCAGTTCCTAATATAATGTGGGAAAATTAGGGGAAGTCAAATCATGAACTCTGGAAGGTGACTGCTTTGGATATTTTTTGTTGTGCATCATATCTAGTTTTTGAGTACTTCTTTTAGAAGTAATGGATATAGTTAACAGGATTGTTTGGTTGTAGTGGCTTTCATTGCTAATGTAATTAAGTTCGTTTAATTGCTAAGTGAGTCCAATAGGGGAAAAAATTGTTTTTGACAATTTCATTGGTTTCGTAGGTGATAGAAGATGTAAGGAGAGAAGAAAAATTTAGGCCTCTTCTTTCTCTTTCTCATTCTGTCAAATTTGATTTCCCAGTCCTTAAGGCCGGAAATGAACTTAAAGATATCATCTTATTTCAAGTTCATCAAACTGTCTTGGGGGAACATATAACTGATGATTGGATAGATTTGGTTCATAGTTTCACTTTTGTCTGTTTGCTGAAATAAATGCCTGATTAAGTTCTTGTCAATGCTTTTGTTCTGGTTAGAATTCAAGTTTAATATCCCAGTCCTTAAAGCCAGAAATGAAATTAAAGATATCATTGTATGTCAAGTTCATCAAACTGACAAATTTAGTTCTCAGTCTATATGATAACAAAAAGTAGCACAACTGATTTAAATGTGACTGGTAATTGGATAGATTTGTTCATAGTTTCTCATTTGTTTGTTCATCGAAATAAGTGTATGCTTAGGCTCTTGAAAGCACTTTTGTTTTGGTTAGAATTGGGGTTAGGCATCTTGGAAACACTGTTTTGCGGCGTATGTTAAAATATTGCAGAATGAAAGTATTTAAAGGAAACAAGAGGAAACACTTGGGGTCCTGTGATATGTAGTTTTTGCTTAGATTTTCCTTTCTTTGTTTTTGGTAGTTCATTTATGCTTTTTTTCGTTCTTGCAAAGGAGGATGAGGAAAAGAGAAGGTAATGGTAACATCTGGGTTGCTCAAGCACTTACTTTTTTTCTCTCATTAAGATTTAAGGGATACAATGAAGTCGAGTTAAGTGAAAAGGATGGGAATTATAGATGATTATATGGCCAAATATACGATTTCACCCTTGAACTTTATTCAATTATTCTATATCACCTCTCGACTTTCATTTTGTTCAATTTCACCTCTTAACCTCTATTTTTCTCCTATTTAACCCTTCTTGCACACTAGACGAATGCATGTATTTAACTTGCTCTGAGTTTGAATAGGTGAAAAATAGAAATTAAGAGGTGAAATTAGTGAAAAATAAAAGTTATGTAGGCTAAATATGTGAAAAATAGAAGTTAAAAGGTGAAATTGAACAAAATGAAAGTTGAGAGATGACATAAAATAATTGAGTAAAGTTCAGAGATGAAATTGTATATTCTGCCATGATTATATTATTGCCCAAGATTTATTGTATAACTTTGTGCTCTATTTGTTTTGAGGGAAAAAAAAAAGTGAGAGAAACAAAGATTTTGTTTTGGTGCCAATGGAATTGACAGGTTGGAGTGACCCCTGAAGGAGTAGAAGTCCCAAGAAGCCTGGTTGATGAGGAGATGCAAGAGAAATTAAAAGCAATGCCCAAGCAGTTCCAACCTTTCATTCCAAAAGGACCAGATCGCAAGTGGCGATATATGTGGAGGGTAGGTCCTCGGCCATCGAATACCCGATTTAAGGTATTGATCTTTCGACCCTCTTTAAACATTTTTATCATCTAGTTGCTATTTGCTAATTCTAATTATTCTCTTCTAGGAACTTAATTCAGAACCTGTAATACCTGAAGATTTCCCAAAATGGAAAGAAACCATGGACTCATGGGGACACAAAATGATTTCTGCTATAGAGGTAAGCCATTAATGTGGGGTTGTTCAATTTAGCCTGTCGTTTACAATATATATTAAACTGTCATGTTTTCATCTCATTATTCAGGCTGTAGCTGAAATGGCAGCAATTGGCTTTGATCTGCCTAAGGATGCTTTCACTTCTATTATGAAACAGGTAAAAATTGTCAATCCTTCTTTCCTCTTTGTGCCTGTTTCCAACTCCTTGCATAGCTTCAGAATCAAGAGCAAACCAATAAAAAAGTTAGTGAATAAAATTAGTGGTTGCCGCTTCTTTAGTAAATATGCTAGCATTTAATAGCCAATTGATCCTTATCCCTCTATTTTAAAATAATATTTTTTGCGCTTGAGATGGTGAGAGCATATTAGCTCTACCTTTTTTTTTTTTCATATTATTATGTATAGATGGCCTTGAGTTCATCAAATGTTCACCATATTGAATTGAAAGGCTAGTAGCTCCTCTCATTTTTTTCTCTATTCAGTGGAGCCAGAGCCTCTATTGTTCACTTTTCTGCTCTTTGACATTGGTGAATTTGCATTGTATATGTATTTCGTGTTTTTTTTTTCTTGATTGTTGATTCCCAGCAGACCTTAACAGAGCTGCATGGAAAAAAATTGATGTGCTTTGTAAGATTACTGAAGTGCTTTGAATGGAAATACTTTGTTATATCTGTATTGGGTTTGTGGTGTCAATACTAAAAGTTTCTGAAAATATCATTATGTTTCTCCTTTGGGGATTGTAGGATGAGATTTATGTTTGGCTTTCTGTTTTGTTCTATTTACTTATTTGCTTATTGCTGGATTGGTGATAATCTATGTAGCACAGAAATTGAAACAGGAATCGGGAAAACGTGGAAATAGATACGGCAAAATTCCATTTCTTAAAATTATAGGAAATGGAAACGTGGAGGAACATGTAAATAATAAAAGTATAGGGGTATATAAAAAAATTTAAAAACATACGAATATACATAGATATAAATTTTATATATAAATCTTGAAAATTTTTATCTATTATATCAAGTAATAGTATAAATATAGAAATTATTATGTTTAGTTAAGAAAAATGTAACGTTATTTTTTACTTTGTCTTCTTTCTTATTTAGGAAAATACTAAAGGAATATATTTTTCAAATTGGAAATATGTTTCCTAATTTTTCATATTTGCGGAAGTGGCCCCGAAATGTTTCCGAGAAATTTCCTGAAGTTTCCGATACGGAAACGTTTCCGAAACATGGAAATGTCTATTTGGAGAAGTTTCTGTGCATGAGAGGTGAGAATCTATTCTAGGTCATGTTCAGACCACTGTTACTATGTCCCAACTCTTCTGTCTTTTACCTGAGTGCCAAGGTTGTAATAATGTCACAACTTGGTTCCTAAGGCTTGATAATATCGCAACTCAATTGTCCAGTGTTTTGTTGTGACCTAAAATGGTAGAATTCATGGTGTTAAAATAAGCTTTTCCATATTTGTTCACCGTTTAAATCTCTGTCCGTTAGTTATTGATATCTGTTATGCGTTGCAAGGCTTGTATCAAAATATCATTTCCTCTGATAATTTTTTATTAAAATCTTTATTTACTAATTTACAATTCTTTATCATAACTTCTAGGGACCTCATCTTCTTGCACCAACTGGGAGTGACCTACGCTGCTATGGCCAAGAAGGCACTGTGTTTGCTGGATATCATTATGACCTCAACTTTCTAACAATTCATGGCAGAAGTAGATTTCCCGGCCTTAACATTTGGCTAAGGAATGGGCAAAAAGTAGAAGTGAAGGTTCCGCTCGGCTGTCTGCTTATTCAGACAGGAAAGCAGGTGAGAGCATAATAGTCACTAACGTTTTTCTGCTCTCAGGCATGGTGTTCACATTTGTTTACTGGTTAATCTGCTGGCTTCTGTTAGGGAAGCACAGAAGAAGTACATAAGGTAGCTTGTTTATGGAACATGTAACTATGGCTTGCTTTGCCAATTAATATATAGTGGAAATGTAATCTCTGCCCTGCATAGTGGGGAGCTTGTGCAATGGGAACACCCTTTTAATCACCCATAGTAATTAGTAAACACTTTTTGTCAGTTAGTCAATCCACTTCTACCTGCATCTTGAATAATATTTTGTTTTAATAAACAATTGCTTTGTAGTTTTAATGCTATATTACTCTGTATTTATTTCCAGATAGAATGGTTGACCGCAGGAGACTGCATGGCTGGCATGCACGAGGTTGTTGTCACAAAGAGAACTACTGATGCAATCAAACTAGCATCCGAACAGAACCACAGCCTATGGAGAGTTTCCTCAACAGTATGTGAAGCTAACCATAGTATAATAAGCATAATTATGGATCTTCTATTTTTTCTAGCCTTGTTTGGTTGACATTGAAAAGTGGAAATGAAATATGATTTTTTTAGACACTTTAATTTCATCTTGTTTCATATATGAAGTGTCCAAAATTATTTGTGGCATTTTTACATATGAAAAATTCTAAAATTAGGTGGGAATTAGAATAAAAATTCAAATATGTTATGTATCAGCACATACATTGTATACCTGTATGTTTTGCATTCTGAGGCATTCCGTACTAACATGTTTTATTGTCCTTGTCTTCTGTAGCTATTTGCACACATTGCATCAGATGCTGTTTTGAAGCCTTTAGGCCACTTTGCGGAGTCCGCACTTGCTAGCAAATATCCTCCCATATGTGCAGGAGAATTTGTTGAACAGGAACTTGCTGTTATCAATCTGAAAGGAAATAGAGAGGAATCTTGATGACATCATAAGTGGTAACGTTTATGCATTGTTGTTGCTCCACAGATGCAAAAACATTCGTATTTGAGTAGGAATAATTTATGAACTGATTGGGGATCTCAGCATGTATTCAGGATTCAAGATGTTCCATATGATCTTCCGAGCGAAATGTGAATTTTAGTAATGTGCTTATATAATATTCAAAATTCAAGCCATATCTTAGCTTTTTTTTTTTTTTTTTTTTAATTGTTTCTTACGGAATTGGGACGACTGGAAACTTGAGTATAACTTGATTCTTGATAAGCTTCAAGGGAAGCTAATTCTAATATGACTATTGTTTGCAAAAGAAATGAGGTGAATCTTTCTAAAATTTATTCAAGAGCCACACCAAATGGTCATTAATGAGTTCAGCAACTCTTTAATCAGCACAAGAAAAGTTTGTAATATAGTTTTATGATTTAAATCGGATGGAAAGCAGGTACAACAATGGCATTATGGGTTAAGAATTTGGTTAAACTTGAAAAGCCGGACCAAATTGATCAATTTGAGCTTTTAGGTACCATTTCGAGAATATTTAAGTTCTGTTTGGAGTCAGAATCTATGTTAATAAGAAAACCTAAACAAAGAAGTGTCAGCAAATTCATTCATGGTAGATTGGTAGGGTGTGTAAGTTTTCTTTTGATATTCTCTCGTACTCGACATGTATTTGATATTCTTTGTTGATTTTGCCCAAGTGCAGCCCAAAAGCCGAAATGAACTATATTTTAAATTTACGTTTGATTTCGCACTCCGTGGCTATGGGTTGCTACATTATTTTGTTTTTGAAAACATTTGGAAAATATAATTTCAAATTTCACTATAATTTACCACTACAATATAATTTAATGAGAAAAAATTTTGGAGGTTAAAATTAAAATTTAAAAGACATTTAAATTTGTGTCAACCGTAAAAAAAAAAAAAAATTATAGATTCTGTTGTTAGCCGAAGAATGGTGTGTATACAGTGAAAACAGGCTATTATGTTGAATTTAATTTACAAAATAATTGTAGATCACAGCCTTCATCATCAAGCAGAATGGATCCTATATGGAAGAATATTTGGCATTGCAGATTCAACCGAAAGTTAAAGTATTCTTATGGCGCCTGATGCATGAATTTCTTCGTTGTCAAGCAATCTACAAAGGAATTCTAGTGGTTGATTTGTTGCCATTTTTGTAGTTCAAATTCGGAAACACTCCTTCATGTGTTTAAAGACTGACCTTGGACGAGTTGTGTATGGCTGTCGTGGGCGTCGAACAGATCGGTTTCCTCAACAAACAATTCATGACTATGTTACTGAACTGTATCAAATGCTAAGCAGAGAGCAGTTCCTTCTTGCTGTTTTGATCTTGTGAAATGTTTGATTTTGTCTAAATTGTGTAGCTCATGGGGGTCATTGTCAACAGGCTCAGTTTATAGGCTGTCAAGCTGCTACTCAGCTTCAGCAATTTTTAGAGATCAAGCAGATTTCGAATTCACTTTCTATGGCGCAGCAAAGAGAATGGGTTCCCCCACCTGCTTCAATGATTAAATTAAATACAGATGCCTCCTTGAATAATAATCAAGCAATGGTGGCTGTTTTTAGGGCTGAAGATGGGCGTGTTATGCTTTCAGCAGGAAAGAGAGATAGCTATTAGCTATTGTCAATCTGCGGAAATTGCTGAAACCAAAGCTCTCTATTTTTGGTCTGCATTTAGCAATTGATGCGGGGTTTGGTCACTTGATTGTGGAGACTGATTTTTATAATTTGGTCTGTGGCATTTCATCTCACTCATTGGCGTTGGGTGTTTGCAATCTATTATTTGATGATGTTTGTAGTTTAGCTAGATGCTTTGACTTTATCTGCTTTCAACATGTTAATAAGGATTCGAAGAAGGTGTCAATGAGGCGCAGCTCTATTGGTTAATGCGTCGAGATGGTAAGCGTGAGGTCTTGGATTGATTCCTACACAAATATTTCCCATGAATGCAATATTTCAGAAAAAAAAAAAAAAAAAAGGTATGGGAACAAGGCAGCTCATCATCTTGCACAATGGGCTGTTCATCTTGTTTCTGATGTGACTCTGATAGAGGATATGCCGGATTGTGTCGTTGATCATCTAATGCAGGAGTATCCTCCTCCTCCGTTCATAATAGATAATAATATCCCTATTTTGTCAAATAAATAAATTACAAAAACAATATAAAGATAGCAAACCTAACTTAATTATTATAAAATTCTTTTATATAGCAATAAACATATATAAATAAAAGATCTATTGATGTAAACAAAATTAAATATTTACGATTTATTACAAATTTGTCATATTTTTAATTTTAACATTAAAAATATTTTAATTTGATTAATTTTCATCAAATGCACTCCACTACATATACTGGTTAAAATTGAATCTCAGCAATATTGTGCCACTTTAAAACATGTTGAATGTATCGTTACGTTAATTACCTAGACCAAACGATTGAGATTTGTTACAAATTGTCCCAAACTTTTTAATTTTGATATAAACATTCTAGTGTAGATAAATTAATTTTGGTATAAATATTCTAGTGTAGATAAATTTTGACAATCTTTAGCATGTATTATTAAGTGGTTTTTCCATTTCTACAATTTATGTTATAACATGCGAATTTCAAATTAGGTTTTCATCTTATAGCAATCTTGCTTATGCAATGAATTTATTAAAACAAAATTGTGTGTTTTACAAAGAAAAAGGAAAAATAGAAAGGTAAAAAAATAATGGGATTCCACGGTTGGCTAATTGCCAAATGACACATGGAATTGTTGTGGCTATCATATTAGAAATTTAGAAATTTTTTACCTATGTTGAGTATATTACACCTAATAGAAAAATTTAAGATATATCATCCAAATGATATTAATTTAATTGATAAAAATAAGACATGTGTTTTGTATTTTAAATTGTACCACTGGGTGTTTATACACCCACCGATTTGTTATTTGTTAATTTTCGCATTAATGTTATTTGTCATTAGTCACGTGAATGTGTTTTAATTTTAAAATATTTTTTTAGTATGTGAATACGTTTTTTAAGTAATTTGTTTTAATTTTAAAAAAATATGTTTTAAATAATTTATTAATTAAATAACTGTGTTTTAGTAATAAATAAATGATAAATATCTAAAATTTTTATATTTGAATAATACAGATAATAAATTTAAACAATATAATTAATTACTAGGTTACATATTTAATAGTAAAATTTAATATACTTGAAATAAAAAAATAAGATATTTTTGTCAAAATTATAAATTTGAGATAAATTTACTACAAAAACGCAAGCAATTGTTCTTACTACATCAATAAGTAGTTGATGTGGTAATAAAGTTTATACCATTTTACAGTTAGACGACACCATTGAAGGTGCTATCTAAGCATCTCAACGCTCAATTTTGACTAAGATAAATGATGGGCTATATTTATTAAAATTTAACCAAATTGAAATATTTGTACCATATTTAAAGGTTCATGACAAATTTGCATTAAATTATAAACATTTAATCTTTTTACACCAAAATAAGATAACACAAAAGTATCAATTTTAGCCGCATTGAATAAGAATTTTAGTATGGTCGTACATATCTTATACACACCATTCACTTAACACCCATGCATTTATCGAATTAACTATATTTTATATATTTTTTTCTAATTTTATTTTATAAAGGAAAATATTTTCACTTTATAATTGTGTTTTTTCGAAGCATTGTAGAAAATAAAAATGATTTAAAATATAAAGTGGGAACAGAAAAAGAAGTTTTAGATCTTAATACTAATAGAGCAGTTTTAAAATGGAAACAAAAGCAAAATAATTGAACAACTTTTAAATCAAGTCAAGACTTTAGCAAATGAATTTCTTATTGATGGAGAGAGGTCCATAAATCGATAATCAATTTGTGTTAAAAATGGCAATTTTTATAGAATTCAAAGCGGTAATTTTGAAATTTTTGGTCATTAGAAATTTAAGTTTGCGACCATGTAGAGAGCTACCGTGCTACTTCAACAAGCCTACAATAGTAATGCCATATACATGAGTAATGTATGTCTATGTTATAAGTTAAGACTTGTGGTAGAGCATGGTTAGTTTGGGCCCTATATATCTTAATTAGCCAATGTATGTTGTTTGTAATATTTTATAAATTTCATGAATTTTGAACCTTAAAGGCCTTTTAACAAGAGTTTTGGATTCTTAAAATTTTGGGTGTTGCCATTTTGATCCTAATATTATCATTTTGATATGCCTCTCTTATAAATAGAAAAAATCTTGAGAAATTTACAGATTTGGGCCCATTTATTGTATTGTTAACATTGATTTACCCTAAGCTTTTGTTTAATTATAGTGTGTTCTTTTTGGTTTTCACAAGTGTCCTTTTTTAGATTTTGTTTTCTTTTGTGGCCATTTTAACTTCTCCTTTTATTCTTTTTTTGTTTCTAGTCATTTTATTCTCTATTTTTGCATTGTGCATCATCTAGGACTTGCTTTTATGCTTAAACCTTTTTTTTTTTACAGTTTTGTTTTGGAATCTTAAACGATGCCATTTTATTTTTTGGTTTTTTATGGTTTATGAAGTTTGTTATAAAATGGTAAAAACTCATTTGGCTTCTTCTAAATCTATTGATAAATCATAAAAAATTATGTGTTTTACTAGTGAAATTATGAAGGGAAAAGGCTCTGAAGTAGAAATAGGTAAGAAAAGTGTTTGCAAGAGTTTGAAAAAGGCAAAAAACCACAAACATAATCTAGTTCTACTAAGTCTTACAGTAAAGATAAATCTATAGTGGATGTTAATGTTGGTGATGAGAATGTGGTTGATAAAATGGAAGCAAAAGTGGATGAGGAATGTGGTGTTAAGAAAAAAAAAAAAACGAAATCTACTTCCAAAGGGAAATTTAAATTTGGTTTTCCTAAATCTCCTTCTAAAAAAAGGGTTTCTAATAATGTTGATGTTATTGAAGAGAGATTGAGGAAGAGGACTAAAGTTACCATTGATGAACCCTTTGAAACTGTTGTTTTGAAGGTATGTATTTTTTTTAGAATAATTTTTTTTTACATATTATTCGTATTTTATTTCAATTATATATATATATATATATATATATATATATATATTCATCGTGAAGATTATTTCATTTCTAAAGTGGGTTGTTGTTTGAGTTTTAATGTTATTGATAACATTATAAAAACTCTTGATGATGAACAATTGGCTTTGTTTAAGGCTACATCTTTTGAGCATTTTCTTGACCTTCCAAAATTTAAAGTACAATGTCAATTAATTCACTCTTTATTGCTTAAGGAATTGAGGTAGCCAAATTTAAGAAAGTTTTGGTTTGATATTTGTGGTGTTAAAATGAAATTTGGTTTGGAAAAATTTGCTTTGGTTAGGGGTTTGAATTGTGTTATTGATTTGAAGAATCATGGTGTTTATTGTGATAATAATTTTCTTATTGAGATATATTTTGGATGTTTAGGTAAGATTAATAAACAGTTAATTTAAGAGTGCTTTATGGCAAAAAGATGGGAGAATAATGATGACTATTTCAAAATTATTGTTTTGTACTTTATTGAGGTTTTTTTTTATTTTCTTCTCCTATGGATATAACAATTTCTAGAAAAAATTTGGACATTGTTACCATGGGCTTGTTTGACTCATATTGTTAGGGTTTGGATGTTTTCAGTGTTATTATAGAGTCTCTTCAGGGAAGATTTGTTGGTAAGAACAATAAATTGCATGATGGGTTTTTTTATTGCTTGATTGGTTTTCCACATGCATTTCAAGTTCGATTCTACAAGTGCTGCCCTTATGTTTTTTGTTAGTCAGCAACATTTTCTAATGGTCATACCCCGGGTGTTTCAAATTGATCTTGTAACATTACACTAAGTTTTAAGGTATTGCAGTGCATTATCTTCTATAAATCTACAAAGATTTTGATTCTTTTTCTTTTTCTTTTCAATTTTTTTATTTTTATCTTTTTATTGTATAACTTTTTTTTTCTTTTTACAGTTAAAGTTGTGAAATATGACTCCAATTGCTAAGGAAAGAGAGAAGTTAAAGTTGAGTGTTTTTTTTTTTAAAACGGAAATGTCCAATTACTAGTGATGATGAGGAAGACTCTATTTCACAACTTTAACTGCAAAAAGAAAAAAACACTCAACTTAGCAGTGGGCCACTAGCTAGAAAGATGTGGTAGAGTTCTATTGGGGGCTAATTTAAGGAGTCATCTCGAGTTTATGGTTCAAATTTGAAAGAAATTATTGAAAGACAAAATATTTTGGCTAAAGAGATTGTTTTCTTGAGGAAACATATTTTTGCTAAGTTTGATAATGTGTTTTCTTATTTGAAGTTAGTGATGGATAAATTAAGAGTTGCTCCTAGTGATGTGGTCTGGTTATTTTTTTGTGATTTTTTTTTAATTTTCAGTGTTATATATGAATTATATTTTTAATATATTCTAATTTGATAAATTTTGTTTTTTAGGCTAAGAACGTAGGTGGGAGGAATAATAATTTTAAGGTTTAGGAAAAGAAATTAATGGTGCTGAAGATTTTGATTATAGTTTTGACATTATTTTGAAGAAACCTACAGATATTGAAGTATTTTGAATTTTATTTAATATTATATTTTGATAATATACCATTTAGATTCATATTATATACCTCTTTTTGTATTTTGTGTTTTATAGATTTGTATGGCATTTTTTTTAACAGGTTAGTGATAAAGCAAAGGTAAAAATTGAAGAACAAGAAGATAAGGTTTGTTGCTGGGGGGGGGGGGGGGTTAATGATTTAAAGAAAGATAAATATGGCGATGGAGATGCTGATGGTGAAGGCTTAGGTTCTGCAAGTGATTTTTTTTTCTAGTTTTGAGTTTTTATTATTTTTTTAAATCAAAATTTAATGATTTTTTTATGCATGTGAAGGTGGTGTTGGATGTTCTAGTTCTTCTCATGTTAGAGTTGACAATGAACAAAAAAGTGATGATCCTGATAGGAAGAAAGATAGTGCTGGTGGTGGTGCTAAGGATTTGGATGTAAATAAATCTATTTAATGGATTGTGATACTAATTGTTTTTGGTTTTATGGTTTTAGGGATTATGATGTATTTTGATACTATTTTATGCATTGCTTAATCTATGTTAGGTTAAAAAGGATGATATAGATGCTTTTGCTAATCTTTTTGAAATTATTAAATCAGCTGTTAAATTGTTGGTGAAATTGGTGATGATGTTGTATGTGTTTCTATTAATGAAAATCTTTTTAATTTTCAGTATTTTTTTTCTGTTGTTCATTTTTCTTTGTTTTATCATTTTTATTTTTTTCAATGATGTTGTATTTCTTTATGTTAGGGCAAAAAGAAAATTTTAGATGATGATAATGATTTTGAAACCCCTGCTCCAACTAAAAGGGAGATTAAAGCTACATATTTTATGAAATCTCCCTTTTCAAATGAATTTAGTTCATCAGAAATTAGAGAGGAGAGGAAAGTTGCAACTGTTTTTAAGGATTTATGTTCATTGAGTAAAAATATTGAAGATCTGATACATCATCAAACTCGTTTTGACTTTGACTGTTGGATTGAAGAAGAAAAACAAGTATGTTTTTTCTAGTTTTTGTTTTGCTTTTTTTTTTTAAATATTTACTTAGTTTTTATTTTGTTTTTATAGGAAAAAGTTGCATTCTAATGATGATGACCCTATTACTCCTACTGTGAATCTTAGAGTTGATACTATTGCCTCAAAGACTTGGTTTCATGTTTTGAATTATTATGGCTATTCGTTATCATCTTATATAAGTTTCCTAATTTTTTTGTAATTTTTTAAATTTTATGTTACATTTTGACAATATATTATGATTCTTAGTTTGATTTTTTTTTAATTTATGAGTGTTGTTTGTGTTATCAGATACTATTAATATTCGAATAATATAATATTTTTTAGTTTCAGATACTTTTTTTCACTTACAGATACACATAATTTTTTAATAATATATATATATATATATATATATTTTGTTGTTATTGAGATATTGCATTTTTATATTAAAGTGATGATTTTATTTGGGATAAGTACAATTTAGATCTCTATGGTTTTGCCTTTTGGCAAAGGTAGTCTAGTTTTTTTTTTTGACATTTAAGTACCTTGTGTTTCAAATTTTTTTACACTTTAGTACCATTCAAACTAATATCATCATTATTTTATGAGAAAACATTAATATAATTTTAAATTTCAATGATAAATTTATTCTATATATGATTTATAACCAACGATCAATTTGTTATTTTTAAAAATAATGTAAATTTATTTTAAAAATCATTTCTTTTTATTCACAATTAAATTAAAAATACATTTAAATTGATTTTTTATGAATTTATTATATTTAGTTGAATGATATATTACTCATTATATGGTTTTAGTATTAAAAATGCATATTATTTTTATGTTAAAACATATATTTTAAACAATATTTGTTACAATGGTACTAAAGTGTAAAAAAATATAAAATACAGGGCACTCAAACGCCAAAATAAAAACACAAGATTGATTTTACCAAAAGGAAAAACCACAAGGATCAAAATTGTACTTATCCATTTTTATTTTTTTTGGATTTCAACATATTGATGTGCTATTTTATTACTTAAGGAAGAAAGAAAAGATTTTCAAAGATTCTTGTGTTAGTTTTACTACAACTAATAATTAGTTTGGGCAATGGATTCAAAGTCTTTACTTGAGGTATTTGGCCAAAAATGAGGATCTTTCACTTGTGACTATAGATCATTCAGTGGCCAAGTACATTCTTAGGTATTTTATGATGTGTAATACTGCTTAGTTTGATGTTGAGTATGTTTTCTTTCCTATCCATATTGTCAAAGACAAGCATTGGGTTTTAGGAGTGTTAAATTTTAAGGATTCTTGCATATATGTCTATAATTCTTTGGGAAGTGGAAGGTATGCTCGATTATGTTAGATTGTTTAAGAAGTTACAGTGTTCTTCTACCATTGTTTTTTGATATTGTTGATTTATGGGAACACTGATTTTATATTGATTTATGCAATGATTATGGAGCTTTTGTAGTGTCTTTTGCTAAGTTTTTGATTTATGGTTTAAGTATTATGGCTGATTTGAATATTGAGGAGATGAAGAGTCATTATGTAATCAGCTTGTACACATGAAAAGCTGAAGCAAAGTGAATGCATTGACAGTGAATATGACTATTCGGGCAGGCTGAAACTAAGAGACAAGGGGAAGAAGAAAGTTTTTTGAGAATGAAACCAATTTATGTTTGTTTTTATTTTCATTTGGTAAATCTATAGTGATGTTATGTTTTTATTATTGTCATGAATATTGGTAGCTTATGGAGGTTGTTCATTTTAAAAGTTTGTTTAGTTGTTTGACATTGGTTTTATTTTTAATGAAATTATGTATTTATGTTTGATATTAGTTTTGTTTATTTCATTTCAAGTTTTGTTTTAGTATTTTAAGTTATTTATTGTATAAGCAATATATAATATACAAATAATATTCTAGTCTTATAATATGATTGAGTTGTTGTTTGTTTACTTTAATTATTTTACTTTTTAAATTACAAATTCTTTTTAGTTTTAGTTTTTTAAACACATAGAGTTAATTTGATTTTAAGGCAATAAGTTTTAGAATTATGTTTTTTCTTTTGATGATATGTCTAATAGTATATACTAATAATATTTGAAAAAGATACAAATATTATTTAAAATTTAATATCAGAGAAAACATAATTGTATACCTATTTTGGATTTTTAAGAAATTATATTTGAATTTGATCCTATTTTGTAGATTAAAACACTAATTATCAATGTTGTACTTCTATGTCTTTTACAATAAACTATCTTAATTTTGCATTTGAAACAAACTATATATTGTAATTAAAAAGTGTCAATTGATTTATTTAATTTTGTAAAAACTGAATAGAACATAAAAATGAAAAAATTATTTTGAATGTCAATTTTACTATAGTATGTATTTGCAAATCTCCTTGTTGTGTCCATAGTAGCTATATGATCCACATTTGTGTTCACTTTTATTTTCTCGTGCAACTTTATATCTTTTTTTCTTCGGTCTTCCTGGTTGAATTATGGTTCTCAGACGCAACATAAACATGTATGTTACTTGATTTGGCATATTCCATGTGCTTTTTATAGGTAGTGAGTATACTGTTGCTTCATACATTGCTAGCATCATTGTTTTACTATAGTATTATAAGCGGTAGTTGTATGGTTATTGGTTTAGCTCTCTCACCAATGCATGTTCACATGGTATTTAGTTAAATTGGAACTTGTTGCATGTGCATGTTTTTCCTTTTAAATGTACTATGTCTATTTTTTCATTAATACAGACACTGTACAAGTGATTATTTGCTTTTTGCACCTAAATTTATAATGAAGCATACTATAAATAGTACATGGGATATTGTATCTGAAATGAATGATATACTTATACTATAGGTGTAAGAAGTAGAAATAATTTTTTCATAAAAAGAAGTAGAAATAAATTTTTCATAAACTACTTTCTAATAGAGTTTTCATAAAACTCACTGAGTTTTATGAGGAAAAAAATTTAGAATATAGTAAAATGTTACATTATAGCAGTTTTATATGTTGTATACTTATTATAAACTAATAAGATACTTATCATATTCTATTTTGTGGAACTTAAAGATATAAAAGTGCATGTATTATAGAAAAACAGAATCATAGTTTAATCAACGAACAAGATGAAGTAGTTGATATTGACCAATAATAGTAATTCAACAAACATACTATCTATTTTTTACAAATAAATTAGAACATGCTATATATTTTATTCATAAATATAAACTAATTATTTTGAGAATATAAGAAGGTATTAAGATGTTACATTGAGTTTATGGGATTTAATGTAATTTTTATTGAGTACATCTTTAGCTTTCCTTGTAAGCTTTGTGAAAGTTCCTCTTGTGATATTTTGGTTTCTTGTATTCCATTCTTGTACCAAACTTCTCAAGTATTCTAAGAGAGTTAGGACTAGTAGCTCTTTTGTAGATTTAATTACTGAATTCATGGATTGTGCAACATTCGTAGTCATCATTCAATATCTGTTGTTGATGGAATGTACTTTTGTCCACTTTTCAAATCTAATTTCTTCAAGGTAGTTGTGGAAATGTATATCTAGCTTCTTTATTTCTATCATGTTGCTTTGGAACTCTTGTAATATGTAACATTTCACAACTGCATAGAAGAATTCTTTGATATGTGTTGCATTCTTCTTGAACTTTATTTTCAAGTTATTCAATATGTGGAATGTGTAGAACATGTGTGAAGCTTCAGGGTAGACATTTTTTATAGCTAATGCTATGTTGTCATGTTTGTCTAATATGATGTTTAGTTTTTCTCTGACTCCTAGTGCTATTCATAGTTATTCAAAAAGCCATTTCCAAGAATCATCATTCTCTGAATTAGCAAGATAGAAGACAAGTGGAAAAATCTTACCTGTGCATGTTGTGTTGCAGCTGTTAAAAGGGTTCCATGGTCTTTTGATTTGAGAAATCTTCTATCAACAATAATAATAGGAATGCAATGCTGCTAACCACTTATACTTTCTTTAAGTGCCATGAAAACATAGAAAAATGTGTTGTCTTCTCTTATTTTAAGTTGCACAACTGAGCTTGGGTTAATTTCTTATATCATAAATAAGAAACTTGGCAAAATAGTATATAATACTTCAGGGTTTTCGTTCTTTGAGGGTTTCTTCCTTTAATCTATATGCCTTCATGTAATTTATTGAAATTCTAAATTTCTCCTTTATCTCCCTCATTATGTTAGCTGGTTTGTACACATTTTTGGTGCTTGTGTATTTGGATTTAATGTGTTAAGTAATAATTTGAGTTCTAGCTTGACGATGGTTTCCAAGTTTGAGTTTTTGAACTTTCTAATTTTGAAAATATTTGAACTTATGTAGCTTGAAGCATTCAATGTCCAATTGCAATTGTAATCCAAGTAACTTAAATAATACTTTGAAGAGCTAGACTTGATGACTTTATATTGAAACTTGTTTGATAGTGCGTAGAAGATTAGGACTGTCCTTAATGTGTCCCTGTCCTTAAATAGTTGGCCAACTTTCAATTCTTTTGAGTTCATGTCAGTTGTTATAACAAGTGAAGAAAGAGGACTATGTATTTCATCTTCTTTTTAGGTGCCTTCTTCAATGATGGTTTTTCCTAAGTCTTGTGCATATTAGACAATATTTGAATTTGTTGGTGTTGTCCTTATGTTTGTTGATTGATTTTGTGATGTTGCTATTGTTGGTTGTGGTGTGTTGTGATGAGTTTTTTGTGGTTACAATCCTTTGGAATTTGTATGCCAGTTACCTTGAAATTTGTGTATTTTAAGTCATGATTCCACTCTCCTTCGTAATGTATAAAATAGAAGTTTTCCATTTGCTACAAGTGCAAATAATTGAATAAGAAACCGATAATATACTTTTCATATACTAGAATTTACAAATTACATATATTAAAATGTATAAGATATTAATAATATTCTTATTTTGTACTTCTTTCTAAAAAAAGTTATAAAAAATGTCATCAGAAATAA
Organism: Mallotus nudiflorus; assembly: GCA_947683625.1. Taxonomy (NCBI): domain Eukaryota; kingdom Viridiplantae; phylum Streptophyta; class Magnoliopsida; order Malpighiales; family Euphorbiaceae; genus Mallotus; species Mallotus nudiflorus. The sequence goes on from CANTUR010000184.1 coordinate 2,235,299, forward strand.
ATAATATACTTATAATATTCTTAATTCTTTTTAACATATACATAATAGTCTCAGAGTAGTATAGTTTACAATTTGTTATTTGATATGAATAATATACTTTAAATATACTATTTTTTACATAACAAATAAAGAATTATGACCTTGAATAAAGATTTTGTTAAAGTAAATTGAAATATAAATAAGATGTAAAGTTTTGTAACTTATACCGATAATATTCTTTTTATAAACTAAATTAACAATAAATTGTTTAAATTTTGTCTTATTTCAAAAAGTAAAATATTGTTTGCATGTTGTTAGGAATTTAAATTTTGCAAATATAAATATGAATAAATATCAGTTTCATAATAAATTTAATAATGTACATATGGATTTTTTATTTTTGTTTTTTTTTCTTTCTCTGTTGATGTTGAATGATTGGGGTTGTAAGGTATGTTGCTTGAATGATTTTGAATCAAATCTAGATGTAGTTGGTCTATAGTTTTGGTTTTGTTAGGATTTGATTTTATGTTTTGGGTTTTGGTAGAATTTTGATGAATTGTTTAGGATTTTTCAGTTTTGTCAAAATGGATGTAAATAAAAAACCAAGAAGGTTTTGATTTTTAAAATCAAGATTGAGTTGAAAGATGATGGAAGTTGGGTTGCACAACTAAAAGATAATGATTTTTTTGAGGTTTGTCGAAGAAATCGTTGAGCTGAGGGAAAACGTTTAAAAAAGACACATGTGCAATTTTTTACAAAGATGGGACTTTGATGTTAATGGCACTTTTTTTTTGTTATTTATGTAAAAAGCCCAAAAATCTTTTCCTTCTTCTTTTTCTCAGTTCGAAACTTGATTTGAAACTTCATCATTGCTAAAATTTTTTCTAAAACCATTAGTATTCATAGCCCATTGAATTTTAAGTTAGATTCAGAATGTACCACATGGGAGTTTTTTTCATGATGGTGAAAGATCCATCTATATTAGAAACTACTTTCTTTTATTCATTTTTTGAAAAAAAAATCTTTAGGGTACACTTTTTAAAGTTAATTATGATGTTTTTGAAACTTTTTAGAAGGGTTAAAAACTACATTTTCACAAACACCCCTCTTCAAATATGTTTGTGTGAACAAATATTAGATGTAAAGTTTAAGCATCATTTTCTGATTAGGGCACAAATATCATTATAAAAATCAGTATGAAACCAAATGGTCATTTCTAGCAATAATAAATTGTTTTACAAAGTGGGTTGAAACATCTTTTTAGAACATTATGAATTTAAATATTATTGCCCATTTTAATAACACCAAAATCATTTATTAATAAAGTTGTTCTAGGTGGTTATTGTTGATGGATGGTTATTGCTAGCTAATGCATAAACTACTCAAATATAAAGAGTGAATATAATATTGTTTGTACCTATGAAAATTAGGGCATTGAGTACTTGGTATATTTATGATTCAATTATCTTGAACAAGCATAACTAATAATAATTAATTAAAACATAAGGTAAACTAAATTGGTAAGAGTGTTAGTGAGAGTAAAAGCTAAAATAAACAATTTAGAAAAATAATTTAAATTAAAAATTGAATTAGAGAAGTTGTTTAATAGAGTAAAAGATGATGAAGAGAAAATGAAGTAGAGGCATGAGTTAACATAAACTATGAAAGAGTTAAGTGCAAAGAATTCAAAGCAAGAGCAAAAGGGTTGCTCAACTAGATGGGCTAAGAATAGAGACAAGGATTGAGAAAAATACTGTTGAAAAACATTTCAAACCTTGCAAGCTTTGTTAAGGGTCATAATAATGGTGCCACTTGTTATAGTATTATTATTGCGTAAATGTAAATTTTATGGTCATGGAAATAGTAATTTCATAAGCGCACAAAATCGTACGCGTAGTAAATAAAGATCATCCCATAAAGATTGAGAATTAAATATTGAGATACTCAAGTGTTCACTTGTTTAGGCAATTGAATTCAATTTATGATAATTTAAATCTAATTTATGAAAACTAAAAGAAAAATAAATTCATAATATGATTAAAAGGCTAGAGTTCTTACTTTTAACTCAATCTTTCAAAGAACAAAATTAATTCCTAAACCAATTTAGACCTTTATTCATTTGAGAGCATCTTAAAAATTATGAATCTTTCTCTTGAATAAACCATAATTAATTGATTATTAACACCCAATTATTTAGCTCTCGCTTAATTAAATGCTTCTTATAACCAATTTTAATCTTAGCTCTTAATCAATATTAATTGCCTAATTATCTCTCAACTAATTAAACAATTAATAGGTTTTTTTATTTCTAAATAGAATCTATCTCTCAATCAAACCATAATTTTTAGATTCATTCATTAGGTGATCATTCTAATGAAGATCTTAAGCTCATTAACAACCAATGAATTATGTCTTTTGATTTAGGTTTAATTCAATTTAATCACATGATGGAGTTAAAGTAGGAACCTTAAAAGAAATTTAACTACACATATTGATTAAGAAAAGAGATGAAGAATAAAATAAGAATCCACATATCATTGTTAAATTGAAATTGAATAACAATAGAGTAAGGAAGGAAAAACCCCTTTTCTGCTACTCAAAGCTGAAATAGAAGCTCTAGAGTTCTTAATCTTGAAACAACAATTTTGTTCATCAATAGTAAAAACTAAGATATAACTTATTCTCTTAAGAAAAAGAAGAAAAATGTTAAAGATTAGTTGTTCTTTGTTGTTGTTTAGATCCCTTTTAAAATGAAGTTTGTTGACACATGGCTGGGTGCACATGGCTATGCTTGATTTTAACTTTCCTTCTTTCAATAGGGAGCAATAAGGCATGGCCATGTGTTTCAATGCACACGACCATGCATCATGTTTAAGCCCTTAAAGCTTGATTTTTCTCTTTTAAATGCACTATCTTCAACTCTTGAAATCATTCATCCATTGTATAGCTCCTTCGGTGATTTTCATACCATCTTGAACATCAAAACCATACAAAGTGAACCTAAATTACCTAAAATTAACAAAAACTATAAAATCTAACAAAAGCATTAAAAATATATAAAAACCTTATAAAGAACTAAAAACTACTTTTAAAAAAATCCTAATCCTATCCAATTGAGTGTTGAAAACACAATGCTTTTCACATTTATCGAATTCCCCCACACTTGAGTCTTTGCATGTCTTCAAGCAAAACATGAAAACACCCTATTAAAATGAAGAATTAAATCCATTAACTAGTTTTAACTTAACTAACTATTTTAACCTTTTATTAATATAAAGTTTAAGAACTAAAAATTAAAGCAATAACTTGAGGTCAAGGATGTATTATTTACCATGTGAGGAGCAAACTTCTCCATTGAATTCATGAAAATAGACAATTATCATCAAAGAAAAATGAAAGAAAATAAGAATCATTGCAACAATTAGGAAGCCTAAAATTCAACACATACAAAGCAACCACATGTTACTTCTATTTTATTATTTTATTTAAGGTTTTCCCAATCTCAATATCCCCCACCTTTACTGCACTACTCAGTGTGGATACCTCCAAAAAGGATTCTTTGGATACTTATACTCTATTTTAGAGCATTGGAGGAGAGGGAGCATGTAAAGATTGAAATTTGAAATTTTATCTCACTATTTATTATTAACAAGTACGTTTTATACTCTATCTCATTTTTTTTATCAAGCATAGGCACCAAGATAAATATGAATTTAACTAATCTAAGAGTTGAATTTTAATTCCTACTTATAAAGATTGTTTTTAAATATCAAGTATCCAAATTCAATAGAAAAGTAAGTATTAGATTCATTAAAAATAAAAAATCCTTAACCACAAATTATTCTTCTAATTTAAATGTTTAAACCAAACATTAAGTGAAGATGACTATACTTATTCAAGAAAACCACATTTAATGAACTAAACTCTTCATATGAATAGGTTTCAAAAACTAAGTTTAATGCATGAATAAAAAATAAAATAAAAATATATCCTAACAATATGCATGATCCCCTTCTAATATACAAAAACAAAATAAATGAAACTAAAAGCTAAAAAAAGTGGTATATTACCCTCATTATGACAAGCTCGATGGTGATGGAGATGGTGAAGGTGAAGATAATGAAGAGGAAATGATATAACTAGCAGCATCACTAAATAAATTGAGCCTCTTCAGTCTTCTTTCTTTTTATATTTTGTACCTATCTCCCTTTATTAGCTTACTCCAAAAATCATGTAAATTGAATTATGAAGGAGGCTCACAAAGACCTCCTTCGTCACTATGATCTTATTTCATTTCTCTTATTCTTTTGGAAATGATATACTTTTTAGCCATGATAGTGCACTTCAATAAAAACATAAGAATAAAGAACTGAATATCATGTGACATAGATGCTAGCAGATTAAGGGTTTAAAAGAAATAAATTAGAGTGAAGAAAAGAGTTCTAAAATAACTAGAAGTATACTCTTGAAAAGAAAAAAAAATAAAAATTAGTGTCTAGAAACCAAAATAAAATTCAATTAATGTTTATTTTAAAGTAAAAAACCTAATTAGATATAGATAAGAAAAAATAAAAATAAAATTCACTCAAATTCTCCCCCATCTTAAGATTAATAATTTCCTAAGTGTTTTTCAAACATTCCAATTAAAAATAATTTGAAATCACAATAGGAATAAGTACATGTGCGATGCATGGCTGTGTGCATCTATACACATGGCCATGCCTGAGCACATCCTTTTAGATGCATAGTTGTGTGCGTAGTTGTGTATGGCCATGCCTGGTTTCATTTTCCTTTCCTCAATTAATCATCAGGTCACATGATTATGTGCATGGGTACACAAGGCTATGTGACTTGATTGTATTTTTTTTTTATCTAAATACAATATCAAGTCATATAGCTGCACAACCATGCCAATTCATAACTCAATGTGCACTTTCACTATTTCACCTATTTACACATAATTTTACATACCATTTCAATACCACATCAAAGATAGCATTTATTCACATAAAAACAACTTACAAACTTGCTTCATTACGCTCCTCTCATTTTCTTTTTCCTGAAAAATAATTACTAAGGGGAAAATCATAAGTTTTTAAACTAAATAAAGAAAGAAAACTACAAAATAAATCTAATTCAGCAAAATAAAATGTTTGGTTGAGTCCCCAAGAAGCACTTGTTTTAGGTCTTTAAGATAGACCATTGCATGCTTTATTGTATGTCAAATAGGAAACTTAATGGAAATCTACCATTTTGCCTCCATAATACATCTTTAATATCTACCCATTGACCTTGAACTTCTATCCTCGATTGTTCATTAAATCAATAACTCCATAGGAAAAGACTTGGGACATTGTAAAAATTCATAACCATCTAGTTTTAAGCTTATGTGGAAACAATCTCCACCTAGAGTTGTAAAGTAACACTTGATTTCTATTTTTAAAATGTTTCTTCCTTTTACTTGCATCATGCCACTTCATTGTCTTCTCTTTATATATATCTTTATAACACTTGATCCCAATCTCAAATCTTTAATCCTTTTTCGCAACAAATTCACCAATGAAACTTTTGGCTCTTCATTTAGTTTAGGTAACATAATTATAGACAATATCTTATTCTCTCCTAAGAAAGTGTAACTCAAATGAGGTGGTAAAGATTTTAAGTTAAGCTTTGGTAGTTTTTTTTATAGAAGGGAGTATGGGTTTTACGTTTAAAGATAGTTCACAATAAGTCATTGGGTTTTGATATTTGAGAAACCCTTCTTCTTCTTCAAAAGAATGTACCTGTGAACATTTCTCTATCTCCTCTAAATCTCAAGATTTTACTAAACCTCCCTTATTAGACTTTAGTAAGACAATCATCAACAACATTAACTTTCATATAATTATCCTTTTCAAAGGGATACTTCATACCTTGGTACACATTGAACTTACAACTTTCTTCACTAACTTTCAATATGGGAGTTCCATCATACACATTATGATGACTTTTGCAATGTACATGAAAGGCATACAAGGATCAAAAGAACATCCTCATCTTCCTTAAAGTCAAGTACTATGAAATCTACTAGAAAGATGAACTTCCTTACCTTCACTAATATATCCTCCACTATGCCTTTCGACTTTTTGATAGTTCTATCTACAAATTATAGAAAAATGTTGGTAGCCTTAGCTTTACCCAATCCAAGCTTTTTATAAATAGATAAAGGCATTAAGTTAATAAAAGCACATAAATCATAAAGAGCCTTTGGAAAATTTAAATTACCGATAGAGCGAGGTATAACGACACTCCTTAGATGTTTCACTTTAATGAAAGTTTGCTTAAAACTATAACACTACACTCTTTATTAAAAGTGATAGTTCTAAATTCTTATAACTTTTTCTTACTAGAGATAATCTCCTTTAAGAATTTTGTATATTTAGGAAATTGAGCTATAACTTTGACTAAAGGTATATTTATGTGTAGCTTTATGAACATTTCCAAAAAATTTGTAAACTACCAAATATGCTCTTTCTTCTTTAGTCTATATGGAAATGGCACTGGTGGTTCATAAGGCTTTACTTCTTTTTTCTGTTCCATATTATTCTCCTTTATTTCCTTTTCTACTTTTGTTTTAGCTATATTAGTTATTTTCTCTTTATCTTTTTCTTTCTTTTGATCCTTCTTGTGACCCTTAACTTGAGTATTCGCCATTTGCTTTAGTGGTTGTAGTTCTATCTCACTCCTTAAGGTAATTGCTTGAACATACTCTTTAAGATTGTTCTCTATATTACTAGGAAGAGTCCCTTGATTTCTTATAGGTAAATCATTAGCTAATTGTACCATCTACATCTCCAAGTTATGGATTGAGGAGGAATGATTTTTGAATATAAGATGGTTCTCTTGATGCATCTGCTTAAATCGCCCTTCATTTTTTATTGCATTGTCTTGTTGATTCATCTTGGTTGCCATCATATCCATGAATTTCTCCATTTTACTTTGCAAAGAAGATGATGAAAATGCAGCTTTCTCCTACAAAAAATGAAGCTGATTTTGATGATAATCATTTTGACCATTAAAATCCGGTGGAGTTTGTGGCCTCTACTGATTGTTGCCTTAATTGCTCCATAATAAATTAGGATGGTTTCTTCAACTTAGGTTGTATGTGTTAGCATGCATTACATTTTTTGGTTGACCATTATTAAAATTTCTCATATTGTTAATGTTCTCTATGAATAAATTTTACATTAAATGACATTCAATAGTAGGATGCCCACCTTGACATAATTCACATAATAAAGAAGTCAAGGAAGACAATGCATTCACATTCATCTTTTCCATTCATTTTTTCAATGCATCTTATTTTGCATTTACCAATGTCAATCCATCTACTTTTAACGCACCTCCTTTCTTTGATATGACTCTTTTATTAGACCACAAACTTTGTGTCTTTGCCATCTCCTTAAAGATATTAAGAGTAGATTATGGTGTCTTTAACATAATAGTCCCATCAGCTGTTGCATTTATATTTACACAAATAGAGGGGTTAACACCTTTATAAAAGGATTTAGCTAAATCCCATGATGGAATTAATAAAGGTGGGCACTGCTTCTGGAGATCCTTGAATCTATCTTAACACTCATAAAAGCTTTCATCCTCCCTCTGATAAAATGAATTCCTTATTTTGGATCTTCAAAATTTTTGTAAGAGGAAAGTATTTGTTGAAAAGTGTAGTGTAAAGTTCTTACCATATATTGATAGAGTTGGGAGGCAAGCTAGTAAACCACGATCCATTAGAGAAAAAGGGAAAAGAATGAACCAAATTACTTTAGGCTGCACCCCTATCATCTTGAAATTGGAGCAATATTCCAAAAATTTGGTCATGTGGCCAATGGGATCCTTATATGGTAACCCACTAAATTGAGATTTTTGAATTATTTGAATTATGGTTGGCTTGATTTCAAAATTATTTTCTATAACCATCAACCTCATAATTGGTGTTTGGTCTCCTTGAACATTAAGACTAACATGATCTCTCATTGTTCTTTGTCCATTTTGTCCATTTAAGCTGCTTACTGCCTTAGTGGTGGATCTCTGTCATCTTATCCACCATTCATTTTGCTAATTTGTTGCTTCCTCCTTTTATGAATTATTTTTTCAAGCTGTAAATTAATTAGCTTTAACGAGACTCCTTGTTTGCTTGCACTTCTATTATGTGCATGCATAAACAACACAATTGTCTCAACAATATTAATTCTAATAATCCCTGACAACGATGCTAAAAACTTGGTAGTTAATTCTGCAAGCGCACAAAATTGTACAAGTAGTAAATATAGACTGTCCCATAAAGATTGAGATTTAATTATTGAGATACTGAATTTTTCACTTATTTAGACAACTAAATTGAATTTGTTCTAATTTAAATCTAATTTATCAAAACTAAAAGAAAAATAAATTCACAATATGATTAAAAGAATGGAGTTTTTATTTTTAACTCAATCTTTCAAAGAATAAACTTAATTCCTAAACCAATTTAGACCTTTATTCATTTGTGAGCATCTTGAAAATTATGAATCTTTCTCTTGAATAAACTCATAATTGATTGATTTCAATTAATACCCAATTATTCAACTCTCACTTAATTAAATGCTTCTTGTAACCAATTTTAATCTAAGCTTTTAATCAATATTAATTGTTATTGTCTCCCAACTAAATAAACATTTAATAGGTTGTTATTATTTCTAAATAGAATCTATCTCTCAATCAAACACTATTTTTTAGATTTATTCATTAGGAGATCACTCTAATGAAGACCTTAAGCTCAATAACAACTAGTGAACTATGTCTTTTGATTTAGGTTTAATTCAATTTAATCACATAATTGAGTTAAAGTACGAACCCTAAAAGAAATTTAACTATACATATTGATTAAAAAAATAGATGAAGAACAAAATAAGAATCCACACATCATTGTTAAATTGAAATTAAATAACAATAGAGTAAGAAAAGAAAAACCCTTTCTACTGCTTAAAGCTAAAATAGAAGCTCTAGGGTTCTTAATCATAAAAAATTAACTCTTTTCATTAATAACAAAACTAAGATTTAGCTTATTTTCTTAAGAAAAAAAATAAAATTATTGAAGATTAATTGTTCTTTCTTGCTATCTAGATCCCTTTTTGTCTCCTTTTTATTGTGGAAAAATGATTACTTAATCTAAAAAAATAGTAGCTTGAAGTTTGAATTTTAAAGTAAAGTTTGTTAACCGATAGATGCGCAGTTAAGTACATATGGCTATGCCTAATTGTAATTTTCTTTCTTTCAATAGGGAGCAATCAGGCATGGCCATGTGCCATGCATCATTTTTTAGCCCTTAAAACTTGATTTTTCTCTTTGAAATGTACTATCTTTAACTCTTGCACTCATTCATCCTTTGTATAGCTCCTCCAATGATTTCCATACCATCTTGAACATTAAAACCATAAAAAAAAACCTAAAGTACCTAAAATTAACAAAAACTATAAAATCTAACAAAAGCATTAAAACTATATAAAAATCTTTAAAGAACTAAAAAATGCTTCTAAAAGAATCCTAATCCTACCCCATTCAGTGTCTAAAACACAATACTTTTCACATTTATCAAGAAATCAAAAGATGTTGCCCTATTACGATAATGGTGGTTGTGATCTATATATGAAGGTAATAATTGTTATGCAATTAGAAAACAATCTAAATTTAATTATTAAAGTCTTAATGCAGCATGTTGGTATAATTTTGTACATAAATAACATGTTTTAATGATAAAAATCCCTGGTAAAAAAGTTTTAATAGGTATATAATTTTCCATGAAAGTTTTGTTTAATGAGGCAATGAGTGTGTAATTGGATAAGATATATATCAAGTTCAATATAACATGAGATAAATAAGCGAGTGTCATAACTTAAGACAATGCACGTTTGAAGTAAATATAATATAGTATGAAGTGCTCATGGAGCTTATATTCATTTAATTGTAAGCAACAAATATACTCCATAATTAATAGCAACCAAAGATACAAAAATAACTTAATTTTTATAATTGTCCCAAACACAATAGATACATGCTACATAGAAAAAATACAAAATGTATTGATTAACAAACACATCTAATTATCTTGATTAAATAATTTCCAAAAACTAAAGTGGAACTACATTTTTATAAGGTTTTCTATGCTATCTTATGTGCTAGCAAAATATAAGCTACCAATATTTGTTACACTAGTAATACTCATATACCTAGCACCTTTGCTACCTTTGCTAACTTTGCTAACTCTACCACCTCTTCCACTTTCTTTAGCACTAGATTTTCTAGCTCTTATGTTATCTTGTAATGCTATAATAGAAGTGTCTCTTTCATATGATTGCATGTCAACACTTGTAAATGGATGGCTCAAATTACTTCTAATTGAACTAGTCCTAACTCTCTCATTATAAGCCTAAGGAGCAATACATGTTTATTTACTATTGCTTTAGAGCCATTGACATATTGAGTCTTTTTCTTGATGACATCACCTTACATTAGTTATCTAATAATAATAATATGAAAAATAGCAATTAAAATATTGCACAACAATAACAATTATATAACATTGGTAATGAACACATTTATGCCCTTTTGAACCTATTCATACCCTTTTGTAGATGTTTTTAGTTTCCTTAAACATTTTTACACCAGAGCCTTATTTAACCTAAAATACTAAACATTATTAAATCTATTCATGCTATTTATTTTGAACACTAATAGTAATGTACAAAAAGTACTTACAATTATTTACTCTTCTCTCTTTTTTATAGTTGATTCATTTAATACAACTGAGATGATCTAATAATTTTAGTTGATCGTGCTTTAACAATTGAATTTCTTATGGTTATTAAACTTGTGGCCATAACTAAATATATTTTTTGGGCTGATTATTGATTGAACCCAATCAAGACTAAACCAAGACTTAAACAACCCTTATTAAACCTTAGCCATGTTGGGAAACATATTTTAATTGATAATTGAGAGAGAATTCCTTTTAAGTAATGTTTTTGACTCAATAAGTCAAGTCTTGAAAAAGGGCTTTATTATGTCCATTTTAGTGTTTTTCAGTTTGCTTTGTGATTTGAGCATCTTGGTTTAACCTTAGAAAACCCAGGATTGAAAAGTTAAACTTTGGACAACTAAGTTTTGTTGAGGTTAAATTAAGTTAATGAGTCCATATTTTAGTTCTAAATTGTATTCTAAAATTTTAGTGTGTTCATATCCTATTTGGCAAAAAGTTAAAATATTGACCTTATGTGGTCAAAATGGGTCCTTATACATGTCTAGATTGTCATTCTTATCCTTAAAAGTAAAGCATATTTCTATAGATTAATCACCAAGTGTTAACTTTATGTATGATCCACCTTTTTATTTTGACTTCAATAAGAAATTTGATTTCACTAATTGACATGGGGCGTTAGTTCAGGCATTAATTTACATCACATACCATGCACAATGGACATTATTTTTTTTTTAATTTATGTGAATTCTTTATTTTGGTTATTTTGGAATATTATTTTATTTCATATTATACTTATATTATGCCTTGAGTATAAATAGATGTTTTAGAGACTTTTTACTCTTTATCAATTTATTAATCAAAATTAAAGCTTTTTGCTTTTCTTGTTCTCTGGATTGAGATGTGTTTGCTTTTATTGATTAATTATATATTGATAAATCACAATGGGTTTCTCCCAATTAATGGCTAATACTAGTGCTTGCGATGACAACCAATCTCAAGATGGTAATAATGGATTACAGGTTGTTTTAAGATCAATTAATGAGTAGTGTTAATCAATTGAAGGATAGCAACAATCAATCCAAAATTTAACTCAGCAATTGGAAATAATACAAACCCAATTATAGGCTTTATTAAAGATTAATGGACAAGGGCATAGGAATGATGATGAGGAATAAGGCGGAGGAGTTGGCCCCGTTAGACCCATTATTAATCCCATCCCTAATATAAAAAATCAAAAAAGGCTAGCCGTGGGATTTAATGACACTTTAGATGAGGAGGCTAATTTTAGTGAAATTGCATTTCTATGTGGTAGACAAAGAGGTGGAAGGTAGAGGCAACCAAACTATAGGGGAGATGATGAATACAAACTAAAGGTAGATATCCTTAACTTTAGTAGTGATCTTAATATTGAAGGATTTTTAGATTGGTTGACTGAAGTAGATATGTTCTTTGAATATACTAAGTTGCCCGAGGATAGGAAGGTTAAATTTGTTATTTATAGGTTAAAAGGGGAGCATCAATACAGTGGGATAGATTGAGGGAGGCAAGAATGAGAGACTATCATGGTCTGGTTCAAACATGGCATAGGATGAAGCAATTATTATGAGGTAGATTTTTGCCTCCAGACTATGAACAATACATTTTTCATGCTTATAAGAGATGTACATAGGGCAGTAGGGGTGTGAATGAATATACTGCTAAATTTTTTAGGTTAGTAGAGAGGAATCAGTTGTCAGAGAGTGAGAACCAACATGCAATGAGATATTTGATTGGGTTGAAGTAGACTATTAAAGATAAAATTAAGGTGCAAATGTTTTTCAATGTGCAAGAGGCTAGGAATTTGGCCATGAAAGATGAATTAATCATTCAAGAGCAAACCTATAGTTCTAATTATAGAAGATATGAAGGCATAGACAATAAGGCTCTAAGTGATAAGGGAAAAGCACCTCTCATTGTATCTAATACTATGAAGACTACCAATATTGGTGTAGGAAAAAGGAAAAGTGCAGTAGTGGAAGGAGGTAAGGGTAATACTTTTATACCTGCAAAAAATAATAATCGTTATGTAAGGACTTTTAATTATAAGTGCTATAGATATGGAGAGGTTGGCCATCATTCCAATGAGTTTCCTAAACGGAAGGTAGTAAATGTAGTGGAGAAATGTGATGATGTCGTAGAGGATGAAGTGTGCAAACTTGATGGGGATGATGATTATAAGGATTATATATAGGAAGAGTACACTTATGTGGTGAGGAAGCTCATGTTATCTTTAAAGTATGGTGATAAAACTCAATACCATAAGCTCTTTTGCACTAGATGTATTATGCGTAGGAGTTTGTGTGATCTTATTATTAATAGTGGGAGTTAAGAGAACATAATAAGTAAGTATGGGATGTTGTGGAGAGGCTATAATTAGCAATAGAAACTCATCCTAGCCAATACACTATTGGGTGGATTAAAGAAGTTGGTGGCATTCGAGTGAGTGAATGTTGTAAGGTATCTTTCTCTATTGGCAAGTATAATAATGAGGTGTAATGTGATGTAGTGGATATAGATGCTTGCCATATTTTTTAGGTATCCTTGGCAGTATGATGTGGATGCTAAACACTCGAGTAAGAGAAATGTGTATCAATTATAAAAGGATGGAGTGAGATATACATTGGTGCCTTTTAATAAGAAGAACCAATCCAAAGCTTTAAAAGTAGAGGGAAGGAGCTTTTTAACTATTATGCATGACCCATCTTCTTTTGTGGGTGAATGTAAGGAGACCTGAGAAGTGCATTTGATGGTGGTAAATGGAGAGGAAGAAAATAGAGATTCAATTGGGGATTAAATTCTAGTGGAGGTGTAGACTTTGTTAGAGGATTTTACTGATGTGATTCCTAAGGATTTGCATGTAGGGTTATCACTAATACGAGACATACAACACCATCTAGATTTAATTCCAGGTGCTTCTCTTCCTAACCTGCCTCATTATAGGATGAGTCCTAAGAAGAATGAAATCTTAAAGGAGAAGGTAGAAGAGTTGCTAAGAAACTAGCATATTCAGGCTAATATAAGCACATGTGCAATTTTAGCTTTATTAACACTTAAAAAAGATGGGAGTTAGTAGATGTGTGTTAACAATAAGGTGATCAACAAAATTACCATTGGATATAGATTTCCTATTCTAAGGTTGAATGATATGTTTAATCAGTTGAGTGGAGTAATTGTGTTTATCAATATTGACTTGAGGAGTGGCTATCATCATATCAGAATTTATTTAGGTGATGAGTGGAAGATGACATTTAAGATAAGGGATAGATTGTATGAATGGTTAGTCATGCCTTCTATGCTAACCAATGCTCCTAGTACTTACAACTTTTGAATCAAGTACTACAACCTTTCTTAAATAAATTTGTAGTTGTTTATTTTGATGATATTTTGCTTTATAGTAAATCAAGGAAGGAGAATGTTGGACACCTTAGGGAAGTTTTTAAGGTGTTGAGGGAAAATAAATTATGTACAAACTTGAAAAAATGTGTTTTCATGAAAGATAGTTTGTTATTTCTTAGCTATATAGTAAGTAGTGAAGGGATTAAAGTAGATGAAGAGAAAGTGAAAGCTATTAGGGAATGGCTAACCCCAAAGAATGTAAGTGATGTAAGGAGCTTCCATGGATTAGCAACATTTTATAGGAGGTTCATTAAACATTTCAGTTGTATTGTAGCACCTATTATTAAGTGTTTGAAGAAAGGAAGGTTCCAATGGGGTGAGAAGCAAGAGAGTAGCTTTGCTTTAATTAAAGAGAAGTTGAGCATAACATTTTCTTAGCATTACCAAATTTTGGGAAGTTATTTGAGGTAGAGTGTGATGCTAGTGAAGTAAGTGTTAGGGCTATTTTATCCTAAGAAAAGAGGCCTGTAGCTTTCTTTTGTGAGAAATTATATAAAGCTAGGTGTAAATGGCCTACCTATGATAAAGAAGTTTATGATGTCGTGAGGGTTTTGAAAACTTGGGAACATTATCTTATATCTAGTGAGTTCATTTTCTATACTAATCATTAGGCTTTGAAGTACTTAAGTACACATAAGCATATTAGGAGTGATATGCATACTAGGTAGTAAGCTTACATAGAGAAATTCCCTTATAAGCATGTCCATAAATTAGAACAATAAAATAGGGTGGCGGATGCATTAAGTTGATGAGTGGCTTTAATGAGAACCTTGAGTTAGGAGATAATGGGTTTTGAAACATTAAAAGAATTACATGCAAATGGTGATGATTTTAAGCATATATGGGCTAATTGTATGAGTAATACCCATGTGATGATTTTTATATACGTGATGGGTTCTTGTAGAGAGTGGGCAACTTTGTCATCCTCGCACTTCTCTTCATGAGAAGGTTATTAGAGATATGTATAGTGGTGGTTTAGCGGGTCATCTTGGAAGAGATAAAACTATTGAAGCTGTGAATGAGAGGTACTATTGGCCTTGATTAAGAAGGGATGTGACTAATATTGTGTCTAGGTGCTATGTATGTCAAAAGGCGAAAGGTCAAACACAAAACACGGGGTTGTACATGCCATTGTCTATTCACAATGCTATATGAGAGGATATTTTTATAGACTTCGTGTTAAGTTTGCCATAAATTCAACGAGGTATGGATTTTATATTTATTATGGTTAACAAGTTTTCCAACATGTTGCATTTCTTGCCATTTAAGAAGACAACAGTTGCATCTTCTATAGCCAAACTACTCTTTAGAGAGGTTGTGAGATTGCATGGGGTGCTAAAAACCATTATATCTGATTAGGACACTAAGTTCCTTAGTCACTTTTGGATGACTCCTTAGAAACTATTTGACTCATCATTAAACTTCAGTAGTATAGCACATCCATGGATGGATGGTCAGATGGAGGTGGTTAATAGGACTTTAGGTAATCTTATTTAGAGTATTTACATGGATAGACCAAAGCAATGGGACTTTGCTATAGCAAAAATGGATTTTACCTATAACAATGCCATTCATAGTGCAATAAGTAGATTTCCATTCTCTATTGTATACATGAAGTGTCCTAATCATGCTTTAGATTTGGTGAAGCTTCCAAAGGTACCTGGTCTTAGTGTAGTAGCTGGTGATTTGGTAAAGCAAGTGTAAGAGATGTAAGTAGATTTTGAGGTGTAAGAGGCTGACAAGGATAGGAAATTTAAGGTGTTTGATGTTGGAGATGAAGTGATGGTGTTCATTAGTAAGGCTCGAATGCAAGGCAGCTATAGCATGCTTTAATGAAGAAAGTATGGAGCGTACAAGATTGTTAGGAAAATCAACAACAATGCTTATATAGTTGACTTACCAAGTTGGATGGGAATTTTAAAGACTTTTAATGTTATTGATCTTTCCTTGTTCTAATAAGATACGAGTCTTAGATATTTAAAAAGTAACTTGAGGATGATTTCTTTGCAAGTGGAGGTGACTGACCCAGGGTGTTAGTTCAGGCATTAGTTTGTGTCACATGGCATGTATAATAGACATTTTTTAATTTATGTGAATTCTTTATTTTGGTTGTTTTGGAATATTATTTTATTTCCTATTATACCCATATTATGCCTAGGGTATAAATAGATGTTTTAGGGTCTGTTTTAGGGACTTTTTACTTTTTATCAATTTATTAATTAAAATAAAAGCTTTTTGCTTTACTTGTTCTCTAGATTGAGAATTGTTCTCTAGATTGAGATGTGTTTACTTTTGTTAATCAATCGTGTGTTAATTAATCACACTACACACTACATCACTAATGATGTTTGTTAAGTGTGTAGATCAAAACTCATTTCAAAATAAGTTATACTTGACCTTAAAAGTCTCTTAAGTCTTAAACGTTTGATGAGAAACAAATGGACAACATTCTAGTTCATTTTCAAGTCAATTCAAGCTTATGAACATGGCTTACGAGCACCTTTTATGACCTAGAGCTCAAGTCATGAGCAAAGACCTTAACAGGATACAAGAGAGAATGAGCATATTAGATTGCTCATGGTCTTATCCTTATAATTATGATCTGCAATCCATGTCATGACCACTTGCTCTAGCCTGTGATCATATTGGCCCTCTCAAGCCTATTTGCCTAGATTACTTATGAGCTCCCCTCACGCTTATAACCACGGGTGTACACTAGGCTGCTAAGAAGAAGCTAAGGGACTCAACATGCTAGACTACTTATGACATCCCATTATAATCGTGACTAAATTGTGATGCATAACATTCAAGTAACCAATGGCTAGGACTGTGAAATTTGAGTTAGAAATCAAATTAAAATTTTTGAAGAATCACAGGCCGAACCGACACATAAAACATTAAGTTGGGTCTCAATCGAGTTTCAAAAAATCTATTAAATAATAAAAATAAATAAATAAATAAAGCAAATATCATATAACATTTGGTAGCTAAACATTTGGAGTGCACCTCTTTGACCCATGAAGCCTAAGTTTGATCCTCCCAGATACTAAATTTTTAGTTCTTTCTATTAATGTTTATGAAATAACAAGAAAAAATGAATTTAGAGCTAGTTAGGAATCGAATCTATAACCCTAAATGCACTAACACACCCTCTCTCCATCCTACTACACCCATTTCTTTGAAACATATTAGTTATTTTTATATAAAATACAAAAGTATTCAAGATTTTGGTTGGATTAGGTTCTAATAAAAAATTATAAATGGAAAAAATTGAAATTAAAGGACTAAACTGTCACCTCTTTAGGTTCAAATTTTAGGTGTTCTTCGAAAGTTGCACACCCCTAGTAATGACTAATTTTGACACCTCATCTAGCCCCAATGGTCACATTTTTAGGGATCATGATAGTGAGCACCTCCTTATGATCGTGAATAGGCTAAATCCTGTAAAAAAGTAGAATTGAATTAAATGCAATCTATGGAGGATGAAAATGACTTGAATGCTTCTCAATAACTCTTTTGTGAACTTCAAGTATAAAAATAAGTCCTGAAGCTTAAAGAGTTACACACTTTGGTTTTTGAAGATTTCACCTTAGCAATCACTAAGCATTAAATGTACTTTTATACTCTCTTTATATTCATTAACTCTTTTAAAGGTGAGTTGTGTGTTAAGACTCTTCTTCTTTTCATTTTTGACATTTAGAAAATGGAAGTGAGGTCTTATTATAGTGTGTAAGGTTTAAGTATTTTCCAATTGTAAACACTCGGGAATTAGGTTAAAGAGTAATCTTAAACTCTTGGTTGTGAGGTTAGAGTTGAGCCTAAAACTCAATCTTGTAAAAATCAGTCTAAGTGAGTAGATTGTCGTGATTCAAAATCCTAACTTAGGAGGGTTAAGTGGAGATGTAAGTTTTTTGTTAAACTGAACTCCTTAAGTGATTATGTTTTATCTTTTTAATCCTTAATCCTTCCTTAATTTTTCTTAATTCTTTTTTAATTTCTCAAAAGCCCTATTCACCCCCCCCCCTTTAGGGCTATTACAATTGGTACTAAAGCTTGACTTTTTAGCACTTAATTATAAGAAGAAAAGGTTATGGAGAGTGAATCTTTAGACTTTTTATCTCTCAGACCCTTCTTTGATAGTAGTGACTACCCATATTGGAAGTTCAAAATGGAATTGTATTTAGATAGTGATCCTATTAGACTTTGAGATGTTATTCTGAAGGGTTAGAAACCACCTAAAATCACTATTGATGGTGTAGAGACTATCTTTGCAAGAGGACTATGTTCAAATGATAAAAAAGAAGAGAATTACAAGAGCAATAAGGCCATGACAATCTTGCTAGACTCTATGTCCAGAGAAGAAGGAGGCAAAGGTAAACATTGCCAATTCACAAAAGAAGTATTGGAAACTCTTAAGAATCACCATAAAGGAAATGTGTAAGTAAGAAGTAAGAAAGTTTAACTTCACATGTATGAATATGAACTTTTAAAGATAAAGCCACAAAAATCAATAATAGAGATGATAAATTGCCTCAATTCTCTTCTTATTGCGCTTAAGAAACTTAGAAAACACTTTTTCAAGGAAGAAGTGAATAATAAAATTATAAGAATCCTACTTAAGAATGATTAGGAATCTAAAGTCACTTAAATTGAGGAAGTTCATAAAGCAAAAAGGAGATGAGAGAGATGAAAAAAAAAAGAAGAAAAAGGGGATTACATTAAAAGTCATATAAGAAGCAAGTGATGATAAAAGCCATGTTGACTTTAATAAAGATGGTAATGAAATAGCCATGATCACTAGAGGATTTAAGAAATTCTTGAAGAGAGAAAAACTTCTTAAGGCAAAGAGACAACAAGAAATTTAAAGGCAAAAAGAACAAGGAAGTCAATTGCTATGAATGCAAGAAACCAGGACACATTAGAAATGAATGTCTAAGGTTGAAGTTTAAGAATAAGGGAATAAAAGATAAGAAGAAGGCCTTCAAAGCTTTATAGGATGATTCGTCCAAATTAAAAATGAAAAGGAACAACAAGAAGTGGCCAACCTTTGTTTCATAGCTCTTGAAGATAAAAATGAGGTGCCATCTACTTCTCACTCTTTTTATGATGATTGTGATGATGATGATGATGAGAGCTCTATTATAAGCAACCTCATGCTTAAATATAAAAGCTTACTCTCTAAGAAAAAGCTTTACAAGCATGAGCTATCTAACTTGTTCAAGGAATTTGAAACCTTGAAACACGATTTTTTAAACTTGTTGAATCAAATGAGAAACTTGCAAATGATTTGAAAAAATCAATCTCCTTAGATGACTAACTTAAGAAAGCTAATGTTGATAATCTCTAGCTTTATAAAGAGGTGTTAGAGTTAAAGAATTCCATTTCTAAATTTAAAAATGGAAAATAGACTTTAGATAGTCTTCTCTCATATTAAATTAATTAAAGCTTTATGTAAGTCTTCCCCTTCTATTTCTAAATCTCTTAAGACTCAACCTATTAAGGCTAAATTGTCTCATGTATAGTCTAAGTCTTCCAAGGCTTAAACTTGCTTAACATAAAGGTTTAAGGCACAAGCAAAGAGACCCTAACCTAGATATGCTTACATGTACACTAGACAGAATACTTCTAAATATGCTAAACAATCACTTCACCATACAAAATGCTATTATCAATGTATGTCTCATTCTCTTTTTATAGCACAAAAGACCTTTAGGAAGCCCACACAACATAAAAGGCATGTCTTATATACTAAACAATCATATGTCCCTAAAAGAAATAAATTTGCTAATGTTAAATACTTATATTGTATAACCAAATGTCACACTAGTAATGTGTGCTTCTATAGAAGTTTACACTTGCAATTACTCCTTTGGAATACCTTAAAACTAACTAACCTAGACCAATAAGGTTTTGGGTTTAAAAGAATGTTTGAATTATATTATGTAAGTGCTTGAAGTCCATAAAAGATAAAAGTAAGTGGTACCTTAATAGTGGATGTTCAAGGCACATGACTAGAGACAAGGACCAATTCAATAAGCTTGATGCTAACGATGGAGGTCATGTCACCTATGGAGATAATACCATAGGAAAGATAGTAGGCACTAGAGAAATTAGTAACCCTCAATCCTTATCAATTCATCATGTATTGCTTGTTAATGGTTTTAAGCATAAAGTATTAGTCAATTATGTGACATAGGAAATAAGGTCACCTTCTATCCTAAAAATTACTTTAATAGTAGCTTAGATGAAGATAAAGTATTTTTTAGTGGTGAAAGGGTTAACAAAGTTTATGTCATTGACTTGAACAAAGTTGATAACAAAGACATTAAATGTTTGATATTTATTTCCCATGACATATGGACATGGCATAGAAGACTAGGACATGTAAAATTTGAGCTTTTAGGTGATCTTAGTGAGCATGAACTCATGGTTGGGTTACCCATATTAGGTTATACGATTTAAAATATAGTAAAAATTTAAAAATTTAAATAGAAACCGTTCTATGTAATTTGATTAACCGATTGATTTAGGGTTTCTAAAAACCTTACCACAGATGCAAGAATATGCAAGAATGATAGAAAGATGAGAGGAGGTTCACTTTAGTGACACCCTAGCTCGAGCTTTTAGTTTTCTAGGCCAGATTAAGATGTCTCTAAATGAATACATCCTCCACAAGTATCTATATAAATAGCCTTTGAATCAAAACAAATATATGTGCTAGCACCTTTTTCTTAGTTGTCTCACAACTTAAGAACTAAAGAACTATGTGTTTTTGTTTTCTTAAAAGGAGAGAAAATGAATTTAGGTGGCAAAAATAAAATGTATGTGAAACCCTAATGAATATGTCATATTTATAGACCTCTCTCAATTAGGGTTTCATTTACCAAAATGAATTTTTAGTAATTTCTCATTTACCAAAACATTTTTGGTATATTACACTTATTTATTTATAGTTTCCTTTCTATTTTAAGATAACCATTACCTTAAATAAATAAATAAATATATACATATATATATATATTTATTTATTTATTTCCACAAAGCTTTATTGGGCTTAATGAACCCATATTCGTTTGGGCCTACTATAAGTGTGTGACCCTGTAGGTTTGCATGACATTGGCAGAAGGTCTGAAATCCCTATTTAGGCCTACAAGTCATAAGTGGCCTCTAGCAAGACATTATGACTATCCAAGCCACGTGAAGGTCGATAATCCGATATAACCTAATTTATAATGAATATTGTAGTCCTTTTGTCACATTATATCTTTATTGAATATAAGGCATATTTTTGTCATCCTTATACAATTCAATTATATTATTTCTTAAGTCCAAGTAGCCTGAGAATGATAACTCTTTATCAATTCCCTTTAGCATGGCCATGCATTTTCCTTAGTCAATCTTATTAAAGGGTCCACAGATATCTTACTCAGATTAAATGAGATACAAATTCCTTCTCAATTACTCACATTCCTCATATAACTCATTTCATATCCAATAATAATCTATTTTATCATTCGATCAAAGATAATGTTAGATTGTGTCAAAATACAAATTAGTATATAGAAATCCATGGTGATTTTAAGGTTAAAAGACTAAATCAATATTACTATGATGAGAATTACTTATGACAATTATCTATGTAGTATTCTCATAATGGGTCAATCCAGTACATTATTTCTCAAATAAGTACCTATGGGTTAACTTAATATCTTATATTCATGATTAGTAAAACATAATCATTAGTCAATACCATGCTAGCCTTCATACATTATAATGACCAAGGATAATTTGAATAGAACTCATATTTAATCTAAGGGTTTTACTATTAAGTCATATACTTGATGACCTCAGGAAGAATTGACTATTTAAGTAATTATCACAACAAAAAAATGATAATGAAAATGCCTTTTTATCAATAAAATGATAAAGTCAAAACATGGTCATACATGATTGACCTAGTGCATATCACCCTAACTCAGGTTCACTAAAAACAAGACTTGTGATGCTTGTCAAAAGGGTTTTAAATCCAAATCTTCCTTTAAGCTAAAAAATGTAGTGTCCACTTCTAGACCACTTGAACTTATTCATATGGATTTATTTGGACTAACTAGAGTTGTTAGTTTAAGTGGAATGCACTGTGCATGTATTTTAGTTGATGGTTACTCTAGATACACTAAGTGTATTTTCTTGCTCATAAGAATGATGAATTTAAAGATTTTGAAAATTTTCCAAAAAGAGTTTAAAAGGAAAAAGGTTTTTACATCTCAACTATTATAAGTCATCATGGAACCAAATTTGAAAATGAATTTTTCAAAATCTTTACAACAAAAATGGCATTTCACACACTTTTTCTTCTCTTAGAACACCTTAACCAAATGGGGTAGTTGAGAGGAAGAATAGGAATCTAGTGGAAATGGCTAGGACCATGCTTCATAAGTATAACTTACCATTACACTTTTGGGCACAGGCTGTCAACACTTATTGCTGTATAGCAAATAGATTCTTCAAAAGACTTATTTTGAATAAATTTTTTTATGAGTTTTAGAATAATGGAAAACCTAAGATCTCATATTATAGAGTATTTGGATGCAAGTACTTTATATTAAACACTAAGTACAATATTAGGAAATTTGACTCTAAAGATGATTAAGGAATTTTTCTAGGCTACTGCATCTCTATTAAAGAATATAGAGTCTTTAACAAAAGAATATTGATAGTTGAAGAGTCAATGCATGTTGTATTTGATGAATCTAACTCACTTGATCCTAGAAAGGATCTTGGTAGTATTGATAATGTTGTAAATGAATTTACATATATGAACTTTCAAGAGGAAAATGCAAGCAAATCTTTACAGTTAGAAGATTCTATAAAGGAAAAAAGTGAGAAGATACCATAACTTACCTTGAAGGATGAACAACCAAAGGAGTGGCACTTCGAAAAGAATCATCCTAAATATCTCATTATTGGTGACACTTTAAATGGGGTAACCACTAGATCTTATCTTAAACCTTTAGTTAATTTAGCCATCATTTCTCAAATTGAGCCAAAAAATGTTGACGATACCTTGAATGATGAATTTTGGTCCTTGCTATGCATGAAGAGTTAAATCAATTTGAGAGAAACAATATTTGGACCTTGGTTCCTAGATCTAAACATCATCCTATTATAGGAACCAAATGGATGTTTAGAAATAAAACGAATGAACAAGGTGTCATAACTTGTAATAGAACTAAACTAATATATAAAGGTTATAATCAAGAGGAAGGAATTGGTTATGATGAAACCTTTAACCCCTTTACAAGGCTATAAGCTATTAGAATGTTACTTGCATTTGCATTTTACATGGTTTAAAACTTTTTAAAATGGATGTTAAAAGTGTATTTTTAAATGGTTTCATTAAAGAGGAGGTTTATGTTAAATAAGCTCTGAGTTTTGAAAATTTTGAATTTTCTAATCATGTTTTCAAACTCTCTAAAGCAGTGTATGAATTAAAGCAAGCTCATAGAGTTTGGCATGAAAGGCTAAGTAACTTTTTCCTAAAGAAAGGATTCTTTTCTAAAGGAAAAGTTAACACAACTCTATTTATCTAGAAATTCAAACATGATTTTCTTATTGTTCAAATATATGTTAATCATATCATATTTGGTACTACTAATCACTCCTTATGAGATTATTTTTCTAATGTGAATTTGAGATGAGCTCCGAAGGAGAACTCAATTCTTTCTTGATCTCTAAATCAAGTAAGGAGAAGAGAGGATCTTCATCAATCAAGCTAAGTACACAACTAAAAGATCAAAAAGTTTGGAATGGATGGAGTTAAAGCTAGAAAAACCCTCATAAGTATAACCACTAAACTTTACAAAGATGAAAGTGGAAATTCGGTTGATAAAAAGCGATTTAGAGGTATGATCAAATCATTTCTTTATCTTATAGTTAGTAGACCCGATTTTAATTTCAATGTTATCGTAATGAGTCTCATTTGGATAAAATCAAGAGGATTTTTAAATATCTTATAGGAACCATGAACTTAGGTCTTTGGTACCCAAGGAGTAATTCTTTTTGACCTTGTTAGCTATTCAAATGCAGATTTTCCTGGTAGTTCTAAATAGACAAGCATTTTTAAAACTTGTCAATTTTTAGGACATTGTTTAATTTCTTGGTTTAGCAAGAAAAAAGTTTCAGTTGCCTTGTCCATGGCCAAAGTCAAGTATGTGGTGGTAAGTTATTGTTGCTCATAAGTATTATGGCAAAAACAATAACTAAAGGACTTTAGAATTGAAATTGATT
The DNA here is from genome assembly GCA_947683625.1 of Mallotus nudiflorus. Classification (NCBI taxonomy): domain Eukaryota; kingdom Viridiplantae; phylum Streptophyta; class Magnoliopsida; order Malpighiales; family Euphorbiaceae; genus Mallotus; species Mallotus nudiflorus. The sequence continues at coordinate 2,259,780 of CANTUR010000184.1, forward strand.
ACATTCCTATCAAATGTGACAATACAAGTGCAATAAACCTTAGTAAGAACCCCATTCAACATTCTATAACTAAGTATATTGACATCAGAAACCATTCCTTATGAGATCATGTTCAAAATGGAGATATATCCCTTGTGTTTGTTGATACAAACAATCAACTTGCTATATATTTACCAAACCTCTTAATGAGGAGAGATTGAACTACATCAAGAAGAGATAGCGATGCTAGATGGTTTTAGTTTAAAAAAAGTGCATATTTATACTTTAATTGATTCCATGAATTTGATGTGATGTGTTTGTTGATTGTTGTGTTCACATGCTTACCTAGTCTTTTGTTTAAAATTGCAAATTAACAATTAATCAATGAAATTAATTTAAATGACTGATTATAATATTGCAAAAATTAAAATGTCTATTATTCTTTTTTAACCTTTGCATGATTAAAGTATTACAAAAAAAACCCCTTCCCTTTTGAGAAATTATCCTTACTTCATACCTTTTAATTATATCAATTTAGTCTTAAAGGACTTAGTCATCATATTTTTTTGTAATTTTTGGGACCTAATTGCAATTTTTTTTAAAAGTTTAGGGGTATTTATGCATTTTTCTCACTACTGTCATTACCTTAAATAAGGATCATGACACTTGTAACACTCAGATTTTAAGTTGGTCATAAGTCTTGGTTACAATTGAGACTATTTATCATGAGGCCTCCTCATGATTGTGATGGACTCCTCATAATCATGAGTAAAGTCTTAATAGACCTAAGAAAACGAGTTACAACACCTTTTAATGAACGATTATATCTCCTCTTTTTTAATGACTCTATCATCTTAGCCATTGACTTTTCCCTTATCCAATGGTTGAAATTTATTATTTTTCTCTATAAATACTTTATTGTTCCTTCTCTTTTCTTTTCTTTTACTTTACTTTAATTCTCTACATCCAAAATTCATTAATTATCTTATTCTTTCTCCTAGGTTATAAGTCTTTTGGTTTCCTTTTCTTTTATTATCCTCTTCTTCTATCATTACCCCTAAAAAGAGCACAAGGAGCACTAGATTCTCATCTCAATAAGCCCCTTCCTCATTTCAAGCAAGAAAAGCAACTAAAGAGCAAATAAAAAATAATCCTCCATTATTTTACACTTTAACGTTAATAAAGATTCACTCTAATGCATTTTCTAGAAGGAACATCATCCTTTTAAGATATATGTCCAAGGTTTCCCTTCAAACACTTGGTTGCTATAATCAAGTGCATAAAATCCTCATTAAAAGTGGTATATGCAAATTTTCCTTCTCACCTTTCATAACTTCCCCCTCATTTATATGTGAATTCCTTTCTTTTATTGCATTAGAACTCAAACCATAGATGGCCATAAGTTTAGGATAGGTGGGAAGGATAAGTCCCTTATAAAAGAGGATTTTGATGGGCTTTTATATTTTCTCTCTTAAGGACTACAACAATCAAACACTTTATAGTCCACTCATGTCTTTTGGTTTTCATATGTCAAACCAAATGTTGAACCTTTCCTAGTCATCCATTCCAAATCTCTTTTTTTTAAACAATATGGTAGATCCATTACTTTCTCACTTATACCTTCCATACTACAGGGCTTAGCAATAAAGCTATCTCTTTTGATGATCTATTTCTTCTCCATTGCATATTTGATAAAACTAAAGTGAAATTAGGTAGATGGTTGCAATGAAGACTTTTTTTAGTGAGTGATAATGTCAATAGGAGTATTTATATGGGTGGGATTATCTTTAGGATTACCTAATACTTTAATCTTACTTTTGACACATAAGACTCTATCCCTTTCTCTTTTTTTTTTAATGAAAAAATTCTCAAAAATTCCAATCAATTCAAAAAAGTGGGCAACCAATGGATGTGGAAGAATGAGGAAGAAGTATTGGATGAAGAACTTGCTCAAAATTTAAAGGATATTGAGCAAATTGGTAATATAGGCCTTAAAGGGATTCGCTTTAGAGAAGAAAAAAATCAACCATAAGTTCCTCCTCAAACACAAGCTCCACCTTAAAAGAAAAGGGCAAGGGGACCTTCTTCTTCTCAATCCCTACTTGGGTGGGTAACTTTTTGGATAGGCTCTTCATTATTAAGTCCAACTTTAATACTATGTTTGATTAAATGGACACTAGACTTGATTATTTTGAGCATAGAATGGATCATGTGGAGTATGACATCCACCAACTTTATACCTATCACAACATACAATACTCATGGTTGCCTCCTCCTTCACTTCCTCCACATCACTCTCAAAGTCCTTCTCTTATGGATGCTCATGAAGGTGATGATGCTAAAGAACCCTAAGATGCTCAAGAAGGAGATGTTTAGCTCCTTTTTTTCAGTCCTTATTTAGGTCTTTATCCTTATTTTAATTCATGTTTTTCCTTTTTTATCCTTTTTTTTCTTTATCTTACCACGTCTCTAATCTTATGTATTATATTTTCTTATTTAATGCAATCTAAGTTTTTTTGCGTACCTTGTCTTTACTTCTTTTTGACCTTTGACAAAGGGGGAGAAGAATATTGACTTTTGATTTATGCATTATTATCATTAAGCATGATTCTAATTATTCCAAGTTAAGTTAATTAATTAACTTGTTGTGTGCATTGCTTAATTGACCTTTAAATGCTATACTTACTCACTTTACTTGACTATTTTAATGCAAATCAATCTTGTAAACTAGTTTCACATATATGCACACATTAAGGGGGTGCCATAATATATATACTTAAAATACACATTGCACATGTTCATAAATTGTAACATTAAAGGGGAGCCACACGCTTATATTATGTTTATACATAAATCTTTATCAAATTGGTTATCAAAGTTAAAAATGGGGGAGATTGTTAACCTTATACATTATCAACCTCTTTATTTTGACTTTAACAAGCAATTTTATTTTACTAATGATGTTTGTTAAGTGTATAGATCAAAAATCATTTAAAAATAAGTTGTACTTGAACTTAAAAGTCTCCTAAGTCTTAAATATTTAATAAGAAACCAATAGAGAGCATTCTACTTCATTTTCAGGTCAATTCAAGCTTATGAACATGGCTCACGAGCACCTTTCATGACTTGGAGCTCAAGTTGTGAGTAAAGGCCTCAGTAGAATGTAAAAGAGATTGAGCATACTGGATTGCTCACAGTCTTCTCCTTACGGTCGTGGCAAGATTATGATTAGCAATTCATGCCATAACTACCTGCTCTAGTATGTGATTAGGTTGGCCCTCTTAAGCCTTAATTTTCCTGGATTGCTCACGAGCTCCCCTCATACTCATGACCAGCTTGTGACTATAGGTGTACACTAGGCTGTTAAGAAGAAGCTAAGGGACTTAACATACTGGACTACTCATGACTAAATCATGATGCACAACATTCAAGTAACCAATGGCTAAGTTTGACACCTCTTCTAGCCCCAATGGTCATATTTTGAGGGATCACGATTGTGAGCACCTCCTTACTACTGTGAGCAGGTTAAATCCTGTAAAAAAGTAGAATTGTACTAAATGCAATCTATGGAGGATGAAGATGACTTAAATGTATCTCAATAGCTCTTTTATGAACTCTAAGTATACAAATAAGTCTTGGGGCTTCATTAAAGAGTTACAGAATTTGGTTGTTGAAGATTTCTCTTTAGTAATCACTAAGCATTTAGTATACTTTCATACTCTCTTTGTATTTATTAACTCTTTTGAGAGTGAGTTGTGTGTTAAAATTAAGACTATTCCTTTTCTTATTTTTGGGGTTTAGAAAAGGAAGTGAGGTCTTATTATAATGTGTAAGGTTTAAGTGTTTGCCTATTGTAAACACTTGAGAGTTTGGTTGAAGAGTAATACTAAACTCTTGGTTGTAAGGTTAGAATTAAGCCTAAAACTCAATCTTGTAAAAATCAATCTAAGTGAGTAGAATGTAGTGATTCAAAAATCCTAGTTTGGGAGAGTTAGGTGGAGATGTAAATTTGTTGATAAACTGAACACCTTTAGTGATTGTGTTCTATCTTCTTAATCCTTAATCCTTCCTTAATTTTCCTTAATTCTCTTTTAATTTCTCAAAAGACATATTCATCCCTCCTCTAGGGCTATTATACCAAGTATAGAATATTTCATTCTAGAATATCTCATTCTAGAATATCTGATGCCTAGTGTCACTTGCAGAGAAAAAAGTGTGTATCCTTTTACTTTTTAAACCTTAAAATATCCTAACTAATTATATCACCTACCTTCATATGTTTATCTATAAATAGATAGTCCTAGATAACAATAAGAACTAAGGAATAGAGGGCTGGAAAAAACTAGAGTCATTAATAAAAATTAGAGTGAAAAAGTGAGGTTTTTCTCTTTTTTTTTTATAAATCAAATGAGTGAAAATAATAAAAATTAGTCTAAACTCTACTCTTTTGAATCCTCACCCAATCTACCTAAAAACTACCTTCACATTCTTGAAAATCATCCTTAATTGCAGCACAAAATTGTCTCTAAAAACCATACCAAAACACAATTGAACAATCACCCAAAACCTTAATTTTCTAAACTTAACTACTTTTACCTCTCTTGATTCCATCTCAAACTTTAGGTGAGTTCTATCAATTTTTTGAGGCTAAACACTTTAAGAAATATCTCCCCTAAGTTTTTGTTTTTTTTGTTTTTTTTTTTGGGTTTGGAGCTTGAATTTATTGATGTTTAATTAGTGCATTTTATTCTTGTTCATATTATGATTCACGTTTTTGCTTTATGTTTATCTTGATCTACTAACATATTTTTGAGTTATTTTTTTTATTGTGATTATAATGACTTTTTGTGATATTGTGTTGTTATTTTGTGTTGATGATTCATGGAAACTAAACTCCACTTTGGACCTCATCTCTAATCTTAGTTTATGCTTATATTCACATGTTATTTCATATCTTGATCTTCATTATCATGTCAATCTATATTACCGCTTTTATTTTGATTAATATCTTAACCTCAATTTCTATTTCCATATATATGTTGATATTGGTCTAACCATCATGAAATAAATGAGACTTTTATGCCTATATTATCATTGTGATTTTATTGTCTATAATTGTGTGATTAATAATCATTTTCTCTTATTCTTTTTTTTTTTAATTTTGAACCTTATTTTAGCTAACCCATATATTTATTTGTTATAATATGCAATATTGTTATCATGTGATAATATATGTGTTGTGAATAAATATTGTTTCTTGATCTCACCAAATTGTATATTTCTTGTATTGTGATATTCATTTGATTTTAAATCATTTGTTTTGCTTATTCTTTTCCCTCTTGATTTTTGGATAGTGAGGGTTGCTTGAAATATAAATAAGCAATAGCTTGGTAAATGAGATCAATCCATATAAGATACAAAATCTTGCTTTTGGGGCCTAAATTGATGGGTTGATAAAATCATTCTAATGACAAGTTAAGAGCATCAATATAGCTAAGCAATTATCATCATATGATTTTTTAACTCAATATCTCAAATTTCATGTTTTTACATCCACAATCCAAGATTTTCTTTTAAATCGAATTGATTTTGAATCAATTTCCTTTTTTATTTGGAAATTCTCTATTTTGAATTTCATTTTCATTTCTTTTAAGTTTCTAAAATATGTTTTAATGATTTTCTTGTCAATTTCAAACCAAATTTCAATTTCTTTCAAGTAAGTGGTTATTAAACAAGTTAAGGGCTCCTATTATCAATTCCAAAAAGTGTTTTCCATTTAATTTGTTAATTATTTACTTTAGCATGTTTATTTTTGTTGTTTTGCTTGTTTGTTAAATGCATGCTTTATTTTTCAATTAATATGAAATGTATAGAATAACATGCTTAGGATTCAAATGTAATGTTTATGCCATGTTTTACTGTATTTTTCATACTATGTAAATTTCATACCATCTACATATTTTTATATGCCCATTTTACATCATTTTATATTTTGACATTAATAAAAGTCTACTTAGCATAAAATCTTTCATGTTAGCATATTTTATCCTTTCTTAACATCAGATCATGCTTTTGCATCTTTGAAATTCCCAAAAAAATAACATATTTATCGTATTTTGCACTCCATTTTCATATTTTTCATCATTTTATCAGTTTTTACATAATTTTACATCATCAAAATAAACAAATAAAAGCTTGTTTTAAATTTTTTCCCACAAATTTTCAAATAGTGACTCAAAATGGTCGTCTCTCGGAAGTCTTATCTCCTAAAACTAAAGCAAATTAAGCAATAAGAAGAAAAGGGAGATGCGAACAGTAATTCTACATAATTAGCACTGTTCTTTGCACGTCTACATTTTAAGCCATAAAATGCATGATATTTGTTTGTTTTTGTTGATTTTCTTTGCATGTCTAAATAATAAGTTATGATATGCATGGTATACATGAGTTCGATTTTTAGGGGTACGCTCACTCCTAAAAAAAATAATAGTTTAAAATCATCTAATTCGATCCAGTCACGGGATTGACCTCCTCTAATGATCGATTAAAAAAAAAATTGTTTGTGGCCATGACATTTCTTGTAACAACATGTCATGCTTTGCCATATACAGTGTAGTATTTCATGCCATAACCATGCTTGATATTTGTTTCATGCCATGATCTACCATGTTTTACGTTCTATTCTATGTAAAATAATTTAATTATATTATATCTAAAATGTTACTGTTTCTTTCTAAAAAATATTTTTTTTATTCTAATTAAAATATTATTTTTTAACTATTTTTATATTTCTTTTATTTTATTTATTTAATTATTATTATTGCTACATGCTCTTAATAAAAAAAATAATAAATAACATTATTGTAATAACTTTTTAATTTTTATATTTAATTAAATTACAGTTTTTATTTATTAAAATTATTTAATTAAATATTTTAAAATATATATTATTTATAGTCTGCTTAAAGCTTTGATTAATTAGTATATATTAAATGTTAAATTTTAAAATCATTAAATCTAAAATTTAGTAAGTGTCTCGCCTTATAATTAAACTTATAATTATTAAATTATTAAAACTTATAATTTTCTTTAAAAAATCCATAAAACTTCATTTTTGTGCCAACTATTGTCTTTATTTCACTTATATCACTTCTTTTCTATTCTACTACAAACATTACTTTTCTATTCCACCACAAACTCTCTAATCTACTTTTATGCAACGTAAAAAAAAAAACATATTTTATTGTTAATATTCATTGTAATTACCATCTCAAAGCTTTGGGGACTACAATTAAAGAAAACTTTAGTGATTTTTTTTTTTAAGTTAGTTAAACTGGTTAATTAATTTATCATAAAGGAAAGAATAAAGGGGAGAATAAGGAAAACAAGAATTTAAACTTTATTCTCCTCATTGAATGTCCTGATCTTGCAATTTCATCGTTTAGGGCCATCAATAATTGAGCTCTAGAAAGTAATTTCCAATATGGACACCTGTCTTTGCCCTTTTTATATCTTTCTTTATTTTATTTTTGTCTATTTACAAATTTCTCTTAGCCGAACATTTGGTGGAATATTGTTCGGAAAAAAAAAAAAAACATTTGGTGGAACAAGGAAACAATTATCAACTCCTCAAAGGTCACCATCTATTGACCACCCAACCAGCAATCATGAACCTCTATTGTCGATTGTGATGTACAAATTTCAGTTTCACGTCCATGCATGTGATTCTTTACTTTCATGTTGGAAAAACTATCATTCATGTTACTATAGAAATTAAAAGGATTATTACCAGTTGTTTAATTAAGAATTAGAAGCTGCTTTTACTTAAATAATATATATCTTCTTGTTAAAAAAATAACAATATATATTTCAAATTTAAATTATAATATATATAATAACGTCTAATTATATTGAAAATTTTTATCATTTTTACAATTCTTCTCGTATAAAATTAAATTGCTGATCATTTAAAAAAAATATTATAGCATCATGTATGCAGAAAACACTCTATGCTAAATGTATATTTCTAGTGCAGCCAAAGATCAACTATTCTTTTAAACTAGAGATATCTCACCAAGAGAGAATATAGACTTGTATTTCTTTAAAGGATAATTATATAAATGGTATTTAAACTTTTTCACTATTACTATTTTACTGTTTAAATAATTTTTTTATAATTAAATGTCTAAACTTCTGTAATAGATTTTACATATTAAAGTGCTATTAGATTTATTTTTTATTTTTAATTTAAAAAAATTATTTTTCACTTATATATGTTAAATTTGAAACCAAATATATTGAATATTATTAAAATAAAATAAAAAATTAACCTATTATTATTGAAAAATAAAAATAAAAAATTATTATTTATTTTAAAATTTACTTAAAAAGGTGAAAAGAAAAATACAATTTAACTAAAATAAAAAATACAAGTAAAAATTTATTTGTCATAATTAAAAATAAAAATAAAATATTTTTTATTTAATAAGAATTTTATTTGATTAAAATCATGAATAAAAATTTAAATTTAATCACTATAATTAATAAAATAAAAATAAAAAGAATATTTAATTTTTCCAGTTTAACATGATAAATAAAAAATTTAATCACTATTAAAAATAAGACACATAAAAATTTTAACCTGTAGAAATAGATATAAACACCATTTTAAAGATATTTTATAGATTAAGACATCTAATTATATATATATTTAAATACTAAAACAGTAAAAATGAAAAAATTCATACACTATTTATGCATTTATTCCTTCTTTTAATTGTAATTGATATGTTGAGACAATTCGCGTATCAATCGAGTTAATTTTCAAAATTATTTAATCGTGCTTTATAGTTGTGAGGATATCAACGCCACCGCTAGCATAGATTTTGAATAAGAGCCATTAATTCAAAATAATTTAGTTCGACTTGTTCCAATTGCTAAACCAATGGATAATGCTACAAAAATACGGATAATGGCTATTTTTTTTTCTACTGGTAAAAGTTGTAGATATCTAATTGAAGAGGTTGGGGATTGCACCCACCACCGTTAATCTTCTCCTCTTTATTTTGAAAATTAACTAGTTGATCTATATAAATATATATAAAAAAAACTTTTTTTTAACAACTTTAAAAAAATATTATTATTATATTCCACAGAGACGAAGGTGTTACTATATGGAGATTCACCTTTAATTAAAATTTTAAAAAATAATAACAGTCTTATAAATTATCCAAAATTTCAATTAAGTCCTATTTTTTTTATTTTATGAAGTTCTAAAAGTATTTATATGTTTTCACGTTAGTCCTTTCCGTTTAATCAAATGGAATGGACTAATGTCAACAATTAACGGAAAAGGAATAATAACCCCACAAGTCCTATAAGTTATCTAGAATTTCAATTAAGTCCTAAATTTTTTTCAATTGAGTCCTAAAAGTCTTTAAATGTTATCGCATCAATTTATTTTCATTATGTCAAACATAATGGACTAAAATCCGTAATTAATGAAAATGGAAAGCAGCAAAATCATCTTCAAATCAAATCAACAATTCTACACTATACTCATTCATTATTGGGTGTATAGAGATAGCCCGTAAAGTCTCATAGCCATTATTGGGTGTCCAGAGGTGGCCTGTTATTTAGTTTTGACATTATTGCCAAAAGCTTTACATTGGGTGCGATCGTTATTGCTCGTGAGTAAGTGTAGTGGAGAATTGAAAACATTTAAAAGAAATGGACTAATGGACAATAACGCTAATTCCATTTATGAAAATTTTGTTAACGGGCTATCTCTATTTGACATTTAAAGAAATGGACTAACATAGCATAGTTAACACTCGCACCACACTAATAGAGCGTAGTTAACGTTTGCACTACACTAACTCATGCGCAATAACAGAGTGCAGTTAACACTCACACTACACTCACTGCAATAACTGAATGGACTAACAAAATATTAATTACTGATGTTAGTCCATCCTTTTTTCTTTTATCAAATTAGTCCATTCTATTTGATATAACAGTGATAACATATAGAGGCTTCTAGGACTCAATTAAAAAAAATTAGGACTTGATTGAAATTTTAGATAACTTATAGGAATCGCAGGTCATTATCCCTTTCTGTTAATTGTCAACATTAGTCCATTCCATTTAATATAACGAAAGTGGACTAACTTGAAAATATATAAATACTTCTAGAACTTCATAAAAAAAAAGTTTTTAGGACATGATTGAAAATTTAGATATCTTATAGGACTTGTGAGGTCATTATCCCAAACTTAAAACGCATGAGGTTAAAATCATTATTTAGGAAAGACTGCCAATTAAATTCCTTATTATATGTTAATTTATATTAAAGATTGCAAAGATGAAACAAACTTTTTGCTATTCTAAGGGGAGGCAAAATATGTATAGCGTCCTCCAATGAAAGTAACAATTGCACTTTTTTTTTTTTTACCAAATAAAGTTCAGTAAACATAAAGGAGCATACAAGCTTAAACAAAGATTCCAGCCAGCATAACAAGCACCTTCAGGTAGAAGTAAATATTTTGACTAACCCACAAAGCTCAAACAATTGCACATTAATGTGGTCCAATAATTATATATATACACACATAAATGCAAATAGCAGTATTTTAAGTATAAATAAGAAAATGATACTTTTTAAAAATTTCATGATTTTTGTTCTCTCTCTAAGCATCACAACTTCTAAAATATCATGTGTATAAAAATCAATTTGGCCCTTGAACTTTTTGTGCAAAATTAAATTACATTATTTACATCTATTTAGGTCAATTTAGCATTGAGCTTTACAGTAAAGATATTGGCACTTAATCATTACACTAAACTCCTTATCATTAGATAGATAAATAAAAATTACTCTAAGTATTTATAAACACCTCCATAATATTTTGAATAGTTAACAATTAGTCCTCATTTTATTAAAAAAGATTAAAATTAAGAATGTTAGTTTTGAAAATTATATTTAACGTAAAATTTACTTTATAATTTGTAATTTTAAAAAAAAAATAATAATAGAGTAAGAAAAATATATTATAATAATGATTGTTAAATAATTTTTATATAAATAAAAATTTAATATTTCCAAACTACTTAAATTATTGGCAAATAACTAAATTGATATATTGATGTATTATATCATTAAAATTTTAAATTTTAAATGGTATAAATAAATTATATTTTAAATGGAATTTTACAAATAAGAGTTTAATTAATTAATTAATTTTGATAAAATAAGGACTAACTTGTTAACTAAGAAATCAGGGAAGTATTTAAAATGTTTAGAGGATCTTTTGTTTATCTGTAAAAAAAATAAGGAGTTAAGTATATAGTATTTAGAGGTCAGTTTGGTATTTATTGCAAAGATAAGTGTAACATCCGTATCCTTGAGATGCTTCGGTCAGAATAAAATAAAATAATAAATAAAATTTATTATAAAGGAAATATTGTGGTAAAAAAAATTGAAGTACTAAAGTGGAGTTGAAGCAAGACATAATTGAGTAAAAAAAATATATAATTAAATTCAGGAACAACTAAAAAGGAAAGCATGAGGAGTTTAAGGACTTGAAGCATGATTAAAAAAAGCCATATTCTGCAAAAACAAGGAAGAAGGAGAGGAAGCTCGAGAGCTTGGCTAAAATAGTGATTTTCAAGAGGATTATGTTTGTAACTTGGCAAGGAATTAGCATGCATCAACAAACCCTCATTCTCAGAAATAATTTTACGGAAGTTTGTGGTTTCTGATTTAGGAAATCAACTAAATTTAAAAGAAGGTGACCAAATGGAGGTTTAGAGATTTGGATTGGTGGAATTAGTGAGTGAAAAGTTTTTTATTTTTCTTTTTGTTTTTTAAGTTACTAAATTTCTGCTTATTGTTGATCAAAATCTTCTCTATATTGAGTTCTCCTGGTGTTGATTTTTTTTTTCTTAAAGATTGACAAATTCTTGTGTGTTATGTGGTTTAAAAGTTGATTTTATATAGTGAGCCATGTATTGATATTTTATCTTGGTAAAGTGGATGTCAGAAGCTTAAAATAATGCAATAAAGATAACATGAGTAAGCCTGTGTATATTTAATATGATTGTGAACAAATGTTGTCAAGTCATCTAGTGTTAAAGAAATGAAAATTTTGGCCTAAAATAATGCAGTAGTAGACTGTAGATTTAGTCGTTTGAGTGATGAGGTGATGCCTCAGTCTGCGCAGTACCAGAATGTACATTTACTCGTTTGAGCGATGAGGTGACGCCTCAGTCATCTCAATGGCTAGCACTCTAATGTCATGTTGGTTACTTTTGCAAGCTGAAACTGAGACCAAAGTATGAAATTAAGCTTGTACGATGATGTAATTGAGTTTAAGTTAAGGCTAAACTTAGAAGAGAACTTAAACTCAACTGAAATGTATTATATTATGTCGAGCTAAATTAAAAGGCCAAATGTCCAATAAAATTAACCTTATAGTTAAACAAGACCTTTGTTTAACCAATTAAGTGTGTGTGTGTATATATATATATATATATATGATTTAATATTACACTTTTTTATATCTGAATACCCAGTATTCGGTATCTCGTAAGATTTGATTAATCCGAATTCGACTCGGGAAGGATTTCGAAGGGAGACAAAAGTCTATTTCAAGAGTTTTAAAGTAACTGTATATCCAAATCTCAATTCTCAAATCTCTGATTAATCTGGAAGAATTCCAACTCAATTCGTTCACGCCCTCTTGAGTTAATATTACACTTTTTTTGGTTGTACTTCACACACCTTAGAATTTAAGTTTTGGGATTCATAAGTTTAAGGTTATAATTTGAGAATAATACATTTAAATACATCATATACCCTTATATATATAATCAAAGCAAGAGCACAGTACAATTGGCTATAAGGGTAACCAGTGTGTAAATTCAAGGTCAATGACAAATTACAATTGAAAATGCTCAACTCTATGAAAATAAATGCATTGAAGAAAATTGAATAGCTATGACAATAATATGCTAGTATATGAGAACTATTCAGGAATAGCACAAACACATATGTTACTAAGAGATAGTCAGTACATATCAAGGATATGGCTAGGTTCGGTGAGTTAGCAGAATTGTGTCCAAGACACAGCCTTTCACTTTATGTAATAAGATGTAAGACCGTATTTTGGGCACAATATTCGAAAAGGATTAGCGAAAAATGTAACTAGGCTTCTCGTAAGTGATATTTATATTTATACTTAGATCGTGCGGCGCAAGCTATGGGCAGGCTGGCACATTATAAATGAATACTGTGATGGAAATAGCAAGTCGCTGAGTAGTGGTAATATTTATATCTATCGCTAAGTAATGACACTATATGATGCCAAAACATAGTGATGGTATTCTGACAGATTCTAGTCGTAAATTAGCGATGGATTTTCGATCCGTTGCTAAATAGTGATGGTTTCACTATTTCGTCGCGAGTTTAGCTAGTAGGAAAACTCTAAATTTAGTGACGGATGGCAATCCATCACAAAATTTTAATCACCTCATTGTTGCAAATTTTCTTATCCATTTCCTAACACAACTCTCAACAGCAAAATATAATTGTTGTCCCTCATCCCACAAAACTACTAAGGTGACTACCACAGTTGTCGCTCTATCCACTAGTGTGCCGCCGCCGCCGCCCCAGCCCACCGACCACCATCCATTGACAGCCACAATGTTTTTTCCTTTATTTTTTTTATTGTTTTTGTCATTCTCTACAACTCTCACCTCTCTACTCACCTCTATTATTATTTTTTTGTCATTAATTTGAGTTATGTATTTTCATATATATATATATATATATATATTGTTTTTTAATTGTGCTTAGATTATGTGAAAATAATTGTGCCAAATTAGTTTAAAGTTGTTTTGATTATAAAAAAAAGTTATTGTATAATTGAATTATAATTTTTTTAACTAAAATTTGGATTAATTCTATGTAATTTATATAAAATTATTAATGAAAATAAATATGTGAAATAATTTTTTAGATGAAAATTTGAATATAATACAAAAGAAACAATAGTAATTAATGTTTGCAAAAAATGTTAGAAAATAATACTATATAAATTCAAATTAGTAAGATTTAAATTTACTTGAATGTATCATATAGAAAAAATTAATAATATTAATGATAAGAAATAATAATAATTAATTCATCAAACAAGTATAATGATCTTTATATCATTTAGGAAAACAAATCTTAATTAAAAACTTATTAACCTATTGTTGGAAAAAATCTTACCTATAAACATGCATATAGATGATGATAATAATTTAATTTTATATATTGTTATGAAAATATATTCATATATAGAATAATGTTATTGAAATTGTAAAAAAGTAATTTTAGAATATACGATAACATAAATAAAATGATATGAATGAATATAATAATAATAATAATAATAATAATAATAATAATAATAATAATAATAATAATAATAATAATAATAATAATAATAATAATTATAATTATTATTATTATTATTATTATTATTATTATTATTATTATTATTATTATTATTATTATTATTTTGGTTAATGGAAATTATTAAACATTGTGTATTGGTTAAATTTAGGTTAAAATGTTAATAACTTTATATATAGAGAGAGAGTTATTCATTTTTCTTATTACTGTTTTTTGTTAGCATGTAGATTGTTATTAATTTTATCATTAACTATTATTATTATTATTATTATTATTATTATTATTATTATTATTATTATTATTATTATTATTATTATTATTATTATTATTATTATTATTATTATTATTATTATTATTATTAAACATTGTGTATTGGTTAAATTTAGGTTAAAATGTTAATAACTTTATATAGAGAGAGAGAGTTATTCATTTTTCTTATTACTGTTTTTTGTTAGCATGTAGATTGTTATTAATTTTATCATTAATATTTTTATCTTTTGAATGATATATTATGAAAAATATTATGAATTAAAAGTGCTTAGATGGTGATAAATGTTATATTGTAGTTAAAGGTATAAGCTTGAAATATTGGGTGTGGTTTTTGAATTCACATGTGCATCAACAAATTCGGTTGACTTCATTTTTGTATGAGGTCGATCTAGTGGAGCTATACTATGGTGAAACTCTCTCAAAATTTTGATAGATTTTGTTAGTCATTTTAATCATCAAGAATAATCTTAGATACATATTTTATTGCATCCCATTGGATGGAGGGATCCAACGAAATTGTCCAAGTGGACAGTTTCGAGACATAATTGTTTATGTCCACTGTAATGACATCTATAATATTTTTGGCTTATTTTTTTGATTTTTTTTATTACAAATTAGAAAATGTTATCCTATGAATGATAATGTCTTTTTAGTTACTGCAATTAGAGAATTAAAGGGAAACTCTGTCAAAATTTTTTTGATGTCTATTACAATGGTAGGCATTATATTTCTAAATGGCTTAAGGTCATACCCTTTATTCAATTAATCATCTTAAAAATAAATAGGGGGGAAACTATGTTAAATTAATTATTTGGAATGGATATGCTTAAATATCTTGATAATTGGTTCAATATTCAAACTTAAAGTTTATGAATATGTCTACATTTTTATCATAGAGTTAAAAAATATATAATTATATGATCATATAAGGTTTGAATATATGCTCGTTTGGACAATGGCTAGTTATGTTTAGAGTACATAGCTAGTATTGAAGCTTTTGTAGAGTTTACAAAACAACATCCAAAATATATAGATGAACATAAACAAAGTTGTCCTTGTAGCCATAAAAAGTGTTGGAAAATGCAAACACCAATTTTTTTTTTTTTAATGTTTTGATGAAATAAATTGGGATGTGAAATTTATCTTAATTTATTTTATTAATATTAAATAGAAATTATTAAATTTGATTAACTTTATTAAAGTGGCGTTAACAAAAATTGTAATTTAATTTTAAAAGTATATTATATATATGTGTGTAATAATTGGTGTGGATTTTTTTTAAATATAATATTCCTTTTGTATTTTTATAAGAAATAAAAATAATAATAAAAATAAATTTTTTTTCTTTTTTCTTTTTTTCCCTTTCTTTTTCTTTCTTTTCTTCTCCTTCTTCCTCTCCTCCCTCCCGCTACTGACATACCGCACCACCACTGCCTTGCCGTTGCCACCACCATTTTCACTATTGCCACCACCTGCAAGTCCTCCCTTCCATTTCCAGCAAGCTTAGCTTCCCTCTCCATCCGATTTCTTCACAAATTTGAGATCCTCCTTTGAAAGCCAATGAGAATTTCAATCATTTTAGGCCAAACTCGATAGCTCAATTTCTTCCTCTCCTCTTGGGCTTCAATTTCCCCAAGTAATTCATCTAATCATCACAGATTTCCACTTCCATTTTGAAGAATTTGTTCTAGGTTTCAGTTTTAAATTTTTGTTAATTGAGTTTAAATTTGGTTAGTTTATGTTAAATTAATTTAGGATTATCAAAATTGGTGTTATAAGCTTTCCAAATATGTAATTAGATTTAATTTTGGAGATGATTTTCAAAATAGCAATATTCCAAGGCTTGAGTTGCTATTTTAGCATTGATCCAAGACCATAAAATATTTTATATTTTTG
This sequence comes from Mallotus nudiflorus, assembly GCA_947683625.1. Classification (NCBI taxonomy): domain Eukaryota; kingdom Viridiplantae; phylum Streptophyta; class Magnoliopsida; order Malpighiales; family Euphorbiaceae; genus Mallotus; species Mallotus nudiflorus. The sequence goes on from CANTUR010000184.1 coordinate 2,276,383, forward strand.
ATAAATTTGATTAATTATTTTGAGCAAGTTTCATGAATGAAGTTTGTTGAAATTGTATATAGAATTTTTATTATGAATTTTTGAATGTTTATGTCAAAATTAAATTTTTGGGAAAATAATTATAAATTAGTGATTTTTATTATTTTAAGTAAATTATTGATAATGATGATGTTTAGGTAGATTTTGAATAATAATAGTATTAAAATAATTTTTGTAATTTATTTCCTACTTTTTTAGCTAATTAATATTAATTTTTGGAAAATAATAGAATAATAAACTTATTAATTGTTTTTGAGCTTAAATAAGTTATTTGTTGATTTTGTGATATATTTAACTAATTTAAATGGTTATTTGCAATTAATGTTATTTAATTGTAAAATTTGAATTAAGTATGTTTATTGACAAAAATTTAAATATAAGCTAGAATTTTATTATTTATTTGGAAATAAATATGTTTTATGTTTCGTTATGAAAATAAATGAATTTGTAGTATTTAAATGAGATTTTATGATTTTTGGCGATTTTAAAGCAAATTATATTATTTTATTATTTCTGTGAATTGTGATTCTCGATTGGCCATTTAGTGCAGTTTGAGTGCCCAACCTAAGACTGGTGATTGTGTGAATATTCGAAGTGTGTTTTCGTGTAGAAATGACTCTACATTTAGTAGAGAGATGTCTGTTTTACAGAGGAGACTCAGCCGAATTTTTGATAGATTTTTCGTAAAACGTGACATCAACCTGTGTCAAATTTCTAGTTTTAATTGACTTTGTATCGTTGGTCAAGTCAGTTTTGTCAATTCTATGGTTTTTTATAATTTTTGAGAATTTTCATGAATTTATTTATTTTATTTTACAAGCATATTTTAAATAAATATTATTTATTTTAGAAAACTCTAGGATATGGGTTGTAGCACTAGGGCAACAAAGAATGCATTGCCCGACATGCTCAACCTGTGAGTTAATTTTATGAAATGTGTGTTGCGCGTGTTTTTATTATATTTTTTAATAATTGAATATAATAAAGACATGATTGTATGGTTAATTTATGAATATATTTATATTGCCTTATGCATGATCATTTTTTTATATATTTGCGAGTAGAAATTGGAAGCATGCTTAAAGGAAATTTATTTCATTATGTTTTATTTATTTATATTTAATCATTGAATTATTCATTATTTAATGATTTATTTGTTTTATTTTATTTTATTATTTATAATTGAAATTGATTTTGAGATAATGGTAGAATGAGCTACCTAATGGATGTCACTAGAACCATATGCATACGGGTATGATCTTGGTATATGTTTAAATTGTGAAATAAGCTCGGTGGAGCGTGTGCTCTCAGACAAGTATAAATGGTTAGAGCTCAGTGGAGCTAGTGCTCTCAGGCCGAAAAAAAGGATGTAACTTGGCTGAGTTTGCTCTTAGGATATTAATATGGAATAAGTGAAATGACTGTGGCAGTAACTCGGTTGACTTTACTCTCGGGACGACAGTCACTTGGATTAAAAAGAGTCAAAAGGCTATTAGATTAATGGTTTAGGTATTCTACCAGGCTTTTCGTCATAATAATTATTTTATATATTTTCTTACATGGATTTTATATTAAATTGATTTAAGAGTTATAAATAGATTTTATTTAAATATTTTCATAAAAAGTAAGTTATTATAATAATAATTATTATTTTATTTACTCTTATTTTAAAAAGAGGTTTTAATAAATGGTTTTATAAATCAACATGCATTTTATAGAATTAATTCACTAAGTGAGGTCTGATCCCCTCAACTTATTTTTTCAGGACCTCACAGTCAGCTTCCTAGTGTTTCTTATTTGCGTCATGTTCATTCTTCACTGACTGCATTATGTATGTTGGACTAATGTAGTATTGTATAATTAAATTTTAGACACCATAGTAGTTATATATGAAACTTGTGTTATTTGTATTCTAACTTGAAATGTTGTTGTATTTGAAGAATATTATTATATGTATTTGGTATTGTGCATTTATTATCGATTTTATTATTACTGTATTGTTTTTATTTCGCGAAAAATTTTTAAGGCTTACTATGGGTTTCGAGTACTTTATATATTATTATTCCCTAATGTCAGTCATGTGCCTTTCGGTTCGGGTCATGACAAAGTCAATGAAATGACATATAATTAAAGTAGTTGTACTTGGAGTAATATGTTTTAGTAGATGGTTCATGACATTGTCGGACCATCTTTTTCTATAGTACCATAAGGAGTCAAATGCCTATATGAAGAATTTGTATGACATGTTATACATTGCTAAACAAGAGGTTTGGCTTGATAACCATGGATGTCATTTACAATTGTCAGCAATGGCTCGCTTATTGAATCTTAAGGCTAAACATAATTTTTCTAATATTGTTATGATGAGTTATGCACTTTCATATTTGAGTTGCTTCCACAAGATAATTTGATGACTGACAACTTTTATAGTATAAAGAAGTTGGTTAGAGGGTTAAGGCTGCCTATTGAGAAATAAGATTGTTACATTAATAATTTTATCATTTACTAGGGTAAATAAAAATCTTATTGTGTTGTGTTCATTATGAAGAGCCTCAGTACAAAAGATCACGTAGTGGTGATGGAAAAAGAAGTATACCTTATAAGATGATATATTACTTTAATTTACAGCTAGGTTACAATATCTATGTGCTTCTAGTATAACTGCACACCATATATAATGACATATTAAGCATGTTCAAGGAGAAGGTATTTTTTGTCATTGCTCTAATTCACTAGCATTGAAGCATTTTAATAATTTCCATCCAGATTTTACTTATGAATGCTACAATGTGATATTAGGTTTATGGACTAATGCTTTTCAACCTTTTAGGAAATCATCGAAACAAATACTTATCATGGCCTATTATTATAATGTCATATAATCTACCTCTATGGATTTGTATGAATGATGAGTACATGTTCCTATTAGCTATTTTGCATGGTCCTAACAATCCAAATGATAAATTTATTTATTTTTAATCCATTAATTGAGTTGAAGATGCTTTAGGAAAGCAGTGTGGAAACATATGATATTTTCATAAAGCAGAATTTTTGTATGTATACTACCTTAATGTGGATTACAAGTGATTTTCCAATATTACGATGTTGTTAGGTTGAGAAATTATAGGGAAGTTAGCTTGCCTATATTGTATAGAGGACTTTAATGCATTAAATTGTGTTGAGGTAGAAAGACTCTATATGGTTTAATAACCATAATAAATTTTCACTATTTGACCATCCATTTTAAAAGCATAGAAAGCGGTTTTTACATAGGAAAAGGGTAACTAAACATGTACATCCAGTTAGATTTAAGATGTAATTATTAGAGCAGATTAATGTTATTGTACTACATCCTATCATTATTGTGAATTTGAAAGAAAAAAATTGTTAAATTCAGAACAATTACAAGTGTGGTTGGAGGAAACGAAGCATATATTGGGATTTAATGTGCTGCAACATAAATATGATTTAACATAATTTAGATGTCATGTTTATATAGAAAAATTTTTCTAATAATATTTTGAACACAATTATGAATGTAAAAGGAAAGACAAAAGACAATACCCGATCAAGAGAGGATTTAAAAGAATACCTAGACAAAGGACAGTACTCAATCAAGAGTGGGTTTAAAATAATACTGTTATTGGCTAGAGTTGCATATGGATGAATGTTCTAGTAAATATCAAAAAGGATGTTTCACTTTATCAAGGAATGAATAAAAGAAGTTATGTGAATGGATAAAGAATATAAATTTTTTAAATGATTAAGTATCCAATATGGGAATATGCATTGAAGGAGGTGGATCAAAGTTATCTGGAATGAAGAATCATGATTGTCATGTGTTCATACAACGTTCAATTCCAATTGCATTAATAGAACTTCTACCCTTAACATATTTGATAGTATTTGAAAAAATTGAGCCTTTTTCTTTAAAGGTTTGACATCAATAGTCATAAATGCCATAAACATGGAAAGATTATAAAATTAAATTCCCATCATCTTATGCAAAATGAAATTTATTTTTCCACCTAATTTCTTTAATTTAATAGAGCACTTACTAGTTCATTTACCATACAAAGCGAGAATAATAAGTCAAATGTAGTATAGATGGATGTATCAATTTAAGAGTAAAAATGAATTTTTTTATTAAAAAATAAATTTATGTAATATACTTTTCTTTGCTCTTTTAGGATACATAATGCATGCACATATTTAAGTAAAAAAAAAGTAATGTATATAGGTATCTACTAAAGTTAAACAATAATGTTTGTAAACTAGTGATAGATGAAAAGTGTGATGGTTGAAATGGTTTGTGACAAATAGCATACTATTGCTATATAAAACTATCTCTAATCTATTGCAAAATTAGTGATGAATTATCTTAACTATCACTAGATAATATAGCAACCAGGTTTTTCTCCGTGGTATTCCTGCGTCATTAATTAATCACTAATATAATTTACTGACGGATTTGTATGTCGCCATTTCCATCATGTTTTGTGTGTTTTAATTATTATTATTAGCCATTTTATTATTATTACTATTAAAATAATAAATTAGTTGAATCTAAACTAAAATAACTACTATTATTACTACTATTGTTGCTATTGCTACTGCTACTATTACCACTATTAATACTGTTGTTATTACTACTATTATTGTTGTTGTTGCTACTTTAGCTAGTACTCTAGTCCTATTAGCACTACTGCTAATACTGATACTACTAATACTAATACTTTTACTCCTACTATTACTGCTCTTTTGCTACTCCTAGTCCTACTACGTACTACAATAACTACTACTCCTCCTCCTCCTCCTCCTCCTCCTCCTCTACCTCCTTTATTAGGAACTAAACTTGAACTAAGTAATTAATGTTATTAAGTTTAAATTATTTTAGCAAATGTATTAAAATTAGTTTTAAGTCTTTAATGGAAACTCACCTTACTATATTAAGATTTTTATTTATAGTATTATGTTGTGTTATGAATACTTTTATAAGCAATTATTTTAAATTGATAAAGAGTGAATTCATTAAACATTTTAATTATCATTTTCTCTTTTTCTTCGTGTGTGAGTATAGTGTGGGTGTCCACTTTTTTCCCAAAAAAAAAGTGATATTAGAGTCATCTCCCCTTATATAAATTATAAAATTACAATATTTCCATGGCAGCTAGTAGTGTATCATCTTTATAAGTTCCACAACTTAAGGCCAATAGTTATGATAATTGGAGTATCAAAATAAAGGCAGTTTTAAAGCATATGAAGTTTAGGAGTTTATAGAGAAAGGGTATACAAAGACACAAGATGAGATGTTGCTAACCCAAACACAAAATAACCTACAAGAACATAAATAAAGGGACAAGAAAGCTCTCTTCCTCATCTACCAAGCTTTAGATGATGATGGTTTTGAAAAGATCTTAAATATAACTTCTTCAAAATAAGCATGAGAGAAGTTACAGAGCTTTTATCAAGGAAGAGAGAAAGTCAAGAAGGTAAGTCTTCAAACTCTAAGAGGTGAGTTTGAATTATTAAATATAACAAAAACTAAAATAGTTTCTAATTATTTTTCAAGAGCCTTAGCCATGTCTAATTAATTAAAAAGAAAAAGAGAGACAATTAAAGAAACAAAAGATTTAGAAACTATGACAATTTAACAAATTTAAGGCTCATTAAAAGCTTATAAAGAGAAGCATAAAAAGAAACATGGTGTTAAGGAGCAACTCATTATAATAGAGGTTAACATAGTTAAGAATAATGCCATCGGTAGACAGTAAGGTTTAGCACATGTATAAGATTATAATAATCACAACACTGTTTAAGCTTAGGTCTCTAAAGAACACACTAACCATATTACAAAGACATGGTGTGGAGATGAGGAGTTGCCACCCAAGGTAATAACAAAGACAATTTAAAAGTGGTGGTAACTCGATTCTCTAAAAGAAAGTTAGCAACACGAACAGGAGATTCTGGATACAAAATACCAATTTCTCTTAGTCTTGTATTCATTTAGAATTACTTTATTAATTACTAAATTATTCTCTATTTACATGCAATTTCATTTAAACCCTAATTTAGCATTCATCTAACTCCAAAGGCAACTAGTTATGAAAGAGCATATAAACAATGCATTCATAAAACGCAACATCCCTAAATTAGTCTAATCTACATTGATTTTAATTAAATGGGTTAAATCTATATGTTTTATTTACAATGAGTCTAAAAGCTAATGGGCTTAATTCCTAGTTAATTTTAATTTCAATGAGCCTAAGTTTATTGATTTTAATTCTAAAAAAAGTTAGCCTAATTCTACAATTTATGAAAGGCTTTAAACTAATGAGCTTAAGTCTAATTGACTTTACTTAAGTGAAATGACCCTAAAGTCCATAAATTATGAAAAAAATGCTTTAAGTGGGCTTTGCTAGTGTCTAAGTCAATTTTAATTAAAAGGTGGGCCTAAGTCTAGAATAACCTAAATGGGCCTAAATTGATTTTAAGTAATTAAATCTAACAAGTTTTAAAAGGGCTATTTATTATTAGTGAATTTAACCTACACATGGGCTTAGGGCCCAAAACAAATAAAAAACATTAAAAAAAGCTCAAACAACAAAGATAGAAAAATAATAATCAAACATACATACTATGATTTCTAACCCTAATTTGAATTACATGCAACCTAAAATTAATCTAGTGCCTAATTAATTTTAATTAAAGTTTACCAAATGAACCCTAATATACTAACCATTTTTAAAGTACATAAAAATAAATATTTCACTATGTTTCCCATAACTAAGGCTATTACAACCTACGTGAATAATAAAATAGAAAATTATATATAAACCCAATAAAAAAATATAGAAAATAAAAAATAATATAGAATAAAAAATAAGCCTAAAATCTATATGAAATAACAACAGGTTTAAATCCATGGCATTCCATGGATATTTGACTAGTTTTAACTTTGCTATCACATCTCCCTTATGTTTTACTCATCACCAAAACCAAAATAAACATAGGAAAACAAAAGGAACAAAAGAAATTATTAGAAAAGGAATGAGTAAGAAAGTAAATAAAATATAATTAAAAATAAAGAAATAAAAAAAAAAGAAAGAGAATAAAGAGATGTGATGGAGATGCTATTTGATTGTTCTTCAGGGTGGGATTTAGTTACTGTTTTGAATATAATTAGTAGAAAATCTTCTTTTTTTCAAGGCTTCCTTGCATTGTGCTTTTAAAGAACATCTAAAAAAAAACTTGCTCTGTAAATTGTTTTTCTTTCTTTCTCTTTGTGTGCAGCCCTCTCTCCCCTTTCACTTAAAGTTTATGTCCCTTTTATAAACCATCCTCCCTATTAAAATTCAAATTCTATTTAGTTATTCAAAGGAAAGATTTTTCTCTGCATTTATCTCAAAAGATCATAGGAGGATAAAAGGTTTAAAAAAACAATAAGATAAATGCAATTAAAAGAAAACAATTGAATTTTTCAAATTGACATTTATCTTGTCTAAAAAAATTTGCTCTATAAGATTTTTTTTTCTTTCTTTCTTTTTGTGTGCAACCCTGTCACGACCCAAAACAGGGGCCATGACCGACGCTAGGGAACGGAAATTTTTTCGAATCCGGAACCCGTAGCAAGCCTAAAACAAAATAAACATGCACTAATAATAATAATAATATCACAGTTATATAAAATACAGTGCAGCGGAAATAAAAATCATAAATATCACAATAACATTCCACCAACTGGATTTAAATTAAATACTCATCTCAAATATATATAAACTCTTTTAATACAAATTCAGTTCAAATATAATACAACATCTCTTTAATAATTTAATGACTACTGCAGTGTCTAGATAAAATAAAACTCAAGACTCAGAGAAGCAGTTTATATAAAGAAGCCGGGGCGGAAGAAATCCGACGTACAGGCCTGCTACTAAGGTCTGAAGAAGAAGACTCTCCTGAAAAAAATGGTCAACAGAGGGGAGTCAGACCTCACTGAGTGAATTACTATAATATATATACATGCACACTAAATGATAATGCATACAATCAATAGTATATATCTAATATGTATATATACAGACAAATACATACAGATGCAATAAAATCATTTTATATATTTTATTGAAAATCATCGTTTATGAAGGCTCAAATAGAACCCTATAATATCGCAACCTCAAAACAGTATTAGACAACACTCTAGCCATACAGGCTCACTTATTCCAAATATGTTCACTTAATCCATTTGGACAGTAGACTGACCCCGAGACACTAAGTCAACCGAGCTCCAGCAGTCTGACTGCCAGTGTGATTGCCCCCAAGACACTTGGTCAACCGAGCTCCAGCAATCACACTCCCAAATCATATCACACATCAAATATTCATATCCAATCAATATCCACAAACTGGTTAGTAATATAGCCTAAATGCTATAAGTGTACCGGTACGTACTCGGTCCTAGTGCTGCCCACTAAGTAGCACGTTCTATTGGTATCCTTCATTAATAAATATAAAACATTCATTCACAAATAAATGATGCATGAATTTAAATAACATAATAATATAAACCATATATATACTGGAAATATACCAAAAGTAAACCAGGTATATTTCGAGTATATATACGTCAAATAAATCCAATCAAATTACAAACTAAGCTAGAAATATATTTAAAAACATTTTAAATATAATTTATTAATAAAACATGCATATAATTTAATATATACCAAAAATAAACCAAAAGTAAACTAAAAAATAAACTTAGGTACTAACCAAATTATTTATGCATATTTAATCAAAATGAAACATATATTTCTAAAATCATGCATCCTAAAGCACATATATATAAAATAGTAACTCACACTTAGTGCGCTCCACGAGATGGGTCCGACGGGCCTGGTCCACTAGGCCTCGGTCTCGGTGCAACTAAACAAACAATAACGACAGAAATCAGAATAAACCTAACATAAAATCCTAGAACTCGATCTAGAATATTAAACACAGAATCAAAATTAGGGTTTGACCGAATATCACATTTTACGAGAATTCTATCGAAAATTCGACAGAACCTCCCCTGTAAAATGGACATCTCTCTACTCAAAGAGTAGAGCCGATCTTGTAAAGAAACACACTTTGAAAAATAGGCACAATAACCCATCCATAACCCCTCGGTCGGACTCCAAACTACAGTCTACCGACCGGGGTCCACAATCACAGAACAATTTTAGAATTACCAAAAATACCCTTATAACATAGAAATACATTTTATACATAGAAATTACATAATTAACCTTTAAACACATTAAAAACTAATAAAAACTCATTTTATTAGTAAAATTGTATATTATACATATAATTGAAAATAATTCACGAAAAATAGTTTTAATTAATTAAAAATATTAAATAATTCATAGAAATCATTTTTATACCTTAAATAACTATTAAAACCAATTAAATTACATTTTTTGCCAATTTTGTGTAAAATTACCAAAATACCCCTATATATATAAATATACTAAAATTACTTCAAAAATTCACCAAAAATAGTATAATTATCCAAAATTAATTTTCTCAACATATTTATCAATAATATCAATAATTAAACTCAATTCACTAATTAATTTCAATTAAAAACACAATTAACCTAATTTTCCAAAATTACATAAACCTAAATAAATTCAAAATAAATACTTAGAAATTTATAAAAATTCCAAATAAATTTCTATAATTAATTTAAACACCTATATTTATCATAAAGCACAATTTCATAATTTATTTAATTAATTTCCGAAAATTAGAAAATAATATTAAAATATTCAAAAATATCCAAAAATCAAAATAATCTCCAAAAATTCTAAAAAAATTCATAAATGTATATTAAGATAAGGGGAACAACATTTGTGAAGGAATATTTTTCATGAATAAATCAAATTGAAGTTCAAAAAATTCAAGAACCCTAATAGGCCGAATTCGAAAAAATCAAAACCTAAGCAAATCAAGACCATTTCAAGTGAAACAAAGCTTGGAATCACACTCACCGGACCTCAAGGAGAAGAAATAGACCGGCGGTGTCGAAAACGGTGGCCGAAAATGTCATGAACGACATTGCTCCAACTTTCGGCTTCTCCGGCCAAAATCGATCTCCAGACGTTGGAAATGGCTGTAACAAGCGATGGAAGAGGCTGAGGAAGGAGGTGGCACGCCGGGAGGCACACCGACGGTGAGAAATCGGGATGGCAGGCGGCGGAACGGTGATGGGGACGGTCGAGAGGGAGAAGAAGGGGATGATGACAATTTGGTAAATAAGCCTAACTTTTATAATTTGTTAATGTATTAAATGTATATATGTATATATATATACTTTATACTATATATTAAAATAATATAAAATCACACACATTAAATATACACCACACACATATAATTTAATATTTTAATAATTTAATACACCTAAAAATAATTAAATAATATCAAAATCAATTAATAATTAATAAAATATCAGGGTAATTAATTAAACCCTAGTTAATTAAATAAATACACATATAGGCTTTATTTAGTATTTTAAAAATACGTATGAGTTCATGCAAGTCCGTAAATCTATTTAAAATAATTAATAGTAAATTATTTACGTGAAAATTTCCCCGAAAATGCAAGTCCCGGGAAAATTTTACGTAAAGTACTCAAAATAATAATAAACAATTAAAAATCAATTTTAATTAAATAAAAGCTCATGAAATATCAATATTATATTTAAAAATTATTAACACTGCATATCCCGATACAGTATTAAAATATTTAAAAACACGGGATATTACAAACCCTTTGTCCTTTTTCACTTAAAGTTTATGTCCCTTTTATAAAACCATCCTCTCTTTTAAAATTCAAATTCTGTTTGGTTATTTAAAGAAAGATTTTTCTCTGCATTTATCTCAAAAGATCATAGGAGGATAAAAGGTTTAAAAAAATAATAAGATAAATGCAATTAAAAGAAAACAATTGAATTTTTCAAACTAACATTTATCTTTAATTAATTTACACCAATAAGAATTTAAAAAACATATTTAAAAATAAAAAATAGGTGTCGAAGTCCGATCAAAAGTGTGCAATTCCAATCAGAATTTTACAATCTATTCCCTCATAAATTTCCTTTTATTTTGAAATTGACCCATAAAAAAATAAAAAATTTTGTAATTAAGTCCTTTAAAACTTTGTAATTTAGCCCTAAAATTTGAAATTCGAAACTTTAAAGAACTATTTATGACGAATTGTCATCATTGGATCCTCTATCGCATCTGTATATTTATGCATCCCGAAATTGGGTGCTTACACCGTGGCCGAGGATGTGGTGGAACTTATACTAATCTATAAGTTTGGAATTCTAATACCAACTTCAATAATTATAAAAGAGAAGAAAGCTTAAGAAGAGGTCACGGGAAAAGACAACTAAACCTGATTTATGATAAAAATCAGGTTTAATGTTATAATTGTCAAAAGTTTGAGCATTATGCTTTTGATTGCTAGGCCCTAAACATAATAGGTAAAGAAAAGGAAAATTATATAGATGAAAGTATACAAGATGCCACTCTATTACTAACAAAAAGAAATAATAATGATGGTCAAGAGAATACATGATATCTCAACATCTGAGTAAGTAACCACATGTATGGAAATAAGGAAATGTTTGTGGAGTTAAATGAATAAGTAAATGGAAATGTCTCAGTTGGTAATAATTCTAAAATATCAATAAAAGGGAGAGGTGACATTCTTACCACTTAAAAAATGGGAGACATCAGTTCTTTTTAAATGTTTACCACTTGCTTGATATGAAAAGTAATATTTATGCTTAGGATAACTCTTATGGAAAGGATATGATATTCATATGAAAATTATATTCTTTTCTATAAGAGATGGAAGCAACAATCATATTGAAAAGGTGCATTTATCAAAAAATAGAATGTTCTTTATTGGTATTCAAAATGATATTGCAAAATATCTTAAAGCTTATTATAAGGATCCATCATGGTTATGGCATCTTCAATACATGCATGTTAACTTTGCAGGACTAGAACTATTGTTAAAGAAAAATATGTTTAAGGGAATACCTTCCATAAATAACCCAAATAAACTCTATGAAGGATATCTTCTTGGGAAGTAATTTTGAAAATTTTGAAAGTCAAATACAAGAGCTCGAAAACCACTCGAGCATATACATACAAATGTTTATGGACTGATCAAGCCAAGTTCTTTTGGCAATAATAATTATTTTTTCCTTTCATTGATGACTTTTTAAGAAAAACATGGGTATATTTCTTGAAACATAAATCAGTAGCTTTTAAAAGCTTTGTAGACATTCAAAGCTACAATAGAGAAAGAAAGTGACCAGTAAATTTAAAGCTATAAGATCTAATCAATTATAAGAATTCATAAGGAAGGAGTTTTAAATTTTTAGTACAATAAATGAAATACATTGGCTGATGACAATTCCAAAATCCACCCAGTAAAATGGAATTATTGAAAGGAAGAATATAACCAACCTCAACATGGGTTGAAGTATGTTGAAGAGCAAGAAAATGCCAATGGAATTTTACGTAAAAGCTATAGTTACTACCATGTACTTATCAAATAGGGCATAAACCCAAAGTGTATTAGGAAAGACACCATAAGAAGCATGGAGTAGAATAAAACGAAGAATATCTCATATAGGAGTATTTAGTAGCATTGCTTATGCTTATAAATCAAATGAGAAGAGAAGGAAACTTGATGAAAAAAGTGAAAAGCTTATCTTTATTAGCTATGATGTGAATTCTAAAGGCTACAAGCTTTACAATTTGAAAAATGAAAAGAAGGTTCTCAGTCTTGACATAGAATTCAATAAAGAAATAACTTGGAATTGGAATTTCCAAGAAAAAAAATTTCCCTTACTTTAATGAAGAAGAAGAGAAGCAACCAATGATAATAGAATAGTCGATATAAGAGCCCACTACATAACCCACATCTCAAATGATGATTGATAGTGAAAATTCATTACCATATTTCTTATAAGAAAGAAATGAAGAAAATATAATAAGTCTCTAAGATCTTTTTAAGGAAACTAAGAGAATCGATAATCCAACTCTCTTTTGCTTATTTGTTGAGTGTGAACCAATGAACTTCCAAGAAGTTGTAGAAAATGAAAAATGGAGAATTGTGATGAATGGAGAAATCAAGTCCATTAAGAAAAATTACACGTGGGAACTCACTCAACATTTTAAAGGTCATAAAGTAATCAATGTCAAATGGGTATACACAACAAAGAAAAATGCTAATGGAGAAATTAAAAGATATAAGGCAAAGCTAGTTGCAAAAGGCTATAATAAAAAAGAAGGCATCACTACATTGAAGTAAGGCATCACTACATTAAAGTATTTGCACCTATTGCTCATTTAGAAATAGCAAGACTTTATTTTCTTAGCCACTTAAAATAAATGGAAGATTCACCAAATGCTTGTAAAATTTTCCTTTCCTAATGGAGTACTTAAAAGAGAAGTCTATATCTAACAACCAGTGACCTATATTATGAAGGGACATGAAGATAACGCCTTAAAGCTAACAAAGGCTATCTATAAGTTGAAGCGGGCACCAAGAGCATGGAATAACAGGATTAACAAATATTTTCAAGAAAGTAACTTCACTAAATGTCCTTATAAGCATGCCCTTTATATTAAATTCAAACATAAAGATGTTTTGATCATTTACTTATATTTAGATTATTTGATCTATACTAGAAGTAACCTAAGAATGTTCAAAGAATTTAAAAAAGAAATGACCAAAGATTTTGAAATGACCAACAATGGATACATGACATAATACGTGGACATTGAGGTTAAATAACAAGAGAATGAAATTTTCATCTCCTAAGAAGACTATACAAAAGAGATTCACAAGAAGTTTAAAATGGATGATTGTAACTTTATAAACACATAAGTAAAGTGTGATGTTAAACTATTGAAGCATGATAATGGAGAAAGAGTATATCTAACACTTTTTAAGAGTCTCAGTGGAAGTATACACTACTTGACATGCACAAGACCTAACATTCTTTATGCAACTGGACTTATGAGTCATTATGTGAAATTACTAACGACCACTTATTTTAAAGCTACAAAAAGAATTCTCTGCTATTTTAAAGGCATAATTAATTTTGGCTTGTAATTTTATTCAGTTTTTAATGGTTATAAGCGTATTGGTTATAGTGATAGCACTTGGATTAAAGATGATGATGATTGAAAAAGCACTATTGAATTCATAATTTTTCATGGGAGATACTACTTTCACATGGATGTCAAAAAAGTAACCAAATATAACATTTTCTATTTATGAAACTAAGCACATTGCAGCTACATCTTGTGTTTGCTATGCTATTTGGTTGCGAAAATTGCTAAAAGAAATTTATTTGGAGCAAAAGGAAGCTACCAAAATTATGATTGATGATAAGATTGCTCAAGCTTCAGGAAAGAATCCATTATTTCATTATTAAAATAAACATATTAATATAAGACATCATTTGATTCAAGAATGCATTATAAAATAAGTTAAAGTAAAGTATGTGAGAACCTATGATTAGATCAGTAATATTTTCACGAAACCACTCAAACATAATAGTTTTTATAATAGCCAAAAAGGGGGTTGAATAATGCTTTTGAGAAATTAAGAGAAAATTAAGGATTAAGAAGATAGAACACAATCACCTAAGGAGTTTGATTTATCAACACACCTACATCTTTACCTAACTTTCCTAAGTTAGGATTTTTTAATCACCATTGATTTTTACAAGATTGAGTTTTAGGCTCAACTTTAACCTTACAATGAAGAGTTTAGGATTACTTTTCAACCCAATTTCTAAGTATTTTCAATAGGCAAACACTTAAACCTTACATACTAGAATAAGATCTCACTTTTTATTTTTGAAACCTAGAAAATAGAAGAAGAAGAGTCTATATTCTAACACAATATCCACTCTCAAAAGAGTTAATGAATATAAAGAAAGTATATATGAATTTTGAATGCTCAATTGAATGTTATGAGGAATTTTTCACCAAAGAAAATATCTAACTCTTGAATGAGGTTCTAAGAGTTATTTATATACTTGAGCATTAAAATTATGGCTATTAAAGGCAAAGGCATTAAGTTTGTCCTTAACAATCTCCAAGCTTTATTAAATGAATTTTCAGCTTTTGCAAGAGAAGAGCTGCTCACAGTCATAAGGGATAAAAAACTAGACATTAGAATAATAGGTAACCATTGTGTATTGAGGAGAGATGGTGTCATAGGCTGTCATGACTGTGAGGGCAAGTCGTGAGGGACTCAATCTCTTTTGTCTTCTTGAAGCTGCAATTGATCACGATTTGGATGAGTTATTATGGGCTACTCATGATCTGGACACCCCTGCCCACAATTATAATGGTAGAACATTATGGGCTTTGGATTCTTCACAATTTAACCTTTGAGTTATCAGCTCTAGAGGAAGGCTCTTGATCTTGAGCCTTACTCGTGAGTGAATCTTGTAGGTTTATTTTTAGCATGTTATGGTTCTTGCATGACCCTAATTAATCCTTGACCTTTGTAGGCACTTGTTCTTAATATTTTTATAAGTTACAAGCCCATAGATGCTTCTCTTGAATCTTTATTCCTGATTGAATCAAAAAGCACACTTAGATAAACATCATTAGTTTATTCAAATCATTTGTTAAAGTTAAAATTTTAGAGATTGATTACGATTCAGGTCAATAGTTTTCAGCAACTAAAAATGAACCTAGGAGTTATGAAAAGTTCAAGTTTATAAATGGTTTTAAGAACTAACTTGAACTAATTAATTAATGATTTTAAGTTATTTTTAGCAAATGTATTAAATTTGGTTTTAAGTCTACGATGAAAACTCTCCTTACTATATGAATATTTTTTTTTTTAGTATCACATTGTGTTATAAAAAATTTTGTGAGCAATTTCATTAAATCAATGAAGAGTGAATTCATTCAACATTTTAATTTTTATTCTCTCTTCTTCCTTATGTATGAGTGTATGAGTTTATTGTGCATGTCCACCTCCTTCCAACATCCTCCTTATACTATTACAACTACTACAACTACTATGCCTACTACAACTACTATTACTGTTGCTGCTACTACTACTACTAAAGGTGTAATTGAGTGGAGCTGAGTCAAGCTTTGGAATGCTCGGGCTTGGTTCAACCTAAATAACTCATGTTAGAGCTCGACTCGAACTTAAAAAAATTATGCAACATAGAGCTTAAGCTTAAACTCGTTCATGAACAAAGCTCATTTGTGTTCAATTTAGTTTCTTTGATTGCTCGTTTGACTATTTGTTTGATTGCTCATTTATGAGCTCGATAATACGTTTGTGAGCTCATTAAGAACTCATTTATAAGCTTGTTTGTGAGCTCATTTGTGCTTAAAAAATACATAAAATAGCTAATATATGCAAATAAAGGTCAGTTAACAAGTAATAAAAAACATAAAATAAGTATAATATTATAGTCATCCAAATATAAATAATAAAAATTACAGTTATCCAAATGAAATAATAATCTTATAGTCATCCAATTGTAAAAATTAAGAAAGCCAAATAACAAATAGACATTAATTTAGCATGAAAAATATGTCTCTAGCAACAACCTTTAACATCAAACACAACGCGAGCAAACAACAATATTACACCTCTTTCCAATAAGAGTAGCTCCCACACAACACAAACACATGTAACATTATTAATTTAAATTTCAAATATTGCTTGTATACATAAACAATAAATTTTGAAACTAAAAATTAAATTACC
This sequence comes from Mallotus nudiflorus, assembly GCA_947683625.1. Classification (NCBI taxonomy): domain Eukaryota; kingdom Viridiplantae; phylum Streptophyta; class Magnoliopsida; order Malpighiales; family Euphorbiaceae; genus Mallotus; species Mallotus nudiflorus. Next base: position 2,293,252 of record CANTUR010000184.1, read on the forward strand.
ATAACAAGCTTTAACACACTTTTCATAAAGGTAGGAGTAGTAGGAGTAGCAGTAGCAGCACCTTCTAACCTTTTTGTAGTAAAAAAAAATGAAAACTAATAATAAGAAATGAATCTGCAAACTTTACTAATATTTCAAATTACCAACAGTAGTATGCCATAATCCTAAATTGACAGTATCCCATAATAAAAAAAAACAAGTGTATTTTAAAATTTTACTATTTTATTAAATATACAAGATAGTAAATTAAATTATTAGACTTACTAAGTAGAATGATTGCAAGAACCAATGCATTATTTTGCTTTAGGATTTATTTTATTTAAACCATGCAATAAAGAAAACATATAAATTAATAAGACCTTTAAAGAAATAGATCTCAAAATAAGATAATTTATTGTATATTTATATTAGTTTTAGAAGTAGATCCCCATCATCATTAGTAGAATATAATCAAAATAAAATTAAAAAAAAAAAGCTAAAATTAAACCAAACATAAAATTAAAATAAAAAAACAAAACCTTTCTTTGGTTCATAAATTTTAGTTGATAAAATAATAAGAAAAAAAATTAGAACAATATAGTTTTCACCTTAGCATCAACTACTCAGAACTGACTCCATGCTAATTCAATTTCTGCAAACCAACTTATAGCAGTTGTTGTGTAACGAAGAATTGATGTGGCTATGATGGCATGGTGGCGAGAGGGAGCGGACTGAGGTGGAGATTGAAATGGCAAATAAAGGAAAAAAATGAATTGAAATGGCAGATGAGAACATGTGAGATTGAATGGAGGGGAGGGTAGGGCAAATCAAACGAGGTGGTTAAATGAGGTCGTGATCAAAATTAGTAGGGAAGGCAGGGCGAATCAAGGGAGGCAGAGGTGCAAGGTAGCAATAGTGATGTGCGGACTATGGCTTTTAGGGGAAATAATGAATGTGTCTTAGGTTTTTAAGTTTTAGGGTTGTTTAGTTTTACTGTTAAACTATGTCGTTTTAATATAAAACAATATAGTTTTGTTGTTTCATCAAAACTACGTTGTTTTATGTTAAAACTACATAGTTTTGTTTACCATATTTAATAATCTAAATTATATCTACTTAATTTTCAATAAATTTGAATTAATTTATAAATTAGAACTAAAAATTATTTTTATAATACCTTAAAATTTAAATTATATTTGTTTAACACTAAATTAGTATTATATGATCAAATAAATTATATTTATTTAACATTAAATTAGTATTATATGATAATTTAAATTATCTTTACATAAAACTAAATTAGTATTATATGATTAGAATTATTTGGAGTAAGTATTTACTTAATTTAATACTAAGCATTTTATCTATAACTAATAACCAATAATTATTACTCTAATTTTATAGTTAGTAACTTTTTAATAATCTTATAGTTACTAATTTTAATAGTTAATTGATACTTAATATTTAGTAATCTTATAGTTAATAAGTTCATAAGTTAAATTTATTTCTACTTAATAGTAATATTATATACTAAAATTATACACATAGTTCAAATTAAAATCATTAATCTTATATTTACTAAACTTGTAGTAATCTTATAGTTAGTGATTTTAGTAATTAGTAATCATATTAATCTATTGATACTTAATATTCAGTTACCTTGAAGCTTATAGGTTTATAAGTAATAATTTAATTATAACTAATACCCAATAGTTAATTTATACTTCGTATTTAGTAATTGTAATAAAAATTATATATATATATATATATATATATATATAGATAGATAGATAGATAGATAGACACACACACAATAATTAATTGGTACTTAGTATTTAGTAATCTTAGAGCTAATGAGTTAAATTTATTTCTACTTAATAGTAATATTATATACTAAAACTATACACATAGTTAAAATTAAAATAATTAATATTATATTTAGTAAATTTGTAGTAATCTTATAGTCGGTGATCTTAATAGTTAATAATCATATTACTATATTGATACTTAGTATTTAGTTACCTTGAAGTTCATAGGTTTATAAGTAGTAATTTAGCTATAACTAATACCCAACTTAGTATTATGTAATACTTTTTATTTTAGGATATTAACTTGATATTAATTTTTTATATGTTAATATTAATTTACATTAAAACTAAAAGATATATAATTTTTTTTCCAATCAATAGTTTTTAATTACATTTACTTAATTTATATATTAATATACATCAAAATTATGTAATTTGTTTAATACTAATCATTGATATTAATCCAAACTTATGTTATAAATATGTAATTTTTATTACAATTACCAAATTGTTATTATATTTACTTAACATTCAAACTAATATACATCAAAATTATGTAACTTGTTTAATACTAATCCTTGATATTAATGCTAATTTATGTTATAAACATGTAATTTTTATTACAATTACCAATTTTTAATTATATTTATTTAAAATTATTGTTAATATACATTACAATTAAATGATACTAAAATTATATAAACGACTATGTTCACGAGCTTGTTCACGAACATCATAAATGAGCTTATTCATGAGTTTGTTCACGAACATCTTAAATGAGCCAATTCACGAGCCTATTCATAAACATCCTAAACGAACATGTTCGCGATCTTGTTCACGAGCTAGCTCACAAACATATTAATGAGTCTGTTTGTGAACTTTAACGATCCGAACTTGAAGATGTTTGAGCTTAGTTTGTTTATTTTTCGAACACCAAAATTATGTTTGGGGTCTATTTGTTTAACTTATCAAATGAGCTCAAACGAACTTTTAACGAGTCGAGCTCCGAGCGGCTCTGTTTGTTTACACTCCTAACTATTACCCATCTATTATAATGTTATCAATTCTTCCAATATTTTAAAATTCTCATTTTCTACACCATGACTTTTTAAAATAAAATTTCCTTTCATAACTTAAAACTCACCGTCACAACTATATCTTATAATTTAATGGAAAAATTACAATCACTCCTTTGAGATTTGGTTAAACTCACTAATCCATCCTTATATTTTCAAAAGTCAATTAATAACCCCCTACATTTGAGTTTAAAATTATTTCCTTATTCTACTGACTAAATACATCTCATGTTTGATATTTTTATTGTGAACCTAATGAAACATTTACTTTGCAAAATGGGGAAATAATTGATAAAATTAAACTTGAAAAAGTATTTAGTTGGCTTTTTAAAATATAGAGATCAACTAGTGAATTAAAATAGATTTCAAAAAAATAATTGTAATTTTCTCTAATTTAATTTAACTTTATAAAATATCACTGTGGATCACCGATAAATTATCCAAAAAAAGCTTTTGAAATCTTTTCATCCCTCTACCACTCCCTCTCCGGTGGTTCAAAATCTTTCCATCCAATAATTTTGCACTTTTGATTTCAATTGGGTAGTTTTTTTTTTTTTGTTTTTTTTTAAATGGAATCAAAGCACATGGTTGCCTTAAGTTCCATAGCAGTGGTGGGATCACCGTGCACTATAAATGTCTCCTAACTTGTGGAATCTGGAAGCAGTTAAAATTCAGTTAAAACACTATTAACTAAAAAAACTGAATTTTGACTACATCAAACTAAATTTATTTAAAAATTATAATAAATTTAATTGAATCTAATTTTAATCAAAATAATATTAGTTTAAGTAGACTGAACTAATTTTTTTATTAATAAATTACATTTAGAATATATTTTTAAGGATTTTTTATGAAAAAAAAAAGAGTGCAAAGTGGCACCTTAAATCCAACGTTTGTCCATATCTCCCTTGAGCTGTGGGACAATAGGCATTAAATTGTTGTGTATTCTATTATATGTCATAATCCTACATTTCCCAATTAGTCCCCACGGGCCAATGCCCTCAGCTACAAATGTTTCGAATTAAGTACTTCTAGCTACCACTAATAGAGTGTCCCTCTCTGTGTGGGGGTGGGGGGTACATCTCACTTTGCCCTACCACTTCATACTTTTTGAGTTGTAAGTTTTTTACTCGCATAAGAGTTATAACTTTCGCTGAACAGTTTCATTTGGCATTATGGAGCTTTCTTTCTGCTTTTCTAGCATTATTGGTTCGACAGCGATATGTCAGTTGCTTGACCTCGTTAAGACACGTAGTACTTAATTTATAATAGAGATAAAATAGAATTAAATAAATATAAAAATTAGAATGCACCAGAATATAAATAAATAAATAAGAAATAAAATGTTTGAGACTAAATTTAAGCAGCAATTGAATGAGATTAAATGTGAGAGCTATATTAGATTTTTCAATAAAATTCTTATTATCTTTATAAATAGGAGTGTCCTTTATGTAGATTTTTCAAATTCTCAATAGATGAAACATTATATGTATAAAAACAAATGAATATTTTAGAACTCTTGGATAGGCAGCTTGCAAGGAAACTTTATGGAAGGTTGACACTTTTACTCTTTGGTGGAAGCTTCCATATGGTCTCTTTAGCATGGTTAACATCATTAAGCTTTGTCATTTTTTCACAACTCTCTAAAGTCTTCTCGTGTGCTCTTAGCTTTTTCTTTGAACTAGTCAATTTGTCTTTGAGTCCAATAACTCTAGCAGTCCTTTAATATATTTTAGAAGCTTCCCGTATTTTGCTTAGTATTTGATTTGACCTTGGTGGCAAGTAGCCTCATTGGCTTGCCTTGGGCCGAATTTCTTACATTGTACACATAGAACATCGCATGGAGGCGGACTAGACTTTGCGAACTGTAACAAATAATTGTCATGATTAGCGATAATTACAATGATACTGCTACCTGTAAAAAGAAAATTCATATTTCATCCCCAATATAGGGGACCATCTACATTTAAGGAAAAGAGTGTTTCGGTCATTTTGAGACTCACGACAACACAATTGCTATTATGAGTTTTGACAAAAATCATTTCCCTTACTATGACTTTAATTTGTATATACATTTGTTGATTAAGGAGAGGGTAGCCCATCGGTTATTTGTTTCCAAAAATATTTTGAAATATGTATGGTCAAGATTCTACTTTCAATGATTTACTTTCGCAAGCACTGATGCTGCAAAATTAAAACTATCATGGTATAAACATGAAAATATCATACACATACATCGATATACAAAGAAGGAGACGATGAAGGAGAAGGGGTCTCCACATTTATTTGTTTATTGGTTGGCATGGTAATCAGCGGTCTTTATAACTTTCGTATTCTATTATTTCTTTTCAAAATGTTCACCTCTCGATATTCTCTTACCAGACAATATTAAAAAAAAATATACCCTCAAGCAATCAAGCTTGTTGCTTTATTCAAAAAAAAAAAAAAAAAGAAATTATTTTCTTTGGGTGTTTGTCACAAAAAACAATTCAGATAGTTAATAAGAGAAATTAAATTTTTTAAACTAATTTTTGAGATGATATTTATTTCTTTTTATTAATAAATTTTATATGAGAGTCAAAATAGACCTAGAATTTTAGAAAGGAGTAACACTTAATATTCATTGACTGAAACACAAGCTAAATAAGCTAATACTATATTTAAATGCAATGAATTTTAACATAAATTCATATTTCAACTAAATCTGTTATTTGAGAATTACATAAATTTGTATTTATAAAATTTTAAAATAAATATATAATAAATTTATAAATTTATTTTATAAAAATTTAAAATAATATATAACTACATTATATTTAAAATTCAATATTTGAAATTTAAAATTTTAAATTAAATGTTTATATTTAAATATATTGTAAATTTTATTATTATTATTATTATTATTATTATTATTATTATTATTATTATTATTATTATTATTATTAATTTTTGGAAATACACTGTAAATTCATTTACTTGTCTTAAAAATCACTTATTGCGATAGTACTATTGATTTCTGAAAAATCAGCACATGATGTGTTTTTCTGTCGATCCAGGTGGTGCAATTATAAGCAAACATTCATCAATTAATTACACCACACTTCACCAGAAAGGGGTCATACACTTGCCCTAACAACTATTCTGTGGCTAAAATCATGCGTTGCTTCTGATACTTTTTACCTTCTTCAAATAAGGGGAATGGAAAAAAAGACAAAAAAACATGAAAACGATGTCCCTCCAAGTAGGGCTACACAGTTTGAACACTGCTTGCAATGATTCGAAAATTGCAAAATCTCTAATATTGACCCAAATTAACAATTATAAAATAAAATTTTGTCATATTCCATGAAAGACTCTCCCCTTATAAAATTTAAAAAATGATTCAGTATATATTCTACAGTTTTAAGATGTTTTTAAATCGTATGGTATGATATTATATTTGTTAGTATTTCTATTGTTGTTTGCATTTGATGTCCCTAGTATACAATAGTTACAAGAGTTTTTCGACTATTTTAAAGTTCGAATTGAGTGGAAATTATTCAAATCTAATAAATTTTTTATTTGACATGAAAATGTTTCATGAAATTAAATGTAAATAATTTTATGATTTAAATTATTTAAAGTTTTAGGGTTTTGTCTTTGAAAAAAAAGTTTCAGGGTATTGAAAATCATCTAAATCTAATAATTTTTTCTTTTGACATAAAATTAAGGAGGAGTATTCAAGTAGAACTTTTACAAATATTGATAGATTTTTTTAAGTGAATGACTTTTGTAAAGTTTATAGCCTTTTTAATGACTTTTATAGAGTTTAATGACTTTAAATGGACTTTATTTTGGAATACTTTTATAGAGTTTATTAATTTGTTAATAATTTTTATAGATTTTATTTTGAAAGATTTTTTATGACTTTTATTGATATTGGAAAACTTTTATTGATTTTACTATACATATTTTCACCTAATAAATTAATTTTTATCATATAATAAAAATAAAATAAAATTTTTTAAATAATTATTAAATAAAGATGTTTTTAATTAATTTTTTATAAATAATTATGATATTTATTTTATTAATTTCAAATAAAAAAAATATCAAAGAGTTGTTTTAGGATGATGACCTTAATTGTGAAATTCTTGAAAATGATAGTGAACACCTTGAAATGGAACTAAAAACTGAAGTTGATTTGGAAATTCACAATCCATCAAAAAATATTTACCTAACATATATATAACATGATAAACAAAAATATAAAAAAGTGAAAATAAATTGAAATAATAATAAGTCATTCAAAATCTTGAGAAAGGGTGAAAGATAATTTTTTTTAATTTTCTATTTATATCAACCTACAAAAAGTCATTCAAAGTCCAATGAAATATTGAGAGTGAGGGAAAGAAAATATTTAAAGATTACATTACATAAAAAATATATAAAAGTATATAAAAGTCTAATGTCTATAAAAGTCAATGACTTTTTGAATATCATTTTACTTTTATAAACTTTATTTAAAAATTTTAATTGAATATCGCCTCACTTTCTTAGAGTCATAAAAAATTTTAATTGAATATCACCCAATTTTTAAAATCAATTAAAATCTTTTAAAATACTAATTGAATACACCCAAGTAAATGTCCAATTCTCACCAATTTAAGTAACGGGAAGCACTACGACTCTAAAATGTCATTGCAGCACGAGTTCATAAATTAAAACTAAGCTCAATTTGATTGCCAATAGGAGAAACAACCACGCAGCTCCTGAGTAATTAGATAAGGAAAAACCAATTTTATAAGTGCAATTAAAGATGAACCATAGGACAAGCAATAAATAATTCAAATAAAAATAATTACTTTATTGGCAATATAATTTAGAATCGAACATTGTTAAAATAAAAAATTAGAATCAAACATTCAAAGACTACAAACTAAGAATTGGTTGAAAAGTAAAAAAAACTCCTAGAATTAATTTAAGTGCAAGACTTAATGTAAGTGTATTGAAAGTAAAAAAAATTAGCTAAAAATTCGAATTGAAAAAAAAAAAAAATACTCCCCATATAATGTAATGGTTTAGTGAGATTAAGAGTTCGAATCTTTACTTCCTTTTAATTTTTAATTATAAAAAAAATACAAAAAAAGATATCGTCATTTGTTTTTGTTAAGAGCTGGCCATTACAAAAGACAAGTGTTAGGACAAGTGTCCCAATGAGGTTTATTTGGCTTTGTCACAGCAAGTTCACGTGGTATATAGGACATGTACAAAAACAAATTTTAGAAAATTTGTTCGAAAAAAAAAAAACATATTTTAGAAAAATATCGATTAATTTCAAACATAAAACGTGCTAATTTCATTTATTGTAAGTATCATTTAGTCCATGTAAGCTACTTCCATCTATGTCGGCATACTTTTTTAATTCATATATTTATAATTTTTTTTTACAATTTTGTTGTAATTTTTTATTTTAATAAAAATATTCAAAATAATTGATAATTTTAACATATGTAGTTACTAGGTAAAATTAAATACAAATGCTAATTTGGTATTTATAACGGATTAATTACGATTTACCTTTCTATTTTACTTTTTCCTAGCATTTAAACTATATATTTATTCATCTTTTACTTTGCAACATTATACTATTTTCCTTTCTAATAATGTTTTTATTAAAATTACCATTAATTAATATAAAATAATAATTATATTCTTCAATAAAATATAAATTATTCATAGATAATTATTATTTGCCCCCTCTAGTTTACTACATCATACTACTTGCCTGCTAAATTAAAGAATATATATATCAAACTTTTTCACTTATTATTTTTTACTATTTTCATAAAATTTTTTTATTAAAATTATTGTTAAATAAGTATAAATAACAAAAATAACGTTTTATTTATAAGGTGGTTCAATCATAAAATAAAAATAATCTAAGTAATTTAATTAATGTACTCAATAGTTTAAACTAACAATTAAAATAAAAAAGAAAAAATTACATAAAAACTAATTTTTTTTATAGTGCTTGCAAATTAAACCCTAAAGAATTTTTTCTTTCACTTGTAACCACCAATTTTCTAAAATTTGTAATCAACTCATGTGTTTGATTTAACAAAGTGTTGATATGGCCATTACAAAAGTTACTAGTGGGGTTGTAACAATAAAAGTGGGGCCTACTAATACTGAGTGGACTGGTGACAAGACAACCAATTCAAGTCTTCTACTTTACAACTAGTGCAACTAAACCATGGACGAGCATTCCTTTTAACAATCATATTTGAAGATTCAATTGAAGCCTTACCAATCTTGTTCCTACTCAAGATTGACCAAATAAAGACAAAGTGACAATTCCAATTGAATTAAAATAGGTATGCAAAGAAAATTTTATTACTTTTTTAAATAGCAAGTAGGTGTGATGTGTTTCGATTGAATTTCCTAAAGTAAACTCATTTTAGCGGTCCCCTACTTGTCCCCATCTTATAGTAGTGTTTCAATCATCATCTATTTTGTTGTTGCACTTATTAACTTAAGATTTTGTATTAAACTAGTAGTATTATTTTACTTTAGGGTTTTTAAGATAGAAAATAGGCATATCTCCATCATTCCCCATCATAATGGATATTTTATAGGAAACCCATGGAGGGATTATACTAGGGGTTGAGTGGATATTTTTTACAACTATGATTTTGATAAGCTGTCACTTTTTGAATGTGGAGACATGCTTAACAAATCATGTCAATACGAGTATGAAATTCTTTTTATAGGGTTCATGGTATGAATTTATGTGATGGTTTAAGAAAAAATGTTATTGACAAAGACAATAATGTAACAATTGCTACTTTCTGTGATATAGACAATATTGAACTTTGTGTACTTCATAGTTGGGAAGAAAAAGATGCTATTGCAGATATACCAAGAGCTTGTTTTGATAATAAAAGGAGCTATTCTAGTTGCAAATGAACTTAAAACGGATAGGAATTGGAAATAAGATGATGGAAATGATGTTGAAGATGATAATGATAATACTCTTAGTGATGAAGAAGTTGGTGATAATTTGTTTAAGAATGTTAGGGATAGAATTATAGATGCTTTTACAAATGAAGTTATGAATGCTTTTTATGAAAATGTTCATCCTATGGTATTGAATGCCCCTACTGTTGATAAAAATGCTTATGCTATTGATGCAATTGTTGCTATTATTGACTATGCTCATGTTGTTAATAAAACTACTTCTACTAATAAAGTTGTAATTGGGGCAAGCAAAAATAAGAAATATGGGGCAAATAAAGGTAGAAAAATGGCTTTACATGATAATAGAACTACTATAGAATATTTAGGTGGCTGAATTGTTGTTAATAAGAATAATTATGAGAAGTTTTCTTAAGAAAGAAGCCTTTGAAAAAGAACTTGAAGATGATGCTATTGAAGATAATGATGGTAATAGGTGTAGGTTTATAAATTTCAATGTATATAAAGATTTAAACAATCCTAAACTTTATATATTGGTATGTTGTTTAACACCAAATAAGAATTAAAGGATGCAGTTAGGAAGTACTCTATCAAAGGTGCTTTTAATAAAAACTTTTACAAAAGTAAAAAGAATAAAATTCATGCTATCTATTAAGGTTATACATGAAAATGTATATGTCAAACATCAATCTTGGTACAATACTGCAAGTGAAGACCTACTATAATAAGCATTCATGCATTAGAGTTTTTAATAATGGAAATGCTATTATGGAATGGCTAACAAACAAGTATTAATATAGTTTAAGAATTAATCAAATACTGAAGTCTAAAACTTTTGCAGAGATTGTATAAAATAATTGGGCTGTTGGTATTTCAAAAAAGAAATTTTATAGGGCAAACGAGAAGGCTTAGTATGTCTTATGTTGGTAAGTATAGAAGGTTATGGAAATTTTATAGTGAATTAAGGGATACAAACTATGTAGGAGTGCTTTGTTACTAATGAAGAGAGTGTTATGAATCAATTGTGCAATTAGGAATCAAATCCTAATTAGAGTAAATTTCAAAAAAATTCTTAACATAACCCTTGATCTCATCGAGAATTCCAATCCCTAAGATCTAATTTTTATTTATCCTATAGCTAATACACAAACCATCACAAATTGGCAACTAAGGAATTATAAATTACAAGAAAAACTTACTAATATCTAAAGGTTAGTATAGACCACAAAAATCTACTACAATGGTTAGTACACCTTTGATTTAACTCTTGAATCAACCTTGAGTCTCCTAATTATGAGTCCCTTAACTTGAAACACTAAGCTTTAGCAAATCTCTTCCTTGTTTTGATTAATTAGAAGGTTGAATCCTCTTACTTTGACCACTCAAATTTTCTTCTTATGATGTTTATAAGAGCTCTAAGTTTTGTATATATTTTTGTTTCTTATGTCTCTCCACTTTTCTCTTCACCAACCAATAATTAATATCCAGTATTTGCTTTTAGATATACTTGGCTAAAGATTAAAGTACATATTAGTGACATGACCCATAATCCACTTATCATAATTAATTAACAATAAAATAAGTCATTAGTGTCCAAAAATGGAGGATGTAAAGATTACAACTTTTGTAATTCTTTATATAACCTAGGTCTTACACATGTTAATTAATTCCATATATTTATTTGATTTAATAAAATCAAATAATATCTTAATGGATTTGGGTTTAAACAATTAGATCAACTCTTGATCTAAAAACCCCAATCCATTACCAAATGGACTTATAAGCATTGGGCCAACTCTTGACCCAAAGCTTATAAGATTAGTCAAGTGGACTTAAATGCATTGGGCCAACTCTTGACCTAAAGCCCATTTCATAAACTAAATGGACTTAAATGCATTAAGTGGGCTTGGTCAATTATTTGGTTTTATCTTTAGTCTAAAACGCTTTTGGGCCTAGATCTATGACACTTGGCCATTAGTCTAAATGATTAAGAAAACAACATATACACAATATTAATTTATTATCTCAATCAATATCTCGTATTAATTAAGCATAAATTAATAATACAACCTTTAATTGAAATTAGATTTCATGATATGGTAAAATCATTACCTTAAGCAAAAATCCAATTTCATTAATCTCAATTAATTGATTAAACTTTTTAAACAATAATTAGATTAAGTCGAAGAGATTTAGTAAAAACTTATAGGTATGACTTACTAGGTTTATTTCTAGTTGGCAATAAGAGGATAATATCAACACTTGATATTATTTGAAACTCCTTTCAAGTCTAAATGTGAAAATCTCAATTTTCACATTTAGTTCTTATAAGTTATGAGTGACTCCTAACATCGATATCATAACTACCCAATTAGATATGAATGTATTTATTAATTCACACGAACCCTTTGGTTATAATTATCGTGCATTAAAATCCCTCTATTAAAAGATTCTGATATAGCATAGAGTCAAGAATTAGTCAAACTTTAATAGTTATATCATATTACCTCATCTTAAGTTCTATTTCTTGATTAAAACACAATAAATACTATAAACTCTTTTTAGCCTTGAAACTTTTTCAGACTGCTATGTTTGTTATAACCAATAACTCTTTCATAAAAAAAAAAAGACTTAGATAGCATAAGATCTTATCCTGGTTCACTCTAGATAATGAATCCCATCGAACACTCATCCTTACATTTAACTAACTAGAGCCACCACACGCCATATACCCATGTGTGAATAACACAAGTATGTAAGTGGTAATAAACTCTAACCATTCAATTATGGATGACTATGTCACCTCAGGTCAAATGACTATGTGCACCATTATGACCTAGATTATGATCGTTAACAATAAGTGAATATCCATGCAATCACATATCTAGCATCATTATTCGATCCATCCATCACATGAGTATCCACATATTTATTTTGATGTCTTATATCAAGTAGCATGAGACTCACTACCTCCTACTATCAATATCATATACTAATCAAGAAAAATAGATAGAGGTGATAGTCTAATTAATATTACCCAAATATTAATTATATGACTATAAACATTTTATAGCATATGTACTAAATAAATTCGTAGCTCATATAATCAACTCTTGATAATAAATTTATTTAACACGATGCTAAAGGGTAAATAATCAAATAAACAAACACTTTATTTAAATGAATATTATATTGCTATTAGGATAATTTACAATGTCATTATACATTACAAGAATGGCACTAGGGCACATCTATGTTAGCAAAGAGACCATACCACCTACTTTTAAGAGAGTATATCTCTGCATAGATGCATGCAAGAATGTTTTCTAAATGACATTAAACCCATGATATAACTTGGTGGGTGCCGTTTGATTAGACCAACATAAGTTTAAATCCTTGTAGCAATTAAATATGATTTCAATAATATAATGTATCCACTTGCCTTTGCAGTTGTAGAATTTGAATTCAAAATATATCTAGAAGTGGCTCCAAGATCTTTTTTTTATGATATTAGTTCAATTGAAGAACATAGATGGACATTAATAAGTGATAAAAAAAAGACTAAAAAACTTATTTTTTATAATTTTTTTTAAAATATTTTTTATAAGTGATAAAACTACTCATCTTCGCACAAGGTCTTTTGCCTACATCTGTATCATTAGTTCTAATTTAAGATCATATATTTTATTGAAGACACATGCATATGAATTTTAAGAAGCTATTCAACAGCAATGATCTCAAAGATATGATGTAAAATACAGCAAAAGCCACAATGGAAACAAAATTCTTAAATACTATATATAGAATGAAGGCGAAAGATGTTAATGCTTATAATTGGTTAATGAATGTCGACACTTTTTACTAGTGCTTGTGTGCTTTAAGTCTTTAGCGACCAGTTGTTGAATAATACATTAGATTCATTTAATTTAGTAATAAATAATTCCAAAGAAAATATATTGATATTATTAGAAGAGGTTGCCATAAACAACATGCACTTAATACATAGAAACAAAGACTTAATGATAAAGTATACTGGTCCTATTGCTTAAAAGGCATAGGTTAGACTTAAAAAGGATAAATTGAATTTTAGGCTTTAAATTCCTTATTAGAATAGAGGAATGAAGTTCAAGGCACAACATGGTCAAGAGAGTTATATTGTTGACTCAGACAACATTTCATGTGCATACTATAAGTGGGATGCTTATGGTATACCTTATGTAATGTGAATCCATATTATAAATCCAAAATATAAAAAATTTCAAGAAGGCCCAATGACAATATTAAATGCCAAGAAGCTTCAAAAGGACTTAATTGGATTAAATCAATGCATTTAAAAGGCCCAAAAATAATAAATTATAATCCAAATGATTGAGGGGCAAAAAAAAGGCCAAAGGATCATAAAAACTTATAAAAAAGGGATAAAAAGCTACCACTGTGGTTGCACTACTTAAGGATGTTAAATTAGCCTTAAAAGAGCAAGCAAAAGAAAGAAAATGAATGTTATCCTATGATCACATCCCCATGAGATCATCACAACAACATTTCCCTACACAATATATTTTAAAAATGCATTGGAAAATGCCTTTGGCATGACCTAAAGCATATTTTAAACCCTATTTTTAGTATAATAACAATGTAATAGGCCACATTTTATGTTCATATTCATTATAATACATCATTAGTCACAAATGTGTGTTAGTAGGTCAATAAAGGCCATTAATGGGGTTTAATATAATTAAAAGTTGTAATCGTAATTGTAATCCTATGATAGTGTGCTCAAGATATTTATATGTTCTTCATTTTGATTTATATATAAATAAAACCATTTCGTGATTGTAAGGAAGCTTGGGTTCATGGAAGATTAAAGAAAATTAGAGTGTTTTCTCTTTTGTTGTCTAACCATGTGTTCTTATCAAACCTGTGAGTTTTTGGAAAACTAGGTTGGCAATGTCTAGATTTATCAATATCTATATTTTCAAATGATTGATTGTGTCATATATAAACATTTATTTCTTGTTCATTATTGATTCAAAGGGATCAAGGTTTCCATGATAGCTTTAGTTATTTAGAGTACTAAACATGAGGTGAAGGTCGAATGTTTGAATTGGAATTTGATTTGAAATTTCCTTGATAGTGTGGGTTATGGTTCAAATGATTGAGTGTGTTAATTTGCATTCTATATATATTATAGCTCTTTAACTATCGAGCTATATGGTTGCTAAGTTATAAATCTCGCATCAAATAGTATCAAAGCTTAGCTCAAATAAGGTTTTGTTCATTTTAATTCTATGTATCCCTTTCATTTTTTTTATTTTTCTAAATTTTCATTTGAATTGTGTTTTTTTTATATTTTGTCTTTTATTCATTTTTTTTTCAAAATGATCTATCCTTTGGTTTGTTTATTGATCTTGTTATTTCAAGATCATATTGTGAGTCATTTTTTATTGAGGTTTGCTTATCCTTATTTTTTTAATTCTTTTTGTTTATGTTCTTCTCTTCATCTTAAATTTTCTATCCATCTTGTACTTGAGTTTTATCTTTGTTCTTATGTCCTATTCAATTTGTTTTTCTATTCATCATTAAAGTTCTTATATTTTAGTTAATTGTTTATTATTCATCTTAAGAAAAAATATTTGTGTTTGAGTCTAGTTTATTTTTTTTGTGTTTTCTTATTGTGTCTTGGAAGGATTTGATACTCTTATAAAGCTTTCATTATACGGAAGACCAAGATTTGAGGAAAAATTTTTTTTGAAGAAAAAAGGTATAAATGTGAATCCAAGTAGCAAGTCCAAAATATTGAAAAGCTCAAGAAGTCCTAATGATAATGTTAAATACCATTATAATCCAAATGATTGAGGGGCAAAAGGAGGCTCAAATGATCATTAAAACCCATAGAAAAGGGTAAAAAAGCTACTACTATAGTTGCATCACTTGAGGAGGTTGAAGCAACCTTAAATGATTAAGTAAGAGAAAGTAAATGAAGGTTCTGTTGCAATTACAGCCCCTTTATGACCAAAACAACAACATTTCCTGCATAACATGTTTTTAAAGCTTGATTTGGATAGTTACAATTTGGTTAGTACATGGGGAAATGCCTTGACACAAGTTGGAGCATATTTTAAACCTATATTTAGTATAATAACAATGTAATAAGCCACATTTTATGTCCATACTCATTAAAGTTACATAATTAGTCAGAAATGTGTTCTAGTGGGTCAATAAAGGTCATTAGTGGGTTTTAATATAATAAAGAGTTGTAATGAAAATTGTAATGATAGTTGTGTGTTCTTAATCTTGATTTTTATATAAATAGGACCATTCCATCATTTTAAAGAGGCTTGAATTAATGAAAGATTAAAGAAAATTAGAGTGTTTTCTCTTTTGTTGTTTAACCGTGTGTTTTTATCAAACATATGAGTTTTTAGTGAGCTAGGTCAGCAATGTGTTGATTTATTAATTTATATTTTTAGATGATATATTATGGCATCTACAAACCTTTTTTGATTGATTGTTATTATTCAAGGGTCAAAGTTTCCATGATAACCTTGGTTTTTTGGACTAGAAAACATGAGGTGAAGGTTGAATGTCTAAATTAGAATCTGATTTGAACTTCTCTTAAGAGCATGTATTGGAGTTCAAATGATTGAGGGTGTTAATTTGTATTCTGCATTTATCATAGCTTTTTAGTTATTGGGGTGTATGGTTGCTAAGTATTGTAACCATGTTCTATTAGCTATATTTTATTTGAAAAGGAGTCTTGAAGAATTTGTTAGTCTATACTTTCATTGGAACACATATTTGAGGACATATTCTTTCCTTATTAACCCCATTAATAATATAAATTTATGGGCCAAAGCTTTTTATGTTCGCCTACTACCTTCTAAGGAGTAAAGGAAACCTAGCAAGCTAAAAACAAAAAGATAAGAGAATCAAATGAGCCATAAAATCCATTCAAACACAAGAGAACATGGTTGGTTCTGAAATGTAGAAAGTGTGGGCAGCCCAAACACAATGCAAGGAGTTGTAGGCCTGAGGTTATAAGTAATAAAAGGAATTGCAATAAAAATGTAAGTTCATTCCATGCATCTTGTGGTGATTTTAATTATTTGGTTAATTTGTATAACTAATTGTAAATTTATTTAAGATAAGGCCTAAACAAGTGAAAATAAAGCTAACACTATGAATTATAATCAAGGTTGTTCACAAGTACATTTTACTTATTATTATTTTTATAATTATTGGTATTAGTTAATTATGGATGTTGCAATGTTAACTTTTTATACATTTAAATTAGTTGAATATGTAGAATTCAACTTCATACCCTCCATAAGGAACACATAATCCATCAATTGAGGCATACATCCTTAGGCTAAGGTAAACACCTATAAATATGGAATAATTCCTTCAATAACACAAAATTGTAGAAATTGGTTCTTAGTTTAGAAGTAGTTAAAACTAGGGTAGCTATTTTTTAGTTCCAAAATTCTAGTTCCAACTCTAATAAATTTAATAACACATTAGGTATATGCTTTATGTTAAATAATAATTTATTTATTTTCACTGGTCATGTTTTGCCTAATAACTTCACTAGCTTTTAAGTAATAATTTTCTTAAGTTTGCACAACCTAAGAACACCTAGGAAACGCTAAATTGGAGGAGACGAAATATCATTTTAACTCATTCACTCAAATCTTCCACCAGTTTTAAGAGATATGCACATGTGCTTCACAGTGTGGACCTCCAACAAATTTCTACCTCTATCGGAAAAGTCCATCTAATAAATTCGACATCAACAATCTAAGAGCAATAAGAATTGAATTAGTTGCTATCAATGGATTGATATTTTGTTCTTTTCTTGAATGAAATAACCCCAAATTTCTTTGTGATAGCTTTTTGTTAAGTAGAATAATATTGTGAATGTTTAAACTTGTTTTATTGTTTTATGTATGCACTTTTTGGATGAATGTTAACACTTTTTTCTTGGTCTAATTGTCCTTGTCAATATATTTTTGTGTTCTTTTTTCTATGTTTTTTATGAACAACATTTTTCAAAAGTCTATACAAGTAATGAACAATCAAAAAAATCAAAGCAAAACTTATGAGATAACCTAGTTGAGAAAGGCTCATTTTCATTCCATTCAAGAGGTCCATTTACATCTTAAGTACAAAATGCATATTCTATTAAATGTTACCATCTAGTTTTAGTTACATATAAGGACTTATTTTGTCTATCCTACTAACCATTTCATGATAAATAAACCTATGATGCAAGTAACATATGAAGCAACCATTTATGTTTTGCTTTTCTTTTTGCAATTTCAATCTTCATTTCTTCTTCTAAAAATTGCATTTTTCTTGCATGTGCTTCTTCAATTTCTTTCAAATTCCTCGCCAGATTGGCACAATCATTCAAGAGCCTTTCCAACACTTGCCTCTTAAAATTACATATATGGGTATCATACCACATGAAGCAATTGCAATCTCTAGGTTACTATAGCAATACAAGAGATTCAATAAGGGCTAACTGATCATACCTCAACTATAAAACCTTGTATTTAAAAACAAATGGGTAAAACCATACCATATGTAAAGAACTATGAAACCTTTGACTTGGGTTGTGATTTGTCCATGAATATTGAATCTAATCCGGTCTTCCATGCCCATAACATTGCTAACTAATATCCTAGACATTAGAATAAAGTGAGGAAGGAGAAGAAGAAGTAGAGGATAAGGAGGTATAATTAAAGATTTAATGGATTGTCTAGTCACCAATTGACTAAGCAACTATGGGCTCCTCTTCTATTGTTCAAATTTAAAAGGGCCTACCATGTCAATCAAATAAACGAAGAGCATCAAATGCAGTTTTTAAAAATTGGTGGTTATTATTGAATGAAAAATTTGTTAGGATCTAATTTGCAAGCGCTATAAAGACGTTGGGAGTTTTTTTTATATAATTTTCCCCTAAACAATTTGAAGCTAAAAGAAATATTTATAATTGATTAAATTTGTTATGCAACATAAATATTCCAAATTAATATTTAAGTAAAGATATTTAAAACTAAAAATAAGTAATTAGAAATTAATGAAAATTTGAGTAAATTAAAATCAAAATTAGTTTTTTTATTTCATTAAATAGTATATCATAAATTTATAGTTAATAAATAATAATTTTAATTATGAATAATGATAACAATTTGTATTATAATGAAAATATAACTTTTAATGTTAAGAGGTAAATACTACAATTGAATCAAATAAAGGGGGTAAATGGTAATTAAATTTACACTAAGGTCATTTTCATAAATTTATATTAGTTAATGGGAGTTTTAACAAAAAAAAAAATGATGGAGAGGAAAAATAGTATAATATTATAAAATAAAATTATGAAAGAAATATAATTATTATTAAATATCAGAGATCAAGTAGTGTAATATAATAAATTAGAAAGGGAAAATAACAAAAGACCCTATTTATAAAATAAAAATTTACCCTTTTAAATTAAAAATTTATAAAGATGTGTTAGAAGAAAAGTTCAAATATTTGTCCTTTTTATACAATTTTATCTTAACTTTAATTTTTAGGAAATATATATTAATTTAATATCATTATTTCAAAATTAAATACAAAATAATAATGTAATAATTAAAAAATTAAATTTATCTTTAACTAAATTAATGAATGGTCGGAATTTTAATAAATTTAAAAACTATATGTGTACAAAAATAGAACAAGTTCTTTCCTCATTTCAAAGTTAGATTTTTTTTTAACTAATATTAGATAAATAATTATTAAATAATTTGTAAAAATTTTAATTATCTTAAAAATTAACAAATTTCTATATGAAAAATATATATAGATGTTAAAATTATAATCATCAAAATCATTTATAAATTTAATAATTTATGAATAGTAATTTAATTTTTTTTATTATTATGTCATCATTTTTATTTAATTTTAATTAAATATCAAAGATTGGTTCAAATATCATTTAGTTAATCAAATATCATTTAATTTTAATCAAATATTATTTTATTTAATGCAATTCTCCGAATTTTTTTATTAATATATCAAAGATTTATTATTTGAAGAACCAAAGTGCTTCAACTTTTTAGTTTTACTCTGTTCTGATATTGTAATTTTTGGTTAAATTTGGTTTAAAGATTGGTTCTTTTTTCTATTAAAAGAATACAAATAAAAAGCAATATTCAAATTAAAATTGTAAACTACAGATCATTTAATAATTTTTTATTGAATTAAATAATTTTAATAGTTTTTTTAATCATTATTGTCAACTATATTCTAATTAACTTCTACTACTAAATTTTTATTACACACTCTCATATACTATAAAATTTTCATTTTTTTTAATAAAAATTTGTATAAAAATTATTATTTTATTATTGTTGTTATTATTAGTATTATTATTAGTATTGTTGTTGTTATTATTATATTATTACTTCTACTAATATTACAATCACCACTACCACCACCATTATTACTATTACTACTACTATAGTTCTACCATTATTATTACAACAGCAACAGCAACTTATTGTTACTATTTTATTATTGAAGATCAATTAGATATTAAACTATAATATTTTTAAAATGCCAATTTAATATTCATTCTTTGTGATTTTTAAAAATTTGATCGACGGTGTGTGCATTTGTTATTTCAAAAAATGAAAATGACATTTATTATTTTTAACATATATATTAAGTTTGTCGATCCAATATCCAATATCGGTTCTAATTTTAATTCTTTTGCTTGGTATAATTCAAAATAGTTTGGGATGAATCTTGGTCCAAAATTCAAAATCTCCAAACTTCTCTCAATAAAACTTTACTGATGGTTCAGTTCGAAAAAAGTGAAAGGGCCGACAAAAAAAATTTCAGTTTTGAATATTTTTAGTTCAACTTTTTGGTACGGTTTAAGATTTTTGGAATCCATGCTCAGCCTTAGGGGACATGAAATTGTTAAACTATAAAAAATTTTGTTATGTCAATAGAACATTAATTATAAATTTAGCAATTTTTTTTGAAACGATAACTTTAGCAATTTAAAATGGGTAAATTTGACATTTTATAAACTCCACTTTAACATTTTGATTTGATTTTAATTAAATGACTTTTTGTATTGAAATCAATAATTATTTGATAAACCAAGACATTGTTTTATTAAAATTACAAAATTTGGATAAAATAATAAAAATCACAAAAATTTGAATTTTATGGTACCAAATAAACATTCTATATACCATAAATGTTAAACAAAATGTAAAATAAAAAATTGACAGAAAATTTTAAAAAAAAAATTAAAATAATAGACATGAAGAAATTTAAAAAAAGTAAAGGGATAAGTATAAAAAAGTATCTTGTGATTAAATGCATTTTTACTTAAAGGTATATGATTTTTTTTTCATGACATTTAAAGGTGTATAACTTCATTTTCTAGTACTTTAATACCTATCAACTAATATCATCGTTATTTTGTAATAAAATTTTAATATAACACTCCCTTTCAATACTATAAATATTTTATATGTGATTTATCATTAATATAACTATTTAAATACTTTAAAAAATATTACAAATTTATTTTAAAAAATATTTTTTTATTCATAATAAAATTAAAAATACATCTTATTTTTATTTATTATGAATGTACTTTAGTTAGTTTAATGCTATATTACTTACTAAAAATTCATACTATTAAAAATTCATATTATTTTAGTGAAATTATAATCCTAGTGAAAAATTGTTTAACTACAAGGTAATTTTCTTACTTATCCCTAAAATAAAACAAAAATAATTATAAAAAAAAGTTCATATAAGATTTCTCTTTTAACTATGAGTGTAATCGAGCTGAGCTTATATATGACTAGTTTGGGTTTGATTCATTTATAAATGAGCCGAGTTTACTATTTTACTATATGTTTACAAGCTTAAACGAATTTAAAAAAATTTTAAAAAATGTAAATTATAAATTAAAATTGTATATAAAAAAATTAAAAATAAATTATTTATTAAATAAATTATAATATATTTAATAAAAATTATAATTTTTTAATAATATATTTTTTAAAATATTTTTTATAATATAAATTTACATATTATATATTTTAAATTAAAATAACTTACTTACTAGGTTATATTTGAGTTTATTCATAAATTTTACAGAGTTAATTTTTATATAATTTAAAGTCGATGAATTTAAATATATAAATTTAAATAAATTTTTATTGAGTCAAAATCAAATTGCTCTCTCGAATGATTCGGCTAATTTAATCCTTACTTTTAACTATATTATACTTTTAGTGAAATGTCAAAAATCCTATATGACAATGCTCCGAAAATGACGAAATTAGATGGGTCCCATTCAAGCAAAAATAATAATAATAAGATAAAAGACAGAAAATAAAAGAAATATTAAATTAAAAATGAAAACAGATTCTCCACGTGTACAAATGTCTTGAGCTGGTGCTAACGTGCACCGTTGCGCCAATTTAAGACCGACCTCAGCTGCCCTCCTCTCCCGCCACAGCTAACGTTCTCGAAACAAAAGAAAGCACTCAAAAGCAAAACAAAAGAGAGAAAATCCGAAATGGAGCTTCCAGTGATTGATCTTACCCGATATCTGGAAGTTGCCGAGGAACTGAGCAATGACCCTGAGAAATTATCGGGTCAACTCAAAGAAAACGGGCCATGGCTGGGTGAGTTGTGTGAGGAAGTGAGTAGGATCCTGAGAGAAACCGGAGCCTTGATCGTTAAGGATCCGAGATGCACAGCTGAGGATAATGACAAGTTTCTTGACCTGATGGAAAAGTACTTTGAGAGACCTCATGACTACAAAAGGCTCCATGAGAGACCTGAATCTCTTTATCAGGCATACCTTCTTTCTTTAATTTCTTAGTAATTATTTTCTTGCTGTTTCTACTTATATAATATAAAAAAAAAAAAAAAAGGAATACAGAAAAGAGTTTCTCTGATGCAGATTATGATGGTAGTAACAAAATGTCTAATTTGCTGACTGAGAAAACAGATTGGATCGTGCCCGGATGGACTAGAAATTCCAAAATGTGTGGTTGATGAGAATATACAGGAAAAGATAAAAGCAATGCCAAAGGATCTTCAACCCACCTTGCCTGATGGAGCAGACCCTAAGTGGCGTTACATGTGGAGAGTTGGTCCTCCACCACCAAATACTCGCTTCAAGGTACATCAAAACACATCCTTGTTACTATTAGTTCTACGCTTTTAGTTTTTTTTCACAGCACTAGTAAGAAAACTATTTTCTTTTTTTGTTTCCAGGGATTTAACATGGAACCTCCCCTCCCTGAAGGCTTTCCTGAATGGAGAGAAGTTATGGACACATGGGGATACAAAATGGTGAATGCAGTGCAGGTAATAATGATATCATTTAATTATTCTTTTCTTATCTTTCTTAATCATAGAGATTGGAGGAATTGCCCCCAAAATATTTTTGTCTTATTTATTTTCAGGACGCGTATAACTGTCCTTTTTCGTAGTATAGTTTGAGATGTCGGCCGTTTTAAATAGTTTCATCTTATAAGCATGCAGTTTATTTTGAATTGTCTGTTCTCAGTCTGTAGCTGAACTTGCTGCAATTGGGTTTGGCTTGCCAAAGGATGCTTTTACTTCTCTTATGAAGCAGGTGAATTGCTGATTTAACACTTTTTTTTTTGTGACAAACCTTCATTTGTTCCCTACTTTAGTACATGTTTGAACTAGCAGGTGACACACACACACACATATATATATATAATTTAATTTTTTTTGTCTCCAATATAAGTACACGTTTTGTGACTGGAAAAAAGGGACTCTTTTAGGACCACCATTTTATGATATGTCGACTTTATTACAGTGACATGCTGCAATAGTCTTTCAACAATTTCTTTGCTTCCATTGAACCAAGGTCTCATTTCCTGTCTCCATTAACACGGACATTTTTTTCTATATAATTCAATTATTTCATCAAACATATATGACCGTATTTGTACACAAACAACTAATACAGGTAATTAACGTGTACGAACCAACATTTTTATACAATGGTAGACCATTTTAAATTTGATAGGTGGACAAATAGTAGGAACCTTTTTGGCAAGTAAATCAATATAAGTGGGACAGAAACTAGAAAATTTTGATTGGTTC
This sequence comes from Mallotus nudiflorus, assembly GCA_947683625.1. NCBI lineage: Eukaryota > Viridiplantae > Streptophyta > Magnoliopsida > Malpighiales > Euphorbiaceae > Mallotus > Mallotus nudiflorus. The sequence continues at coordinate 2,317,247 of CANTUR010000184.1, forward strand.
ATGGAGAATACCAGATGATTCTGTAATGTAAATTCGACAAAGGTCCAATCAAAGCCAGAAGTTTTTTTTCTTTTTATAACAATGTGCACAATTGTAGATACCCTTTTCCCCTATTAACCAATTAATTATCGAAAAAAAAAAAACCAAGTAATTAACTATTTTTCCTTTCTCAGAAAAATAAAAAAAAAGAAAAAAAAAATCCTTTGTTCTACTATATCGTTTGTTAGTTTCTTGCTTTCTGATTGGCAACAGGGACCACAGCTTCTTGGGCCAACAGGGAGTGACCTTTGCCAGTATAGTGAGGAAGGCACTGTTTTTGCTGGATATCATTATGATACCAACTTCCTAACAATTCATGGAAGAAGTAGGTTTCCTGGTCTAAACATATGGCTCAGGAATGGTAAAAAAATTGATGTGAAAGTTCCTCCTGGATGCCTGTTTCTTCAGGCAGGAAAGCAGGTATAATTTCTTAAGTAATAATTCCTGTGTTTTAGCTATATATATATATATATATAAGGATGTTTAAAACAAATTAACATTGTTTTAGTCTGGTTTACTTATTTAGCTATTTATTGTTATTTTCTTTGCAGTTAGAGTGGCTTACTGCAGGAGAATGCATGGCTGGTATGCATGAGGTTGTTGTCACTAACAAAACAAAAGAAGCAATTAAAAAGGCAATTGCCGAGAATCGCAGCCTGTGGAGGGTGTCCTCAACTGTATGTAAAAAATATTCATTTTGATAATATCTGACTTTAGTCTTGGTTTCACTTATAATCATTAAAAATCCAGCAAAAAAAAAAACAAAAAAAAAAAAGATTTTCTTGAATAAATATTAAAATGAACTAATTTACTTATGCAAATTGAAAACTAGTTAAGCTAGGACTCTTTTTTCATTGATCTCACCTTGATGTATTATCCACTTAATTTGGTACATATAATTGCTATAGCATCATGGTTTTATCATATATAATTGTTTTCAACGTATCTTATACTCATTGGTTACAGTAGCTCTATTGTCTGTTATTTGCAGCTGTTCTCAAACATTGCATCAGATGCTGTGTTGAAGCCATTAGGCGGCTTTGCAGAAAGCTCTCTTGCTAGCAATTATCCACCCATGCTTGCAGGAGAGTATATGGAAAAAGAGCTCTCAGCAATTAATCTAGATGGAAAAGTAGGTGCCTGATATGTAGATTGTAATTTATTTAGTGAACCCTACACATGCAAAGCTGTTATCACATCTTGTGCTTGTTGGTAGGGCATGTTCTACAATAATAAAGGTTGAGTTTACTATAATATGACGTAGAATAGCTCTATGTATGTAATTTTGATGTTTCAGCTTGTTCTAGCTGAATGCTTCATTTTGTGTTAATGTATTTGTCATGATTTCTGTTATATTTAGTAATGTAATGTGTTTTTGCTTTTCTTCGAAATATATGATTGGGGCGTAGAAAAACTTTTTGAGGGTCGGCTTGTGTAGCAAATTGTCGCATTGTTAGTTGATAGACCTTAGCAAACATCAGGTTGAGTTTGATGGGTCCTGGCCCTGAGGATAGAGGTTTTTAACCCAAGTCCCAGTTCCACATGCTTATTTAGTATGTGTTTGAACCCAAACAAAATTTCTTGTTGTATACTTTCCCAAAGAGTTGATTCAAATTTATGAATATATAAAAATTAATATTAATCCATTAAAAATATAAAAAATCATTTGAAATGTTCAATTATCATTTTTTTAAGAGTATTAATTAAATGTTCAAATATTTGTGGCCATAAATACACTGAATGTCGGTAAAAATCTTCCAAGAAAATGAATTCTGAGGGGAGGCACAAGGTGTGTATATATATATATATAATTCAGAAATGTTCAAGTTCTTGCATTTTATAATTAATATTAACTCAAAAATCGATCTAATAAAAATTTAGAAATAAAATGATATTTTTATATAAAATATTTAGTGAAATATTACATGAATTAGTACAACTAGGGGTAAACATAAGTTAAAAAAAAATCTGAGAATTGATACCAAAATTTTGAAATAAAATTTCTAGTATCATATCAAATTTAAGAATATCCATTTCATATCATATTCATTTTTATGTGTAGTTTAGTTCGAAGATTTGAGTCCTTTAAAATTATTCGACATGGTGGAATTCAAAATTAATATTCAGGAATTTAAACACTTTCGACATTAAAAATCATAACTAATTTTACAAAATAAAACAATTTATTTAAAGTATATATAAAAATATATAATTAATTTATATCTATTATGTATTTCAATTTTTGAAGAAGAAAATCTCAATATATTATTTTTTATTAAATTAGTATTGAGTATGTATTATAATATGAAAATCTCAATTAATTAATTATATTTAATCATAATTTGATTATATATTTAACAAAACAATAATATATATATATATAGTCTGAATTATTCCAAAAAAAAATTCACCTAATTCTGTTTGATGCAATTTTAAATTGAAATTATTTGAATCTATTTAATTTTAATACTATTCATTTAAAATAGGGAAAAGGTTCATTTAAGCCCTTAATGTTTATTCCATGGAGAAATAAGCCCTTAATGTTTTTTTTGGATCAAAAGAACACAGAAATAAGTTTTTTAGGTAATTTAAGCCCCTTTATTTAACGGGAGTTAAATGTTTTGTTAGCTTATGCTGACGTGGTCATTTTTTAACAAAAAAAAGAAATAAATAAATTAAATTAATGTTGCTTTTTACGTGGCATTCCCTCTCATCTGTCTTCATCATCTTCTTCCTCATATGCATCTTCAGCAACGGTAGTAGCATCATCATCAGCGTCCATATCTAAGCTTCTTGATCTAAACCCACTAAGCATTTCACAGTTGTCTTCTCAAAATCCTTAGATTCATGAAGGTCAAGATCTCAATCTGGCATTCCCTGCTGCTATACAAGAAAGTCAAGGTATATCTTATTTTCTTGAAGTACCCAAAACTGAAAAAAAAAAAAAAAAAACATCACCACTCAATGTAACTCTTCTTCTTCTTCATGCACTTCAGCTTTGGAGCTTCTTAGAACTGGAATTGCTTTAAGGGGTTTGAATTCTTTCATTCCAACACCGATGCTAGACTCAAATACATTGTATTCTTTAGGGTTTCCAATGCAAGAATTCAAGCCAACACTTAGTTTCGCAATCGAGGGGCTTGGAGTTGGAAATACATATGGTTTTCAAGAGAATGGTGGAATGATTCTTTTTCCTTTAGGGGATTTGAAAAATCTTTCAAGCACAACTCATAATGAAGTTAATCAAAGTAAAGGACAAGGCACTGCTGCTGCTATATATATAAGCAACTTTCATAAAAATATTATGTTCCACTTGAGAAACAGAGGGCAAACTTAAAATTGAAAGTTGCTTATATATGTATTTTTTATTATCATAGAGGGCAAAATTAAATAATTTGATTGTTCCATATATAGCATCATGGTGAAAGCATAGTTGCTGCCACAGATTTAATATGTTTGTTTTACCATTTCTTGCTTCCGGAGTTTTGTCAAATGTCATGCAACAGAAACTTCTTAGAAAATTATTGTTTGTCGGAGGTGTCTCTATTGATTATATTTTCCTCGATGATTCATGGTATTGATTCTCCATGTCTAAAAGTTGACTCTTCAATAGTTCTTCCTTTACATTCTTTATTATAAGATGAGCACCGATCATATCATCAGTTGCTGTGAGCCTTTTTAATTCCATGAGAAGCAGAGACTCTGTTTCTTGGAATGTTTTGATTCATGGATATCTTGATTATGGTGCCTTGATGCAAGGATTATGGTAATTTGATAATGCTGGGGTTGCTGCATTTCAACCCAACATTTCATCATCGGTGCTTGGTATTTAAGCATGTATGCAGACGATTGACATTAAATATGCAAGAAAGTTGTTTGACGAAATGCTTGAGAAAGATATCATCTCTCGGAGTGCCATGATTTTGATAGGAAATAACACTTCACCTTTCTCCTCAAACATTTATGTCACCAAAGCTAAGCCTATAAATAACGGGGGACACTTCCATTGCAGAAACGCAATAATTCATTCAATTGATATACCATTGGAAAAGAAAAAAAGCAAACCCAGTTCCTTTCAAGATCCACCATTAATTCTCAGAATCTTTCTTTTCTTTTTATTCTCAATATTCCATTACCCTTTTTAATTCTTCCCTATTATTTGATTTCTTTACTTTTTTTAATCTATATAACCACACTCCTCTCCTTCTTTGCTCCTCACCTCAAAACTTAACAATCTTGATTTCTTTTATATTCAATCTTTACTTCTTTTTATAAAAGCCATTTTCTTTAGCTATATCTCTTCAAGAAAATGGCTCCTAGCTTGAGCAAAACAAGCTCTAGTCTTGCAGGACTGGTCGCTGAAAACTATAACAGCATCAATCTATTATCTCCCTTCAAGATTCAAGTTTCAAAGCCAATAGTCATGTCTTTCTCTCCGATGTACCTAATAACATCACACTCACTCCCTCTCTCTGTACTACCATAAACAAATCATTATCCAATGTTGGAGCTTTCGTGGGTTTTGACTTCATGGAATCTAAGATCGTCACGTTGTTCCCATAGGAAAAACTCAAGAACATTTGGTTCATAAGTATTTTTAGATTCAAGATCTTATTGAATTTGCATGGAAAATCTTTGCTAGGACAAGGACAAGAGACATGGTTTTATAGGGCAACATAATTACGGGGTTTACACATTGTTGAGAGAGAGAATGGCTTCATTCCATGCTCTCCACATTAACATTTTATTTTTTATTTTATTTTTATAAAAATGGCCATGTTAGCTGAGCTAACAGAGACATTAGCTTTAGTCAAACTAAAAGGCTTAGAATATCCAAAAAAAACTTAATTTGTGTTTTTTTATCTAAAAAAAATATTAAGGGCATATCCGCTCCATGAGGTAAATATTAAGGGCTTAAATGCACCTTTTCCCTTTAAAATATACGGTCTAATATATTTGGGGTATACTGGCTTTCAAGAGGCCCAGGTAAACTAAGGTATGATGGCAGTATGGCTAGCTACTCAATTATTATTGAAACTCGAAAGACATGAGAACTAAGCATACTTGTGAAATCCATGCCACAGAATATGATGACCCTTTGACCGCTTTTTTTTGACAGAGTCACTGCAAAACTACTGTACTCTCGTGGAATGAATGAAAAACTCAGATAAATTATGTTGTCAATCAAGAACAAATTTTTTTTTTTCTAATTTTTGATAGAAAGGAGACTCAAATCCTAGTAAATCCAATTGCAAGTTGTATGTACGTGTGTGTCAAAAACTAAATAAATTTTTAAATTTTGAATTCCAGAATTATATATGATCAAGTTATCAATTGGAAGCACTATAAAAATACTTCGCAAGTAACATAAACTTAAGGATCAAATATTTAATTACTACACGGTTTAATTTGTCGGAGTTTTAATAAATATAAATAGAAGTGATAAACAGATAGAATATATCTGGATAGAAATAACATTTTGATTCAAAATAGGTAAAAAAATTAATTTCCACCATTAATGAGTGATGCAGCTTTCCTATTTTATCCTTGCAGTGGAGATGGTAAAGAACATAAATGACGTCTTAAGAAATGATAAACGTCTATTAATGAGACTGTCTTGTAAATGTAATCAGCTTCCTTTACAAGTTGATTTTTATTACATATTAAATATCAAAGGTTTTTATATATTATGTTAAGTATTCATTTCAAATTACAATATTTTTTTTACAACATATTGTTATTAAGAAAAAAAGAAGAAGATTACAGCTGATTCAAATACAAAATCAAAAGAAAACATGGAATCATTTTACAGCAGAAGAGCAAGAGACAAGTATTATGTTGTGTTCAATAGACACACACCTGAGATCTACACATCTTAGGAAGAATGTGCTCATTCAGTTGTAGGATTTAAGGGGTGTCTGTATCAATCTTTTAATACTATAAATGAAGCTATAATTGAATGGAAGAAATTCAGTGAAGCAAATTTTGTTGTCCTAGCCACATTGCTTGCTGAGAAGGAATAGAAAGTGGAGAAGGTTGAGAACAAAACCATTATAATTAAGAGGAACAATCATATTTCATTTGATGGTTTCAATTTTCTTTTTCTGGAAATTATTATAATTGTTTTCATAATTGGCTTTTGTTTTGAGGAAGATAACAAAAGTTGTTGATGCAGAAGCCTCTGCACCAGTTAGGCAATTGCATCCTGGGTTATAAAACAATTTATGTTTGAAAAGTATAAATTATTATTAGTGTTTTATTTTGAATGTCTTATTTCTGTGTTAATGACAAACTTTTATTTGTGGTTTGAAATTAATGATATGGATTACCTTTTTACTAAACTTGAGATTTCATACCTTATAATGTTTGTTAATTTTGAACTTAGAAATAAAATGTTGATGGCACATTGAAAAATCATAATGATGGATACATTGGTTAACCGATTTATGGAATTGAAGCTAATTTTAGTAGTATCAACTTTAAGAGTTGCAAATATGTTATAGTTTGTTGAATATAATGTTTCCTTCACCAGGTGATGGACAAATTGAAAATTAACTTCACCACATATTTAAATAGTAACTTCATAATTGTTATACTTTGATTTGTTAGAAACAAAAATAGTTAAGTGTTAGTTTTCATTTCATATAAAGTGTTTTTGCTGAATAATTAAACTGCAATTTTTTAATAGAAATAGAAAGGACAAAAAGCTTAAAATATTGATACCATTCTAAATAACTTAGGTTCATTTTATTTTTAACTTTGATTAGTTTGTACTTGATATAGTCGATCCAGAAGTTAGAAGATTTGCTAATATTTTTCATAAATATAAATTCATTAATTAAATTGAAAAGGACAACATTCAATAGTGATAAACTCTAATATTAAACATCATTAAACAACAAAATGAGACTTGGAATGATGTTTATGGTTCAGCAAAAAGACACTTTAAAAGATTATCAAGTTTTAAACTTCATAAGAAGTGTTGTCTAACACTTTAATGTAGTTGCCTAATTGAACTACTACTGCTGCTTGTGCTGCTATTGCTACTCTTGCCTTCAGTGCTGCCCTTCTTCTTAATGGGGTGGTTTCTTTAATATCATTATCTTGATAAACCTCTATTTTTCTTTGTTCACCTCCTTCCTATTGGGTTTCATGGTACAAATGTAGCAAAAAAATTAAAAATTTATCACGTTCCCAAACCTGGATCCATGTAGTTCGACTACTTAATTAAATCTAAGGTTTTAAGAATCTCACCAAGACGTAAAAGAGGCAAGATTTTCTGGAAGGATGAGAGGAGGTTCACACTGGTGACACCTTACCTCGAGCTTTTTACTTTGGTTGTTCGGATCTAGACGTCTCTAAAAGGATGCATCCTCTATAGGTATCCACACGAACAACCCTTCACAAAACGAATTGGCATGTGTGCTAGCAACCTTCTTGATTCTCTCACAAATTAAGAACAAAAGAAAAACTCTGTCTTTGTTTTCTAACAAAAGAGAAAACGAATTTGGAGGCAAGAAAAATAAGTGTATTAAACCCTAGAGAATATAACATATTTATAGACTCCAAATTAGGGTTTCACCTACCAATGACCCTTTATTAATTTCCATTTATTATATTCTGATTTTTTTAAAAAAAAAATAAGAAATAATATCTTATTTATTTATTTAAAATAAAATTTATCTTAAATAAATAAATAAAACACTTTAATTATTTATTTTCACAGAGTTTATTTTAGGCTTATTAAACCTAAATTCATTTTGGGCTTGTTCTAAGTGTGTGACCCTATAGGTTTACAAAACATTGGCAGTGGGCTTAAATCTCTATTTAGGCCTACAAGTCATAAGTGGCCTCTAGCAAGACATTATGACTATCCAAGTCATGTGAAGTCAATAATCCGACATAACCTAATTACAATGAATTTTATTGTCCTTTTATCACATGATATCCTAATTGAACATAAGGCATAGAATGTCATCCTTATATAGTTCAATATTATGACTTGATTCCAAGTAGACTGAAAATGATAACTCTTTATCAATTCATTTCAGCATGGCTATGCATTTTTCTTTAGTCTATCTTATCAAGGGGCCCATAGATATCTTTCTCATATTAATGAAGGATAAATTCCTTCTGAATTACTCACATTCCTCACATAACTAATTTCATATCCAACAACATCCTATTTAATTGTCCGGTTAAAGACAATGTTAGAATGTGTGAAAACATAAAATAACTATGTAGAAATCCATGATGATTTCAAGGTCAAAGGATCGAAATAAAATTACTATGATGAGAAATACTTATGACAATAATCTATGTAGTATTTTCATAGTGGATCAATCCAGTACATAATCTCTCATCATGTACCTATGAGTTGACTTAATATCTCATATTCATGATTAGTAAAACATAACCATCAATCAACTTCATACTAGCCTTAATACTTTAATATTTATATAATGAATAAATGGCTAGGGATAATTAGAATAGGACTCTTATTTTAATCTAAGGGTTTTACTATCAAGTTACATACTTGATAGCCTTAGTAAGAATTAACCATTCATATAATTATCATAAAATCAAATGATAATGAAATACCTCTTTATTAATAAAATAAGAAAGTCAATATATAATCACAAATAATTGACCTAGTGCATATCAATTACACTTCCATAATTCCTTGCTCATTTTCTTTATGGTCATTAAGAATATATCGTACATAGTGGTAATAGGAAATCGGTGTAGGAGCCCTTGCTGAGTGTTGTCATATGCAAAATCAGCAACGTCTCTCAAAACATACTCACTAATTTCCTTCTTCAATGACTTAAGTTGGTCTCGAACTGAAGCATATAAAGCTTCAACAAAGGTTTTTGATGGAGAAACTTTCCATTCACTAGACTTTCTACTATTATTCATGATGTAAGGGATGACTATTATAATTAGTGAATGTTTTATTTCAGATGTGCATTATAAGTTAACAATTTGCTTAATATACATACACAAAAGAATGACTCTTCATGTACTTTATTAATTAACCTCACCTCTGTATGGTAACAGAACATTATTATATGCCATTGTAAATGATGATCATGGTAATCGATGTGCAGTTGTTCCATACTAATGATTTATTATTTGTATATCCTAAAATGGTTTTAATAAATGGTAGGGGTCATTGTGATAATGTCCTTTTGATTTCTTATATTAATGTGTAATAGTATGTGTTCATTTCATTAGATGTTTTTGAATTAGTAATGGCTTAATATAAGAATCTTTGAATTAGTACATTTTAGGGAAAATGTTCTTTGACAGTATAAAAGAAAAAAATTTAGAGCAAGACACAAATATTCATATGAATCAAACATTGTTAAAATGAAGATTAAAACATATTAAAGAAAAAACAGAATTAGAGCAGAGTTCAATTATAGTTATCCATATGCCTAAACAACAAAAAATTATAAGCAAATGTTTTAGTAAAAAATAAACTAACGCATTAACACAATTGTATTATATTTTGCTAAAGTCTAGAGACCTCAACTCATACCACTGTGTGCAGCAAGCTCTCGAATTTTGAAAGCCCTTTTGTACTCTTTAGTCCATTTTAATGCTTATTCTTAACCCAATAGTATTTTCTTAGTATTGAGTCCTGACTTGTTGCATCTGAAGGTTCAATCCCTCTGCCTTTTCGAGAAGCTATAGCTATTACTCCTTCCGCTTTTCAATCTTTTTGGCAAGGTTTTCAATCTAGCTCTGCTCGGATAGATACTCTTGGTGGATATCAACCAATTCCTTATTTTACGCTTCCAGTGCATTCTTCATAGCCTTTTGCTTATAGACATCATTTTTCAAACTTTGTATTTTACATAAAAGGCCTTCTATGGACTTATGGTTATGGTAAAGGAATTGAAAATTGATTCAATTTCACCTACTACTTTTGAAATACTCTCATATTTATATATTTATGATGAAACACTATGAAGTACTGATATAACTGAACAAAATGTGTCCATTTGATGATGAGCTAGTGTAAGAAATTCATATTTCAATAGAAGGTTAATAGTATTCTTGGATGACTCAATGACATCTCTTGTGAATACTGTGTTGTTGTGAAGTAGATGTTACAGAGTGTTCTAAGAAATTGAAATCAAGATCAATCAATAGTTCTTCTGGTGAAGGAATTGAAAATGCCTTTTTACTTCTTTCACCGATATCAAGCTTCACACTAAAAATGTCATAAAATAAGAAAATTTATTAACTTATAAAACTAAAGAAATTCGCTTACAAAATAAAAAATATTATATTATATTAGAAACATAGTGATGAAGTTGGCTATTACATGCTGAGGCTGTGCAACTGGCTTCATTTTTTACTTTTTCAGATAAATCAAAATAGGTGACATCTATATTGTCAACTCCACTGTTAACATTTTTTCCCCTTATACCAATTGGTGAAGCAAACAAAGTGTCATTTTGTTCATGATAAGAAAATAACTTATGGGGAGAGTCATTACCATCATCATTAGCATCAAGGTTGTCCTGCAAAGCATTAAGAACATCATTAATAACATGCTCTAGATCTTCCTCAGTATTAGTATAGTTTCTAATATTTCCCAACCTATTGGATCTTCTTAATCTAGCAAAAAAAGTGGCTTTCAAATTTTTCTTAGGTGTTGAACCAACAATTTTCTTTTTTTCGCTGAAGTATTGGATTTTTCCTTTTTATGTGAAGATGCTTTGATGCTATGTTGTTTTCCCCCTTTGACATAGGGCTTTCTTTTTTTGGATATTGTTGGTGGAATGGGAGATTTCAAACTTGTTATGGTAGAAAATGTAGATGATGAACAAAGAAAATGATTGAATTACAATGAATATTATAATGATGTATCAATTTCAGCCCATAACATCAATGTATGTAAATATGAAAAAATACCAATTGAGCATGACTTCAGTTAAAATTTAACTTTTCTTCATCACTTAATGTTACATTTAATTTTAGAAATAGTAGTAACTGCAAAATTTTGATTTTATTTTAGTCACTCATTGAAAAATTAATATTTTGTTCAATTAAATTTATTTCATAGCCTTTTTCAAATGTATGGAAAAAACATTGTAGTATTTTTAAACAAAACCATTGGCAATACAAGCAATAATTATTAATTTGTATAACTTACTAACCTAAAGCACATTTTGTGTTCGTTTCTCATATGAATCACCAGTGGACCTCACATCCTCCATTTTATATATTAATTAATGGAAAAAAATATTATTAGACAAAATATAAATTGGAGAGTTAAATTAGTTATGAAAAAAAATATTTGTATTGTGATTCTAAAATTACCCCTTTTTATTTATTTGTAGTGCCTTTTGAAATAAGTTTTAATTGGGCGATAGAAATGAGATTTTTTCACCAACCATGGAGAAGTTGTTAGCGGTTGTCTACCAGTGTACACAGATGGTAAAGGTTGATATTTGATTGTGATGGATGAACGTCTACTGTTAGAATCAGAAGAAAATAATAGATCGTATGAGGATACAATAAAATTAAGGGGCTGAAATTGTTCTCAATGCCGACAAGAGCAGTTAATTGGATGGGTAAAGACAAATTTGAACACAGGTTATAGTATTGGTAACTGATGCGAAAGGTTGACTGAAGATACTTCTATTGGGTTGTGACTTCTTTTGGAAGCCTAAATTTGAAAGGGATTTGAATTGGAACTATTTCCCGTGTTGAAGATTGAAGCTAATCTCAAGGTTGTCGGTGAAGCAATAATATTAGAGTTAATGATAAAAGATTACCCAAATAGGAAAGGAAGTAACACATTCACTCCCTCTTTTTGATTTTTGTTTTCCCTTTACTTTTCTCTCTTTTTTTGCCAAAAATAGGCATCGCATATGGTGAACCATACAATTGGCCTTATCAATTATTAAAAAAAATATCTTTTTAATCTGACTAATATCACACATAGTACTAATCCTATATATTATGTATACATGTGGTGAAATACAATAACTATACAATTTCTAAATTACATTGAAATTTTTAGTCACCTTTTTTTATAAGAAATATATTTTTCACTTGAAAATTAAACCATAATAACATTTAAATTTATGAAACCAATGATTTGGTGAAATAACTTTCGCAAACCATCATTAGGTCCTTTTAATTTTTTTTGGTGAATTAATATGTTAGTTAAATACATTGTGTTGCTTGATATTACTTGAAATTAAATTTAATTTTTGTACCTTCAAACTACTCTAATTTCACAAACAATCCAGTTTGTCATAAAAAAATTTAACTTCACCATCATAATTGCAATCCACACATTCTATAACATCATCATCCACCAAGCTACCCTAGCCTAAACGCCTGTGGAAAAAGCTTTCAAGACATTCATTTATTTTAGGTGTCAAACTCCTTATCACCTATAGCTTTCTAAATACTTCAAGTAGAGATGTTGTAAACACCTAATTTCAGGATAATAAAGTATGGATGCAACAAAGGACTACAATGATGAAAATGTTATAAGTAAGTCTTCAATACTTGAAGTTTGGAACCTCAAAGTCTGAATGCATTTTCAAAAAGAGTTTAATTATTTTTTTAAGGACCTAATTGTAATATTTTTAGGACCTAATTGAAAATTTTAAATTCTTTTAGGAATCTTTTTGTAATTAAAAGTTAAAAAAAGAAGAGGATCGGAATTCTATAATTCCTATCAGAATTGTATAATTCGGATCAAAATTCTATAATTTCAACTAGAATTACACAATTTTGATAGGAATTATACATTTTCTATTTTTTGTATTTTTACATAAAATAAAAATATGTTTCCTAAACTTTGATTGGCTAAAAATTTTATTAAATTTATTTTTGAGATTTTTCTAGACTTTCAGAAAATAAAATCCTTTTAAAACTGAAACTCTTGAGTACGTGTACAAGCTAGGGTTTTTTAGGTTTTTCTATACAAACCTAGCTAAAACTCTTTTGTGAGGGGTCTCTCCTAGAGACTTTTCTTTTTCTAGGCAATACATAAAAAATATACTCTTGTGATTTGTTTGTTTTTGACGTAAGGAGACTTTTGAAAAGAAGAATAACAAGTTTTTGAAAACTTACTTGAAAAAGCAATGGTGATTTTTACTAGTTTGAGGAGCAACCCATACTGGATCCATAAGCATTGTCTTCTTTCCTACTTTCTTTTAGTTTTATTTATTATTTTGATTTTGATTTTAATTTTTATTGTTACTTTATATAGTAATCATTGTTTACTCATTTGTGTTGGTGATTATGGAGGGGAATACGTGATGATCTTACTAGGTGAACAAAATCAATGAAGATCCATGGAATACCATGGATTGAACCTTGTAGCTTAATATGATTCCCATATTTTTTTTTAAATTTAGTTGTTTAATTTTTTATTCTAATTTTTATTTTGTTTTATTTTGGGATTTTTCTTTTCTTATTATTTTCAATAGATCATTGTAATAGCCCTAATATTGGGAATAATGAAAACATGTGTGTGTGATTATTTTTTATTTTAATTAATCAGTTAGTAAAATTATGATTTTAATTGGGTAATTAATTAAAGTTAATGTTTATAGAAATCATTATGTTGTTTAATTAAAATTGAATTAGATTTAAGTGGATAGAATTAGAGTTGCTTGTTGATTATTTTATTTTATATTATTTAAAGTCTCTTTAATTAAATTAGGATTTTTAGAATAAGTGTAATTGATTGTTTGATCTTTTATTTGATTGGTTTTGATATTTTTTATTATTTTTGGGTTTGTTTATGTTTATATGTTTTGGGCCCTAAGCCCATGATAGGCTCTGACCCATTTAAATAAATTTAAGTCTAGATTTTAATTAATAAAAATGCATTTTAGGCCCATAATGAATTAGACTTAGGGTATAGATGACTTAGGCCTATTTACTTAATTTAGACATAGACCCACCTACTTTAATTTAATTAATTTAGACTTAGCCCACTAACAAAAGTCTTTTCCATAACTTGTAGATTTAAAATCACTTTAGGAATAAAAATATATAGAACTAGGCCCACTAATTTAAATACTTCATAATTTATAGATTTATGCCCATTTTTAGAATTAAAATAAATAGACTTAGGGTCACTTAATTAAAATTGAATAGGAATTAGGCCCATTAATCTTTAGGCTCACTTGTAAATTAAAATATATAGATTTAGCCCATTTAATTAAAATCAATGTAGATTAAACTAACTTATGGATTGTTGATTTAAATTAGTGCATTGTTTACATGTATTTTTCATGACTAGTTTGCCTTGAGTTGATTGTTTTAACAAGAATTTATATAAAATTGCATGTAAATATAGGGTAAGATAGTAATTCATAAAGTAATTATAAATTCTAAAAAAATATAAGACTGAAAGAAGTTGGTATTCCGTATCTAGAATCTTCTGGTTATGGTGCTAACTTTCTTTTAGAGAATTGAGTACCACCATTTTTTGATTTGTCCCAGTTATTACCCTAGGTGGTGACTCTTCATCTCCATGCCATGTTTTTGTGATAGTGGTTAGTGTGTTCTTTAGAGCCCTAAGCTCAAATAGTGTTATGGTTGCTAAGATCTATTTCCCACCATGGAATAGATCTTAGCAAATAGTGTTATGGGTGCACACTATTCCCCACCGTCTACAATGGCGACTCCACTGGGGATAAAAGATACTGATTCTACTTATGTTCTTTAGAATTATTTTATTCTTGCATTCATTTTACATGTCCTTATTAATCGATGACATTGGTTTATGGTTCCATGATTCCATTACCTTCATGGGATTGTAAATTGGCTAACCATCACTCTTAGCTTTAACTTGGTTCAAGAGAGATTACCGGGCTCATATAACTAAAGTCTGTAACCCAAGTCCTAAAGGGGGGGGGGTAAGTCTTCTCTCGAGTTTGCAAAGGATGTCAGGCTCCTTTGACCTTGGCCTGTGACTTAAGTCTTAAAGGAGGGCATCTTGCTAAGGGAACCTTGACCTTTATCATTGGACTTAGCTCATGTGACTTAGTAACTTCCCTTAGGATTTACCCAAATTGCTTGTGAATGTTTCCATGAGGTATTTTTATCTATAAAAGCCCAAGCCCATACTTTAGAAGCCTATTTGGGCTAATATTTTATACCTAGAAATGTTATTTCTATGCTTTGACTACTTTGAGAGATTTGGCATGTGCATCGATTTTTGATATCCCATATTGATATTAAGGCCAAGACAAAAAATCCTAAGAAAAGAGACTCACCATTGTATATGCGTGTGGGAGTGATAAGGTTGGAAGGATGTATATACCCTTGATTTGTTACTTGACTTACTACTTATTGAATAGCACATGCATCATGCATACATGCATTACATGCATCATACTAACAACTTGTCTTTCAACCATCATAGATTCATCTGGGTCTTCCTGTGTTTGGAGTTAGAAAGGTGGTAGACTAGTGAGAACTGATTCAAGCCTGCAATCAATTGTAAAGGAGATCCTTAGCAGACTAGAAAGGAGTCATATCAATCCACTCTACCTAGAAGCTGCACAACCTAAACAAGCCAAAGAAATGGAACAACACGAAGGAGGAAACTGGATTCTAGAGGATGCCAAAAGAGCATTAATGGATGACATTAGAGCAATGATGTAAGATGAAATAAGACAAGCCTTAGCTGGGTTAATGCCACCAGCTGTGGCTACACCTGTACCTATTATTATAATTCCACCTGCTGCTATTGCGGAAGATCCACCTGCTGGGTGGCAACCATTGAATGTTGTAAGGAATGTGCCTGCTGTGGAAATGAAATATGAGGATGTGGAGAACCTTTTTTTAGTGAAAGCCAAAAAAGAATCACTTAAGTAAGTTCAAGAGCTAGAACCCAAGCAGATGAAAGTATTGACTCAAAAGATGTCTAAAATGGAAGAATTGATGAGAGGATAGGGATTTGGATATTCATTTGACTTTGATGATATAATGCAATTTGAGGAAGATAAATTGCCTGATAAGTTCAAGATGCCACAGCTGCAAAAGTTTGATAGTACTGGAGACCCAAGGATCCACCTTAGTCAATATACAACTACTATGAGCATCACTAAGGCTCCTTTGTCTGTGGTTACCAAGTTACTTGTACTATCCTTAGAGGGTATACTATTAATTGGTATAATGGGTTTGAGAAGTTTATTTGAGATGATTGGACAAAATTGTGTATTACTTTTTTAAAATAGTATAACCACAATACCCAACTTAAAGTGTCTATCAGGGATTTAGAATTGACCAAGTAGATTCCTAATAAATCATTTTAGATTTTCTTACTAGAATTATGAATAAGGTAGGATTAATGAAAAATAAGCTAGTTGAAAAGGATCATGTTAGGATGATATTCAAAATGTGTCACCTAATTTGGTTGAGAGGTTGCAAATAATGAACCTTATGATATTTATAGACCTTTATGATGATGGGTTGCAAGCTGAGGAGACTGAAAGTGAGAAAAAGAAGATTGCTAAAAGCACCAGAGCAAAAAATGACCTAATTGGGGGCATGCAACAAAGAAGCACTACCCGGATTATGGAAGTGCATGTTGTTCAACAACTAAGGAGATTCTCTAAATTTAACCAACCTTTGTTAAAAGTCCTAAAGCACTTAATGTAAAAGGGCTTACTTTAACCTTTACCTAATCCAAACCCACCAAACCCAAACACCCTAGTTATAACCCAAACAAGCACTGCCAATTCCATCAAAACCTCTAACACTCCACAGATAACTGCATCCACCTCAAACATGAAATCCAAAACCTTATAGACTCTAAAAAGATCACAGACCCCTGAAAACCTAAGCACCAGAAATAATCCTTTCCTAAACTACCAAAATGTACCACCCTCAGCTACCATAATGATATACTCATGAGTAAGTGTGGAAGAAGTGCTAAGCTCCTTTGAGGACCTAGACTTAAAACTAATGAGAAATTTCCTAATGCCCTTAAAGATGAGGAAAGAGTAGAAGACTTATTGGGTCAGCCTTCAAGCAAGTTTGACTATAAGGTATTTTATACTAAACCACCTTTTTTTGACACACCCTTCGAGTTGATTGTGCTTACAGGATGGGGTGATGAGTTTGATGATAAGAAGCTGCTAGATAAGAAAGAAAAATGCACAGTTAAGGTATAGAAAGATGAAGTCCTGGAGACGGTTAGCAAGAAGATATAAGAATAGCCACTATATCTGCCACCTAAAGGACAACCACCATGAGACTCAACATCCATAACATATAAAATAGGAAATAAATTCTCTTATTGTCTTATTTAAATAAAATTTTAGTTTTTTTAGAACTTATTTTGTTTAGTGATTGATGATATGAATTCTGATCATGCTTACTTATGTAATGTGCATCATGATGGTACTGTGCATTGTGATATTGCTAGTATTTGCATGTTTGACATAAATTTAATTCAATTGGATTCATCTAGCATGGGCATAAGTGAAAATTCAAAGAACATTTATATATCATATGATGTAACTTCTGAAGATAGGAAATTTAAGAAAAAAATAAAAAAAAAAGTGAGAAAAAAGAGAAAAAAGAAAAAAAAAAGTGAAAAAGAATAGTAAGGTAAAAATTAGAGAGAAAAAATTAGGACTAGCTGATAACAAGACTTGTATTATGTGATGTAATGAATGTTCTCATTTTTGCCCTAATGGATGAGTAAAATTGAATTTGAACTTTTTGTTCAAATATCGCATATTCGTCTTTATCATACTGCATAAGTATTTGAATGGAAAGACAAAATATAGTGATAGTTAAAATCAGAGGTATGAGATCATTAGTTTAGTCATGTTTTCTCTTTTTTGCCACCCCTTTGTGGTTCTATTTGTAAATCTAGTGTCCCCTTGTACCTTAGGAATTTAGGTGGTTCAATGACTCACGTTGCAACCTATACCTTATAACTATCATCAATCATTGCATCAGCTTCAAGCCTTATATTCTACTCAAGAGTCCTTTGAAGTGCAAGTCCAGTTGATTTCATCATCAAGAACTCGCTTCAGTTAGTTTGCCTACTCTTTTACATCTTTAATGTATAAGGTTGCAATTAATAAGGTTACTAGGTTAAAGGATCAATAACAATAGTGAACGAACTGAGTTTCTTGCACATATGAAGAAGACTACCAGAATAAAGTTAATGAATTCAAAATGTAATTTTGGGAGCAAAAAGAAGTAAACCATAAGCAACAACCAATAATTCATCAATATAGCACCACTTGGTTATCTGTTGGACAAGCTATATTAGAAGCTTTAACATTAGAAGTGCCAACAGTGAAGCATTTAACACTCAAACCTATAGGTTGTTGATGAGGCACCTCATTCTCACACTGTAAGCTGCAAATATAGCTTTGTTCCAAACAAAAGACCTATTAGTATCATACATGTCGTACATAATGCGCATATACTTGCATACATTTATTGTGAAATACTTGCTTTGCATAATAAAACCCCTGACCCTATACAAGATTGTACAAATACTCTGCTGCTAACATTCAAAATTAGTATTGTAAAAGTGCAAGAAAGTAGTCAAAGTATTCATATATGAAGCATCTAAAGAAGTAAAATAGGAAGAGTAACACTAATAAGTTGAACCTAATGCTCAACAGGACTTTAGGCCTAAAGAGCCTAACAAATTATGGGTCTATCTAGTAAAGGAATATTACCGATAATGACACTTGAAAAAGCATTATCTTGGCAACTTCAAGAGGCTAGATAAGATGCTCAAGCTCCTCAAATTCAACATCCATCTCTATAGTCTCTCATATGGAGCATCATTTGGAATATCTCTCCATAACGGTCATACAAGTGTAGGGTATGAAATATGGTGATTAAAAGGTCCAATATGTCAATAATACATTTGCTAGCCCTATAAAAGGGAAGGATGCACTTAAAACCTAAAATGAATGCATTCTGAAAAATTATTTGATCACAAAATAAGATCTCTAACTCCTAAACCTTTTTTTTTATAGGAGATATCAAGAAGAGAAATGAAGCCTTTACCATAGCATTAATGGAATGGTGGAAATCCAAACGTAACCTAAAGCCATAATTTCAATATTGGAGTATCATGACCTTGTGATAAAAAACATCATCACCATAATAAAAAGGGAAGAATGCAAAAGAATATCATTACATTTTGATAAAATTTAATCGCTTGCAAATAGACCATACTAACTTATGGTATTTTGTCTAGGGAAAAATAAAAAAGAATGAAGAAGGGGAAAGGAACCGATACATCAATAAGAATAGGCCATATAACAAATACTAAACACTCATCAAGATAATAAAAGGAAGTAACAAAACTCTATTTTCTTAAATTTTGTAATAAAGTACCATCTCAATCATAAAATTCACAAATTGAAAGTAAATTCATCTACTTCATGAGATATGTGAAAAAAGCCTATCTCATGACCTTAATCATAATGGCTCTTTTTTACTAGCCTTGTGGAATTCAGATGATTAATTAATGGCTTTGTGTTAAGGGTTTATAAACTCTAATCAATCTAATATTTTCTTTGCATCCAAACGAGGGGAAGAAAATGCATAGACAAAATATGTGTACTTAAAGCATAAATGGCTTAAATTTTATAGTATCATTTCAGTCTTTCAAATGATAAATCATGCATATAATCTACTCCAATGCTTAGAAATGAGTACGAGTACAAAATCCCTTGATGATATCCACGTTGAGTAATGCGAGAAAAGCAGGGGAATACTAAGAGGAGAATCGAAAAAAGAGCAAGCATAATTTACTCCAATTCTTAAAGATGAGTAAGAGTATCAACATGAAACTTTTGGCAGTATCCATGCTGAGAAATATGAGAAAGGCATGGGAATACTAAAAGAGGACCATGCAAAAAAAATGCTCTATTTACTCAAATGCTCTATAAAAGTATGAGTATCCAAAGGACCTTTCCAATGCTATCCACGTAGAGTAATATGAGAAAGGTGGGGGAATACTCAGATAAGGAAGAAAAGCACAAAAATAATTCAAAGGCTACTTTGATACTCATAATTCGATCTTTTTATGCTCAATTTTCATAAGTTTTGTTCAATAAATTTTCTCTAAAATTAGGTGTTTAAGTAAACTCTTCACTTGGTAAAAGATATGCTCTCAGCATAAGTTGGTTAATGATGCCTCTGACCTTTGTAAATGGCAAATAAATGATAGTCATAAAAATAAAAAATAATGAGATTCGTTGAGTGCATGCTATCTCATGAAAAAGTGATGAATTTTATCATGAATTTTCAATATTTTAATGTACTTTTGTATATTCATCACGGTTGAAACTAACTTTAATAAGTCTGTAGGAATTGGAAATCCAGAAGGAAGTGCACCCAAGTTGTAGATTTGTTAACATAGTGGAATTAAAATTAGTTAGTAGAGAAATTCTAATCAGTCAACACAGTAAAATTCAAAGTCAGTCAGTAAAAATGCTAATCAGTTAGTTTAAAGAATTCAAAGCATTCGACGCAAACAACCATAGATAAAAATCATGAGCAATTATAAATTACAACATCATAAGCAAGCAATGAAAGGATTGTAGCCAATTTGTGACCAGTTATGAACTGTAGCATTATCAAAGGTGAGCAATGTAAGGGTTACAGCTAATCATGAGTAATTATGGACTGTAGCATTATAAAAGGCAAGCAATAAAAGGATTGCAGTCAATTTGCAAGCAATTATGGATTATAGCATCAAAGGTGAGCAATGAGAGGGTTGTAGCTAATTAAAATCAATGAGAAGTTATGGATTGTAGCATTATCAAAGGTGAGTAATGAAAGGATTGCAGTCAATTTATGAGCAGTTATGGACTATAGCATCAAAGGCGAGCAATGTAAGGGTTGCAGCTAATCATGAGCAATTATGAATTACAGCATCATTGGAGAGCAATTATGGATTACAGTTAATCATGAGCAATTATGGATTGCAGCATCATCAGTGAGTAATGTAAAGGTTATAGCTAATCATAAACAATTATGGACTATAGCATCAAAGGTGAGCAATGAAAGGATTATAGTCAGTTAGCAAACAATTATGGATTGCAGCATCATCAATGAGTAATAAAAGGGTTGCAACTAATTACGAGCAATTATGGATTGCAATATAATTAGTAAGCAATAAAAGGGATAAGGGAAATGAAGAATGAATTGGCAAAAGGCAAAGCATAAAAGAAATCAATGTTACATGATTGAGTGTAGTGTATTTCTATCCAGACTATACAACCAAATATAGTTGACATTGTACGACCGAGTACAATGTGTCATTTTAATTCAGACTATATGACCAGGTATAGTCGACATTGTACGACTGAGTATAATGTGTCCTTTCAATCTAGACTATAGGACTGAGTATAGTTAACATTGTACAACTGAGTACAATATAACTCTTTAAACAGTGATATACGATCGAGCATAGTCAACATTGTATGATAGAGTATAATGTACCTCTTTTAACCCAGACTATATGACCGAGTATAGTCAACAGTGTATGACCGAGTACAATGCACCCTTCCAATCCAAACTATATGATCGAGTATAGTCAACATCATACGACTGAGTATGATGTATCCCTTTTAACCTAGACTATACGACCAAGTATAGTCAATATCATACAACTGAGTGTGATGCATTCTATTAATCTAGACTATACAACTGAGTATAGTCGACATTGTACGACTGAGTACAATGTATCCTTTCAATCCATACTATACAACCAAGTATAGTCAACATTGTACGACTGAGTACAATGTATCTTTTTAGTCAACACTATACAACTGAGTATAGTCAACATCATACGACCAAGTGTGATGTATCCTTTCAAATCAATGCTATAAGTATGAGTATAGTATTTCCTTAAATATTTTAAGTTTATGCCTAGTGTTGTATGGCAACACAAGCATTCATCGTGAACCGACAATTGCTTATAGACAAAAGCCTCAAGGAGCACAGGTAAGTACCTAAACTTTTGTTCTTAAGAAATTGTGTGTTCATTTGCTTTGCTGCAATTTGTCAAGCAAACAACGATAAAAAGGGGCAACTGTAAACATCCAATTTTGGGATAATAAAGCATGGATGCGATAAAGGACTCTAATGATAAAAATGTAATAAGTAGGTCTTCAACACTTGAAGTTTGGAACCTCAAAAGTTTGAACGCATTTTAAAAAAAAATTAATTATTTTTAAAGACCTAATTGTAATATTTTTTAGGACCTAATTGAAAAATTTTAATTCTTTCAAGGATCTTTTTGTAATTAAAAGTATAAAAAGAGGATCGGAATTACACAATTCCGATTAGAATTACATAATTTCGCTTGGAATTATACATTTTCTAATCTTTTTTTTTTATTTTTATAGAAAATAAAAATATGTTTCCTGAATTTTAATTGGCTAAAAATTTTCTTAAATTTATTTTTGGGATTTATCTAGACTTTCAGAAAATAAATTCCTTTTAAAACTGAAACTCTTGAATACGTGTATGAGCTAGGATTTTTTTAGGTTTTTCTATAAAAACCTAGCTAAAACTCTTTTGTGAGGGGTCTCTCTTTTTTCCTGGAGACTTTTCTTTTTCTAGACAGTACACAAAAAAATATGCTCTTATGATTTGTTTGTTTTTGAAGCAAGGAGACTTTTGAAAAGAAAAATAACAAGTTTTTAAGACCTACTTGAAAAAGTAATGGTGGTTTTTACTGGTCTAAGGAGCAATCCATACTGCATCTATATGCATTGTCTTATTTTCTACCTTCTTTTTTATTTTTATTTTTATTTATTATTATTATTTTGATTTTAGTTTTTATTGTTATTTTATTCATTAATCATTGTTTATCCTTTTGTGTTGGTAATTATAGAGGGGATTACGTGATGATCTTACTAGGTGAACAAAATCCATAAAGGTCCATGAAATGTTGTGGATTGAACCTTATAGCTAAATATGGTTCCTAGATTTTTTTATTTAGTTGTTTATTTTTTTTCGATTTTATTTTGTTTTATTATTTTTGGGATTGTATTAATTTTTCTTTTCTTATTATTTTCAATAGATCATTATAATAGCCCAAATAGTGGGAATAATGAAATCATGTCTGTGTGATTATATTTTATTTTAATTAATTGGTTAGTAAAATTAGGGTTTTAATTGGGTAATTAATTAAAGTTAATGTCTATAGAAATCATTAGGTTGTTTAATTAAAATTGAATTAGATTTTAGCGGATAGAATTAGGGTTGCTTGTTGATTATTTTATTTTATATTATTTAAAGTCACTTTAATTTATTTAGGGTTTTTAGAATAAGTGTAATTGATTGTTTGATCTTTTATTTGATTGGTTTTGATATTTTTTTAATGTTTTTGGGCTTGTTTATGTTTATGTGTTTTGGGCCCTAAGCCCATGATATGCTCTAACTCAATTAAATAATTTTAGGTCTAAATTTTATTTAATAAAAATGCATTTTAGGCTCATAATGAATTAGACTTAAGGTAGAGATAACTTAGGCCCATTTAGTTAATTTAGACATAACTTCACCTAATTTAATTTAATTAATTTAGGCTTAACCCACTAAATAAGAATCTTTTTTATAACTTGTAGATTTAAGATCACTTTAGGAATAAAATAAGTAGAACTAGGCCTACTAATTTAAATACTTCATAATTTATAGATTTAGGCCCATTTTTAGAATTAAAATAAATAAACTTAGGGTCACTTAATTAAAATTGAATAGGAATTAGGTCCATTAGTCTTTAGGCTCACTTGTAAATTAAAACATGTAGATTTAGCCCATTTAATTAAAATCAATGTAGATTAAACTAACTTATAGATTGTTGATTTAATTGAGTGTATTGTTTACATGTATTTTTTATGACTATTTTGCCTGGAGTTGATTATTTTAATAAGAGTTTATATGAAATTGCATGTAAATAGAGTGAAAGATAGTAATTCATAAAGTAATTCTAAAAGAACACTAGACTGAAAGAAGTTGGTATTCCATATCCAGAATCTCTTGGTTGTGGTGCCGACTTTCTTTTAGAGAATCGAGTACCATTATTTTTTGATTTGTCCCAGTTATTATCCTGGGTGGTGACTCCTTATCTCCATGCCATGTCTTTGTGATAATGGTTAGTGTGTTCTATAAAGCCCTGATCTCAAATAATGTTGTGGTTGCTAAGATCTTGGGCACACGCTAAACCCACTGTTTACAGATGCCCTACTTTCTCAAAGCTTTTTCATTTATTTCACAGTTTCAACTAGACGTTTGCCTTCCTCTTGATCAATTCTATTACCGTTGCACAACGAGATCACCCCTAAAATATATCATGATCTGTAATGTCCTACTACCGAGTATAACTCTAGTAAAACACGACCATTCTCAAGATCAAGTGATATGTCTAAGCTTGTTTCCTATACAACAATAACACACAATATAAATAATATATTTTTCACCTCGGCGCATCGTTGTAAAAATGAATTCATTGACCTTAAAAAAACCCAACATTCACCAGGGATGCTATCCAAATTAACCTATTGGTAAACAGTAGGGTGGTTTGCTGCATTATGAACATGTTTACAACTAATATGGAATAAACCAAATTATAATATCTTATTAGTTAGTATGAAAAAAAAAACAGTTACATCAAATCGATGACATTGTTTATACCTTAGTTTAAAATTGAAAAGATCTTTCAAAGAATGTCTTCCCACTTTTGATATTATGTCAACCATCAACTCACCAAGACTATTGTATAAGGAGGTCGTTGAAATATCTGTGTTTTTCAACTTTTCTGTAGCCATTATACAACAACCTATATTTTTTAAATTATTTTAATTTAAAACAAAATATGCAGTGTTAATAATATTTAAAATTATATTTGATTATTTTGTGATTAATATCTATTATTTTATGTTTAATCATAATTTTCTATGTAAATATTTATTTTCAAACTTATTATTTTAGAAATTTATTTACGTTATATTTACTACTATGAAAAGAAGTATTTTAATAATAATATTTAAGTACTAATGTTATTTTATTTTTAAAATGATGTTGTTTTTTTATTTTTATTTGATTATTATTATTATTATTATTATTATTATTATTATTATTATTATTATTAAATTACATTAATTTCATGATCATTTGATGTGTCAGGGCCTTAGTTGTTGAGTTGTGGCCCTAGTTTTTCTGTGTCATGTTTTCTTTTGAAACTACTACAATTAATTAGGTTCGAGTATGTCTTGATAAGTATTCCTTGATTTAGTTTTCTGTGTTATCCTTAGTTGTCTATTATATCTGGATCCTTCTGTTTGTCTTTTCAGAATGAGGAGGCGAGCACGTGTCGCTCCACCAGTCGTTGAGGGCGAGGATGATGAGTCCTTCCAAGATGAGGTTTTACCTCCTAAGTTGCCAGCTAGGTGTAGAGGTAGACCTCAAGGAGCGGCAAGTTACCGTAGACAGAGAGAGCTATAGGATGAGGAACCTATAGAGCTAAAGTATGAGGATATTCTAGTACCTTCAGTTGCATTGCCTATTCAGTCTGCCTATCAACAGGGTATGTTTGACCCTGAGGCAGCTCTGTTCTATGCCAGAGTCAACAGGATCGCGTTCAATGGGACTTCTGACCCTCTAGACTTTCTGCATACGATAGAGACAAAGACTCAGACTTCTCACACCGAGTACCAGCGAATCATGATAGTTGAGCTATCAGTTAAAGGACTAGCTCTAGACTAGATTATTCAGATGATTTAGCTTTACATGATGACGATGACCTGGGCGCAGTTCAGAGAGAGATTTATGAGTAGATTCTGCCCAGAGCCACTCTGTATAAGCTTCAGACTCCGACTGACGAGTATTACCCAAGGTGACAGATCTGTTGAGGACTACACCAGAGAGTTCCTTTAACTTGACAGATATGCAGAGGACTTGATGAGGGATAAGTATTTTGTAGTCACTACTTATGTTACTGGTTTGGGTTTTGCATTTACTGGTATGCCTACAGCGGGCCTTACTCTAGAGTCAGTGATAGAGTTGGCTAAGGAGATTGAGTTGAGGCTAGTCAGGCAAGGAGCTATGCCTGATTATTACCAGTTGGGCATTCAGTCAGGTGGATTTCAGACTACTCCGTACTTAAGTTTTCATATTGGTTTGAGAAGTTAGTAGAGAGGCCCAGCCCAGCAGAGCCAGAGACATTAACAGAAAGTGCATCGGAGCAGTAGACATAGCCATAGAGGTCAGCGCAGACTGTTCATATTAAGGTCAGGTGCTTCGAGTAGTAGTAGTGGTCGCAGTTCTGGGTCAACTGCTAGTGTTTGTCAGATGTGTGGCAGAGTCCATCAGGGATCGTGTTATATGACACCGCTGATGTGTTTTTGATGCAGTCAGATGGGACACTTTGCTAGATCATGTCCCTATTATGGTTATCAGCAGCCACAGATTTCGTGATTTCCATAGCAGTCGATTGTTAGTGCAGCACCTGTTCCTTTTTAGTTACCTCCAGCTCAGCACTAGAGTTCTACTCAGATTGTTCCTCAGCAGGGTCATGGTAGAGGTACTAGAGGAGGTACCAAAGGTGTGGCTAGGCTTTTACCAGTCAGCAGGGAGGTCGAGGTTAGGCCAGAGTTTTTCATCTCACCCAGCAGGATGCTCAGGCATCTAATGCAGTCGTGGCAGGCATTATTTCTGCTTTTACCTAGATGCATGGGTTTTGTTTGAATCGGGTGCCACACATTCATTTGTTTCTCTTATTTTTACTTTTAATTCTTGTTGGCAAGCTTCGAGGATGGCTTTTCCTTTGTTTGTTGCTGCTCCTCTAAGCGATTCTTTGGACACCGATGTTGTTATTTTTGGTTATCCAATTCTTATTGGAGGTAGAGAGTTGCTCGCTGATTTGATTTTATTGAATGTGATGGAATTCGATGTTATTTTGGTTATGGATTGGTTATCTCAGCACTTTGCCATGGTAGATTGTCAAAGTAAAGAGGTGATTGTTAAAATTCCTAGTGAAGAAGAATTTAAGTTTGTGGGTGATAAGAGTTCTGCACCTCAGAATCTCATTTTTGCTATTACGGCTAGGAAGTTATTAAGGAAGGGTTGTCAGGGTTATTTAGCATTAGTGAGGGATACTTTAATGGAGAAGTTATTGCTCACAGATGTTCCTATTGCTTATGAGTTTCCTGATGTTTTTCCTGAGGAGTTGCCAGGTTTACCACCTCACAGAGAGATTGAGTTCTGTATAAATGTGGTTTCAGGCACTATCCCTATTTTGATGCCACCCTACAAAATGGCTCCTGTAGAGTTGAAAGAGTTGAAGGAGTAGTTGCAAGAATTATTGGATAAGGGTTTTATTGGACCCAGTGTTTCTCCTTAGGGTGCACCAGTCCTATTTTTGAAGAAGAAAGATGGTACCCTGAGACTGTGCATTGACTATAGAGAGCTGGACAAGGTGACAGTGAAGAATAAGCATCCTCTTTCGAGGATAGATGACTTGTTTGATCAGCTACAGGGTGCACAGTTCTTTTCCAAGATTGATTTGAGGTCGGGTTATCATCGATTGTGGATCAATGAAGCCGATGTTCCTAAAACGGCATTCTGCACTCGATATGGCCATTATGAGTTCCTGTGATGTCTTTTGGCTTGACTAACACACTAATAGCTTTTATGGACCTGATGAATAGGGTATTCAGACCATTTATGGATCAATTTGTGGTAGTCTTCATTGATGATGTATTGGTGTATTCGAGGAGTATGGAGGAACATGTATATCACTTGAGGACTGTACTGTAGACACTGAGAGAACATCAACTTTATGCTAAATTCTTGAAATATGCTTTATGGATGGAGAGTGTTGCATTTCTTGGACACGTGGTGTCTAAAGATGGTATCTAGGTTGATCCACAGAAGATTGAGGCAGTGTTTGAGTGGTCTAGACCAACTTCAGTTACTAAGATTCAGAGTTTTCTGGGTTTAGTTGGGTATTATAGGAGGTTTGTACAAGATTTTTCTAGAATTGCAACTCCTATGACTTGCTTGACTCAAAAGAATGTTAGGTTTGAGTGGTCTGACGCTTGTGAGAAAAACTTTTAGTTATTAACCACAACTCCAATTTTGGCTTTGCCTAATAGAGTAAACAAGTTCACAGTGTATTGTGATGCCTCTAGAGTTGGCCTAGGTTGTTTGTTGATTTAGAATGGTAGGGTGATAGCCTATGCTTCAAGGCAATTAAAGAAGCATGAACAGAATTTTCCTACCCACGACTTAAAGATGGCTGCAATGATCTTTGCTCTCAAGATCTGGAGACATTATCTGTACGGGGTGACTTATGAGATTTTTACTAACCATAAGAGCCTTAAGTACATTTTCTAGCAGAGAGATCTAAATCTGAGGTAGAGGAGATGGTTAGAATTATTGAAAGATTATAACTGCGAGATTCTATATCATCCAGGCAAGGCTAATGTGGTAGCAGATGCCTTGAGTAGGAAGTCCTCAGGTAGTCTTGCTCACATTAGTATGGAGAGGAGACCGTTGATCCAAGAGTTACATTAGTTAGTGGATCAAGGTCTGATGATGAAGATGAGTATATCAGGTGGACTGCTAGCTCAGTTTAAGGTGCGATCTGTGTTGAGAGATAGGATTAAGGGAGCTCAGAGCTAAGATCCTATTCTAGAAGAGCTTGCAGAGAATGTCCGAGCAGGGAAGTTCACTAATTTCACACTTAATGATGAAGGAATTATGTGGATCAGTGGTAGATTGTGTGTTCCTGATATGAATAATTTGAGAGAAGAGATCCTTGAGGAAGCATATTCTACAGCCTACAACATACATCCAGGTGTCACTAAGATGTACCACAGTATCAGAGAATTTTATTGGTGGGACAAACTAAAGAAGGATGTCGCTGATTATGTTGCTAAGTGTTTAACATGTCAGCAAGTGAAAGCTGAGCATCAAAAGCCTTCTGGGAAGCTTCAACCTCTTCCTATTCTTGAGTGGAAGTGGGAAAGGATTGCTATGGATTTTGTGGTTGGTTTACCTCATTCCAAGGATGGATACGATTCCATCTGGGTGATTGTGGACAGGTTGACCAAGTCTGCACATTTCTTGCTTGTGAAAGTCACTTATTTTGTAGCTAGATTGGAAAAACTATATGTGAAACATATTGTGTGCCTTTATGGAGTACCTATGTCTATTGTGTCAGACAAAGGTTCAATGTTTACCTCTCATTTTTTTACAAAAGTTGTAGGAAGCGATGGGCACTAGGTTGGATTTCAGTACTGCTTTTCATCCTTAGATAGATGGTCAGTCTGAGAGGACGATCTAGACACTAGAAGATATGTTGAGAATGTGTGTTTTGGATTTAGGAGGTAGTTAGGATGATCATTTGCCACTCGTAGAGTTTGCATATAATAACAGCTACCATAGTAGTATTAGAATGACACCATATGAGGCTTTGTACAGAAGGAAGTGTAGATCCCCTCTAAGTTAGGATGAGATTGGGGAGAGAGTTTTGACTGGACCTGAGATGGTTCAGGATGCTGTAGAGAAAGTTGTTGTGATCAAAAGGAGATTAGAGACCGCAATTAGCAGATAGAAGAGCTATGTGAATCCTAGATGCAGAGATGTGGAGTTCCAGGTAGGAGACTATGTTTTTTTAAAGGTGTCTCTGATGAAGGGTGTAATGAGATTTGGCAGGAAGGGTAAGCTAGCATCGAGATATATTGGACCGTTTGAGATTCTGGAGAGAGTTGGCACTATTGCATATTGGTTGGCTTTGCCTCTGAATCTGTCTCAAGTACATCCGGTGTTCCATATTTCGATGCTGGGGAAATATATTTCAGACCCTTCACACGTGTTGCAGCCCGATAGTGTCAAAATGAGTGAAGATTTGACATTCATAGAAGAACCTATTGTGATTGTAGACTATCAAGTTCGACAGTTGCATTCGAAGTAGATTCTGATGGTTAAGGTGTTGTGGCGCAGCAACAATGTAAAAGAGCATACCTAGGAGATTGAAGCTGAGATGCGAGCTTCTTACCCGTATCTCTTTCCTTCTTGATTCTTGTTTATTCTTTCTTGGAATTCGGGGATGAATTATTGTAAGGAGGGGAGACTGTAATGACCTATATTTTTTAAATTATTTTAATTTAAAATAGGATATGTAGTGTTAATAAAATTTAAAGTTATATTTGATTATTTCGTGATTAATATCTATTATTTTATGTTTAATCATAATTTTCTACATAAATATTTATTTTAAAACTTATTATTTTGAAAATTTATTTACATTATATTTACTACTTTGAAAAGAAGTATTTTAATAATAATATTTAAGTACTAATGTTATTTTATTTTTAAAATGATGTTTATTATTATTATTATTATTATTATTATTATTATTATTATTTTATTAAATTACATTAATTTCATGATTATTTGATGTGTTATTATATATATATATATATATACACATTCACATAAACATATACATACATGTATACACATTTACCTTATTCTTCCCATAACCCATCTCCCCGCACCCCCCCCCCCCCCGCGTCGGCTGTCACGCCATTCCTCCCCTATCAGTGTGCCGTTTGGCCATCCAGCTCCACCAGCAGCTCTGCCATCCTCCTCCTTCTTCTCCGGTAGCGTTGACAAGCAGAAGCAGCAGCAGGGTTGACAGAAGCTTTCGGTGTCGTTCCACCCATGTTCGACCACCATTCTTCATGATTCCGGTCTTGTTTTCTTCCTCTCTTGCCAGTAAACATTAATCTAAGCTCAGTTTGAGCTTAATCTTCAATTTTCTTGAGTTTTCTTGAATTTTTAGTTTTGAGCTTTAGGGTTTCACAATTTTTTTTTGATTTTTAGAATTTATTTGATTTTTGGTGAATTATTGAATATTTTATTATTATTTTATTAATATTCATAAATTAATTATATAAATTATGAAATTGTGATTTTTGGTGTTATTAGTAATTATTATTAATTTTAGAATTGAGTTTATAATTTTTGTGATTTTTGTGTAATTTTTATAATTATTTTAGGTTTATGTCAATTTTGAAAAATTAGGTTAAAAATGTATTTTGGTAGAAATTATTGGTTAATTATATGTTTGTGTTGATATTAATGAGATATATGTTGAGAAATAATTTTAGTGTATTTAAATAATTTTTATTGAATTTTTGAGTAATATTAGTATATTATGTCTAATTTTTGAATATTAGGGTTAATTGTGTAATTTGGTGGTAATTTTAGTTAAATATTATGTTTAATTGATTTTAATAATTTTTACAAATTATTTACTATTTTTAACTAATTAATACTAATTTTCAAAAATTATTTTCAAATAACATATTATATACTATTTTTGTAATAAAATGGATTTTTAGTAATTTTTAATATGTATTTAGACTAATTAGGCTATTTGGATTAGTAAAGTGAGTTTTTATTAAATTATATTGAATTATCAAAAAAATTTGATTTTAATAAGATTATATTATTATTTAAGGTTTTTAAGTAAGTATTGGGAAAATAATTATTTTGATGTTTTAATGTTAAATATACTTCATTTTGATATTTTGAGGGTATTTATGGTAATATTTGGTTTTTAATATATTTTATTATATTATGTGAATTTTGGTGAATTGTGGACCTCGGTTGGGGAATTTTGTAGTTCGGGATCCCAATCGATTGTTGTGAGAATTTCTATATTCGAAGTATTTTTTTCTTGCAGGACTGACTCTATTTTTTAGTAGAGAGATGTCCGTTTTACAGGGGAGGTTCTGCCTAATTTTTGGTAGAATTCTCGTAAAACATGACATCGAGTCTAATTCCAATTATGTGTCTGTCTGTGTTTAGTAATCCTAGATCGAGTCTCTAGAAGTTAAGTTAGATGTATTATGATTTCATGATCATTTTTATTGTTTAGTTACGTTGAGACCAAGGCCTAGCGGACCAGGCCCATCGGACTAGTCTCATGGAGTGCATCCCTGTGAGTTGTTATTTTATATATACATTGCGTTTAGGTTGCATGTTTTAGAATTATATGTTTTAAATGTATAATTTTACATAATTGTTTTATTAAATGCTTAAAGTATATTTTAGGTATATTTTTAGTATATTCTTGGTATATTTTGAAATAAATGCATGTTTTACCTTTGATTTATATTCAAATTATTTTTAAGTATATTATTAGTTTATTTTGGGTATATTTCATGACTTATTTGAATTTATTTTACATATATATACTTGAAATATACTTAGTTTATTTTAGGTATATTTCTAGTATATATATGGTTTATTTGATTATTATGAATGACTTTATGCATTATGTGTTTATTTGAATGTATGTTTTATTTTAAATGAAGGATATCGATAGAATGTGCTTCCTAGTGGGCAACACTAGTACCGAGTACGTACTGATGTGATATATTATAGGTTAAATTACTAACTTATTTGTGGATCATGACTTGATTGATGTGTGATGTGATTGATGGTCTGATTTTTGGAGCTCGGTTGACTAAGCGTCTCGAGGCTAATCACACTGACAATCAGACTGTTGGAGTTTGGTTGACTTAGTGTCTCGGGGCCAGTCTCCTGTCCAGATGGATTAAGAGATTTATTTGGAATGAAATGAGCCAGTATGGCTAGAGTGATTTTTATTGCTAATTGAGGTTGCGATCATTTAGGGTTCTATTTGTACTTTCAAAAAACCTATATTTTTCAGTATTGTGAAATAAAGAAATTTTCAGTATCTGTGTGTATATGCCTGTATATATATTTATTATATACATATGATTGTTTGCATTTGACATTTGGTAATGTGTGTATATATATTATAACAATTGACTTAGTGAGGTATGACTCTTCTCAGTTGATATTTTTACAGGAGAGTCTTCTTCTTCAGACCTCAGCAGTAGGCCTATCTATCGGATTTCTTCCGCCCTAACTCTATTATGTAAATTATCCACTTAATTATTTATATCGTACTCTAGAAAACTACAGTAGTTGTATTTGTATCAGTAGTGAGTTTTATTTTATTTTGCTATATGAGATTTTAAATTTAGATATTTATTTTGAATATTGTATTAATACATTTCATGATATGGAGTTTTATTTTATCATATTAAATTGAAATTTTAATTATGTTATATTTATTTTATTATATTTATTGTATGTTTTTATTATTTTAAGTCTTGTTACGGGGTTCCGAATTTAAAAGAATTCCCGTTCCCTAGCGCCGGTCATGGCCCCCGGTTTGGGTCGTGACACATTATCATTCATAATTTTTTAAAAATTAGAAAAATAAAGGAATGGAGTAGAAAGTTTTGTTTAGAGTAAGATAAATGAGTGGTGCAATATAGATATGTAAAGTATATATAAAAGTATGTAACTATGTAATTCACAAAGTTAAATCGATGTGACTGTTAACATAAATGTACTTTGAATTAAATTCAACAACATATTTGTTAAAAAATTATATGAACATATATGTTTCAATATTTATGTGACAATATTACTTGTAAACATTTTTTTAGATTATAATACATGTGAAGTTATTTGACCATATAACATTCCCTATCTTTGTAAATTGATATTGCAACTTTCCTTGGAAGTTTTATTATTATTGAGTCTATTGGTGAAGCAACATTTCTAATAATTAAACTAAAAATTATTCATTTTCCATTATTGGTGAAACACTACATTGTATATTGTATACATTAATTACAAAATATGTAAACTATGGCCTTTCAAGTTAGGGGATTGAGGAAGTAAGCTTGATGTTACTGCATGCGAGATATACATTACTATAATTATCCTCGATTAATGATGATATATAATTACGGATAATCATACCAATTATGATGTAAGTTGTAAGGTTTCTATAAAATTTAGTGAGAATAATGAAATTGATTAAACTTGCATCATGCATTTTTAACTACACCTGTAAACTATAGTAGATTAATTATTACACATGGACCGTTTAAACTAGCTAGAGTAGATACCCAATTGATATATGAACTCATTTTGAAATTACAGTAGTTCTAAACAAATTTGTTTAGTAAATTCAATTGCTTTGTGAAATCAATTTGAAATTAGTACTAATTTTGAAGATGTGAAATGAATATAAAATCATTAACTATTACTATATTCACTTTTAATGCCAATAATTCATTTTACTACAAACAAATAAAACTTCATGGTGATAGGTGTACTATATGCAGTTGATCACTTCATAACATTCATCTTGGCAAACCCATCCATATTGTAAGTGTTGCAACCTTTCAGGACACATATTTTTTTTGGCACTAATGTACCCATTACCTAAACCCTTCGAAGTATTTCTACAAATTGGAACCTGCATTCTATTAACTTGTTCAATTTTTTACAGTTTGAATAAGTCTTGTACCCTCCTCTTCCTCATCACTATTGCCACCACACAATAAAATAACTTCGAGAATATAACATGCTCGATAATTTTCTCCTACTACAGCCCGTTGGAGTAGTAGACAACCAAAGGTCAAGTTCGGATGTATGCCAAAGCATGTTTCCTAAAAATAAAACATATTATTAAAATTTAAAATAACAACGTGTCATTTCATATAACACAATTTCACATCATTTGTTTATCCAAGTTGCTTACCACCCTTCCCTATACAATGACTCTAGATTTTCAAACCTTAAACATCTTCTTAAAAATGTGAACATTGATCATGGACAAACCCACCATTTACTAGGCAGGTTGTCTATATTAGCTTGTTTATACACTTCTGGTTCTTCTGATGTGACATTAAAAGCCTTACAACTGAAAGACCAATAAAAATATAATATTAATTAATGATTATGGATCTTGAAAATAATCAAAAGTAGTATTCACTAGACATCCTATAGTTTCACAATGAACAAATCTATTGCTCAATGTGCTCCCACTCTTGCTATTATGTCCACTAAAAAATCTTCTGGCAACATCATGGATGGATGTCACTGGAGTATATGTGGTTTTGTTATTCTCAATAGCCATAAGAATTAAGGTGAGTTATGAATGAGAACATGCAACACCAATGTATTTAAAGGCCAATAAGATGTTAATGCATTGTCGATACCAAGAAGTCAAATTGACATTATTCATATATGCGGCTTTATAAATTCCAATTAGGTATGGTATGTGTACAATGTATAGATTAAACCACAAGTATAGATTAATGTCACATCTAAATGTGAATAAACATTAATCTAGATGAACAAAAGTAGTAAACTTTAACGTCAATGAAATTGCAATTTACATTATGAATGCTTCAATGTCAATTTGATTTATGAAATTGGAATTTATCTACATGACCACACAAGTATAACCCAATGTCACATATTCAATCTCAATATGATATATGAAATTAATATTAGTCTAAATGCACAAAATTAGTAAACTATAATGTCACAAATTGAATGTCAATGAAATTGGAATTTACATTTTAATTTATTCAATGTCAATGTGATATATGAAATTGGAATTTATCTACATGAACACATAAGTATAACCCAATTTCACATATTCAATGTCAATGTGATATATGAAATTGTAATTTATCTACATGAACACACAAGTATAACCCAATGTCACATATTCAATGTCAATGTAATTTAAGAAATTAACATTAGTCTACATGCACAAAATTAGTAAACTATAATGTCACAAATTGAATGTCAATGAAATTGGAATTTACATTTTAATTTATTCAATGTCAATGTAATATATGAAATTGGAATTTATCTACATGAACACATAAGTATAACACAATGTCACATATTCAATGTCAATGTGATATATAAAATTAACATTAGTCTACATGCACAAAATTAGTAAACTATAATGTCATAAATTGAATGTCAATGAAATTGGAATTTACATTTTAAATTGTTCAATGTCAATGTGATATATGAAATTGGAATTTATCTACATGAACACACAAGTAAATTTTAATGTCACATATTCAATGTTAATGTGATATATGGAATTAACATTAGTCTACATGCACAAAATTAGTAAACTATAATATCACAAATTGAATGTCAATGAAATTGGAATTTACATTTAAATTATTAAATGTCAATGTGATATATGAAAATAGAATTTATCTACATTAACAATACAAGTAAATTTTAATGTCGCATATTCAATGTTAATGTGATTTATGAAATTAACATTAATCTACATGCACAAAATTATTAAACTTTAGTGTCATAAATTTAATGTCAATATGATGTATGTAAGCCTAAACTAAACTTTAAATGCATCAATGTCAATTTGTTCTATGAAATTAGAAGTAACATAAATGAACACCATTAAGTACTTTGTAAACTTGATTATAATAATGGTGCATGAATATTCCATCCATTCACCAAATATTAAAGCAATGCTATTAGGTCATATTCTTTTTTAAAATGTACATTAATCATATATTTTTAATTTCACAAGCATATGTATGCATATATTCCATGTTCATAAGTCACCACATTGTATATTCACTATACCTAGGGATTTTATTCCATAGTACAATTCATCAAAATTGAAATTACAACGTTTATTATGAGCAAATGTTTTAGACTTATGTCAACAGTCATCGAAAGGTCACATCTGTATCTAATGATAATTTATTTACTAGTAGTTTGAAATTCAAATTTGTCATAAATAACCATTGGTTTGCATTAATACACACTCTATATAAATCGCCTTAGTGAAACTAATCAACTCACTTTCACTAAGCGACTCACTTTCAAAATCTAAAACAACACTATATACTTTTGTCCTTTATTTTACTTTAACAATGGCTGCATTCTATCCAAAATGGAAAACCCATGGTGAATCTTTACAATCATTGAATGTTTGGTCAAAATGTTATAAGGATAACATGACAAAAGTTATGAGTATATTGTTTCAATCATTTTTAATATCGCAATGAATATACTTTTTTCAAAAATTTTAATGTATCCACTTCCAGAAATAGTTACGCTTAGAGTAATTTATTCCAGGCCATAACATTTATAGGAAATAAGAGTCCGTACCAATAACAACGTCTCTTAGGACAATAACATGCTTACGAATGGTATTGTTCAATTGTTCAATAACTACAACATTAACAACAATGTTTTAATGTATTTCTAGATACATACACCATGGCTAACTGAATTTAGTGTAGTTTCAATGAATAGTAAAGATGAGATACATTATGGGCCTCCACCTCATGGTGAAATAGAACCACCACCATCTCCACCGTTGAAAATAGGAGGTTCTTTGCATCAAATAAGTTAGATCGATCACTATTTTAATTTCTTTATATCCACATAATTTATATTTGTTAACATTTTTAGTTTTTTGTTTCAAGGTGATGTGTTGTGTATCTAAGTGAAGTAAAAACATGTAATTTATAGTGTTATTTTTGTAATGAAGTTTGTAAGTTATATATTGTCAAATCTAAAATCAATTAAATCACCCTTCTCTTAATTGATCTCATAGAAAGAGCCAGGAATTACCTTTAGTTAATCAGATGTGTACTATTTGTTGTCTTTTCAAAATACGTTATAATTAATTGCATTTGAAAGGAGTCATATTTGGGCAACATAAACAGGATTGCAGTCAATATGTATAAGATTTTCCATGCACATATCTTGGTGAAATTGTATTTTATTAAGTTAGTTTGCAAGTGAATAAATGAAGTGATAATTACATGAAAATTGTTATTTGAACAAATCATTTGAAATTACTTAGTGAAACGCATCCAAATTTTAATTTGAACAAATCATTTCAAAATCTATAATCATAGATAGCTTGGTGAAATTTTAAAAAATTGTATTGTGACTTCTATTAGTTGTTGAAATTAGTGGGTTAATGTCACCAGATTGCATGTGTTTTTCTGTATCAGTTTGGCAATGATCAGAGACATTATGAATAATAAACAAACAAACAAACAATATAATATGAAAGAAAATATATAAGATGATTTAGAAAAGAAACATGAATTATTATTGATAATAGTTACACATTTATATTTTGATATTACTTTGGACGTACCACTCTAGGAATTAATAAAAAGTTCAACTGTCATGGTGCCAATACACATCGTTTCATTAGTATGGCACTATACTTTCAAACTCTTATCGTTGTGCCAATTCACATCGTTTCATTAATTTGTAAATTTTCTTTGATTAAATTTTAATAAATTTCCATTTACTTTCCATTTACATATACTAATATTGAAACATCAATATCGTATTTTAGTACCAGGACAAATAATATTGAAGAAACCTACAATCAATTCTTTTACATATATTGATATTGAAACATCAATATACTTACATAAATAAACATCAATTTGCTTCATGTAATTTTAAAAATAACACCAATGTCCTTAATTTAAATAACATCAATTGAAATGTATGTTTAAAAAAATGTTGAAGTGTAATTACCTACTAACATGTGTTTGTAACATTAGTAAAAAACTAACTTTAAAAATCCAAATTCATACACATGTTACCTTCAAACATAAGTCAATGTCCTTCAATGAAAAAAAAAAACTTCATTAATGAGATTAATAAAATTAATATCAATTGAAACATATGTTCAACCTTACAGTTCAAGTTAAATTACATGTTTAATATGATTGATGAAATATACATTACTTTAAACCTTAATCAATGATAAATTCACATGTTACATTCATAAACTACTTTTAATTACATTATTGAAATTGAAATCTATGTGCTTGGTTTCCCCAATCATCATTTAAAACATGCATTCAAATTCATGTTAAAGACATCAATATTAATTTATTTACTTAGTTTCCCCTACCATCGATTTATGTATTAGTTACATTCTTGGTGAAGCATCTTTGTATGTGTTATAAAACAACAATGCTTAGTGAATTCATTCGTGCAATTTATTTCAAATAGTAGTAATTGTAAATATAGTGATCAAAATTCCATTTAACTGTTTATATGTTACACTTCTAGCCAATTTTGGCCCATATATTGTCTGTTTACATCGCCGAAATTATTAAAATTTACAAAGCTATCTTGACTACCCATTACTTCACTACCATTAAATAGCTGTCTCTATATTGTCAAATTATTCAATACACCACCAACAACACTTTGTTGTTGCAAAACAATTAAAAAAAAAGTCCATGTCATTATTCCAATCTATAAAAATATATAAAAATAAATAAAATTTGAAAATAATTTACATGGTATGAATTCATTATACTGAGTTATTTTGTATAGAAGACTATACATCTCTCCTATGACCTCGATCACCTCTAGCCCCTTGATCGCCACCTCCCCATGTTCTCCTACCACTAATAGCAATGATTTCTTGTCTTGATCTTATTCTAGTGCCAGGAGGCCTTCTATGAGGAACTGTGACATTTGGATTCAGAATTGCTATACTAACATTTTGATTGCCTTCACTAGCATTTTATTCTTTAACATTTTTATTATCTAATGCTCCATTCCAGTTCAAAAGCTTATTGTAGACAGCTTCCAACCTTTCAATTAATAACACCCTTTTAGCATTTTCAAACAAAGCCAAATCAACACATTTGTTAAAGTACTTCTACAATTCAATGCTTTTCTTGTACATCTCAGTCATGTTAGCATAACCATTGGTAAAAAATATTGTTGAATAAGGATGATGCACATCCTTTTCCCACCTTCTGCTCACATATCATTTGTTAACTACTTGAATATCCTTAATAGACAACACTGTAAGTATATGGCAGCACAGTACATTACTTGATTCAAATTTTTTGCAGTTATAACTAATGTAATTACCTTCTGTCCTAAAATCATCCATATTAACATACTCTTTCATAAAAAAAGTCATTCACTAAGCATCTTTCATGCACTGGGTGTAACTCAATGCCTCTTGGGTTGACTTGAGTATGGTCACCATTCAATACATGACATTATATCATCCTTTTAATTTATTCCTACACTTTTTCAAACGTACTATTATTGAAGGCATGCTGAAATTATTTTTCCTAGTTGAAGTTTGTGAAATAAAAAATTTCTTTATTCTTAATTTTAAATTCATCAGTAAAGTCCTTCTCAACCTTATCACTCAATGCTATCTTATATTGGTCAACAAACTATTTCAATGTACTCCTCGAGTGGACAAAACTATTAAAGTATACGTGCATGCTTTCACTTCTCTGAGTTGATGCCATTCCTGCCCAAAATCTATTATTTAAGAATATTGGAACCCAACTCTCCTTATCATTATAAAACTTCACTAGCCATGTATTTATATTAAGATTGTACCTGATTGTGAAGTTCTTTAATTATTCTCAAATATCTCAATACTTAGGTTGTCATACACCAAACCTTTAAATTTCGTACAACATTCACTAAATTCATTAACATGTTTACACTTTTCTCCTACCTTGCACATTATATGCAATATACAAAAATGATGAATGGTATTTGACATAATTTCTCTTACAATTTC
Source organism: Mallotus nudiflorus (assembly GCA_947683625.1). Lineage (NCBI taxonomy): Eukaryota > Viridiplantae > Streptophyta > Magnoliopsida > Malpighiales > Euphorbiaceae > Mallotus > Mallotus nudiflorus. The sequence continues at coordinate 2,357,805 of CANTUR010000184.1, forward strand.
CTTAATGCTCCCACACTGATCGGTTATAATTGCATAAGGATGCATCTCACCTATAGCAGCAATCCATAAAGAGAACAACCATTTAAAGGATTAAACACTCTCATTTGCAACTAAAGCACATCCTAACAAAATCAATTGACCATGATGGTTCACACTAACGAAAGTAACAAGAGGCATCTTGTATCTATTCACAAGGTAAGTTATGTCAAAAGATATAACATCATTAAACTCCTGATAAGCAGCTTTACCTCTAGGATGAATCCATAATACATTTTTCAAATGGTTTTCCTTGTCAAGATCAATCAAAGAAAAAAAAATTCTCTATCTTTTTACTGCATTAATATAAAAAGTTTTTTTGTAGCTTCTGCATCTCCTTCACCAATCCTTGACCTCCTCTTCTTATCTGTGAAATTCCTCATGTCCTTTGTGAGCATCCTAAATTTTCTGGACCACCAACTTGCATGATTTCCATTCTCATGCTTTTACAAGTCCTAAGTTTTGCAATGTCATTAACAACTAATGTTCTCTTAAGTGTTAGAGTCAAACGCCTATAGCCACTCATTAACCTAGACATTGAAGGATTCAGCTCATGGTTGTGTTCATGTTTTATTAAAATAACAACTGATACTCTATCTCTTAGCATTGCATTCAAATGAGCTAAGCAACATGATCTCTTTAATTGTATCCTTGCTTTTGATTTCCTCCATTTTTCATAGTTAATGGTTTGATATCTTCTTAAACCATCTCTACCATTGTGAGTAGATCTCTTAGCAATAGAAAATTCTTTCAGCCTAGCATGTTCTTGATAAGCTTTTAACAGTTTATCTACAGTTGCAAAATACATACCTGGTGTAGGACCATCCTTTACAATATGTTTATTCAAATTTATATTCTTATTGTTTTGAGAATTTAATTCACTAACTTCACCTACACTGTCATCGTCATCATCCCCAACAGGTTTGGCAAAGTTTTATTCTGGTTCAATAGAGTTTTCATATGGTTCAATAGAGTTTTCTTCTCCATTCATGAGTAATCGTAAATTTCAAAGCAAAAAATCTACCGAATTATTTTTCTGCGATCCATTTCCTTAAACAATACTCATGGAAAACAATGAAATAGTAATTTTTATGCATTTTGTTGTTATATTTCCCGCTTAATTCAGAAATTAATTATGTCTTGATTACGGTATTTTTCTGCTTTTCTTTTAGAAATATAAGTAAATTTAACACACATAACAGCAACACTTAATGAGGTAAAGTTGTTCAATAAGAGTATATTAGACATTTACATAACTATTAATTACTCATTTAATTATTCTATCATAATAGATTCTATCTATTCATTTTTGCCATAATAGAAATAGCTAGGAAAGATCTTTTTAATTTTCTCCCGGCTGATGGATAATAGTTCAGGATTTTTTTCAACTAAAAATAATATTAAAAGTTATATTGAAAAAAAGTGTTTTCAAAAATAATTTTAAGAAAATTTTAAAAAAGAAAATCTGAAAATATATAAACTTACCTTTTTTTAGTTAAAATACAAACTCCATATGTCAACATATAAACATCAACACATCCAAGGCATTTTGACTTTCCTTAAACTCTTAAAACAGATGCCAAAGTGGCATTGAGAACGTAAAACAATAATTTCAAAATCTCATAGCAACTTGTTTGACGTCATCATTTTCGAAATTCTTAAAAGAGAACATGTGTCGATGATGAAGAATAACAAAGTCATCATCTTGGAGTTTGTGTGCATTAGATATCTTAGAGTACATCCATAAATTTGAAATATCATATCTACGTAAATTAAAATTATAAGTATTTTCATTTTTCTTAAACTTCATTTTTCTTAATTTTTTATATAATTTTATTTGATTGCCTATTCTCGTTATTTAGTTATCTTTATATATATATATATATAAACAAATTTAAATACATAAGTCAGTTGATATAGCTCAAAAAACTTATGAAATTTATTTTAATTTTGAAAAAATAATGTTAATTTTTTTTTGTAAATGACAAATTTCTTTTTAAAATTTAATTTAAAAAATACCTTTTTTTATAAATGAGAAAATTTGAGATATTTTTTAAATCTTTTGGTGATATTGAAAGAAAACATATTTCATAATCGTATATTGAGCAATTGATTGTTAATATTATATATAATTAGTTTTACTGACATTAAAAAGTGAGTTAATTAAAACTGGTCAAATTTGACCAAGACATATCAAAACCTACAAAACTCAATTAAAAATATATTAAATATTAATTTTGAACAAACATAAATTTTTACAAATTTTTTTTTAAAAAAAACATTATTTTAAATGTATTGATCATCATATATAACATGTTTACGGTTTTTACGGTGTGTTTATAACATCTATAAAAAAAAGAATCGAAAACAAAAAAAATAGTAAAAACAACAACACTAAAAAGAAAAAAGCAACAACAAGAAATAAAATGCAAAAAAAAAAAAAAAGAACACCACTGAAAAATAAAAAAAAAACAACAAAAAGCAACAACACCAAAAAAAACTATTGATCTTAGCAAGTTATCAATTTTGATTTTGATCTTAACAAATTTGATTTTAATCTTAACAAACTTTATTTTGAGCAACTAATATATTTGCTTCAAGTGCATATAAGTTAGAAATCATTTGAAAGTCAAAATAATGATGAATTATCAAAGAAAAAAATCATCTTGGAAAGACATCACAAACTCTATCTCAATCGGACTCAAGACATGGACCAAATTGCACACTTTTGACAATTTTGAAACCTATTCCGAGCTTAGTCCCAACCGAGACCAAGATTGAGATAGAAGGATTGAATTCTATTCAAATGAATTTTGGGATAGTGAATATCTTGATCTATGTCTTGATCGGGACATTGCCGGGGACCAGGCAGTCCTAACCAGGACCTAATTTTATAAAATTTTAATTTTTAGAAAAAACTTATCCCAATCTATATTCCGACCGGGACCATGCCCAAAACCAGAGAAATTCAAACCTAAGACGGTTACTTTGAAGTGTCCCAACCAGGATTGATGTAAACCCGAGTAGGACCTGACAAATTACAACTCAAAAGTCCAAATTATATTAAAATGTACTTTGATTTAGTTGGAAACAAAATTATTGCTCCCAACAACTATAATTGAACTGCTCAAGTATAAATATAACCTTTGAAGATTATTTTGAGGTTAAAAAATTTGTTTTTTCATTATATACTTTCAAGCATTCAATTAAGCTCTCTAAACTCTTTCAAAATTCATTTTGTTTTTGTATAACTCTTATGAGAGTTGGTGAGTATTAGAATAAAAATTCTTATTCTTCTATTTTTTAGGATTAAAAAAACGGAAAGTGAGTTTTTACTCTAAAGGAATTGGTTTAAGTATTTAGCCATCAAAACACTTGGGAAATTGGTTTAAGTGTGAGCCTTGAAAACACTTGTGAATTGATTTTTGAGTAAGTCTTGAAAACTCAAGTTGTAAGGTTTGAGTTGAATCGAAAACTCAAATTGTAAGAATCAATCTAGGAGAATAGATTATGGTGATTTAAAATTCTAATTTGGGGATAAGTTAGGTAGAGATATAGGATTGTTAAGAATCTGAACTCCTTTAATTCTTGTATTTTTCATTCTTCATTATCAACATTCTTTTAATTCTTGGTCAAATCTTTTAATTTCTTTTTATTGTTTGATTTCTTTATTCATCCTCCTCTGGGGCACTTTCAAAAACAATAACACTAAAAAACAAAAGCAACAAAAAACAATAACACTAAAAAATAAAAACAATAACACTAAAAAAAAAAATAAAAGGCAACAACATTGAAAAACAGAAGCAACAAAAAATAACAACACTAGAAGAAAAAGTAACAATATTGAAAAACGATAGCAACAAAAACAACAATTACAAAAAAAAAAAAAAACAAGAAACAATAAAAACAACAAATTAGTCAACAATTGAAAAAAACAACAAACAATTAATGAAACAACAAAAATAACCAAAAAAAGTAAATAAAAAATAAAAACTAAAATTAAAAGACAACAAAAATATATAAAAAATTATTATTATTATTATTATTATTATTATTATTATTATTATTATTATTATTATTATTACTAATAAAAGTAAAATGTTTTTTGAAAAAATAATTATTGAAGACTATGGATAATTTTTAATTTAATTAGCTTATTTTTTATATTCTAAATAATTTTAATAATTATTTTAAATAATGATAAGTTTGAAAATTAAAAAAAAATATATTTGTTATGCAGAATATGTAATGTTAGGAAATAATAAAATATGATTTATAATTTTATTAGAAATAAAATGATATTATAGATAATGAAATATCAATTTATAATTCTCACTGTAATATAAAAATAATTCTACAAAACTCTAATAGATTATATAACTAGTAATAATAATAATAATAACTACTTTTGAAATGAGTTATATTCACTATTTATAAAATAAGAATATATAATTTTTAAATAAAATTCATTGAAAAAAATATTTAAATTAATTAATTTTTTTAATGCCATAGTCCAAATGTAGTGCATATTAAATTGGGGTGAAATGCACCTTATTTTTTTAAAAAATGATTTTCATTTGCAATTTTAATTTTTAACAATGTTGGAAAAAAAAAGAAAAATTAATATTATTATAGGTGCAAAAATACATCTTGAGATGACAGAGGCAAAGAAAGTATATATGTATGGATAGTAGCTTCTATTAATATATAAAGGTAAAACAAAAATTTCATTGTTCATCTATAGTGCAATATTAAGACATCAATTTAATAATTAATTACGGATATGTCACTGTTAATTGAAGCCAAGTTGAAAAAAAAATTACCCATCAATTTTGCACATAATGATAGGATATGCCACCGTTAATTGAAGCTAGTTTGAAAAAGATGCCCATTTAAGAAAATGACGTCATTTTTTTTTATAGCAAATTGGTTTTTTAGTCCTCCACATCCAAACATCGTCGCATAGTATGGTTGCTTGATTGCTCTTTTTAATTTTACTCTTTCACCCTCCTCCTCTTACCTAAATGGTACAACATGGTTTGTTTAACTTGTCATTTCCTTTAGTTTAGCTTTAGAACCCTATTATTCCTATCATTGTTTTGATTTTTGGGTGATTTTTGGCTTCTTCGTATTTATTTTGTAGACAATTGGGTGAGATTATTTAGTATGGCTGAGGATGCATTGAGAGATCCTTGCTCTTCTTTCTCTGTATGTCTTTTGGTGCTTGATTTATTCTCGATGTGCTTTTGATTACATGTTTATCATAGAAGATTTATCTTTATAAATTGTTTTTTTCTTTCTACCCTCTTGGGCTCTCTTCGGTTGCCTCCTAAATCCCTTGCATATTAGATTTTGCTATAGTTTTGTGGAATTCAGTGTGCTTTTTTTCCTTTGTTCCTTTACATGTTCCTTACCATGTGCATCTTGCTATGTTCTTGCTTGCTTTCACTGCATCGAAATTTCTTAATGTACCTTTTTTTCCTCTTTCTTTTTCGTCATTCTTTGTATGCCTTATAGCTTCAGCATGTTTTTGGTTTGTCCACTCAACCATTTTTTTTATTTTGTTTTTTTTTCCTGCATGTTACTTATTATTTGCATTGTGTTGTGTTGTCTCTTATAGATTGATCCTTATGCCTTGATGGTTTGAATGTTTATAGAATTTGGAGCATTAATTTTGCAGTCTGCATGCTTGAGTTGTCTGCAAATTGGGGAATCAACTTTTATTTGATGTGGCCCTCAGCTTTAAGAATTTTAAGACCTTTTGCATGTTTTCACATGATCATGCTCGATCTTGCATGGTTGATTGTTTTCATGTTTGATTCTGTGTTGTTATGTTTTTAGTGAATTGGTTGTGCATTTTGAGACATTCTCTAGATAGGCATAGAACATGTATTACAATTGAACATGTTTTTAGTGAACATGTTTTCCCCAAAGAATTGTCCATCTCTAAATGTTGGTCTTGTTCGTGTTAGTTTCTTGCCTCATTGCCTTATTGTGGTTTGAGTTTTCTTAAAAAATCTTTGAGATGGATGATTCTTGGGTTGGATCTGATATGTGATATTGTGTGGGTTTTTTTGTGCGTTCATAGATGGGGCCTTTATGATGGGATGAAAGGTCCATGAAAATTAAAGGTTAAGTATTATGTTTTTTTAACAAAAATCACTATTGCATTTTTTCCATTATAATGAAACATTAATTTGATCTATAGCATATTTTTTTTTTAAAAAAAAAAGAACAAAAAATAGGCCAATTTGGCCTCCTGGAAACCAGATTTTATATTTTATGGTTGATTTTTTTATGGATTTCTTTATAGTTATTTTAGCTGGAGCTTGTGTTTTATTTGGGAACCAAATATTTAAATAGGTTGCTTAATTTTCTTTGTTTAGATTGAATTTCTCTATAACTACCTTACAACTAAACATAAACATTAAATGCTTTGCTTTTAAGAGACCAGGGTCCTGTCAAAAAATATATAGCTATTTTACTATAAAGATTATTCTGAATAAAAAAACACTATTCTTTTAGGGCTGAGACTTGGCCAGCTCTGATTATTTTGGTTTTGCTAATGTGTTGTTATTTATTGGACAGCCTTAAAATTCTCTGATGTCATGCTATCATTGCTTTTTATTCTAGAATGGAGAGAAATTAATGTGCCTATGGTGTGATGTGTTATATGGCCTGGATATACTTTATGAAATTACATTAAATGCACCTCTGCTATGCTCTGATATTGCCTGGATATCCTTTTTGAGATTGCATTAAATGTATATCTAAAATTCCATTAGTCTACACCAGCAACTCCTTATTGGTGCTTAATTAGGGCTTACCTAACTAGAGTTACATCTTTGGCTTATATTGTCTATAAATATCATTTGTTAGTCATTAATACCATCACACCACTTGTTTTTGCTTTGCTTTTTTTGATACGAACCTTACCTATAACAGAGATAGAACGCACATCCAACTTTGAAAATCGTTGTCCAAGATCGTCAAGATGAGTTTATGAAGATAGAGCTATACCCCTTACTTATTAATTTAAAGCAAGATACTTAGCTATTAAAAGATGAACAATCACACAATTCTAAGTCTAACCTAGCAATTGTAATGAAAGGTAGATGTGAAACAATTCAAGTAAATTTACAAAGTTTCAAAAGAACAAAACTAAGGAAAAACCTCACTTAATTGATTAAAATTGTCAAAAATACATTCTAAATTTGTCCATAACATATGTAGCCCTTATATAGGCATGTAAATAACCTAACCCTTAAAGGAAAAGGTTTTCTTCCTTATTCCAAAAGATGCCTATATAGAAAAATCCTTAATTAAGGAGATTTCCTTTAAAATATGACAACTAATGACAACTTATCTTTGAAAAGTCAAAATTGACAACTCATTACAATTCATGACAACTAAGCAAAATGACAACTAAGCATTGAAGTATGCCATGTCACATGCCATATCATATGTTGACCATTGACCCTTGACTTTGACTTGTTGACTATTTGACTTTGACTTTGACTTGGAATATTCTTGAATCTTCTCACATCTTCTAGAATCTTCTTTATTGACTCCAAAATAGAAATAACTCCAAATTTTTCCATATCAAGCTAATTAATTTCAAAATAGGAAATTAAGCTAATTAGCTTGAATTCTTCATATTCATGCACTTTTAATCCCTTTTAGGGTTCATATTATTTTTTCTCTTAGTTCTTGCAGTTTGCTAGGTGAGTTTAATGTCTTATTAAATTTTTCTTTATTTTATTATTCTTTATGTTGTTTCCTGCCTTTAGTTTGTTGGCCTATGTATACATTATTTGAGTTGTCTATCTGGATATGTATTTATTCATGTGTTTATTGTTCTAATTATATTCTGTTATATTTTTCCTTTTTATTTTTTTGGTTGCTCTGTTGGTTGATGCATGCATTAGTTATAATTTATTTCATGTGTCCATTTAGTTGGTTGCAATTTACAGATGGTTCTATGGTGTTTGCCAAGTGCATTAATATGAAAAAAAAAAAATTTCGAGCTTTAGGGATCAGTGCTACCTTTATTGATGGCTAGCATCTAATCCTTAAAAAAAAAACTTTTGCATGCCACTCTGTATTTGTTTTTCTAAACTACTTGGAATACTGTTTTCCTTTGATTTATCTCTTGGCTTCTTTTATTTTAATGTAGTTATGTTTTCAACCTATTTTTCCCTCTTGAACTTTTTAATTTGTTTGTCTTTCCTAAAACTCCATTTTCTGAACATTATTTTTTTGTTTGTTTTCATATTTTGTTTGCTTCAATTTTCTTTCCCTCAGAAAAAAATTATTGCTTGTTTATTTAGCATTATTCATGATAAACTATGTTTTGATTTCTTTTAAAAAAAAACTTTTTTTTTTCTTCAAAAGCACAACATCAAAGCAAGGCCATGCCCAATAGTGCTTGATGGCCCAACATTTTTCCTTTAGCTTGCAAGTAATACTGCTTCTATGATTGTTTCCTTGGTGTTAGTTTAGTTGCCTTATCCTGACTCTTTTGTTCATGTCCATTAAAAAAATTCTTAATTGTGCCATTTATTAGAGATTTTAACAATATTAATTTTAATTTTTTAAATTTTTAGCAATTAGTTATGGAAATTATAAAATTACCCATTGCTCCCATCCTTAAACATGTTTTGCAAACACTAGGCCTTCCCCAAGCAACTTTTGATGAACAACAAAAGGATGGTCCTGTATTTACATGCACTATTTGCTATCCATATGAGGATAGTACTAGGAACATATATGTCTCTTACATGGTTAGGATAAGTTAGGAGTCCATGCTTGACGCAAAAAATTCTTCGAGCATGCCTACTTTTGACCATTTGAAAACTATGTATAGGTTGGAAATAACTAATTACAATTATAGGGAGTTGGCTTTGTTGAAAATCGACAATGACCCCATCAATAATGAGTTGCAAGCTGTTCGCAATGCCTATGATTACATTTTTGGGCATTATGTCTCAATGAAGAGGAAGTTTTATAGGAAACTGACGACTTTTTAAAATAAACGGCCATTTATTGTCATGATTCGCTAGAACAATTTAAGGTATGAACAGTTAATTAATATGAGAACTGGTTAATATGATTGCTTCTATAACCTTCACACTTAATTCTACAATCATTAGTTAAGTGACGTTACAAAGTCCAACACTTGGATTTATATTACGAAGCAACATTACTAGTACATTTTTTTTCAGATGCAATTCATGTTGAGGGAAGCCATTGAAATTCAAAGAATTTAAAAATTCAATTGGATAAAGAACTTCTAGCTCGTAACAAATAAAGGCGGGATTATCTTAAAAAAAATAGAGGTGGGACTACACTCAAAGGTTAGGTAACTAAGAAAAGGGCACTACAATCCACTGTCAAAGCAGGACCATAGCTGGAATCAATAAGGATAGATGGTAAGTACAGGCTAAAAATGAAAAGGGAAAAGGTCCAAATATGACTCTAATGTTTATCTCAATTCTCACTTAGCACTTTACATTTTTTGAAGTCCAATTATAACCCTAAAGTTTTTAAATCTGATGCATTTAAATACCACATTTAATGGTGTTAAATTTTTCCATTACAATCAAGGGACAATGTCCAAAAATGACCCTTATATTTACCCCAAATCTCATTTTGACACTTTATGTTTTTAATTGAAGAAAAAATTAAATTTAATATTTTAATATTTTATTTATTTTTTTAATTTCAAGAATAAATTATTTGACCTTCAATTTTTATTTTTTAAAGTTGAATTAGAATTATTAATTAAAATATGAATAATAAATGCATCAATTATTTTCTAATGCTAAATCGTTGAATAGTTTTTTTTATATTTTTTATAATTTTTTGTGGTGTTAAACACATATTATACTTTAATTGTAAATAAAGAAATTAATCTTTATGTTATTTATACTCTATGATTTTATTTTAATATGTAGCTATTTTTTGTACTACTAGAATAATAGGAAAATATAAAAGAAATTTGCAACTAAAATCAATAATAAATATTGAAATAAAAAATTTCTTGACATTAGTTTAAATTATATCTTAGTTTATACGTTTTGAAATAAAAAATTTCGTTAAATTTTATAAAATAAATAAAATTTGAAACTTAAATAATTTATTCTTAAAATTAAAGTAAAAATAAAATTGTTGAAATATTAAATTTAATTTTTTCAAATAAAAAAACATAAAGTGCCAAAATGTTAATTGGGGTAAACATGAGGGTCATTTTTGGACATGATCCCTTGGTTCTAACTGAAAATTTTAATACCGTAATGCACCAAATTTGAAAACTTTAAGGTTATAATTGAACTTTAAAAAATATAAAGTGTCAAAATGAAAATTGAGATAAATATTAGCGTCATATTTGGACTTTCAAATGAAAAAAAAAAACACTAAAATTTATATTTGAAAACACGGAAGGCTATACAAAGTCAAAAATGAATTAATTTGGTCAAACATGCTATTTTTTTAAAATTTCTCTAATAGTTATTTTAAAAGAAATAATTTTTTTTAGTTAATAGAGGGAATATAATCGGGCTATTTATCATTTTAGGGGAAAAAATAATTTTATTTTCTAAACTATGGTGATTTTGAAACTTATTTCCATTTTATGGTACTTTTTTTTATTAAAACCCATAAAACGCTACTTACTATTGTTCTCACACACAAAATGCTATTTTTAAGTGAATAGTAGCAATACTACTTGAAGTAGTATTTTGCTACTTTTCACTAAAAAATAACATTTTGATACTGTTCACCTGTGATTATAATTATTAAAAAAATTATTCTTATTTATATTTTAATTAAATTGTTTTTAATAAATTAATTACTAATAACAAATTTTTTTATTTAATTATTTTCATAAATTAGCCACTCATTATTATTGTTCATACAAATTCATAATAACTTTTATATAATTTTGGTATGTAAATCTATGTAATTATTATTATTATTATTTTAAATTATCTTAATTATACATAACATTTCAATAAATTAATTACAACTATTGACTATTATTGTTGCTAATAATAATAATAATAATAATAATAATAACAATAATAATAATAATAATAATAATAATAATAATAATAATAATAATTATTATTATTATTATTATTATTATTATTATTATTATTATTATTATTAATAAAAAAATTAACAATCATTACACAATAATTAGTTTCTAAATATTATTAAAATTAACATAATTATAACTCAATAATTAGGTACTATTTATAATATTTAGAAAGTTAACATTAAAAAAAATTAAATGTACAAAACGCTACTTGGAATAGCGTTTTGTATCCTCTTTCAATATCAGACTGTCAACTCAGCTAAATTCATCATAAAATGAGAAATATTTTCCCATTTCATCATATGAATGAGAATAAGTTTTAAAACCATTATAATTTGAGAAATATTTTTTTCCCTAAAATGGTAAATAGCTCTAATATAATCTAAGTATCGATGAAACTGCATGGGGCGGTTTTTTCTTTTTAAATTGTTGATGGCAAAATCAATAATAGTTATTTTGTAATAAATATCGTTATACCACTTATAAATAAATAAATGTACAATTGTTCATAATTTTCATATTAGCTAGCTAGCCAATAGCCATTGCTCATTCAAATTGTTAAATATCAATATGCCATTTTTCTCCACTGCTACTATGAAAGAAGGGTGCCAAAACTTAACCCAAAAACTAAATAAATAAACAAATAAACAAAAGCAAACTATAGTCATGAAATTCGAGTTTAGCAACCATTTCAAAAGCACACCAAAAGTACCCAAGAACTGTTTATTCAACCATTAAATCGAAGGCAGAGCTGAAATAGAAATGGCATGATCAATGCAGCCTCGTCTTAGGAGTTCTTTACCTCGTAGCATTAGCGCGTCAACTATAGCTATATATAGTCACACAAAAACACCTTTTTTTATGACCAATTTCTTCAAATAAGAAAACACTTCACAAATAAATCAAGGAGAGAAAGTTAACTTAGTTAATTTCAAAGATGCAGCTTTCAGGTTTTAAAACCCTGCCGATTATAGTCTTAGTGCTGGTGATCACAGGATCAGTAATAGAGCAAGGCCAAGCTCATTCTTGTGGTAGCACATTCTTTTCAGCACTTGTTCAGCTAATACCTTGTAGGGCCGCGGTTGCTCCTTTTAGTCCAATCCCACCAAGTGATGCCTGCTGTAATGCTGTCAAAGCTCTGGGCCAACCTTGCTTATGTGTTCTTGTAAACGGTCCTCCAATTTCTGGTGTTGATAGGAACATGGCTTTACAGCTTCCTGACAAGTGCACTGCCAATTTCGAACCATGTAACCTGTCTCTCTCAAAAGCATCTCTTTTATCCTCATTTTGTCTTTGCTTTTACCCTTTTAATCCTTTGTTTGTTTTTTTTAATGTGTAAATGTGCAGGTGAAATTACAAGGAAGTAAGAACAGACAGCATAGAAGATGTTGAGTTGGGTTCATTTACAACAGTAGTAACTAACACTTGAAGAAATAAGAGGATAAATCTTAAAAATATGTACTGAAACTAGAAAATTTTCAGCTGTAGATGTTTAAGTACTTGTTTCTGTTGTTTATGTAGTGGATTATTGTTCTACAACATTATAATAATGGACATGCTCATATTTCCCTTTCCTATTCCCAATTATTTTCTTGGTTTGGAGAATATGACTCTTATTAATGATGTTAATAGTTAAAGGACATTAAAGGCATGTTAGAGTAAATATAATGAAGAAGGTTTATAAAGATTATAAATTAAAAAAATAAAGTTTGATTTGACCCTTAAACTTTTTGGAGAGGTTCAAATTGCCCATTTTGACCTTATTCGTCAATTTATCCCCTAAACATTGCTATGAAGGTTAAATTGACCCTCAAATTTTCATTTACACTATTGTCTAACAAGCAAACAAATACCCTAATAAAAATTACAAAATGACCCCTAATAGTTTAATTAGTTGGCAAATTATAGTCCATATATTCGTAAAAATATTTAATAAAAAATTATAAATTTATTTTTTAAAATTATATTTAAGGCTTAAATTTATTTTAATATATTATATCACCAGAAAATTTTATTTTTTACCAATAATATTTTAATAATTTTGGAAAATTAATTACCCCTGAAATTTGTAATAAAGGTCAAATTGACCTTAAAAATTTTATTTACACCCCTATTGTCTAACAAGCAAACAAATACCATAATAAAAATTACAAAATGACCCCTAATAGTTTAATTAGTTGAAAAATTAGTCCATATATTCGTAAAAATATTTATAAAAAATTATAAATTTAATTTTTTAAAATTATATTTAAGGCCTAAATTTATTTGACTATATTATATTACTAGAAAAAAAATTTTCCAATAATATTTTAATAATTTTGTAAAATTAAAATTTATTTTATTTATTTATATTATTAATTTGTATATTAATACATATAATATCAAAATATTTTAACATTATGTATCATAATTCTTGAAGTATTATAAAATTTGTATTGGCATATTAATTTACATATAAATAACATTATTTCAAATCTTAAAAATTTTTTGCATATAAAATTTTTTAAAATAATATATTATAGCTAATTATTTTAGAAATTTTTTTAGCATATTAATATAGTATATTATTATTTTTAATTTAATACCTAATTTAACTTGTGTAAATTTTAATATATATAGTTAATTATCATGATAATATTTTCCTATAATAATTATTTGTTCTTAATAAATGAGATAAATTTAATATTTCAAAAATTATTAAGAGTTATTGGTGACTAAATAGTTTTGTTTAATAATATACCATACCATAAATAAATTGGAGGTTAAAATATAATTTTAGAAAATAAGCTTTTAAATTTTTTACTAAATATTTTTATGAAAGTATGGACTAGTTAACTAACTAAACTTTCAGGGAGCTTTTTATAATTTTTGTTATGATATTTGCGTACATCTCAGACAATAGGAGTGTAAATGGAATTCTTAGGGCCAATTTGACCTTTAATGCAAAGTTCAAGGGGTAAATTGATGAAAAAGATTACAAAAAAGGACAATTTGAACCTCTCCAAAAAGTTTAAGGGCCAAATCAAACTTCATTCCTAAATTAAATTGTCAAAATATTTACTTAGGAAGTGATTTAACCAAAACAACAGTCAATTTTTTTAATTAGGTAAATGACCAAAAAAAAAAAAAAAGCATAGCATTTTCTTAATTTACTTTGTTAACAAAACTTTTATAATTTGCAATTCAAACTTAATTTCACCTTTACTTGCAATTCTAACGAACTTGATATATTTAATTTTTATTAGCGTATATTTTAGCAAATGTGGCAACCACATTCATGTAATGATATTTTAATTTTCTAGACTTAAAAATTTAAATTAGAGTGATTCATTAAATTACAAAGTTTTTTTCAACTATGGTAATCAAGTTTTGCACCAAATTTTACTATACTACCCAACATTCTTTTTTTTTTTTGCCACTTAAAAGTTTTATTAGTTTATTAGTTTGACAACTCAACTTATAGTTTTATAATTTCAACACTTAAATTTGTGTAAAATGCATTAATCTACACTAATTTGATGACATAATACATTTTTTTTTTGGAAAATACATAATGCATTTACCAACTCCTGTACTTATCATTTTTTGACAATTTAACACCGCTACTTGTAGTTTTTGGTCAGTCAAACCCTTAAGATGTGACACATGTTGATTTGCTATTTCATGTCAAGTGTGCTAATAGAGGTTTTCAAATTGCATTTTAGACAAATTCAGGTGTTAAAATACAAAACTATAAGTTGAGATATCAAGTTGACAAAATATGACAAATACAGAGGTTATGAATATATTATGCCTAAACTTTTTTTTTGAGTCCCACAAAATTTTCTACTGCTATTTTTTTTGTTGATAAAAATGATATGGATCTAAGTGGAGGTATATGTGGTAGTGAAAATAATATTTTTTTAAGTAAAAATTTCACTAGATTAAAAGGGACATGTGACACAACATTAGCGCTACATATCCGACTAATTATTTCTCTTCATAAATATTTTCTTTCCTTTTATTTAATTTGTCACTTTATTAGCAAATACCCATTTAAACAAACAAATATATTAAAAATATTGAACATTTTCATGAATTTATTTATTATTAGACCCTAATATCACAATTAGTACAATACCTTTGTTAGTAACATACACAAACTACCAACCACCTTGATTCTCCTCCTCAAGGATTCTCAAAATTTTCTCAAGAAATAAACACTATTACAAGAAAAAAATAGAATAATTACAAAAAAAATTCATTACTTTTTCGTCACAAATTGGTTTTACTGAAAAATTAATGATGGAAATCTTGTCATCACAATGGTAGTTGTCGCTATATTTAACCATAGAGAAAGTATCCGTCAAAATGTTTTGCGACGGATAATCTGTCACAAGGTTATGATGGAAAATGTTCATGTAACTAAAAATGCACTATCAACAAAAGGTGCTTTCGTCACAATTTTGTGACAGATTAATGACACAAATCCATCATTAAGTTTTCCATCACTAACTCATCACAAATTATTTCATCATTATTCCATCACAATTTAGTCACATTTTAGTGATAGATTCATAACTGATTACTGTCACTAAAGGTTGCATCACCAATCCATCACTAAATTACTAGTCATTATTTCATCATAATTTAGTGATGAATTGTTGACAAAATGTCTATCACTAAACCATCACAATTTACTGACTGAATAGTGATAGAAAATTCATCACTCATCTAATTAATATTCCATCACTGTCCATCATTAATATTTTTGTACTATTCCATAACTATTATTTTTTGTTCCATCATTAATCTGTTAGTAATTTACCATTGTATTTTATATAATTTTTATAAATTAAATGTTATTTCTAATTATAGTATATTTAATGCATTTTATTAAAATTGGAAGAAAATTGAAATTCACAAAATAAAATAAATCGTATACATAAAAAGGTATAAAAGTAATACAAGTCCAACTTAACTAAAAATAAACATCTACAACAACAATGTTTTACATAATAACATCAAATAAGTCATCACCTAGCTTAAGGTGCAGAAGATCTTGATATGTGAAACTCTCGAGCAGATTGCATTTGCTCCATAAAGCGCTTTATCTGCTCCTCTATATGATGTAGATGCTTTTTTTGGGTTTTAGCTTAGCAGTTGTTCTATCCATATGTACTTACTTCTTTGTGAGTTCCTACTACACAATCTTCTTAACTCTAACTATTGATGTGACAATTTGTGATGGATGAGGTCCCATTACTTTAAAAAAAAATACAACCTATGAGCCAAGCCATATATTCATCTCTTATGCTCCTCACCTACAACCTCAAAATAAAGAGTGTTTACATCAACTAGTAGAGGTTATGAACCATCCTCCAAAGGTTGAGGTATGGAAGACACTAACTCCTCCATGTGATTCTAAAATAAAACCAATCGTTCAAGTTAATTTGAGAATTTAGTATTTAACAATTATAAAAAAATTAAAATAACTAAATAATAAAAATGAACTTACATTCACTTGCTTTAACCTCACATCCATAAAAGTTTCATCTTTTCTCATGTGCACTTTCTTGAATAGCTCCTAACTGTTTGGTCGGCTTTGCATGCAATTCTTCAGCATAGAACAACAACAAGTTAGTAATTACATGTTTAAATGATTAAAATGAAAAAAAAAAATACAACAACTAAAAACTAGTCCGGTAAATAATTAAAAATTTACCATATTTAAAGAATGTTCCACCATAGATCGATATCCACACGTATATATGCTTAGTCACTGTAGTACTTAGACCACATGTCTCACTTGGACAATTGTTTAACTTTGTGAGCTTTCTCTTTCATTCTAGAGTGTTCCAATGTTGTTGCCAATGATGCCAAATTTTCTTGGCTCACACAATTGGGCTTGCCATCCTTAGAATACCTCAAGTATAGATATACTATCTTTAATAATTTGTGACAAACAGCTTTTGATAGCTTCATTGTCTATAAGGTCCCAAATTGACCTCTTTTATAATACAAAAAAAAATTAATAATGAAAATAACAAAAATTTTCATTGTGAAATATAACTTACATTCTAAACTTATAATTTTAGATACCTTTTAAATTTTATTCTTACAATAATGTACTAAATATTTTAACCCTAAACTCCTCCCAATAGAAGTCTTTAAGAGTTGTTGTGACATGTTTCCCATTGTATGCAGTTTTTTTTTTATTTTTTGCATATTTTTTAATCCATATAAGTAGAGACTACTTGACCTAAAGAAAATAAAGTGCTACCTACAAGAACTAACCTAGGAAAGTTACATTTAAATATGAAAATATTTGGTAGAACTATTCATTATGAGCTTTAATCATACTAACTTGGAAAAAACCAATGTCACACACATACACACTCACCAATATCACAGACACACTCAAACTTGGAAAAAAATGTCATACACACACAACAAGCACCCACAAATGTACATAAGATAAAATTAAATAGAAAAATCCTTTATTTATTTTCTTCAACTCTAATCAATAACCTACTTATAGAATTTATGGATAATATTGTAGAAGAAACTGTGACTATAGTACATGTTGGACATGATAGTGGTGTGAGGACATCCTCACCATGTCTAGTAGAAGTGGTCTGTAAGCTGCTCATAACTAAAAAAAAAAAAGTAAGGTGATTATACCAAAGAAACAAGTAAGAATACTGACATAACATTATATTAAATATAATACTAATTAATAATTCCATATTTGTTATTTGAAATAAATACAATAAAATATGAATCTAGTCATATGACATCCTACCCTACAAGCACCCATATTAAAGTGTCATCCTTAAAATTTTCTAATAAGAAAGCTTATAGGACAAGGCACCACTCTTAAATTTGTATTTGATTATTACAGCTCCATTTAGCAAAATTTTAGTTATACATAGTGAAATATTTGGCTACATAGGAATTTAATTGCATTAAATGTTGACGTTATTACTAATAATGAATAACAAAATTTGAAATATTGTTTTTAGTTTTTCTTTAAATGTCATTTACTGTTTAAATCAATGGTTTTATATTTATAATGAATTATAACCATTGAATCTTTTAGTAAAAGGAACACTATAAATATTGTATTCATTGGTTGTAAAATGTATGGAAAAGAGAATAAAAAAATTTTATATGTAAAGAAGAAAGTGTCATTTTTCTTATTTTCATATGTTTGGATTGTAAAATATTTTTCTCTTTTGCACTTAAAAAGTGAGTTTGGTAACTTGCCAAAATTCTCAAATGCTAATAATTATTTTTTATTGTTATTTTTTTTTTGTTTTTAATCTACTCTAACTCAACAAGTGATATCGGAGCCTACTCGGTTAAGGGTCTAACTACTAGAATTTTACATACATAAGTAGTTGTACAAGGGAGATTTTGCATGTGCATAGTTTGGAACTATGAAGCTTATTGGTTTGGAACCACGCTTGCTTGTTGAAACCCAAGGTTGTTAAATCTAAGTCACTATGGGAAAATTAGGTTATGTTGGTGTTATTAAAAAATTAAATAATAATTATTATAGCATGTGGAGAACTTGTATGGAGTCATACTTGCAAGGTCAAGACCTTTGGGAAGTTATTGCTGGGATTGAGGTTACATCACTACCATTAGATGATGATGCTGACAATATTAGAAAATGTAGAATTAAAGTTGGGAAAGCCATGTTTTCCTTCAAAATAAGTATTGAAGAGGATATGATGGAGCATATTAAAGATGCTACCACACTAAAGGAAGCTTCAGATTCTCTTGCTCTATGGTTCTAAAACAAGAATTATGCTAGACTTCAACTATTGGAAAATGAACTAATGTCTATCTCATAAAAAGATATGACAATTAGTCAGTATTTTACCAAGGTAAAGTCCTTATATCGAGAAATTACGAAGTTAGATGAGGCATCTAGAATAGCTAGCAATAGGATAAGGAGAATCATCATTCATGGACTACGAACTTAGTAATATTGTTTCATGGTTACAGTTCAATATTGGCCCATAGAACCATCTATTGAAGAGTTGGAGAATTTATTAGCAAGTCAAGAAACTCTAGCAAAATAAATGGTTGGTGTGTCTTTAAATACTGAAGAGGTGGCGCTCTTTATCAACAAGAAAAAAATCAATAACATGGTAGGAATAGAGGGAGGACACAAGGAAATGTCCAATTGGAGGGGCTCAACAAAAGTAGTAACACAATAATCAGAAATTTAAGAATTCTAGATGTTAGAATGGCGAGTGTTTTAATTGTGGCAAGAAAGGACACTACTCCAAAGATTGTTGGTCTAAGAAAAGTACTATTCAGAGCAATACAATAACAATAAGCAATCACCACCAGGATGAACCAGAGTGGGATGTTGAAGCATTATTTATGAAAATAATGCAAGTGGAAGAGTGCTTTAGTTCAGAGATTATAGAAGTTCCTAGCTTTATGGCTACTATAAGAGAAGAAGAGGAGCAAGCACCTAGTTTTTTGAGTTCTCATAGAATTGATTATAAGAAGTGTTGGATCTTTGATTTCGATAGTTCTAGTCACATAACAAGAGATAAAAGCAAGCTCTAAAATGCTTCAGAATATAAAGGCAAGCGAGTTGTGGTAACTACAAATAACTTGCAACTACCAATTACTCATATTGGGGACACGGTGATCACTTCTTATTCAAATTGACAATAAGTGCAGTTGGAGGATGTGTATAGAGTATCAGGTATGAAAAAGAATCTTATGTCAGTTTCAGAGTTGACTGATTTTGGAAACTTTATTGTGTTCAACCTTAATGATGTCAAAGTTTGTTAACAAATTAAAATAGTTAACACACCAATAATGGAGGGACAGAAGGTGGATTCTATATATGTCTTGTTAGTAGAAGATGCTTATGTAGAGAAGACTAAAGGCGGTGATACAACTAACTTATGGCATGCACGACTAGGACATGTCAATTATCATAAGCTAAAAATGATGATGACCAAGTCCTTATTAAAAGGGCTACCTAATCTTGATATACATATTAATGTGATTTGTGTTGGATGTTAGTATGGAAAGGCACACCAACTTCCATATGAGGAGTCATCATTTAAAGCCAAATAGGCGCTAGAGTTGATCCACTCTAATGTGTTTGGTAAAGTGAAGTAGTCATCAATCAATGGTATGCACTATATGGTGACATTTATTAATGATTATTCAAGGTATGTATAGGTCTATTTCATCAAAGAAAAATATAAAACTCTTGCAAAATTTAAAGAGTTTAAGAAGATTATTGAAAGTAAAGTTTGGGAATAAAATCCAGTGCCTTTGTACTGATAATGGGGGAGAATACATTTCTGATGAATTCTCAAGTTGTCTTGTGCAGTGCAAGATTAGGAGGCAATTGACTTATCCAAACACACCACAACAAAATGGTATTGCAGGGAGAAAGAACAAGCATTTACTAGAAACATGCAGGAGTATGTTGTATGCCAAGAATGTCCCTGGAAGATTTTAGGCTGAATGTATGAGAATAGTAGCTTATATAATTAATAGACTCCCTCAGCCGAAAATGGAATTTATGTCTCCACTTGAGAAGTTATGGAATATAAAACCTATGGTGAGCCACTTTAAAGTATTTGGATGCGTGTGTTATGTATTTGTACCAGATAATCTATGTAGTAAGTTTGATAAAAAGGCAATCAAATGTATCTTTATGGGCTATGATGAACACATAAAAGGATGGAGATGCTATGATCCTATAACTGGCAAATGTTATGTCTCACGAAATGTTGTATTTAATGAGACATCATTATTATGGACACCAGAATATGTTGCACTTCCTCACTCTAATGAAGTAGAACAATTGCATGAAAAGAGTGAGGGATAGTTAACAAAAATTTAGTAAAATTCAGAGCCTATCACGCAGTCTCAACTTCGAGAGAGGCCATAGTAGACTAGTGTATATCAAAAAATAAATGATGAAAATCAACTAGCAGTGGAGGTGTCAACAGAACAACTTGTAGAATAGGCAACATCACTAATACAATTAAGAAGATCAACCAGGGTGAAAAAGAAAAATTCCAAATATGCTAATGTTATAGTGGTAGAAGAAGAAAAAGGACAAACATCCTTTAAGGAGGCATCACAAAAAATTGAATGGATAAAAGCCATGGAAGAAGAGATCAAAGCCTTTATTAAAAATCAAACTTGGGACTTAGTGCCAAAACCTAGAGATGTGAAGCCTGTTTCTTGAAAATGGGTGTATAAGATAAAGACTTATCCAAATGGTTCAATTGAGAGGTACAAGGCACATTTGGTAGCATGAGGATTCTCACAATAGTATGGATTAGACTATGATGAAACGTTTAGTCCAGTGGCCAAAATTGCAACTGTTCGTGTTTTATTAGCACTTGTTGCAAGTAAATCTTGGAACTTGTGGCAAATGGATGTCAAAAATGCCTTTCTAAATGGAGAGTTAGATCGAGAAGTATACATGGAGCAACCCAAAGGATTTGAAAACAAGATTAATCCTGAGTATGTTTGTAAATTGAAAAAGGTGCTATATGGGTTGAAACAAGTCCCTAGAGCTTGGTATAACAAGATTGCTGAGTTTCTCATTTATAGCAATTATGAAGTTACACCAGCTGATTTGAGTTTATTTATCAAAGCTCGAGAAGGGAAGCTAGTAATAATTCTTGTTTATGTTGATGATCTCATTATTACTAGAGATAATGTTAATGAGATCTACCAAACCAAGAAAAATTTATCAATCTAATTTCAGATGAACTTGGGGAGCTGAATCACTTTCTTGGATTAGAAGTTGAGTACACAAAGGAAAGATTATTCTTGTGTTAAGAGAAATACGCAAGAAATCTTCTCTAAAAGTATGGAATGCTTGACTGCAAACCTCTTGCTCTTCCAATAGAGATAAACTCTAAATTGTGCATTACAGAAGGCAAAGATTTAGAGGATTCAATGATGTATCAATAGATTTTTAGCAATTTGATCTATCTTACATTGATAAGGCTAGATATTGCCTTTACAGTTAAAATAGTCAACCAGTTTATGCAAACTTCGAAAAAGCCTCACTTAGAAGCAGTTCGGAGAATCTTAAAGTACATTAAAGGAACATTTGATCTTGGATTATTTTATAAAAGTAAAATAACTTGTAAATTACAAGGATATTGTAATGCTGATTATGCCAGTGATTATGATACATGAAGATTGACCATCAGTTATGCATATAGTTTGGGTTCTTGAGTTATTACTTGGTGCATCAAAAGGCAACCAATTGTGTCACTTTCAACAACAGAGGCTGAGTATTGTGCAACAATGATGGAAGCTCAAGAAAGTACATGGTTACTACAATTTTGGGGAATTTACATTTGCTACTTGATTATTCGGTACCAATATACTATGATAATCAATAAGCTATTTGTTTGGTGGAGAACTTAGTGTTTCATTCTAGAACAAAGCATATGGAGGTGCAATATCATTTTATTCATGAAAAAGTCTTAACTAGATCAACGTAATTCAAGTGAAGACAGAAGAACAACTGGCAAATATTTTCACTAAAGGACTCAATAGTGAAAAATTAGAAAGTTTTTGTAAAGAACTCGACATAACTCCAAGACAAGGGATTAAGGATATTAGTAATGAGGGGGAGTGTTGAAATCATTACTAATAATAAATAATAAAATTTGAAATATTGTTTTTAGTTTTTCTTTAAATGTCATCTACTATATAAATCAATGGTTTATATTTATAATGAATTATAATCATTGAATCTTTTAGTAAAAGGAACATTATAAATATTGTATTCATTGTTTGTAAAATACATGAAAAAGAGAATAAATAAAAAAATTGACATGTAAAAAAGAAAGTGTCGTTCTTCTTGAGTTGTAAAATATTTTTCCTTTTTGCACTTAAAAAGTGAGTTTGGAAACTTGCCAAAATTCTCACATGCTAATAATTATTTTTTATTGTTAATTTTTTTTAATCAACTCCAACTCGACATTAAATGTTTTCTAACTCAACTTATGCATATTACTACAAATCCACTATTTTCATAATTGGACTTAACAAAAATATCATCGAATCTTAATAAACGATATACATCACAATGTTGAGGAGAACGGTAGAAAAACTACCATTTATTTCTTAAGCTATTTACATAACTATGTACATCCAGGCAAAAGATAAAGTACTAATTACAATCAATTATATACAAACTAATTACACCAAAAAGATATGGTTGTAATCAACTTCAGACAAGTAACCCTAACCATCACAGTTATATATACATCATAAGGTCATATTGTCAAGATATAAAAAGTTATCCTTAGATATCCATTGGCACTAAGTAAGGGCCAGAGAAACACGAACATCAAAAGTGGTCTTGTAGATCACAAGAACCATTGTGATGACATGCTCCTTATGGTTTTCTCTCAGAGTCAGGGTGAGAAAACATACATTTGCAGGTTCCACCTGCACTTTCCAATCTAATGTTGTAGCAACATGATGTCCTAAGGAGTACTTTTATTGTTGTCTCATCCTTCCGTACTTCTTGGCTCATAACCATATATTCACAAGACATTTTGCAACTCTTATATTTGTGTGCCTATATATATATATACCTACAAAAAATAAGTAGTGAGGTGAGTGAACAAAACAACAAGAAGTAGGATTATGATATAAATGATAAAATTTAACAACATCAAATAATTAAAAAAAATAAATTAATAAATAATTAATTAAAAGATTGAATATTCATTAATATCTTTTATTTAAAATTTAGTTATTTATCTAAGGCATTTGAATTCTAATTAATAATTATTTATCACTATTGGTAATTCTATTCAAGAATCATTTTTAGCATAAATTATTAACCACCCATCTATAAATATATTCTAAAAATAATTACTTGGTCAGTATGAAATCAAATAATGACCATTTAGCATAATATTAAAAGACATAAAGGATAAATACTTATTTTAAATAAATCAAGTGATCAATAAAATTAATGAACACAAATAGACATATACACAAGATATCAGGTACCACAGTACAACGAAGGTCTATCAAATTTGTATGTGCACAATTAACCACTCGGAATCATCCCAAAGGTATATTTGATCTCGTGCGCTATCCCAAAGACAGTTTTAAAAACATGGCCATTTCAAATAATCATTTTTTCGTTAATTCACATAGATAGCAGCACCCTTGGTACGGTCTTACATCAATTTACAAAGTGTGAAATGTAGTGTTCCAAACATTATCTTACAATTCACATGACCCAACCATGTCCCGAACAAGATCTTACTACCCCTGCTTAACATATATGTGTGTGCTCAACCTCATTACATTCAAAAATTAAGTATTTCTTTTAGCCATCACTTTATAATTTACACACACACCCACCCACACACACCCACACTCGCGCACACACACATAATTTTATATTTATACAATTGGAACTAAATTCTCATGATTAATTATTGATGTATTTATATTTAGCTGAAAAGCCCATTCAACATCCTAAATCAAGAATCAATCTTCCATGTGGCTTGGTTATTAGTGGTATGGCACAACTTGCATGGTAAAGCATGGCTGTTCAATCATGTTATTGGTGTTTAATATTTATATATATTAAGTTTCCAAGTTTAGAATTAAGTCTAAGATGTTATTGGCCAATAACCTTTACAAACTCATAGAAGTCCAACGTTCTGATATGAAATTTCATCCATATCTGGTCATCACGTGACAAAAAGGAAAAACTCAACTTTGTGCTCACTATCCAACATAACTATCAACAAATAAAGAACTCATTTAGATCATTAACAAGTCAATGAAATACACAGTCCTATAGAATCTAATTGTTTGATTATCTAAAGTGTAACCTAAAGAAGGATTTTTAAATCAATTTTAATAAGGAAAAGGGAAAAAATCATTGAAATAAACCAATTAGAAGTTGAGGAAAACACCACCGAAGACAACAAAATACATAGGTCACTAAAGGACCAACTTCACAGCTAAGGAGATAGTAAATTCAAATAGAATTATAGAACTAAAATAAAGGTCTGTATGAAATTTTCTTTTATTCATTTATTTATTATTATTATTTTTACATCCTTGATTTGGTAACGACAAATCAAGTGTAACTTTGGGATACAAGGTTTGGTTTTTTTTTTTTTTTTTAACTTTTATCGAGTTACTTTGACTTTATTTCCACACCTTCCATTTGTGAACTTCAACAAAAAATTCAATCTTGTACAGCAACAAGCATAATAATGATAAAAGAAGATATGAATTCATAGAAATGTAAAGAGAAACAATATAACGTGCATCAAAGGAAGACTGCAGAACAAGATTTCAAGAAAAACAATATCAAGAACAATGGATTTTTTAGGTTTAACAAGAAATCAGATTTCAGCAAAACAATAAGAATTCTTAGGCAAACTTTAAGACGAAATAATAGGAGAAGATGGGAGTTCACTCATAGTTACTTCCGGCTATCGTCTTTCCCTTCACTCCTTTAACAAACCCTTATGTCTCAGATCAGTGCCTCACCACCAATAAAAATATCATTCAGATTGTGCCTAAAGTTTCAAATTTCCTACATGCAAGCTCAAGCTTATAATCAGCTTGGATACTGATTTATTCAAAGCTTGTTTCCTATTTATTTTTATGCCTATATCTCTATTTAATCTATGCATGCAACCAGATTTGAAAACATTTCAATCTTTGAATTAATTTCCTAAATCATTTAGCTTTCCACTTCATCTTTACTCACCCAACTAGTCACCAAACTCCATCTGCTATTTTTGTCTTCATTGTACCTCTGTTTCTTCTTGATTTCAGCTTCAAAATAAGAAAAAGAACAGCTGCTTGCTTATGGGAGAAATATAGGTGACGGGAACACTCTTTGCCCAACATGCAAGCTGAATTTTTCAGGTACCATTTCTCATTCTCGCTCACCCTTCTCTTTAGTTCTTTCTCTTTTATTTTATCTTATTTTATTTCTGTAATGAAAACTACAACTGCCTATGGGTTCTTGAAACAACAATGCCCATTATTAAGTCCCTAATCAATATAAACATAGGCTAATTTGAAGGCACGTCACCACTAACCAAATTTTCTTCCTTTGCCTTACTGCCACATCATTAACCATCGGTAACCAGCCTCTAATTCATCCTAGATTATTATTATTAATATAAACAAGAGGTACTCTAACCTTATTATTATTATTATTATATTTTGTTTTATTTTATTTTTTTATTTTTATTTTTTGCTCTCATTTCCCGCAATGACGGTGAACCTCTCGAATTTCATTACACCAAACATCGTGTAATGACATGGGTGTGACAAGTATCTAGTTGTCAAAATTATTGATCTACATCACTGTCATCATCACTAAATTCTTATTCTCCAGCGTATCATTATCATCAAATTCCTATTCTACATCAGTGTCATCGTCATCAGCAGCTTCATCTTCTTCTTCTTCAATTTGCAAGGCCAATTCAATATTTTTCTTGATTTCAGTATCATCAATATCAACAAATGAACCATTTTCATTGTTTAGAGGTTGATGTCTATCATCCATTAACTTGGAGAATTTAATTTCAATTAATTATACAATAATATGCATTTTTATTTTAATTTAAAAATATTTCTCTCTTTTATTTTTTAAGAATTTATATTAAAATAATTTACTTACAAAATTATAACTTATGTATAACACATTTTAAAATAGTAATTTGGATATTTTGTTTGATCGGCCTATAATAAAAATTCAGAATTTTAAATGCGAAAAAGTTCAAAATCTTCTTGAGAATGAACCCAAGAGCCTAAACCCAAGCTTGAAACTCATAACCTAGTTCAAATGCCCGAAGGTCCAATCCTAGGTTAGGGCCAAAGAGGCGATGCCCCTATGGTGCCTACTTCGATGAAATGACACCTCTTCGAAGAGGCACCATCTCCTTATAGCCCACTTGCATGAGTATTAATAGACAAGTGACAATGGTGGACAAGTGGGTGGCCCCACACCTTATTGGTATTGGTCCCTGACTGTGAATATGTGGTCTTGGGGTCAAAATAAATGACTAAAGAGGTATACATAACGAACAGAATGTAAGGGGAGGAGGTGAGATGTCTTGTCAAAAAGGCATGGAAAATCCAAAAAGGTAGGAAGAAAGGATTTTAAAAGGAAGAGGACGTTTTGGAGGAGGGGGTTGGATAGTTAGATAGCTGAAACTAAGAAAAAGTTCAGAGAAAAATGAGAAGTAAGGAGAGTTTGGATTGAAGGTTCATTCTTGAAAGAAGAAGAGGGATCTCTTGCATTCAAGTGAAGATTGTAATCTAAAAGTTATCTCTAAGGGCTGAGTTAAAAACATAAAATCAGTCCTAGGAAGTGAGAACCTCCATTTTCAAAGTATTGGATTCTTGATTTACATAAATATTTGTTTATTTACTTACTTGTTTTTAGATTTATTATTCATTCTATGCTATGTTTATGACATGATCATTTAAATTATTAGACATATTAGAATGTTTTCAGTTATTTTGTATTTGGATTTGCTTGCTTAAGATTTAAGAAAAGTGTAAGTTTATTGTTGAGTTTGTTAGTTAGGCTCTAGCTTTAGGCGATATAAATATCGCCTCTATGGCCATATCAATAGAGCCATACATGACTTGATTTTGTTTTCATTTATTTATCTCATGTGATTTGTATTTTTTTATGCATTTTCATATTGTTATACTTCAATCTTTCATATGACTATTATGATGTTTTGCTTCATTAAATATTTATGTGCTCATTGTTTCTATTTACTACTCTCTGTGAAATTAACTTTCCAGCTTTCTATTGTAGGATTTCATATGTATTTATGGACGCTAATATTTTGTTACTCATAGGACCTTTGAGATGATTTCAATCCTCAAGTGTATCCCTTAATTAGTACTTGAATTTATTTATTCATTTCTATTGTTGTTATTATTGCATGTTAAAGGATTGTAACTCATTTCTCATCCCTTAATTTCTTTGCATGTGTATTCATTTATTTATTATTACTTTTATGAATGTCTTGTAAATTGTTATTTGTGTTAAATATTAGGCCTATAGGCATGGAATTAGACTAATGTACAAACTTGGATTTGATTATAAAATATGAAAATTGTTTGGAAACAATTGTAATTTGCATGTTAACAAAGAAATAAAATAATAATTAAAGGTAATAAAATACAAAACACACACAGAGGCTAGTCGCAAGGTTAGTTGGACATTCCAAAAGCCCATGCCAATTTCCAAACCCATTCTTTGAGGACGATTGTTGGGAACCTTCATGAAATCCACTTGCTATATAGTTTGTTCCAAGTGTTATCCGGGTGGCGACTCCTTCTCCAATTTAGGCTTTAAGTTTATCTTGTATTTCCTAGTGCATCTTGAGCTTACATAGTATCGTAGTCGCCAAACACTTGGGCGCACCTAACCCCGTTGCCTATAAGTATATAAAAATTTTACATTATTTATATTTTTAAATATTTCAACTCAACTCAATCTCGAACTCTACTTGGTTTAATGAACTATTTTTGTTATTATAATAAAATAAAAGCTTAAAATAATAAAATACAAGCTCAATTCACCTCGATTAAACTTTTAAGCTTGTTGAGTCAAATATTAAGGAGCTCAAACTCAGCTCAATAATTTACCCAAGTAGTCCTGATTCAAGTTGAACTCGATAATAATCAAGTCAAGTTCAAATTTTTCTGAGTCGATCTTGAGTAACTCATAGGCTTGACTCAATTACCATTAAAATTTAATTAGAGATTTTAATCTCAAATAGCCCTATTAGTGGTTAGAATTAAAATTTACAAGTAAATATTGAAAATATCATAACTTTTAATTATTAGAAATTTCATAGCTATATAGCAAAGCATATATTATTTATTTTTATATTTATTATATTTTGCTCGCTATTTAAAGTAGTTTATAAAATACTTTAAAATATAAAATTAATTAATTTTTGTACAACATTTGTGATTGACATATTTCACAAACTCGTAATTGATTAGTGAAATATCAACCATTCATCACAATAAAATAAAATAATTTGAAGAAATTTTTAGTGATGGATTTGCAAATCCATCACTAAACTATTTCTAAAAGAATATTGTTTTATTAAAAAAAATTATGATGGCTAGGTAATCTGTCACTAAAATAGTGATGGATTCTAGCATCCATCATAAATTGGTGATAGATCACACGATTGTCACAAACTTGTGACATATTTAGTGTCCATCACTAATTACTATGCCATCAAATCAATTAATTTTTTAGGATGCTTAGTAATGATGCACTACACTCTTCCATGAATACATCCTTGACATGCTTTTGAAGTTTTTTTATTTTTAATTAGAAATCACTTCCTTTAAGAACTTGTCATAATTCAAGCATTTGAGTTGGTGCCTTCAAAGAGGGAACTTTGATTTGAAGTTTCTTAAACATGTCTAAAAATTTTATAAATTATGTCTCATTGTGTTTCTTATTTAAACATTATGGAAAAGACATCTTGATGTCCTAATGGATTTCGAGTAGGTACTAACCTCATTTTATTTGACATCTGATGAGAATCAAAGTAATTAAAGTACCATTTAAGCTATTTAAGGTATGACCAATGATTCATTACATTGTATTAGAGGTCCAATTATAAGATCTTAACTTAAATATACTTGCAAGTAACTCAAAAACTTAATTTGCAATGTTCAAGCTTAAGATGAAGCTCTTCTTGATAATTTGAAGTTTGTGGATGCATCACCATGACTTGTTAATTCATTATGCTTAGTTGAATTAACATGTTAAAGAAGAATGAAATTCATCCAAGTGGAAATATAGAAATTTATCCTTCAAACATGATTTTGTTAAATTTATTTAGGTAGAGTAGGTTTTGTAATAGAGAACATGGTCAAAGACATTGGCATATATTCAACCTTGTTCAGTTTTGCCAATTTTGAAAAAAAGGACACAAGTAAAGAAATAGGTGTGTTTGAGTTCAAACATAATCATATTTATTGAGACATGATCGTGTGACAATTTTTGGAGCTAATTTATTTATTTAGTTTATTCTTGTTTTATAATTTAAGGTTAAGGCTAGAATGCTATGCCTAGACGACTTGGTTTCCATGTTTTTTAGCTCAAAACACCTTTTATTATCATTATTTAAGCAACCAAATTTTGTGAATTAAGATATTTTTAAGGAATTTAGTTTTTTGGTTTTTATATGAACTTTTTGACATTATCTACATTAAATTGATATTGAAGATATGGTACATGTGGTCATGCCAATGGAAAGGCAATTAAAACATCAACACTTGTCAACAAAGATGAACTATAATAATAGTACATAATGAAAATATAATGAAGGAAAAAATGATGATAAGGTAAAAATTGACATTAAAGTAGAAGCTAGCAACCCTAAGGAAGCATAGACAATGCCAAAACTACTAATAATTAAGAGTGCACAAAGGGCATTAAGTGCTCTAAATGTTTGAAACAAGTGCACATTGCTTCTCAATGGCCTAATAAAAGGATTATTTTGTTGTATAATGGAAATTATATAAGTAGAGATGAGGATGATAATCTAGATGACATGGCCAAGCTTAGGGACTAGAATGATTATAAATAAGAAGAAGAAGGTCGCATGTTAATTTTGATGAATGGAAAATGTTTAGTTGCAAGGTAAGCTCTTAATATGCCACTTAAGTTTGAAAATGGTAATGATTATCATGAAAATATATTTTACACAGGGAGCATGGTTAAATGACAGATGTTCAATATGATTATTAACAGTCAGAGTTGTATAAATGTTCTTAGCACTTAATTATTTAAGAAGGGTTTAATAACTACTAGGCACTCTAAATCCTATAGACTATAATGAGATTTTACATGAAATACTCTAATGCAAGTGTATTCTTTTAGGGTGGCCTTAATAATTTGATAATCAAGTGTCATTACCTAGTGTTGTTTGTGATTTGTTATAAGGATTTGTTGATAATATTTTTCTCAAAAAAGCACCTAAGGCATTGCTACCACTTTAAAAGGGTTGAGCATCAAAGTAATTTGATTGCTAAAGTTGAAATACCTAATAGACTAACCTATGGAAGTTATCATGAGGAAATAAATGAACTTTCAGGGTGAGTGTAAAGATTTTTTGTAAGGCCTACATTAGATAAAACATGAATTCTTGAGCCATTTTAGTATTGTTGGTACTTAAAAAAATACAATAAATGGTAAATGTGCATTAATTGTAGAACCATTAAAAATAACATTTTAAAGGATATACATTTTATGCTTAGACTATATGACATGTTAAATGAGTTGTATGTGTCTTTTATGTTTTCTAAATTTGACTTAAAAAGTGGTTATTATCAATTATGTACATGTGAAGGTGATGATTGAAAAACAACATTTAAAACTAATATATTCTTACATAAATGTAAGTAATGTCTTTTGGCTTAACTAATGCCCTTATTACTTTCATAAATTATGCTTTACATGCATATATAGGAAAATTTACTGCAGTTTATTTTGATGATATTCTTGTGCATATTAAGAGTATAGATAGTCACATTAGCATTTAAGGCTTATTCTTACTACTTTAGAAAAGAGCATTTATTTACTAACCTTCAAAAGTACTGCTTTTATTTTAGTTTAATTATTTTTTAGGTTATGAATTATAAGACAAAGGGATAAAGGTTAATGAGGAAAAGGTCAAGGCAATCAAGGAGTAGTCGACTCTTAAATCTATTATTAAATTGCAAAGCTCTCATGGATTAACAAACTTTTATCACAATTGTAATACCTTTGATAAAAGTTATAAAACAAAACATTTGAATTTTAAATGGGACAAAACTCAAGAAGATGCATTTCAATTAATTAAAACAAAGTTATATAGTGCACCATTGCTTATATAAACTAGTTTTAACAAAATATTTAAAATAGAATGTGGCACATTTAGAATTTGTATTAAGGCAATTTTAATGTAGGAGTGTCAACTAATTACTTACTTTAGTGAAAATTTTTATACGGCAATATTTAATTTCCTTGTATAAAATAAGGAGCTTTAAGCATTAATGAGGGAATTAAAGACATGGTAGCACTATATATGGCCAAAAGGTTTGTTATCCACACTAATTATGAGTCTTTAAAGCACTTAATAAGACAAGCAATGCTAAAATGAAGGCATGCTAAGTGAATGGAATTTATTAAAACATTTTGTTTATTATTAAATACAAACAAGGTAAGGAAATCATTATGGCTGATGCAATCTCAAGGAGGTACACATTGCATAATTACATAAATGCTAGATTGTTTAATTTTAATCAAATTAGAGATTTAGATGTTAGTGATTCTGATTTTTTTAATATGTATAATGTTTGTGATAATGTAGCCTTTGGTAAGTTTTATGAGCATGAGGGATGTTATGTTTGAATAGAATAAACATTCCATTCCTTAATGTAGCATTTATGAGCTTTCAGTTAGAGAGGTTCATGGGAGCATGGTAGTATAATACTTTTGTCTTAAATATGCTTAGTGAACACTTCTTTTAGCCACACAAGAAAAGAAATGTTGAACGTATTTGTGTAAGATGTGATAAACATATGCAAGTTAAGTTTAAGACTATGCCTCATGGTCTATATATGCTGGTAGACGTACCCAATGAACCTTGATTACATATTTTATAAATTTTGTATTAGGTTCACTAAGGTCTAAGATAAAGATGGCATACGTCATTCCTTACAATAAAATTGATGAAGCAACAAACATTGTAAATCTATTTTTATGGAGATAGTTAAGTTGCATGGCTTACCAAATTAAAAGTATAAGTGATAAAGATACTAAGTCCTTAAGCCACTTTTGGAGCACTTTATGAAACAAGTTGGGAACTAAACTATTATTTTCAATAACTTTCCAACCTTAAATAAAAGGATAAATGAATGTGATAAATAAGACTTTGGGTATATTATTGTATATAATTATTAGTAATAATTTAAAGAGTTAGGAGGAAAGTTTACCACGTATTAAGTTTGCATACAATAGCAGTGTTTATATTATAAGGTATTAACCTTTTTGAGGTAGTATATTATTTTAATCCTTTTACATTTCTTGGTTTGTTACCTTTATCATTAAAAGTGCAAGTTAACTTAGATGGTGAAAAGTAGAATTTATATGAAATGTCCATTAGAAGGATAAATAAGAGATTGATAAAAAAAAAAAAGAGCAATATGTAAGAGAAAGTAATAAGAGGGATAAATAAGTTATATAGTTAGACCTAGAGATTGGACAGGTAAATATGTGCAAAGATAGATTTTTTTTCCTAAAGAAGATTTAAATTGCAACCACATGGTGATGGACCATTGCAAGTGGTAAAGCATATCAATGATAACACCTACAAAATTAATACCTCATGAGTGCAATATTAGTGCTACTTTTAATATTATTAATTTAGTTTCCTTTGATTTTAATGTAGGTTTTTAATTTAAGGATGAATCCTCTTAAAGAGGGAGGGAATGATGAGAATCAAAGTAATCAAGGTATTATTCAAGTTGTTCAAGGTGCAATCAAGGGTCCATTATATGGGATTAAGGGTCCATTAACAATATCTTTAGTGAACCGAGCTTATGATGCATTTAATAACTTGATTCACAAAGTTTAAGCTAAAGCACTTTTTGATTATTTAAAGTTTATGGATGTATTGCTAAGGCTCATTAATTTCATGATGCTTTCTTGAAGTAATATGTTAAAAAAGAATAAGATTAATCTAATGGGGAATATGAGCATGTATACTTTAAATATGATGGTATTGAATTCATTTAGGTTAAAGTGGGTTTTCCAGTAGGGAACATGGTTAAAGATATTAGCATGCCTTTAATCATGTTCAATTCTACTAGTTTTAAAGAAAAGTCAAGTTTTAGATCAAAAGTAAACATAAGTATACACTCGAGCATGCTTGAGTCAAGACATGACCGTGTTAATTAAGACACAATCTTGTAAGGAGTTTTGTCATTGATTAGTTTATTTAGTTTTATTCCTATTTTATGATTTAGTATTATGGTCAGAATTCCTATGACTTGAGGTCTTGTTTTAAAAACATTTTTAGCTATAAAATCCTTTTATTATCATTATTTAAACAACCAAGTTTGAGAATTAATAAAATTTCTTAAGGATTGATTTCCTGTATTTCTTATATGAACTTATTGACCTCATTAAGCAAATTGCTTATGGCAACCCTCATTAATTCTTATCGCCCTTTTTCTTACCTTTATTCTAGTGTGTAACAGATTCTAATATTTGTATTTTAATAAAATATCATTTACATCATTATAACATATAGGCATCATATTATATAAGGTAGCAAGAATTTATAAATTTTATTAACATTTAAAATCCTTAGAATAATGAGGAATATAATGTTAACTTTAACAAAAATATGAAAGATCAAATGTAATAAACGTGTTCGACTTAATCAGACAAATTGAAAGTAATCGAGTGAATGCATAAATGAAAGAAATTGAAGATGGTTGAAAAGGAGAAGTAGAAGGCTATATATAGGAATCATAATAAGTATAAAATTAATTTTAAGGGTAATATATGTAGTCCAAAAACTAATGGACCTTCTGGACTAAATTGAATAAATTGAAAATTATTGAATGAATACTAACATAGAATTTATTAAGGTTTAAAATGAAAATGAAGGGAAAGTGCAACAACCTATAGTTTTAACGACCTATAGTTAGATATTTAGGGAATAAAATAGTAGATAAGTTGGTATAATTCTAAGGTGTCATGGAGTGGTAAGAGAAGGAGGAGGTGAAAGATAGATATCTTTAAACAAGAGCTTAGTTGTTACATAAAATGCCAAAAATGTACATGTATACTTGTGATTAATTAAGCTAGCCAAGGGGAATTTTATTTAGCTATGGATAAGAAGAATATTTATAACTTGAAGTTTTCAATTTTAGTTCATCCTTAGCAGCTCTAAATACTCTCAAACAAAAAAAAAAGAAGATAAAAGAGAAAACTAAAAGAACTATGAATTTGACATGACAAAGTCATTTTGTTTAGTTTGATTGAGCTTTAGTTGACCTAATGGTGGGCTTAGGCTATGGAACTTTAATGGAATGCTAATGGATTGATGATAATCATATCCAAATGTAGGGCTAAGCAAAAACCGACCATTCCTAAATTTTTTATTCAATTCGAATTTATTATTAGGCATAGTCCGATTTTTGAAAAGCATTAAATGACAATTCAATTAGGAAGTTGGTGATATCTTAGTTTTTGAATGTCGGTTTAGGGGAATTAATTTCCAACCGAACTGGCCTAAATTTTTAAAATATTTATAACACTTAAAACGATGTCATTTTAAGGTATGGGTGGACTATAAAATGATAAAACCCTACCCCTTCCTCTTATTTCTCTCCTTCTTTCATAGTTGCCTCCTCTCCTTTCCTTTGTCTTCTCTTATGTCCTATCTCCTCTCTTAACCCTTAACCCTAATCTAACCCTAATTATTTCTCTTCTTCAATAAAACAAATTAAACCCTCTCTAATCCTAACCCTTAATCACTCATTTGCCTCTTTGGTCTCTCTAAGTAATCATTTTGATTACTTTCAATCTCTTTTCATTAACTCAAACACAAAAACATCAGAGCCTTCATTTCATATATATTTGTGTTTGTAATTTTTGTAGTCATGGTTATTTAGTTGATGAATATCATTTCTTTAATTATTTTGGAATGTTTAGTGTTGAATAAATGGTTTATTATTGCCGATTCATATGGTTTATAATTTTTTCTTTTGATGTACATGGAAAATAAATTTTGTTTATAGATTTGGTTTAAATTTTTTTATATTGACATGCAAATTAAAATTTATTTATAGATTTGATCTTTAAAAAGTTTGATTGGTTAATTTTTATTATTTGTTTAATGTTTTATTTGATTTGTTATTCTATGTAATTATTTTTTAAAAATTGACATGCATGCATGTAAATGAACTTGATCTTTACTTGTTCTGTTGTTTGTTGTATAGATCTGGGAAAAATCAAAATCTAATTTGGACTTTAGTTTCTTGGATATATGTTAAGCAGTTTGATTTTGTTTATCAATTTATGTAAAAACCACTTGTGTTTGTTCTATATGTGTGTGACTATGAGTCTAGATCCATTTCATTGAAAACATGTTTATTCATAGTATGTTTTCTTTGATATATTATAAAAATAGTTTTTTTTTATAATAAATTGATTGAATACCACGTGTGTGTGTGTTATGTTCTATATGACTGTCTGTAGTGTTTCTACATTGTAATTGGTGGAAACTTAAAACTTTAAGTTATAATTAAAAAGGGTTGAAGCTTAAAGTTAAAACTTTAAGCTATTAAGTTATAACTTAATAAAGGAAAAGGGTAGGAGTAGAGTAAAGCCTGTTTAGGGCTATCTGTTGGATAATTGACATATATAGAGGCAATTACAAATTTAGAGGTATATTACCTTTTTTCTGATAAGTTTATTGTATTGATTTTTTATAATTTTATGAGATGCAATTTATGTGTTGAACTAATTCTTTGTCTTTGGTTATGTTTCCCTTTTTAAATCAAATAGATGGAAACTACTAGTGGTAATAATAATGCCACTAGTGTCCTTAATAGTAATGCTATTAAGCTCAATCAAGTGGAAGCAAGTCCTACAGCAACTATCCAGCAGACATTGCCCTATGTTGCTAAAAAAAATTGAACCTAGATTTGATGCCTGAAATTTTTTTGAGAGAATAGAGGATAAACATGGTGTATTGATTAAGGGTAAATGCCTTTTATTGTGCTACTACATATAATAGTCATTCAAAAAAGTATGGCACTTTTTCTTTAAAAAATCATGTCTTGAATTGCATGAAAATACCATAAAATATTACTACTAGGCAATCACTTTTAACACTAAAACCTGCTAGTAATTTGGTGGAAGCACAAGATGCCATTTTAATTTGGTGTTATAGGCATATGGAAATTTGATAATGATGCAACCAGAAGTGCACTTGCACATATGGTTATTATTGATGAACTTCCATTGAGATTTATTAAAGGAAGTGGTTTTAAAACTTTTATGCATACTGCCTATCCTAGATTTAAAATACCCTCTAGGTGGACTATTTCCTAGGATTGTTATAAGATGTACCTATCTGAAAGGGTGAAGTTGAAAACCTTTATTATGTGATAATGTCAAAGAATCAACATTACTATTAATTCTTGGACATCAATCTAATGAATTAACTATACATATGTGACTACTCATTTTGTTAATAATGGGTGGAATTTGCATAAAAAATTATTTCATTTATACCTGTAACATCTTATAGGGGTGAATATATAGCAAAGGCTTTAGAGAATTATTTGCTAGATTAGGGTTTCAAAACTGTGTTTTTAATTACTATGGATAATGCATCATCTAGTGACATGGTTGTTGCTTATTTTAAAAAGAAATTACTCAGTTGGGGTGCATCTTCTATTAGGTTGAAATGTTTTCATATGAGATGCATAACACATATTTCGAATTTGATTGTTAATGATGGGTTAAAAGAGTCAAGTATTAGTGTTAGCAAAAAGTATTAGTGTTAGCAAAAGTTAAAGGGCAGTGAGATACATTAGGAATTCTCTTACGAGGTTGAGGAAATTTAGGGAACGATCTGATTTAATTGCATTGAATGCAAGTCTTCTTTAACACTTGATGTGCCAACTAGGTGGAATTCCACCTATATAATGTTAAACACAACTTGTTTTTATGAAAAAGCTTTTGAAAAATATGAGGAGACTAAAAGTTCACTTAAATCATATTTAAGTGAGGACATTCTTGACTTCTAGACTGGCAGCGTGTCTCTCAAATTATTCAGATGTTCCATATTTTTTATGATATTAATATGAAAAATTATGGTTCTCAGTATGTCACTGCTAATTCTTTTTTCTCTAAAATATCAAACTTGAGTTGTCTGTTGAATGAGATGCAATCTTCATATGATATTTCTGTTAAGCATATAGGCATGAACATGAAACAAATATTTGACAAATATAAGGGGGGGATGCTAAACAAATGAACTCTATTATTTTTATTACTACTATTTTGGACCATCGATATAAGATTGAGTTTATTGAGTTCTCAATCACTTAAATGTATGGTGGGAAGTTTAGAAGCAAATTGTCTACCAACTTGAAGTCTGATATGTCCTTTCTATTTGATGGTTATGTAAGCTTGTATGGATCTTCTTTTGCTTCTAATTCATATAGAAGTCAGTCAAGCCAACTTGATCCTCTGCCTGAAATTTAACCTTATGGGAAAATAATTTCATTGATTAAATAAAGGTTTAAAAAGCATAAGCAAGAATCTGGAATGGGTGGTAACAAAAAAAACATATCTTAATATTTATTTAGGTGAGGCAGTGGTGGAAAATGAAGGCATTATTTATATCCTCTAGTGGTGGAAGCTTAATTTAGAGAGGTTTCCAATACCCTCGCATATGGCTAGGGATATTTTAGTAGTGCATGTTTCCATTGTTGCATTTGAGTCTGCCTTCAACACTAATGGGCAAGTACTTAATGCTTTTAGAAGTTCATTAACTCTAAAAATAGTTGAGTCTCTCATATGCACATAGGACTGGCTTAGAGTACATAATCAATTAGTTTTAGTTGAGGAAAATGTTGATGAATTAGAGAAATTTGAAAAAGGTTATGTTGCTATTCATTTATCTAAATTTATTTTTTATATTTATAGTATTATCCAAAGCTTTCTCCATCTAATGTTTTTTTTTTCAAATTTGGAACAAGTGGGCAATGGCCCTTTATTACCACAAAGTTAGTAAATAACTATCTAATATTCATTGATTCTTTGTTGTCTGCTTAATTTATTAATGATTGTTTCAATATTTTCTTACATTAATAGTTTGACACTAGTTACTGTCTACTTATGCTTTATTAATCTGTTAGAGTATTTCTGCTTGCTTGTCTTTTTGGTTCAATATTGTCTTACATGTAACCAACCTAAAGTACCTCAAAAATAAATAATTTTCTTGAGTTGCCTGTGTTGCTGTAAGTTCTAAGGCAATGATAAAGTTTTTACCCTAATATATTAAGATTTGATAGAATGCTTGCTTAAGTTTCTTTGGTGGCTATGTGTTTTTTATTTAGCTATCGGAAATTTGGTTGCATTCTTGATGTGATTTAACTATTGCTAACCTAAGCCTCTTAGTTGATTTTTATGTTTGTTTTTAGCAATGATGATGCTTCCACCTTATGTCATTCTATATTGTATTAAAATACTTCATTTCTTTAGGTGGCTATTTATAGTATAATTTAGTTTAAACTATTTGTTGTTGCTGCCATAAATTTAGTTGTATTCTAACAGGATTTGTAAACAAAAGCATCCTGAGCCATTTTATTTGATGCTTATGTCCTTTTTAATTCTATTATGTTTTATACTTTGGTTATATTTTTGAAAATGCCTCTTCTGTTGTTAATTTATATTGCAATAAAATAGTATGTTGCTGCATTTTAGTTTTTTAGCATATAATGCAAGTATTTGTCTTTTTTTGTTTTATTTTGTATATGGATGCTGTAATTAAAATTTGTTGTCTAGGCCAATTCATATTTATTTGTATTATGTAGTGTTTAGTTTAAGACTTAATGCCAGATTATAAATCCTTTTTTTTTTCTAATCTGAATACTTAGATAGTATTTTTAAAATGTAAATTGATAAATAGTAAAAGACTTTTTTGTATAGAAAATAATATGTAATGTGGGCTTGGCCCATAATTATTTAGTGAAAATGCATATATGAATGTTTTTTTAATCCAAATGAAAATAGGCCCAACGGCCCAACCCAACCGAGCCCAATCCAATTAATCGAATCGACCTTAACCAATTTTATCAGTTTTCCAACCTATTTGGTTTAGGCTTATTCATCAATATAATTTGGCTCATCTTTTTGTTTACCACATAACTGATCGGTTTATCAATATTCTCAAACTGAACCAGTCGACTCGACTGATGCTCTCTCCTATCCAAATGTGAATATGCTTAAATTAGAGTAAATTTTGGGTCACTAATAGACATAAAATTCAAGTGGACAACATACATGCAACTACAGGCATGCATGTATATTAAGTAGAATTTTTATTGAATTGAAAATTAAAATAGTTGTTTTTTTGTATATGATTGTTAGGGACAATATAAAATTCTGAAAGGTGGCAAAAAATTGTGATTGATAAAAACAAGGAAATTTTTAGTGAAATTGGTGAGTGAACTTGCTACCTTCATTTCTCTTCTTGGCCGAATTGTTTTTTTGAATGGGCTTGCCTTTTAATTTGCTTTGCTTGACTGAATTCTATAGGGAATTTCCATTCTTGGAATTTCATTGAATTTATTATTGTCGAAACCTAATTTATGATTGAATCTTTGATGAATTTTGAGCTCAATTGTTAAATTAAAATCCTTGATGAATTAAATAAGTAAAGTGGTAAAAAAAAGGGGGGCTATTATATTGATTTTAGCCAAAGAGTATAACCATCATATGAACTTGGAGAGACTCTTAAAATTGATCCTTGAAATTTTAATTAATTTCACAAAGGCGACCTTAAATTTAATTTCTATTCAATTGAGTCCTATATAATAATTTCCTACAATGTTAAAGATATTAGTATTTTCACTAATGTTAATTATTTTAAAGTATAATAATAGCTTAGGGCATTTATTAATTTAATGACAAGTATTTACATATATTTTTTAAAAAATATTTATTTCTCAAGGTTTGTCTTATTTTTTTTATTTACAAATATTTTAATGCAAAAGAGTATTTGTATTATATATATAAAAGCATGCAGTACATCTAAACAAAAATTAAAAGCATGGAGTTCATTTAAACAAAAAGTAAAATATGTATAGTAAATCTAATGTATACCTTTGCTCCAAAGGAATACCTAAGGCATTAATTAAGTATTCAAAGTGTATACTTGCACTACAAAAGTTTATGTATTTAGACATGAAAAAGTGTTTAAAATATTTTATTTAAAGAAATTATTTTGAGTATACTTTCTGGAAATATATTTAGCATACTAAGGTTGATTTTAAGTATATTTTTTATATATGTGAGAAGTATATTTTAGTATTAAAAAAATGTATGTAATATTTATCAACACATTTGATGAAAGTATTTTGAGGAATAAGAGCAGTAAATAAATGTTGTATGCTAGTGATAATAAGACCATGTTTGGGACATGGCAGGGCTAGTGTATGCGTATAGCCATTGCCTAGCGCCAGGTACACATTTAACCTTGTAGATGTAAGATCATGTGCTTGGGTATATGTATAGTCATTGCTTAGGGCTGGATGCATATTTTGTCTAAAGTTTGGCATTCGAGAGAAATTGACTTTATTGGCTTAAGTGATTATTACACTTAAGTCGTCATATGCATATTGGCCTTATTATATTTCTTTCAGTTTAGAGCATGTCCACTACTATGTATGATGTCATTATTACATGTGTGCATTTTACTCTAATAATGCTCTTATGATGAATTATTTCATGAAGCAATGAGATTATGTTGCGGTAAGTTATTTATTACAACTAATGTTGTTATGATCACTTGATATTTTGAGATTATAACATTGTGAATTATTTTATATAAATGACTTGCTACAAATGATTTTTGAGTAACTTGATATCACTTGTTTTCGAAAATGAGAATTTATTATGACTTACGAATACATTGGAATAGTCAAATACATAAAGAAATATAATATAAGAGTTATTTGAAATGAATAAACAATCAATGACAATATGAACCACTAGTGAACTCTAATTCTATTACATCTAAAATATTACTCTTTTTTTTTCATAAAATCTTTTGCCTTTTATTTTATCTCAAACATTCTCTTTTTTTCAATTATTTTCTATTTTTTATTTTAATTATTTAATTATTATTATTATTATTATTAATTTACGTATTAAAAATATATATGTACTTTTAATAAAAAATAATAAAATATAATTACTGAAAT